>CAMTZB010000017.1:11192500-12392500 GCA_947086495.1 Morpho achilles
AATAAAAAAGAAAAACAAGTAAAAATATAATGAAATCGTTTAAACTTACTCAATAATTTTCTATACTCTCTTTTAAAAATTAACTTGTTAAAATTTGTGCGAGACCTCAAGCCTATCAAATCAAAGTTGCATTGGAAGTTCAAAGTCAACAATCGATTAACAATCAAACCGCCAATTTTTTAATCTTATAAATAATTTTTATTAAACACCTGTTTCTTGACTAAGACTTGACGTAACATATTCGCGCCGAAAACCAAAAGTAAATACTGTAAGAACGGTATAGTAATTTAATTTTTCTGGTAATATGACATGTATTGCAAAAACCAACATTGAATTACAGCAGACAGGTTACTGAAATAAAATTAAGACATGGGGGAAGAGGTTGTGATGGCAACTCCCATCTTTGTCCTTAATAGGATAGTTATATTTCATTTGATTTGATGTCACAGTGTCGTAAAGATCGTTTAAATCCCTCGATGATTCAGTTTTGTTGGTAAAATTGAAGAAACTTCACTATTCTTATCTAACCTCGAGCCTTATCGAACCAAATACAGTACATTTAAATAACTATATTCATATTGGTCAATTGGATCTACTTTTTCGGATTTAAAAATCGTATGGATAATCTTATCCTACTATCCTATCCTACTAGTAATATTATAAATATGTATGTATGTTTGTTACGCTTTCACGGCGAATCCGCTGAACTAATATTGATGGCACAATTATTCCTTTTACGCTGGAATAACATATAGGCTATACCAATCCTGTTAATTCTACAGGAATAGGATGACATTGAAAAGCATATATTATCGACCTATCACACGACAACAGTCCACGCGATCAAAGTCCCGGGTAAAAGCTAGTCATATATATTTGTGTGAATAAATCCGTAGCAAATTGTTGCTACGGAGTTATTCACACTATATAACTATAAAGTTATCTCTTCTGAAAATAATGTCTGTGTGCAGCCAATCGACAACTTAACGGTTTTCTTTGATGATTTTCGAAATTATCGATCAACTGGCAACCGTGGTGAGTGACAAGGAACAAATTCCAGTAACGTCCAAAATTTTGAGCGCAAATTATGCCTTAATAATTTCTCGTACACCCTGTTCTCACCCTGCTCAATCATCGAAGTATGGCAAGCAGGTGTCGCTGCAATAAATCTAGACTTCAAAAATTACATTAAGAATTCGACGCCTATTAATTCTTATAATATTCGGATGTGCTTATTTCCGTCTTGTCTCCTATACAATCTCTTACACAAATGCTTTTCATTTGGATTATAAATGTCACTTTAATTACTTGACTTAATCAGTTCTATTCAGACTTTCGTTTAAATTATTGTATTAAAGAAAAACAACAGGTTGGTACGATATTCAACCACAATCTTGAATATCTAAATGAGTTAATTTTGTATATATATGTTTTTTTTCAGAATTTTGGAAACGGCTCTAAAGTAATGGTAAGAAATGAGGGTGGTACTATTCTATTCAGCCGTATACCACACGGCGTTTGTAATTTAATGGAAACTAAAACTAAATTTTGTCGTCAAAATTTTAATTTAGTCGAAGGAGCAAAAATTTTTTTTACAGCTAGCCAATTGAAACGTTTTCAACTCTCTGAATAATTCATCTTTCGTTTGAACAAAGACGAAGTGGGCCGCGCGGCGATTCTTTGATCTTTTGTAATTGGAATCGATGCTCATATTAAAAAGAGAAAATTTCCTTGAGGGAGCGATGCATCATAGCAGTTTACTTCGTGCCGATTACAGGCAATGTTGATTTGGTGCCCTTGTTTCAAAGGGATTTCCGCTTTCTTTTTTTACATTTTAATTATTTTTATGGATCTTCAATGTATACTCTACTTGCGTAATAAATAGTGATACCTTTAAGCAATAGCGCAAATTACAATAGCTTTTACTCAAAGACAAACAAGTGCAAAGTTTCCTCATTTGGGTGGTGTATGTGTGTCTTTGGAAGAAATATGTTACTAGATATATATTTATTCCAAAGACAGTTATTATATGTATACAATTTACAGTTATTATATATAATTAACTATATTAGGTACTTAGTGTATTTAGCGTAACCTTACAAAATTAGTATAGTAATAAGTGAATGCTACAATAATGTATCTAATTAGGCTCATACCCTCGGAGACATTAAGTACATTTTTTACATCATGCTTCTTATATCAGATTTGAATATGAAGTATCTATTTTTTTACCGTTTATTCATTTTTATGGCGTTTATGTATGTTGTAAAATACAGTTAAATAGAGTGAAAACTGTTTTAATTTTGTAATTACTTAAATTTTATATCTGGGTGTAATTTTTTACAAAAAAAAAAGAAAAAATGATTATTTAGTTGGCCACCGATCCTAGGCATATACATTTCTTGAGGCTGCCCGTTCCCCGAATAAGCTACACTGACTTGACAGTTAATGGCGAAAATTCAATTCAATATAAATGTTAGTGTTTTTAATGCGCAAAAACAGGGATAAAACATTTTTTTTTTACATAAAACCTAGCTAGATCAATTTTTCTCCTCCAAAACCCAAGACATGCAAAATTTCAGGAAAATGGTTGGAGCCGTTTCCGAGATTCCGAAAAAATATATATACATACAAGATTAACTCATTTAAATATTAAAGATATCAAGCGAAACGTTCAACATTAACACTCAATTAAGTTCCAATATTTCTGTTATAAATTTTTGTCTTTTCTTATAATTTTGTTGTAGCCAACAGAGGTCTGTATCGAAATTACTTTGGGAACTCTATCAATAAACTCGTGAACTTGTGCAATAACAGCAATCGATTACGTTATGGGAGGGAGATTGCTGTCCGACTTGTCTCCACTTGTTTAGTCGCTGATATCAAATATTATATCAACGTTATATTAATAAAACTTTGTCTCTTTATTATTTATTGTAAGATCGTAATAAACTATGTATAAGGTAAGGTAACATCGTGTAAGGTTACATCTCAGTCACATTGTTAAGCAGGAGAGATATAGGTAACTCTAGGTTATAATAATGGGCAAAATTGTAGGGCAAAGGCGCGCTAGACGTCAAAAAAACTTTAGTTGCGGAACCTACGAGAGCGTTTTTCTCCCCCAAAACCCCTCTACATGCTGAATCGTTTTAATCGTATGAAAATCGTTGGAGCCGTTTCCGAGATTTCGTACATTCAAGATTAACTCATTTATATATTAAAGATAAGGTATATCGTAACGAGAAATGTCAATTCAGAAAATAAATAATAAGGCGCCGAGTGTGAATACATAAGAAGTTGATACAGAAATAACTCAAATATACAGCGTGAATTGTTAGGAGTTAGATTTACGGAGCAACTAAAGTGTTCCAGTACGGGAAACATGTTCGATTTGTCAGCTACAACTTTTTAGCAAGCAAAGATTGCGTAACAGTGTCAACTTTTCTCAATGACACAGTAGCCTTTCTTAGATTAAAAATTTTATATATTATACATATATTAATCGAATATATAATAATAATAAAACTATTTTGCTATTATCCCCGATGAAGTAAAATAGAAATTATATATAATGCTAAAGGTAGAGTGGACAATCCGTTTTCATATTTGATACATGCACGACAAAATCTAATAGACAAATTTGCAAAGCTTTCCGATTCCGATTGTCCACTCTACATTTACCATTATATACATGACGGCGCGTGGAGTAATTATAAGTTGTGAAACTTATTTGATTAATTATTACAAATAGTTATGAGATTGTTATTTTATCAATTATTATACTAGGAAAAACGTACTAAGGAGAAATTAACATTAAGAGCGGGTAACCCCGAATAGAGTAGTAGTTCGACGTTGGCATGGTAACGTGGGTTGTTATGTCAAGACGGGCGAAGTTCTAATCTATTGGCTCTTGATCTTATTAAATCTGGTGTTAAGTATTGTATTGCGAAGTATATTGTATTGAAACTAAATAACTAATTGTTGCATCGTAGAAGTGTGGTTTTATTTCCGAGTTACTGCCACTATCGCGCCCACAATGAAGGACAATAGCCTAGACCGTCATAGAAGGCTTCCCGATGCTTCTATAAAGGCTTCCTGATGCTTCTATATCAGAAGTGGGATTTACCAGAGGCTTTAACGGAAAAGAATACAGTCAGGACTCCGATATTAGTGCTTGGTGTGATGCAGTTGATTTATGTCTACAGAAGCAAAGAGACCTCGTATCTTACGAAGCTGTTACAACTGTGGCAAAGCAGGTCATGTATTTAGTTAATGCCGAGGAAATAATAACCGTGATAGCAACACTAATATACGAGCTGAGTTCTTAGGTACCACTGCGGTGTAGCAGCAACAGAACGATGTCACACCTACCTGCTTCAGTTGCGGTGAACAGGGCTACATCGCAAAACGCTGTAAAAGCAAATAAGTAAATGTTGGCAGTGCTGGGACTGAAAGTCGGGTGGATATCTGGGCGATCAAATCAGATACGTACCATCTCTTACATGAAACCGGTGAGAAGTTTCCATTTTGCTTTGATTCTGGTGCCAAAATTTCCCTGATAAAACGATGTTTATCCGAAAGATTATCAGGCAAACGAAAGAACAATGCAGTTACATTGAATTGAGTTACATAGGGTTGAATATAACTAGCATAAATTGTAAGGCTCTCAACAGTTTCCATCCAGGGCTTCTCAATACAGTTATTTCATGTAGTACCTGATTTTAGCATTTCTGATGAAATATTGGTAGGACGAGAGCTAGCCACATTGGATTTTGCGATTGAAATTTTTGAGAATAGTGCTGTTCTAAAAAAAATTATAGTTATTTCTGTTACATAAGACTAATCTTTACTAATATTATAAATGCGGAAGTCTGTTTGTTACATTTCATGGCCAATTCGCTGGACCAATATAAATGAAATTTTGTGCAATTATTGTTTATATACCGACATGTATTGACAAGTTTTATTTAATTTAATCCCATAGAGAGAGGTTCATACAGCTAATGGAAAACTATTTTATTTCCTAAACACCATTCTTAATATTTGAAAAGTCATTACACTTAATAAAGTGAAAATAATATATTTCCGATACCTATTTTAAAATATTATGTTAACAAAAAAAAATTCAAATTCAATTTTTCGTATTTACCTATACAACAAAAAACGTTGGAATCCAGCGCCGTACGTATAGGTAATTTAAAAAAAAAAAGTTGACAACGTATCAACGTTACGTATAAATGTTATTATTAAATGAGTTTTCTAGCACGTTCCCATTAAAAGTTTATAATATTATTAAAGATATTTCAGATAAACATTATGATGTTTTTTGATGTATATGAAGTATGTATTTCATGTTAGGACGGGTTATTTACTAAAATTATCCAATTATGTTCTTGATAAAACGATAAATCCCTCTGATTCTTCCCGGATCGATCACATTTTTGTGATGAAGATATTTGCGGTGTTGAGAAGTGACAGAAGCTACTCTTAATTTCAAGACTACATACAGTCCACGAGAACGAAGTTGCGGGTAAAAGCTAGTAGTTAATAATTTTAAAGGTATACATAGTGATATGTCGGGGATTAAAAGACAAAAGTTAATTTTGGGATTGGAAACTCCAACTAATCAAATTGAAATGGAATGTGCCGATGACGGCAGTAGTGAGTATTACATATACTGTGCATATTTATCTTGGTATCATGGTAGCACCAACGTCACTGGCTGCTTTGGGCGAAGTTTTTATGAATGATGCTGGTTCAAGTAAGGGTTTATTGGGCCCCAAAGGAATCCGCTTCCGCTAAGGTATACGTCTCTGAGCCCTCTATGTTGCCAACCGTGCCAATTGGGGATGGTAAGGATACAATTTGGCTGGTTGGTGCCAGCATATGCAGTGTTTTGCCTCTTAGTAATTTTCTGGGACTGGCCTGTGTGGCATTGACTGGCCTGTGTGGCATTGACTGGCCTGTGTGGCATTGACCGGCCTGTGTGGCATTGACTGGCCTGTGTGGCATTGACTGGCCTGTGTGGCATTGTCCAGCCTGTTTGGCATTAGCTAGCCTTTGTGAAAAAATAGCCCGCTAAGCAAAGTTTATTTGTGAGATGTACAATTCAAAATAAATTACAAAGAATTCGAAATTTTAAAATGTATTATGTGACCTGGGAAGTAGTGTTCACAAATTTTGGTCAGGGTGACCGAATGGTATATTAAGTGTATTATACCACCTCGTTTGTTCACAGATGTGATAGATGAAAAGAGAACACACGAGGACGTGTGATATGCAGGACGGCCGTGACGGCGCGTGGAGTAATTATAAGTTGTGAAACTTATTTGATTAATTATTACAAATAGTTATGAGATTGTTATTTTATCAATTATTATACTAGGAAAAACGTACTAAGGAGAAATTAACATTAAGAGCGGGTAACCCCGAATAGAGTAGTAGTTCGACGTTGGCATGGTAACGTGGGTTGTTATGTCAAGACGGGCGAAGTTCTAATCTATTGGCTCTTGATCTTATTAAATCTGGTGTTAAGTATTGTATTGCGAAGTATATTGTATTGAAACTAAATAACTAATTGTTGCATCGTAGAAGTGTGGTTTTATTTCCGAGTTACTGCCACTATCGCGCCCACAATGAAGGACAATAGCCTAGACCGTCATAGAAGGCTTCCCGATGCTTCTATAAAGGCTTCCTGATGCTTCTATATACATATATTTTCTATTTTACTTTATCGCGTATTATATATAGCAAAATAGTTTTATTGTTACTTGTTTTTTTTTTATTATTACTTTTGTATTTATTTTATTTTATTTATGTACCATAATAAATGTAGGAAAAAAACATTATTGGTAAAAATATGTACAAAGGTCAACTTATCCCTATGATAGAGATCTCTGCCAGCTAACCTACGAAGTTAGACAATTTATATTATGGAAAAAGGTACGCAAATATCAATCATTATGAATTAGAATTACCTACTAATAATTTGTATTATGGATCTTCCCAAAGTAATGCCTAATTCTAAAAATAATAATATTTTTAACATCCTTCATAAATAAATGGACATATTTATTTGGAATGTTTATTTCAGTATAAGAAAACTTATTCAAACAAGTTTCTCCTTCCAGTTTTATCGGAATTTGTATCACTTATTCACTATTCGTCTCACGTATATATCGCTATTTTGTATAACAGTATGAACATGTTGGCGTCAGTAAAGAGTCTCGAACAGCTAGTGTGAATTGTTCGGAAAACTCGGAAGCTAACTGAAGGAGTGAATAAAAGAATCTAGCATTGATACTGGGCTTAATGTAGATTGTAGATGTGTTTATTGAGAGAAAGAATATATTTCTAAAATTCTTTAATAATAAATGTGTTCTAGGTTAAATGAATTTAAAATCAATATCATGTTACGAACATAATAACATTATTAGGGTTTACGTAATAACATTTGGTAATAACGTTATTTGGGAACACTGCAAACGATGACTTTAAGATTTTTAAATCAATAAAAACGCATTTAAAATGTAAACAAACAATATAACAATATACTTTATGTTTTTCATTAAGTTCTGTGAGAACATATTTTTTCCCATATTTTAAGAGATACTATTGATGATTCTCTTGTACTTTTAAACACTGTCAAGAAACCACTTTAAGGGTCAAATCCGATCAGGTTGGGGTGACTACATCCGCAATGGGATACGGCCAGCACCACCATACCTGTCTGGGCATAATTTAAGGAGTAACCTTTTTTGTCTATTCATTAGTACTACAATCATAGCCTTACCTAGCTAGGCTTCAAAGAATTTCTGGTTCCAAAACATAATTTTAATTTTGGTATATACGATTTATACCCATAATTCTACAAAGTAAATTTTTTCGATTTGCAAAAATATGTTATACATAAAATATATAAGCGTCACGTTATATCTGTAATATACTTAGATATCTTAGATAATTGTTGTTGTATAGGTAATTAACAAATATTATCAGAGAATATAGTTTGCTAAATTACGCCACTTATGCGGGCATGTTGATATACTCGTACTTGCAGCGATGACATTCAATATGATATGACGTGATGGATATAATTATACTCCTACAGATAGGTAAATTGATCGCTTTTCTTGGTGTAAATATTTCATTTTATTTGTTGGAATATGATGAAAAGGGTTTAAAACATTAAATCAGTATTTTTAAAGTTATGAGTATCATAACTAAGCTATTTGAAATTATTAAGTTCTTATACTCAAATGAAAATCAAAATTAAAGTATTATACTCGCATCATTCTATAGCTGAGATCCTATCGTTGAAATTTCAGTTATTTTATATGTAGTTCATATAATTTAGAATAAACTAGGACAAGGTTAATATTTACAAAACATTACCAGGCGCAGGCGGAACTAATGAATAAAATTAAAAAACATACATTTTTATAAAGGAAGTACAAAAACCCGATTAAGTACTTAATCGGGTTTTTGTACTTCTTCGCATATGAACAAAAAGCCTAATGATATACCTTCACTTATTGGGTTGTAATTAAACGCACATCATGGCAAAAACATGTCATATTAGGGATGTACAATAGAGGAAGAGGGAATGGAAAAACTTATGTATCTTATTACATTATCTGTGATCTGTGCAATTGTCTGTAATCCAATAGACAATTTGAAACTACATGATAAATTATACTAAGTTGTCAACAGTCGTACAACAAATAAAACCGCCAAGTTTACAGCTGCATCTAACTTATCGGACAGAATCTCAGATTGTTTCTGCCATACAATTCAATACTAAACAGCCTGCCTTAAAATGAAACTTTACTGCTGATGTCTTCTTGTTTAAGATTTCGAGTGACTTGAGTTGTGAAACGTGTTATTTAATCTATAAAAATATATAAAGTTGAAAAGTTTGTTTATTTTTTTGATTGTTTGAACGCGCTTATCTCAGGAAATTCTGGATGGATTTGAAAGATTCTTTTAGTTTAAGATAGTCCATTTATCGAAAAAGGCTATAGATTGTATAACATCACGCTTAGATGAATAGCAGAGGAGCAGCAATAAAAAATATTGCGCAAACAGCAAAATTTAAAGCTTACTTTGCGTGCGTTAAGTAAAGTTAAAGTTATTCAAAAATTTATTATAACTCACGATAACTACTTTTATGTTCCAAAATTTGAATTTGGAAAAAATCTATGACACATTGATTCCATGCGGGTGAAGCTGTTAGCACAACTAATTACAAATAAATTTCTTTTATTAATTTTTCTTAATAGAAATCTACGCAGAAGATAGCTTTAAATTAATTACGAACTTAATTTGAATGGACAATGGTTTTTTGGATCAAAGTACAAAATACTAGTAGTAATACTACAAAAGTTATGATTATTTTGGTATAAACGGCATTTGTTAAGAAAATCTATGTAATGCTAATAATTAACTATGTATCATAAGCCCATTAAATGTCACCTAAATGTAAATGACTGTGAGTTCCGAACAGTGTGCCTTTCATCTAAATTGTAATTCACAATGCCTTGATCGTATTTAACGTAGTAAATACGTTAGTCAGCAGAACAAAGTGGCTCGTTTGCATTAAGACCAATAGTCGGGCAGTGCATTAGTTAAATGGGTATGCTTTGCCCTATAGTTCCGCCTAAGTTACTCCACAATCCGGCAACTTAGATCAATGCTGTTTTGCAATCAAATAGCAAACTGTGCCATTATGTTGAATGTTTACTTCAAACTGCCAAGTCAATGTAAATAGTACTGAAACTATTTTTTGTAGTAATCGTAACTTGATTAAATTGAGAGGATTAAACATCATCGTCCTGCCTTTATCCAACTCTGTGGAGTCGGCACAACATGTTATAAACATGTTGTCACATAATTTAGCTACGTATTACACGACCGGCCGCTTGCCTGACGTCAACTTACTTTAGTCATATTTTGCTACACCTCGGTAAGAAAGAGGGTGGTCTATTCTACTCCACCGGATACCACATTGTGGATCAACTTACCTTAGTCGCCTTTAACGACACCTCGGTAAGAAGGTGGTCTAATCTAGTCAGTTGGATCCCACACGGCGAGTCAGCTTACCTTGGACACCGTTTATGATACCACAGTAAGAAATGAGGATGGTTTATTCTACCCAGCCGGATACCACTCGACGGTTGACTAACCTTAGTTGCTTTTTATGACACCTCGGTAAGAAATGAGGGTGGTCTATTCCACTCAGCCGGATACCACGCGGCATACACATACATTATTTCTTTATCGGCATCAAATAAAAAAAATATTGTAAAAGCGGAAACTTAAATTAAAATTTGTATTAAGATTGCAAACAACAGAGTACATTTTATTTTAAAAATACAAATGTATTTTACTGACTTTGTATGCATATATTCCAGAATCACTCCCTAGCTAGTAGTGTAAGAAGAGTTGTCAAGGCTGGACGGTTTAGAAGTGGCAGTTCTACTAAATGCAATATTCAAACGTTCTGCGATGGGCCGCTCGGGACGCGGTAGACAAACGTATACGATGTTGATTGCTTTGAGAACATGCTCTATTGCATGAATACTCTATGTGCTTTACGAAAATGTAAATTTTGATTTAACAATGTTATTTATTTTACGTTTTATGTTATATCCGGCTAAGTATTAAACCACCCTCATTTCTTACCGAGTTGTCGTATAAGGCGACTAAGGTAAGTTAAATTCACACAGGCGACCGGTCGGTAATTAACCAAATTTTATAATAACATGTTCAATTCATGTTCGGCCGACCCCACTTAGAGTGGGATAAGAACAAGAAAATGATGATGATGATAATGATGAAGCCTAGCCCTAGAAGCCTTAAATTTGTAATGCATTTAGTTATTACAAATTTAAGGCTTCTAACACGCAAAATGATATAATTAATAGTAGTAAATCTCTTCGCGGGTCACAGAACACTCAAAAAATAACGTCGTATGTTTGCATGATATAAAAAAACCTATCTTGTATACTAATATACTTTCGCCTGTATTTAAGCTAACTCTCTTTTTGCTTTTTACTGCAAAAAACACAGTATAAAAAATGAGGTAAGTGAAAATCTTAAAGTAACAATAAAATATTTATGTTTATAAAGATAAATAAAGAGTTACGAAAATTTCCTATAAGCTTTGTATAGAAATTTCTCTGAATAAAATCTCTGAAGATATCTCTGAAGAAATGAAAAATGATACAGGTCCATTTCTGTGCAGATAGGTCAAATTCATATTTTTGAGTTATCATATACATAAATATAGGTATATATATTTTTTAAACTTTCCTAACCAATGAAAATATATATCTAATGAAACAATTTGTAAGATTAATCTGTTGATCTGTTAATTTTTGCAAGTTTTATTTATTACTAAGATTATAACTTTTCGAAAAGTCTAGCATTAATATACCACGGAAAAAGTAAAATATAGGTATAATGACTTTTTCATTTTTTGTAGTGAATGGAAACCATAACCGTTCGTTGTCTATTGCCTTACGTAACCTACTGCCCTAAACAGTTTATACAACAGCATATGTATATAACAGCGAGTTTTCTCGTATAAAAAAGGGTTGTAATAATAAATCACCAAGACAAACTTAACATTGCATAACTCTTAACGACTACACCGTTATTATCTTTTGGATAATGAAGTATAATTAAAAGTAATAAATCTCTCAGCGGGCAGCAAACTGCGTCAACAAAAAGCGTCGCGTGTCTGCACAGGCCGTGGGAGAATACACTGCTTGCAGGGGCTAAAGTGACCACGGTAGTACTTAATTGTGTTTTAATTATTCTAAGATGAAAAACATTCAGGAAAGGATATTTATTCATAATTCAACTTTTAAGAAAATCCTTTTGAAAATAGCGACGTTTACAATAAATAATAGCTTAGACTTATCCTTACTGTTGGTGATTGCGGTTTTAAAAATGAAATTAGCCCAATGCTTCTTTTACTATGTAGAGTTTTGTTAATTTTGCAAACACCGGCTAGGCACGTGAGTTGGGTATATTTTTTGACGAATAACAATTGACAAATTGACGTCACAATTTTCTATATTACTTAGCTAGCTAGCGGTTTACATTCAGCCTGTGGTGAATGACGTTAAATTAACTAATATTATAACATCGAAAGAATATATGTTTATTTGGTCGTCTTTCTTTTACGTTACAGCAATCAATAAATGAAATTAATAGGATAATTTAAGGAATAAAAAGGGACCTCCAATTTCTCCCAGATCGGTTTGGATGGGAACATTTTGCCAGTCTGCTCTGATGACCTTGACCTGACCTTGGTTCGCTTTTTCAAAACGACGGTGAAATAGATCGAGATGTGGGTAACAGAATGAATGCAGGATGGATGAAGTGGCGGCAGGTCTCAGGCACAATATGTGACACCCGAATGCCCCTTAAAGTTAAGGGAAAAATTTATAAAGCAGTCATAAGACCTGTCGTATTGTATGGATCAGAATGTTGGGCAATGAAAAAGACGGATGAAAGAAGAGTACATGCAAATGAGATGAGAATGTTAAGGTGGATGTGTGGTGTGACAAAACTGGATAAAATACGAAACGAGTATATAAGGGGAAGTCTGAAAGTTGCGCCCATTATAGAAAAGTCGAGAAGTGCAAGATTGAGATGGTATGGACATGTAATGAGGAGGGATGAAAATCATGTGACCAAACGTGTGTTAAATTTGAATGTGGATGGATATGTGCCTAGAGGGAGGCCTAAAAAGAGATGGTTGGATTGTGTGAAGTATGATATGCATATAAAAGGAGTGGCGCCAGAGTTAGCGAAAGATAGGACAGAATGGAAGAGATAAACATGTTGTGCCGACCCCACTTAGAGTGGGATAAGGACAGGATGATATATAATTTAAGGAATAAAAAGCTTCATACAAAATTTCAATCACCTTAGGGCATAAATTACCAAAATGATTAAGCCATATTTATCGTATTATATATACGAATAAAGATAATAACTATTTTTGGGAACATTCTTATACTGTACAAGATAGATTTGAAAAATTTCTCTATCAAACAGTTCTGTTATGATGTACCTTTGCCAGCAGCTTCGCCCCCGTGGAAAGTGAAAATCATTCATAATTTTTTTCCCGAAAATTTAAAATTTTGAACATAAAAGTAGTAATAGTGAGTTAATTATAAGAGATTTAGAATAATTTCCACCGTTTTACTTAGCGCACGCAAGGAAAGCTTGAAATTTTGCTTCTTATTCATCATAGCGTGATGTTAAAGTCTATAACCCTTCCTCGATAAATGGACTATCTTAGAATCGATTTTTTTTTTAAATCGGTCCAATAGTTCCTGAGATCAACGCGTTGAAACAAACAAACTTTTCGAATTTATATATTAAGTATAGGTAATTTAGTTAAGTTTCGCATTTTCAAATACGAAAATATAAAAAGATAAAAAAGCTTTTAAAATATGAAATCCCAAACTTTTATTATAGTATAGTATATTTTTATTGCAATATAGCAAGACGATGCAAATAGATGGTGTCTAAAAATTGCTACACCATATGTAATATCTAAATTAGAGCAGGCATTCAACAACTTAATTGATGTAAACAATAGTGGGGCACTAATGGATGCGCGATATCACTCCGTTTAATTGCCATACATGGCGGAGGTTACATGTTAATTGAAGTTAATAAGGTGGCTACCCCATACGATGCATAAAAGCCCTATATTTGAAAACAATATGATCAATTTCGTAACGTTAAAAGCACGTCTATTTATTGACATGCTTTTAACGTCGGTACGATGGTTTCTAAACTTTTGATAGAATTTATAGACGTTGTTTATATAAGTAATGTTATTAACCCTTAATTTGATATAGTCCGGTGTGACGGACACTTATTTAAAATAAATCCTGTCAAGTTTTTATTTTATGTTCATTGATTTCTAATCGATTAAATGTTTATTTATACCATAAACAAATAGTAAAAAAAAAGTAATGATTGTGGAAACATTGCATATGTCAGTTGGGACGCAAAATGTCTGCGAAAAGGCGGCCACCTGTTTTGCTCAAGGTATTTATAATTGTTTTTCTTATTTTTTGTGGAAAAATGAATTGAATTATAGATTTATTTATTAGATAATAAACACCTCAATAATTATTTACAGAAACATACGCACTTTATTACATTTTTATGGTGTTTATTTGTAACTAAAATGATTTGTCCGTCACAGCGGACATTGCTAATTGTATAGAAAAGTAATACTTTATTACTATGTCCGCTGCGGCGGACAACGCCAAAATGTGTGTGCTTCTGCTTGTTTGGTTATGGTTCTGAGTTTGTTTTTTTTTCTTTGCTAACAGCCTAATCGCGCAAGTAAAATTATTGCTTTAGTGCAGAATGAACATGCACCTTCCGATGCTAGCGAAATATCTGATTCGAAAACTGAATTGCGTGATGCGCGTACTAATTCTTCCACCCCCCTGTCTTCTCCTGCACCCCTATTGCATCTTCCCTTGCTAACATAACAATAGATACATCCGACGATGAAGAATTACACTCCGAAGATCCTGATTTTATACCACATTCTATCGTGCGTGACATTGGCGAGTCCATTTATGAAAATGTTCCATCCCTATCTGCTATTCCTTCATTGCCTGCAACGCCTATAACACCAATAGCTTCTTTATCAGCACCCCGAAAAACAAGATCTAGGAAACCAGCCACAGTCAAAGCCAAAAGACCAAAAAAAACAAAAAATTTCAGCTGACTTACAATTGGAGAGTAGCTCAATTCCGTCACCAAGCGACAATAGAAGAGGGTGAGGAGGATGATTATATAGACCTGCCAGAAGATGATTCACCTTTGAGTTTCTTTCACATTTTTTTTCTCAAGACATGTTTACTAGTATCATATACCACCATAGAAGAAGGACGCTGCACGTTCTCCCAAAAGAAAACTGTCGTGTATTGCATAAAATGCAACACAAGATTATGTTTCGTGACAGGAAAAGCCCCCAGGAATTGTTTTTTAAATTTTTATAAAAAATAAACTGTACTTCGGTATCAATTAGTTCTAAAATGTTCATTTCTGTATTTTTCTTTAGTAAAAAAACAAAAATAACTGTGGTTTTTATTTTCCGTAGTTTGGCAGTGTCCGCCTCAGAGAACATATAAATCTGACCATTAATTTCACTGTAATTGGCAAGGTACGCTGTGACGGACACCAGTTTTCCCAGCAGTGGGCTATTGTAGATTTTTTTTTCATTTTTCCAGAACTTTATGACATACTCCTGAAACCACAAAATTGTCAAATTCTTATATTTTGAATATTTTGATCTGTGCCAAATTAAGGGTTAAGTATACATTATTAGAGGGAAAAATTAGCTTGTGATTGTGACCTGAGATGCTATTTAGCAGGGTTAGCAAATCATTTGTCGGTCTGGGTTTTCGCTTCTACAATAAAATTCCGCAATCCATATTCGACTTGCCTATAGAAAGGTATAATATGTCTATGCCTGTACGTAAGGAATTTTTATAAATATGTATGCACGTAAGGATTTTTTTTTTATGAAACGGTAACTTAGTAGCAATTTTGGGACACAAGTTTCTAGTAAACTTGTTAAACCCTCCAGCTAAGCTAAGTGCTTGTGTTAGGAGTGAATAATATAATGGCTGGGATTCGAACCCACGACCTCTCGATCGCAAGTCCGGTACCCTAATCATTGCGCTACCACCAATATTGCACATTATTGATATTCAATATTTCACAATTGAAGATTAAATAAATGATAAAAATACTTGGATTTGAAAATCTTTTCAGCTTCATAAAGGACTGTGGTTTAATAAATTGAAACTTTAATTTTCTGATTAAGATTGACCGTCAAGTTTCCTGTTGGTTCCTCTCGGTAAGCGCAACATTTCAAATTGGTAGTAGCTTCATTATATCTAATTGATCCTTGACGTTCTCAAAAGCTTACTTGAATAAAGATTATTTTTGATTTGATTTATTATTTATAAGTCTTAAAATCTTTATAACTGAAAGTAAATTAGGTTTTTAGAGATCAGTCGTCTACTTTAGAGCTTAGGCTCTTTATGCATCGATTAGCATAAACGGCAGATGTCTTTGTGCCGTATTACTTTTAATTTTTGGACTGGCGCCGCTTCACGCTTCACGAAAATATAGTGCCATACAACAAATATTTGAAAACCCATATATGCCCCTCGAAGTGTTAAGACTAGCCTTACGTGAAATCAACGTCTGCAATAATTTTGCGTTGCAGTTTAAAACATGTTGGGTATAAATTACAGTAAAATTTCATTAGTAAAGATCGAGATTTATTTCGGAGGATAAAGTTCCTCGCGCGCAATATTACAATACCCAATATAAAAGATGAAAGTTTGCGTTCGAAATACATGTCCCTTCTGAACATTTTATTTTAAGTATACGTAACATACTGGTTTTACACACATGGTAGAAACGCTTTGTACACAAAGTTTTGGGCTGTTAACTTTCTGGTCTCTTATCCGAGCCGGGATTAAATTTTAAACTTCCACCGACTAGCCTCATAAAGTTGATGAGCTGGATTTATACTTACACAGTACTTATGAGTTTGGTTACAGTTATGGTTTTTACATAAAAAAGGTCGTGCTATGGTGCAAATGTATATAATATAGTATCGTGTAAAGGTATATATATTTTCATCATCATCATCATGGTGGCCTTTTATCAGTCCACTCCTGGACGTAGGCCTCTTCCCTCTCTTTCCATTCCCGGCGGTTTTGTGCCCGTTTAATCCAGTCACGGCCTCCGTGTCGCCTGATGCCATCAACCCAGCGCTGTGGTGGTCTGCCACGCCCTCTGCTATCGGCTCTGGGTCTCCACTCGAGTACTCTTTTCGCCCACCGTGTTGAATACATTCTTGCAATGTGTCCCGCCCATGTCCACCTTTTTTTTGCAATCACAGCCATGACGTCTCTAACTTTGGTCTTATTTCTGATCCAAATGTTCCGTTTCCGGTCACGCAGAGTGATACGAAGCATTGCTCTTTCCATTCCTCTCTGCGCAACCCTAAACTTTTCAGCTGATTTTTGCGTAAACGTCATGGTTTCCGTTCCATAGGTGAGCACGGGCATGACACATTGCTCAAACACCTTAATTCTTAAGTGGAGAGGGATTTTACCACAGAGAATCTGTCTGTTTGCTCCGAATGCTGCCCAAGCTTGTGCGACTCTTCGCTCTACTTCCGCCGTTTGGTTTTCGAAGCCTAATGTAATTTTATGACCTAAATAAATGTATTCCGTCACTGTCTCTACTGGAAGCTGGTAATTTGTGACATCTGAGGTATTGGTCATAATTCTGGTCTTATCCGTGTTCATCATTAGGCCTGCCTTTTTAGATTTTGTTCTTAGGTCTTTTAACATGGACACAAGATCTTCGATGCTGTCGGACACCAGCACTAGATCGTCAGCAAATCTTAAGTTGGAGAGCCTCTCGCCATCTATCACCAATCCTTTTTCGGACCATTCCAACTTTTGAAATATATATATATTTTATAATATTCAAAATGGCTAACATATATTACGAAAATACATCATCCTCCTTCCAACATTGTAACATTTTATGCCGATCCCACTCTAAGTGGGGTCGGCATAAAATGTTACAATCATGTTGTCACATGATTTAACTACGTATTTTACGACCGGCCGGCTGCCTGACGTCAACTTATCTTAGTCGTATTTTATGACTCCTCGCTGAGAATGAGGGTAATACTCCGGGTCAATAGTCCGGTGAATATAATACTACTCAACCGGATACAACAAGGTAGAATTACGAAAATATAATTCTACTAAATTATAAAGGTGAAAGTTTGTAACTATGTGTTTTGACGCTCCAATGTGTAGAACAAAAATTAACAAAAACAGTTGTTTGGCTCTTTTGAACATTAAAAAATATTTGATATTGTTGTTCAGTGTTTGAAAAGTTATTTATTTTTTTCGAACAGTTGTGTTCAAAAATACCGTAGATATAGTCGTATGGTATAACAAACTCATTTTTAATATTAAATGTAAGCCAGTGTACTTGCGAGGAAAATCTAGTGTTCTAAATTAAAATACACGAGGTAAAATACATATTACCTCGTACGACGTCCTATGAAGCTGCTGAAAGCAGATTTAGTTTATATTGTTTATGATCCAAATATTTAAGCAGAATATTGTTTAAATTATGGTTATAATGGCTATCCTACCACTGTTGTTGCTGTTATACTCGTACATATGAAGAATAATCAATACGTTTATTTTTGAATTTATTATTCTTAAAGTATAAGCATAAGCATTAATATATGAGACACTTACAGCCACGACTTGTCTTGTCCGTCCCCAAAGTAACTTAATACTTGTGTTATGGTAGACAGACAATTGGTGAATATACTTATATATTTTTTAAAAGTACATACTTAAACACAAATCCACACCCAGCCTCGAAGATCAACAGATTCATTTATAGAAAATGTTTGCGCTCGGCGGAAATCAAGCCCGCGACCCGCGGAGCTGAAGGCAGGGTCACTAGCCACTGCGCCAGCGGGCCAAGTCTCAAGAACTTTGAAATTTTTGCCATTTTTGTAAATTAAAAATTTACCTATGGATCTATTTTTATTTGCGCTCACTGTCCAAGTTTAGTGATACTGTTTTCTCCTGTTTCGCGCAGACGCAGGTAAGTGAACCATTAAAAACAAAGACAGCTACCAATTAAATTATATTTATTTCGTTCGAAAATACACTTTTATAGTTTATTTAAGATGATTGAATTATTCCTAAATTATGTAATACGTTTAAGAGATCAGTGGATTTATTTTATGTCGTATCGAATATACGAGTGGAACCGATACCACTCGTATATTAAACTATTCATTTATGTATTCCTGGTGTTTTATAGTACTAAGTATTACCAAAAATTCAATTGTAGCATGTCTAAGTTCTTTGAAATGCTTCTGGATCAAGGGCGCGAAATCACCGCCGTCTTTAATCGACTCGAACAAAATGGCTTCGGTGCATTTCAATGGTCGCTAAAGAATTTTCCTTTTTAATATGAGCATCGATTCCAATTACAAAAGATCAAAGAATTGCCGCGCTGCCCACTTCGTCTTTGTTCAAACGAAAGATGAATTATTCAGAGAGCTGGAAACGTTTCAATTGGCTAGCTATAAAAAAAGAAACGGTTCGTTGCTTCTACCAATAAATTAAAATTTTCTTTATTTTCGATCACGAAATATATTTGACAAATCTTATTGTCTGTAAAAGAATAAGCCGAACAATAAATGAACGAGGCTTTTAAAATACCAAATTTATGTTTGCTTTGTAATTCAATAAATGAAATTGATGGTAAATGTACATTTAAATACCTTACCTTACGAGTTAAAATAAACCCGATGTCTGGTCGCAATAAATACCATAAAGCCTAATAATATTTTATATCGTTTTTACCAATAGACATAATTCTGGACGCATATTTTAGTGTATTATTTGTTAACTTATTGAAATATGACTATATTTTTTTTTAATACGGAAAAATTTAAGCCGCCTTTGAGCTTTCATCGAAAAGTATCCCAAACTGTTTGAGATAAAAAAAATCAATGTAAGTTGCAGCTTGACATATTTTCTTATTATTCAGTCAAAGACAAAAGTATACTACTATATTTACTGTACTCGAATATTTAAAGGGTTTTATCTCACGTAACGATCATAAGATAAGCTATCGTTTACGTTAAACGGAGCCGTAATGTTTGAGTTTAGTGGCAAGTAATTAAAAAAATGTACCAATACCTAAGAATAAAACTAAAAGCCTTATATAAGAAAAATGGGCTATTTCAAATAATTCTTTACTACCATCATATCATCATAATATCATCGATTATTATTATATCTAATAATATCATCATCATCATAAAACATATTTTCTTTTAATTAAAAGAATCACTTCCTATCTTTTAACTTTTCTTGGCTATTCGAAAACAGTATTTTAATTAATAACATTTTTATTTTTATTTTTCTCTATATAGAAATTTATAATATAGAAAATAGTAGAGATTAAAGCAAAGACAAATTTTTAAAAAATATATAAAAACTATTTTTAAAACGGTGACAGAGCGTTTTAATTTTTAACTAGTCTAGATTTATGGCGGCAACACCTGCCCGCTGTACGCCAGTGATGGAGAGAGTAGGCTGTAAGAGAAATTATTAAGGCGTAATTTATGCTTGCAATTTGTACGGTACATGAATTCTTTGCTTGCGTCGTTCATCACGCTTGCTTGTAAACCATTAATTTTCGACAATTATCAGTAAAATCCTTAGACTCTTAGACTGTTTTCTCATAAATTCAAATTGACATATGAGGTTCGTATATTTTTTTTATCTAGATATTGATATTCGGATCTTCTTTACCATAATATACTCAAAAAATATTTCTTGCAGGTACTTGAATAGATATAAATTATTATTGAAATTATTTCCATAGACATAAAAAAAGAGATACGTGAATATTAGGAATATAGCTTCATCATCATCCTGTTGCTCTTATCCCACTCTAGGTAGAGTTCGGTACAACATGTTATAAACTTGTTGTCACATGATTTAGGTACGTATATTACGACCGGCCGCGTAAAATACGTCAACTTACCTTAGTCGTATTTACAACACCTCGGTAAGAAAGAAAGTGGTCTATTTTACTCGAGGTAGATCATAGCATAGGAAGCTGTGGTAGCCCAGCGGTAACACCGCGCGCCTCTTTCGAGGAGGTCTAGGGTTCAAACCCCGGGCAGGCACCAATGAGTTTTCTAGTAAAACTTATGTGTCTAATTGATAATTGCAATTTATCACACGCTTTTCGGTGAAGGAAAACATCGTGAGGAAACTTGCATATCTCTAGAGAATTCTGGGGATATGTGTAACCTACCAATCCGCATTGGAGCAGCGTGGTAGGTCTCAGCTCCATTCCATCTCTCCAAAAACGGAGAGAAGAGGCCTATGCCCAGCAGTGGGATAGTAACAGGCCGTTACTTACTTTTTTTTACTTTAGATCATAGCATCGTTATCTCGAAAGTAGTCTCTAAAAAGAGCCTCTAGTCCACTACTCTACTTTTATCTGTAATGTAAATGCCACTTTTCTCAAAATATAACAGAGATGTGTGTTATTTATACAAAAGTTTAAATTAATACGAAAACAACGTCATTAACACTTTATTAAGATTTGGTGTTAGATTTATAGATAAATGGAGACGGCGCGTCCGTTTCCGAACCGCCTTCCGCAGAGAGCTGCCTCGTTTATTTTATTAAGGCAAAGTCAAAATTTATTAGTGGCTTTCAGTGATATATAACATATATGCTATAATAATAAAAGAGATTATTGGAAATAAACGTTTCTGATAATATTTTCTCCGAATCTATATACTTTCAAAAATTAAAAAAGGTAAGGTATAAAAAAAGTACAATAGTATCACTAGTCGTTTAAACATTAAATGAATCACAATAAAAAAAACGGCCTTTATGTTTTTATTGTATTACTTAATTGTAATCATGGGTTATTGAGAGATGAAAAAGTATTTGAATGTAGAGAATTACTTTCAGCAACGTCATGCGTAATAAGTTAACTTGAAAATTTTACACGATTTTTTAAAATCCTTCATGATAGCTTGCATGTGGTGTTTACCTTTAAGTAGTTTTACATTTAGACTTAGTGTAATAGTATAATAGAATATGTGTTAGAATTAAGTGTTAAAGCTCTTGGTAAACCTAATAAATTAAAAAAAAAAATAGCTTTAGCATATATCTATTTATCTATTAATATCTATAATTGCGTTGTTTGATATGTCAATCATCATCATCATCTTCCTGCCCTTATCCACCATATCATTCTAGGTGATTGTTTGATATGTAATAATTGATTTATAATTTAAACTAATAATTCAATTCTATAGTTGAATTAGTATATAACATAGTTAAAATAATAAATAATTATTTTTTAATTCCGATTAAGTTTTTAAAGGCAGTTACAAAAACTCGGAAAGCGATAGAAACGGGTACCTGGACGTTTGAAAGCATATAAAACTTTTCCAATTTACAAAGGCTGATTGGAAAATTTTCGCCGGTTTGGGTGTTAATCGAACCTTGACTTTGGTTGGGCGTTCGAATTAAGTGTTAATCCTAACCTAAAGATTCTATTTCCTCTCTTTTAAACTAATATATAAAAATGTATGTTTTATATAACTACAGTATAAAATAATTTACTTTGATTGGTTGTATGTTGATGATCATTGCTTTGTTTTGACTATTGTTTCGTGATTGAACACATAATTACCACACCCGAAGACTTTTCGGATAATGTGTCGTTGAAATACCAGGCCCAAGTCCAATGTATCAAAAAATATATTTTTAAAGTTTTATAATTTTTCATGATTTAAGAAACTCTAATATGAATTTCTCCTACCAAATATAAATTTACGCTTATTGTTACAGTTGATTGATTTGTTATTTATCTTTAATCCTTACTAATATTATAAATGGGAAAGTCTGTCTGTCTGTCTGTCTGTCTGTCGGTTCCGTTTTCACGGCCAATCCACTGAACCAATATCGATGAAATTTGGCATAAATATTCCTTATATACCGGGGTAACATATAGGCTATATAAATCCTGTTAATTCAACAGGAATTAAATTCAGGAGGAATTAAATACGATGACATTCAAAACGCCATCTATAATAAACCTTTGGAACTCATTTTTATTTACGATGTGACAAAATCAAGTCAAATCTGTATTTACGAAGTATTTAGATTCCAAGTTTTTCGGCTCACGTCAAAAGAGTTATCTTTAAAGAGTATTAATATTTTATTTTATTTTATTCATTTACTGGACAAATTTAACTGAAAATTTTACATTGTAATAACAATGGATTATTAATATAAGTAATATGGGTTATTTAGTAAAATAAATAAACTAATAATATTATAAATGCAAAAGTCTGTTTGTAACGTTTTCATGGTCAATTCGCTGAACCAATAGAGATGAAATTTTGCAAAATTATTGTTTATATACCGGGGTAACGTATAAAAATCTTGAAAAATGATTTTTTTTTTTAGTATTTCGGTTTTTGTTTATTTCATAAACCCGAAAAAAATATTTAATAAAAAAGAGACCGCCAGAATGATGTATGTAACATCTTGTGGCCCAGACCAGAGTAAAAATTTTAGTGTTGTTAAATAGAAAAATATTTGTTATCAATTATTATTTTATCTAATATTTATTTATTATAGTTTGAGGTTATGTACATGTACAATTACTAGATAAATACCATAATAACATATTAAAAAGATAGGATTTGTGGTGAAAATATAACAATAAGCTATAATCATTTAAGTTCAACTAAAATTTAATCATATATAATTTTTGTTGTCAAAAAAACAGACGTTTCAAGAAAACGCATTCTTAAACGGTCTTTAGTTAGTAGTCTTTGGCAACAAGTACGAAATAAATGACTATTAATTGACATGTATTGGGAAGTTTTATTTAATTTAATCCCATAGAAATTAAGCCATACGGCTAATGAAAAAATATTTTATTTCTAAACACCATTTTTAATTTTTGAAAATTCATTATAGTTAATAAAGTCAAGTTTAATATATTTTCCGATACCTATTTTAAAAATATTATGTTAACAGAAACATAATTTAAATTTAATTTTACGTATTTTTACTAAAAAAGTTGGACTGGATTCCAACTTTTACGCCGTACGTATAGGTAATTAAAAAAAAAACAATTTGACAGTTGATTCGTTACGTATAAATGTTATTCATAGATAATACCATGGACGTAGTATATACTGGACGGCGCCAAAAGACGTTGCCGATCTTGCGTCTGTGTGTAAGCGATTTATCGTTTGTCTCTGTTATTATCGCGAACTATACATAAGAGTAAAAGAGATTGTGATGAAGTTTGGCAACGTCGCTAAAAATGTGTCCAGTTGGTGACACCAAATGAGGCCACAACATTGAGTTTGTTGAAGATTATTTCTTGAAATCTAAAGCAAATACGAGTGTTACTGATATATTTTTTCAAAAAAGGTGGAATATGTCGTGTGCTGCCTTAACGTGTCCATCAAGAACAACGAAAGGAGGAGTTAAAAACACGGAATTACCATTTCATAAGTAAATCTTTGACTCTCATTTGCGTGCTAAATTAAAGCGTTTTATTCAGTTAAAGCGTTTCAGATTATAATGTATCAGTACAGTTTGATATTCTCTAGCCGGCACGAGTGTGGGATACTGATAAAACATAGAAATTAATCATTAAATATTCGATTGAATTGTGTTACCTACGTAGTGATATACACACTAACGAATTATTATGTATCGATAAATATCAGTCAAAGTTATATTTACTACCCAAGTAAATGCGAATTCTCTAATTTTCGATTATTTTCTTTGGTTTCCTAAATGCCCACATATAAGAGAACAGTGGATAAAAGCTGTCACCGGTCTCACGGATATGTAAATGTTGGGAATAATGTGGATCATGATATTGTTCAATTGGCCACTGAAGCACTAACATTTATGTTAACATTTCATCTATACATAAAGCACCGAGTACGGGCTGCACCTTCGACTTTATTTTTAACGCTTCAAAGGATTCTTTGGTAAATCTAGGCCCACAGTCAATTGACTGATACCATTTTTGAGAACTACCCATCACAGTAAGATATGCAGTAAAGATGTGCATCGGATAATTCATGACATTATACTGCAGACTGTACACTCAGGAAATTATGTCAATTTATTCAAATGTTTAAATCTATTCTGAACAGTAAACCAACTAGGTTGGTTACAACTATATATTAACTTTACAGTACCTGAGCTAGGCTTCGATAATTATCGACGCCTAGTTTAGCTTATCGATAAGCTAAGTACTTCCCTAATCACGCACACTAATGCAGTTCTAAAAGTTCACACAAGCATAAAACGGACACACAAAAATAGCTAAGGCGGCATCCAGTGTATTCTTTATCCAAGGATAATACACTATATAGGATATATTATTAAATAAGTTTTCTAACACGTTTCCAAAGCTTATAATATTTATAGAAATATTTAATTCCAGAAAACATTATGAATTTTTCATGTATATAAAATTTTTGTACTTCTTTTACTGCGCTATTTTAATATATATTTCATGTAAGTACGGGTTATTTACTAAAATTATCATATTAAGCTCCTGATCAAACGATAAATCCTTCTGATTCTTCCCGGATCGATTTGATTTTTGTGATGGAGATATTTGAAGGTTTGGATGGTGACAGAAGCTACTCCTAATTTCAAGACTACAGTCCACGCGAACGAAGTTTCGCGGGTAAAAGCTAGTATTTAAATAAGTTTATCTTGTATAAATATATTTTCTAAATATCGGAAACGGCTCGAACGTTTTTCCTGAAATTCAGCATGTAGGGGGTTTTGGGGGAAAAAAATCGATCTAGCTAGGTTTTATTTTAAACAAATTTTTGGGCATTAAAAAGTTTTAAATTGTAGAATTAAAAGCAAAGGATTTTTTTAGGCTATCAAACGTAATGTAGCGATAGCCGATGGGTAACGCGCGGACCGAAAATGTTCACAACCCGAATTCGAATCCTACAAACCATCGACACCTTTTTTTAATTTTTTTATATAATTTTTTTAAATATTTTTTGTTATATCTCTAAAAAAATTACCGAGCAAGGCTCGGTCACCCAGGTACTGCTATTATTAAATGTGTAAATATTCTGTTCAATAATGGATAATAATGTTGTTAGCAGTATATTGGTTCCTAGCGCTATCCAGCGCGTGACCGCGCGGCCGCAAGCTATTTTCGCGGTCATTAGCAATTTTGGCAGGGTTTCACCGGCTTCATAAATTATATGAGATATCAACGCTTTTTAAGTGTTTCTAGAGTACACAGTTATTTACAGTATGGTATCCGCTGTGTAGTATGCGGCTTAGTAGAATAGACCACGTTCATTTACCGAGGTGTCTTATAAAGCGACTAAGGTAAGTTGACGTCAGGGAGGCGGCCAGTCGTTAAATAACTAGGCAAAACATCTGACAACATGTCTAAACGTGCTGTGCCGAAATTTATTTATGAATTTTATAAGGTTCAATTAAAATTGAACCTTATACAGGTTCAATTTTATTCTATATAACCTGAATTATCAAGACATCTCAAAAGGGCTTAGCTTAATCGATGGAGAGTTGCACACAGAAAGCAGTATCTCTTGATGAAGAGAATGAAGAGGTTTCCTCAATTTGTAGCCGATTATTTAATATTTAAAATTTAATATTATTAATTAATATTTTTTATTAGCTACAACAAACAAAAACGGTCAAATACATGGTTAATTACTAATGCACTTACCTTAATAGTAATTTTAAATAAATCGATATTAATATTATATTACCCCGATTTTTTGGTAATTAATTCTTTTATACGAATATTTTATTTTAATAAATAATTTTTAATTTCGATCGATGCAAAACCAAATGTGCTGCGTTTTAGATATAATTATCAGTTTACAATGCAGAGCACTACAACCTTAGTATAGCGTGCTAAAATGAAAGTTCAACGTTGTATGAGCGTTAAGGCAGGAATGCAATGTCATAGTTCGTGTTTTTATGCCCTCCTTTAATGTTATTTCGTCGTTTACGACACTATAAAGACGATACCGGCCACTACGCGTAATGAAATCTTCTGTTCAATACCAAGTGATAGCGTTTTTGCTATTAACGTATAGCAAAAGGCGCGAACGTTGCTTAACGTTTGTATTTTTCTGGTAAGTACCCGATAAAACGGCTTATTAAGCTGTAATATTGTAAAACCAGCATTTCGCGCGATGAAACTCTTTAAAGAATTCCAAAGGAAAGATTATAGATATTTTACCTTAAATGGTACGTGCTTCGTGTGTAGATTACTATGATACTCATAGCTTTAAAGTAAGTTTTTTAAATAGATTTGTTATACAGATTTTATGATGCATTGAGAAGTAGAATCTTTAGGTTGATTTGTGTCATTTAGTTTAGAAGGCTGATTCAAATGCACATATTTTAATCTATGTATGATAATGATTATTGATAGCAGACTTGTAGTATTATGAGATGGTTTACGTGTTATAAGAGGTAGTGCAAGTTAGTTTTAGATACTTATCTCAACAGGTACAATTAGAGAATATGACTGTTGGGATTTTGGGGACTGTTAGGAAATTATAGAACGGCAATTGTTGATATTACTGCAGTTAAAAAATTTTACTCAAAAAAACACATTCAGGTCTAATGGTCCCATTAATGTAATAATACTACAAAATTTAAATGTTTAATTAATATTTGATTATGCGAGGTGTCGTAAAAGGCGACTAAAGATAGTTGACCCACCGTGTAGTATCCGGTTTAGTAGAATAGAACCACCCTCCTTCTTACCGAGGTGTCGTAAAATACGACTAAGGTAGGTTGACGTCAGGCAGGCGGACGGTCGTAAAAACGCAGCCAAATCATGTTACAACATGTTTATAACATGTTGGACCGACGCCACTTAGAGTGGGAGAGGGGCAGGAGGATATATAATAATATATGTATATAATTGTTTCAAGAATACTATAATATATATTGAAAATTACTTTACATACTGTTACTAAAAATATAATATGTACAAACTATATCACATTTTAGCGATGTTATTGTGAAAATATTTTTTTCAGTAACAGTAAGACCTGGATTTGCAAATTGTCACTTACACAATAATTCTCATCAATATTATTATTATTCATTAGTCTTGAAAGGTTACTCAAGCCTGACTTATGCAATTTTCGTCTTAATGTCACTGTCAGAAATTCAACGCAAAATACGGCGCTAGTCGAAGTGTATATCGCCACTCTACATTTTATGAAATCTTTGTTGCAAGCCCTTTTGGAACAAAAATAATAAACGCATACCGTTTCATGCTAAAGCTTGGCTTTGAATATTCGTGCTCAACGCACGATGGGCGACGCCTATAACGTGTTCGTGTTATCAAAAAGCTTGTTTCGTTGCGCGAATTTGCATACGACTTAATATAGCAACAAATCATAATACATAATTTTAGATATCTTAAACTAAAGCGAGTAAGGTGGCCTTATCGCTAGCGATTACTTTCAGGCAACCAAATGGCTATTAGTAAAAGTAAAGTAGCGGCTTGTTATTATCCCACTGCTGGGAATAGGCCTCTTCTCTCCGTTATAAGAGAGAAGGATTGGAGCTAAGGCCTACCACGCTGCTCCAATGCGGATTGGTAGGTTACACATATCTCCAGAATTCTCTAGAGATATGCAGGTTTCCTCACGATGTTTTCCTTCACCGAAAAGCGTGTGATAAATTACAATTATCAATTAGACACATAAGTTTTAATAGAAAAACTCATTGGTGTCTGCCCGGGTTTGAACCCATGATCGTCTTTAGAGATGCACACGGTCGCACCGCTAGGCCGTCACAGCTTGATTAGTACTTATATTATATTCTAATTATCAGGATAGTTTAAAAGTTTTACGAAATCTTTCTAATAGTAACCGCTATGTAGGCTGATTCCGGAGAGTAGAGGGGTAAATAAATGATGCGATCTAGACGATAGAATGATCCCACCGAGTAAGATTATTGTTTGGCGACGTTATAATGAACCCTTTTTAATGTGAAATATCGATAAATTTCTTTTAACCGAATAATCGAATGAGGAGGTCTTAAAAATCAACGTACCATTGAATTTTGTATTTTAAGTAATTGCAAAGCGACCGCGATATTACGGTTTTACTCAATATGGTGATTATGCTTTTAACATATTTATTTAATTAAATAAAATATTATATCTAAAAGTAAACTATAAATTATATATTATAAACTAAGATATCGAGTTTCTTCACGTTATAGAATTGAGAAATTTGGAGTTAGCACCCAAAGAAATCATATTTCAACAAAGGGGCGTTCAGCAAATGTCGTACGTTGTCAACCGTGTATATTATACTCACAGAGGCCAACGCATGCATGAAATCGTGTTTTACGGCTCGTATCCCACGTCGAGAGCGACTTTTGAATGGTCTCTTAGTTCAAACGATTGAATGTAACCTTGCCTTTGGATCTCCAAACCTGGGGAATATACGTTGGATATCCTGAAAATCTGATTGTATTAAGATATGTCAGTCTCGGTGATAATATTATGGCGTCCACGAACCTAAGACGGGTGATGAATTGAATACTTTCCGCTGAACTTTAATTCAAATACATTCTTGTTTAAAAGCTCAAAGATCAACTAATGCATAAATAGTTTTAACAAATAATGTTACCAAAGTGCTAGTCGCAGTTCGAAGCAACTCGTAATTTATTTTTGATATGAATTGACCTTTGGATTTCATACAAACATTTCAAAACTTTTGTGACGTTACTATTTATTTTTAAATTTAATTATATTTTGCTTCTCACACGCACAACTTACAGGTAACGTGAAACTTTACAATATTTATAGCCAAAGGTAGTTTTTTTATTTCAGTTTTTTTGAGATAAAAGGCATGTATCAGTTAAGTCCTTTTTCCTTACTTCAGTCTTAGTATTTAGTCCTACTACTTTGACCTCTAATTTAAGAAGACATGTATCTTAGAAAAAGGCAGGAATATTCGATATGAGCGTCGATGCAATTTGAACAATCGCAATGGTCGTTTATTTCTTTTTTAATAAAAAAATTATTAATAACTATATTTTTCCTTATTCCATAAATAAAAAGCAATTTTCTCAAAAGTCAACCCATTTACTCTTTCTCAACAACTCAACGACGACGGCGACGTTTTTTATATCATTCACCAATTATATAAAGGAGGTTCTATTTGAAACATGTTGTAACAAAATAAAATTAAATATGTTCATCATTGAATTTTAATATTAAGTTTCGTCATTTATTCCAAGTATTGTTAAAATCTGGGTTTAACTTTTGTTTTGTTCTTATGTTATCTACAAACTAGAATAATGACGGGTCTTTTGAAATAAAATGCATTGAAATTCTAACTACAGATCACTAACAATACGTTTGAAGTATATGTGGGAAAATACAGAAAAAATTCATTGAAAAGTACACCGGTATACAGAATACGGAGGAATCTCATTGTTAAAAGGATTTTAATGAATATTTCTATCCAGCAATGAATGCCGATAGAACGCTACTGTTGCGCGATATAAAAATACACAATGTTTATATGAATTATATTTTATGTACACTTTTGATTTGTGTAACTGCTTTGGACTACTTTGGTACCGTCTACATGCGTATAGATATTTCATTTTTATGCCGACTTTTTCTAGATAGCTCAGTCTGAAAGTATTGTATGTTTTAAATTTCTGATGTTATCTGTTTAGCTATATTTGTTCATTTCATATATAAAATATATCTAGCAAGGAATTATAATATAGTGATATTTATAGAATTAGGCGTTACTTTGCGGAGATCCATAATACAAAAGTAATAATAAAATTATTTTGCTATAATCTGCGAAGAATTTCTTTGCGGATTATAGCTTTCTTCGTTTGGCTTAAGTAGAATTTGAAAAATTATAAACTATAATTCTGAAATAAAACACATGATACAAGTCATTTCTCATCATCCACAAATATAAAATCAAAGTTAGATTCGAAGCTAAACTATACTATTCAATTGAATTCGCCTTTTGACATCGTCATTGACAACTACTTCCTGAAATTTTCATTAAACTCTTCCAACACTATATTCCGGAGAATTTGTAAAAATCTTTATCCAAATAAGTACATACTTAAAGTTCCTATAAATCACTGCGTTGTGAGCCATCTAATCTCGCCTTATAAAAGACCTGAAGGAGTGCTGAACAAAGAGATGTAATTAAAACTAATAAATCTCTCAGCAGGCAACAAAACGCGCGCAGCGGGCCTTGCATGTCTGCAGCTAACCGTGTGAACTAACACATGTTTTAATGCCAATATAGAAAACAAAAAAAAAACAGAAAAAACGGGTCTTATATGTTACAATTTTTAATGGAAGGAAAGGGGGGCAGCGAAACTGTAGCAAATATACGAGTAGATACAACTGAGCGAGGTGTGGTGACGCGCGGAGAGGTGCGGTGCGGTGAAGAGAGTGGTAGCACCATTGGAGGTAGTATTTATTTGTGCGCGGACTTAACAAGTTATTAAAAAAGAAAAAAAATGATTCACATTAAGTAATTGTTTCTTATTTATTGAAGAAGTGTAAAGGAAAAATAACGTTGTGATAACTTACAAAAGAATACTTGGATTCGTTTTATTAGTGCATTTTAGCAACTTCTTTTACCTTGGAAAACTTGTTGCCTCAAGTTGACTTGGCAAAATCTGTTCTTAGATTTGATAATCATAACTTTAGTAAGACAACTTCCGATCTGCGCTATTTAAGAGGTTCAATATCACTTGTACACCCAAAAATATCAGATTAAATTTCAGGGTAAAGACCTACGGGACTCCAAAAATCACAATGTCGCCGAACAGCTGGATACGACAACCGAAACTCGGTATAGAGAGGGGTTGAATAATTTACGATGCACTAACTTCGACCACGGAGCTACAGATGCCGAAGTACATATATCAAACCGACCCGATGTTACAACTCCAATAAAACTTGTGTAAAACTTATTCAAACGCGTCGGCCGGTGAAAGCTGTTTTTAACTTCTTCCCCTCGGGATCAGCCATACAAATAAAGAGTTAGTTGAGGTAAAAACTTCTTTTCCCGCTTGCCACCGAAAACTTTTCCTTAACTTATGAAAATGATTTTTTAAACTTACGACGGGAATTTTCTTTGTGCTTAATGTAGTCTACGTTATATATTCTTTATAATATGTATAGTTTTTTCCTATTCAGCTTACTTGTATTGTTAATTCACTACTATTTAAAATGGAGTTTCAACATAATTGATACATATTCGGTTAGGAAGTCAACTAATATTAGTTTAGTTAATTCCGAGTCATCGAATATTAGTAGATTTTAAACATTAGCGATTCATACTAATTAATATATAAACAAACGTTTCGTGACCACGGTGGATGCAGCTCTGCCGAAACGTCGAACCTTATACAAAGTTAACTCGAGGTCATCAAATATTTTTTTTCATCAAATTGTAATATTAAGTAACACTAATCCGGGCCGGAATTGAACATGTTTAATCCAACAGTCTATTACATGTCTACACATGTCAACATGTCTATTATATCAATGTTTCTGATGAAACTTACAAGAATTATATAAACGCCAAAAGTAGTATTATACGGTTGGCATATGAAAATAGAATTAAATTTTGGCATTGCTACCGCAAACCACATACAGCAGAGGTGCATTTTCAGCTACGCAGAGTACTGGAGACAATTCATATTGAATTCATTTCTCTGCAATCATTGTTTTTGCTAACTACCTCTGCGGTTCACACAAGCTCGCCTGAACAACGAATGCATTTGCATAAAGACAAATTGGCTTCAACAAACCGTATGCGACCCGCAATGAAAGTTAAACTAGAAGTACTATTTTACATCTCATAACTTATTAATTGCGCTTTGTTTATTTATATCAAAATAATCCTTCTTTTTATGTATATTAGTGCAAATTTTGAATTTGAAAAGACATCGGAAACTGTAATTTCAACATATATTTTTACGTTGCTCAGATATTATGTCAGTTTAGTTTCATGAGAATTAGTTAAGTATTGCTACTTAAATATTTAAATATTGCAATTACATAGCTACAAATTAAGAAATCAGTATTAACGTTATGCTCCACGTAGTTCAGTAAAACTTAGTACGTTCTTTCAAATGAAACCTAACATAACATGCAATTATTCGTCATTCTTCAACTCACAATAAAATGCATAAGCAAAAAAAAATAGTGATGTATATAATAGATATAGTAGGAATCGACATAAGATTGCGGCTCCTGTTTTGCGCCTTGAAAAAATACGTAAATCCTTTGTGGGTTTGAGTATAAGATTCTATAATAAAATTTCGCAATTAATTTTAGGTTTGTTCAATTTTAACAACTGTTTAAAAACACTGTTAAAGGCAGAAAGCCTACTTACTATATATTGAGGATTATGTAGATGACTGCTCTACCCTGTAAAAGATAGTAATGACTAAATGTAACTAGTTATATTTTGTAAAGAGCAACCATTGACTTTCTTTCTGGCTCTTCTGGATAGAAACAGCTTTCCGAACCAGCAGTAGAGTTGACGATGTAAAAGCACTTGTTTACAAGTTTACTTGACAAAGATTATGTTGAATTTAAATCCGAATTTGAGTTCGCATGTGCGCGTTTTAGCACCAAAATCTCAATCACTCAAGCAATATAAAGTAAATAAACTTGAAGGAGAGTAGAGCTTACACTCATTTTGAGTGTACTCTCGACACGCTCGTGAAGTGTTAAGCGGCGTTTGTAAACATCCTTTCCTGTGGGTCTATTATACGTGAACTGGATTCTTGAAGAAATATTTATTTGATAATATTGAATTATTCAGAATTTAATAAAGAATTGGAAATGTTGAACTGTGTTTACAGTTCTTTGTTGCGTTCTGAAGCTCGACTGACAATATTTTATTCAAATCCCCAATTATTACGAGTATATCAATTAAATCCAAAATATCATTTATAAAAAAGTACTTATTATATTATAAATTTAAAAAGGGGTTACGTTTCCTTTAGAGAATAAAACCGTTATTGGATATTTTCTTTTGTATTTTAAACTCGGTTTAGCAGTAGATTTTCTACTCATTCTGTGTATTTGCTTTGTACAATTCAAATTGAATTTTAAATTCATAATTTTTTTATCATTATAAAATATAATTATAAAATCTTCCTTTCATTTATATATACATATACCGTCATTTTTCAATATTTTTTTATATATTCTTGAAGTATGTTGATACACAAGAAGTATGTTGATATCAATTTCTAAGACTAAATAACCTTAGTCTTAATAAGCATATATGCACATCTGTAGCCTTACATTTTTTTTGTATCCGCGCATTTAGCTGATAACAGTTTTCCGTATGACATAGTTCTAGATAAAATTATTAAAATACTATGGTTATGGTTTTAATCTTCCCACGCGAGCGTAGCCACTGAAGATTACTAGTTAAGTATAATTTAGGATAAGATCGTTGATACGCGCATAGTGTAAACATTTAATTAGCACTTTCCTCGTTAAGAGTATAAGCACGTTCAGTTGATTGGGCTAGACAAAATTATTTTTAATGAACTCAATTTGTGTAAGTCCATTATGGTAGGTCGAACGGAAACTTTTCCAATAACCGTGGCATCGTGTTCGGAAATCGCTTTATATATCTTAACTTGTAGTTATTACGATCGTGTGACCTGTATTATTTATGTTGCTATTTTTATGAAATTGTTATATAGTACTTTGTGGATGACGATAAAATTATATGGTTATTAAATTAAATAAATATATGGGACACTTACACACACGGTCGTCCGTCACCAAAGTAAGTTACTTAATACATGGTAGACAGACAACTGGTGAATATATAGTTATATATTTTTTATACACATACTTAAATATAAATATACACCCAGACTCGAAGACCAACAAATTTATTTATAGAAAATGTTGGCCTCGGCGGGAATCGAACCCGTGAGCCGCGGAGCTGAAGGCAGACTCACTACCCACTGCGCTAACAGGCCAGTAAAAATAAAAAAGTAGAGTTGACGATTGAAAAGCACTTGTTTACAAGTTTATTTGAATAAAGAATATTTTGAATTTGAATTTGATAATTCAATTATCAATGTCACTCATACTCTTTTAAAGGAATTTCCACGCCCTCATTTACGCCCCTTGAATTTATGGGTTTCCTTTAGAGGTGATCTGTCCACCCTTTACGAACACTGGATATTTTGGTGCATCGTATTTCGTTCTCCTTACTTTCAAAAACTCATACAACTCATAAGCGGCTGATTTGGGTTTGAACCAGCGAATCTTTGGTATGGATCACGATTACTTTAGCTATCGTCATCACGAATTTATGAAAATATATAAGCAAATAATAAAGATTTGTAACTACTAATTAACCTTGATAGCCTATATATGGATTATGTGTGACCTTTAGCAGAAGGGAAATAATATTTCTATTAAAACGTATGTGCTTAATCGATATGAACAAATTATCAAGCGCTTTTGAAGAATGAAAACGTGGGACAACCTGTATATACTAATAGAATCTTGGAAGATGTGAAACCTACCAATCCGGATTATTGCAGAATGGCGGGTTTCTTTCCAACAAAGGTCTATCCCCAGAGCTCTGAACAAAATTCGATTTTAAGTTAAATGTTTACTTATGGCTACAATATATTTTATTCGTATATAAAAACTTTCAGCTTAGCATTTTACTTGTTTTCTCCATATATTAATAGTACTTGTAGTTGTGAAGCCTGGTTATTCAAACAAGGAACACAAAAATGTGCAAGAGTTTGAAAAATATTAATTTGTTTCTCAAAATACTTATTTTGTCTAAATTCAGATGTCAGAAAAGTTTGTATTAAATTCTGAAATATATATTTATTAAATTTCAGTAATATAATCACACGACTAAAAAGTTTAAAATTTAATAAACCACCGTAACAGAACGATGTAACGGTTGTCTGTTAAATACTAATTTTCAAGCATCTAATCCAGAGGACATTGATGGAACTCGATTAAATTAAGTTACTACAGCAAAAAGGAGAGCCAATTTCGATTCTCATAGAATTCAAATGAGCTTTTTATTCAAACACAGGAGTGGAGGGAACACTAAAACAGACGGTTCCGCACCATTGCCTCTGAAAAACGTAGAGGTATATTTATAAACTTGCGATTGGAGACTTTGTGACTGTGCAAAAGGCCCCGAATGAAACTGTAATGGGTTTTCATTGCTACCATAATTTTTTCGAACATTCACTTACTCGGAGAGGGAAGAGGCTTTGAATTTAAAGACCAATAAAGAAAGGCGTCAGGGAGTATCGTTTAATTAAATAATATTTAAATATCTACATTCTCTAAAGCCAAATTAAGGTCATATTTCAGCTATGACATTATATTATATTACTCTAAATACGTTATTAAAGCTGTATATGCCTCACAGCAACACTATGAATACTTTATAAATATTATTTTTAAAATTCCAATCTGTTTAAATACATTCAAATTTTGTTTCATTACTATGATATGGTAAACTATGATACTTAATTTCATTCATCTTTATTTTGTTTCTGCATAGATACATAAGAATATATTGAAACAGTATTATTCTAAACATATTATATACCAATTAGATAGATTTGATATGAAAGATTATCTATTTGATATTATATAAGCTTTCTGTTGTCTTATTTATAGGATAGAAAACCGTTATATAATTTAATAATTTAAATATTTTAAGCTAATACTTAAAGATAAGTATTGATCGACAGCAAGACGCATTTTGAATAATCTATCCGAAAATATTTGTCCTAAATTATAAAGGCTATACAACAGTAATACTAATGATAACATTTTTTAAGAATATATTTTTCTAAAAGTTATCTAATTCGCCTACTGTATATTAATATTTAGCTCTAAAATAAATTTATTATGAAAGCTTAATATTATACTAACCTACTTAATATACTCTTCATAAGTAAGCGATATGATATTAACAAGTCTGTACAATAGATATTTACAAATACTTATATCTACTTTTTTAAACAATGGAATCAAATCAAAAAAACTATTTGTATATTTGAATGCCTGCCGTAGTCGAATCATAGCTCTTCAATACTGTGTCCAGGTTTTGGCTGAAATGGAAATGGCAGAATTAATTTATCGGACTTTGAAACGAACGTCCAGAGAGTGCAGATAATCCCAAATTAAATTTCCCCGCGCAGGTTTTCATATTGCATTTCATATAAATGTGTACTTTGATTACTTTCTGCTACTAAATATAAAACAATTAATTATAAAGTTAAACAAAGGTTTAGAGATTGCTTGTTATTTTTGATAAGTGATTCTTAATAAACTTATTAGGTTCTTTTCTAAATAATTTAAAAAAATTGGCGTTACTTTGCGGAATTCTATTGTACAAAAGTTATGATAGAATTATTTTGCTATAATTCTATTCTATTATCTATTAGTGATTAAATTAAAGAAAAGTTACATAAGAATTTTTTTACGTGTCGTAAGCTTATATAGCTTGATACAAAATATCACTGTAAAGATTATCTCTGTTACTCAAACAAACCAATCATTTAATAGCCTAAGTTTTAAAGGGCATTGTTTGATGCGGTGTCTTTTTTACTTTTAAATTTGAAATAAATATAAATAAGAATTCTTTTTGATATTTAAAAAAAAAATATTTCCTGAAAATGTTAAAAACATTTTAACTTATTAATAATTTCAATTCAATTGCATAAGTATCTTATAATATTTTTAACAACATGATAAGTTTGCTATACCTTTATAATGCATGTCCCGATGCATGCTGGGGCAAGTTTTCCCTGGATACTGTAAACAATTACTTTATTACAAGTGTGTTTATAATTAAAAAACCCTAATAATAATATAGTAATTCCAATCATTTATAGACGCTTATGTATTATATTAAAACCACATTATACAAATGCAATGCTCTATGGGCACTTTGTTTTATAAAAATAGCGACATGCTATTATAATTATCACCCAATAAGGCCGAGTTAATTGAGAAAATTGATTTAAACTTAACTCCTATTGCGTTGCGATTTACAATAAATACCTATTGCTTTGTGGCGTAGCATATTGTCTATGATTCATGATGATTTTATTGATAAATACTAAGTATTTTTTTCATTATTTCATTGTTATTAAGTTTTTTTTAAATAATGCTATAAATGTAAGTACATATTTATGTTAATACCTACAATATAATCGTTGAAATGCCATTTTATTTCTATAAAACAAATACAAAACATTGCGTGTGAAGGGAATATTGATATAATAAATCGATGAATACTTTTATGTAAATAAAATCGAATGTGTAAAGGGTCAGACAAGCAATTAGGACATCACTACTTTCTCTGTCAAAAGTTAAATATATATACCATATGAAATAAAATTTACATATTATTTATGCAAAGAATTTTTTTCAAGCACTTTTGAATCGTCAATGATCAATATGATTAATGATGTTATCATTGTTTCAATTATATAAATTTTAATTTTTAATTTATATAATTAAGTTGCAGTCCTGTACGAAACTGTCAGGATTTTTAAGTCTAAACATTTTTATCATACTTATAAATAAAATATAAAAAAGGAATATATCAATACCCATTAATATAGAGATTGCTTTATCACAGGATGAGCTCAATCCAAACGTCAAAATAAGGACATCTTATCTAATTATAGTCTTGAGACTGATCTTAGATAGAAACGCCGTGTGGTATCCAGCTGAATAGAATAGTACCACCCTCGTTTCTTACCGAGGTGTCGTAAAAGGCGACTAAGGTAAGTCGACCCGCTGTGTGGTATCCGACTGAGTAGAATAGACCACCCTCATTTCTTATCGAGGTGTCGTAAATGGCGACTAAGGTAAGTTCACTCACCGTGTGGTATCCGGTTAAGTAGAATAGACCAACCTCTTTCTTATCGTGTCGTAAAATATGACTAAGATAAGTTGACGTCAGGCAGGCGGCCGTTCGTAGCCAAATCATGTGACATGTTTATAACATGTTGTGCCGACCCCTCTTAGAGTCGGATAAGGGCAGGAAGATGATGACTGATCTTAGATAGAAATAATATAAAAAAAAATACTTATAAATAAGTATACCTTGCTCAAGTCAAAGTCAATGTTAGTCCGCACAGCGCGGTGGTGAAGTGGCTGCGGAGGTCTGAAGTTGTTTCCGAGGGGTGCCTTCGGGTGCCTAGCATCCCCCTGCATCAATCGCCTTAGGGCGTGAAGCTAAAGTTGCAAATAAATTTAATTAACCGCACAGTTTGTGAAACAGTCACTAACTTTTCAAACTTGCGAAAGAGCTTTCGAGGCTATTTGGTTTATATGAAAAACAAAGGCACACAAAAATAATAAAACTGCTGAGTAGAATAGACCAACCTCATTTCTTACTGAGGTGTCGTAAAAGGCGACTACGGTAAGTTGACCCACCGTGTGGTATCCGGTTGAATAAAATAGACCACCCTCTTTCTTACCGTGGAGTCGTAAAATACGACTAAGGTAAGTTGACGTCAGGTAGGCGGCCGGTCGTAAAATACGTAGCCAAATAATATGACAACATGTTTGTATCATGATGTGCCGACCCCCCTTAAAGTGGGATAAGGGCAGGAGGATGATTAGTAATAGTTACTAGACTAACTTAATATTTTGACTTTCCTTACTTAACAATTTAACAACATTTCCTTTACCGAAAAGCGTGTGATAAATTGCATTTCATAATTAGACACATAACTTTTAATAGAGATGATCGTGCCTGTCCGGGGTTTGAACCAATAATCATCTTTAAAGAGTCGCACAGTCTCATCTTTGTCTATCACAGGTTTTTACTTAACGTAAAATATTTAAATAAATAGCAAGGAAGCAAAATCAAACAAAACATTATCTAACGGAATAATATCAATAATTTAAGTTCAGAAACAATCCGAGCCGGATTGAAATTTCTATTATACAATAGTGTATATAGCCAGGCAGGTGGGATTAACGGGCCCGTGGCATGCGAGCGACGCTATCTCATTCCATCGCTGTTTACGCCGTATTAAACCGTTTGATTGTGATTATAGACATCGCGTCGAAGCTAAGAATTGTAGAGCTGAAATGACTCGAGCGTTTTCTTTATGGCTTTATTAACTTTCACGGCCTCTTCGAGTTTGTAAGAAAGGAAACGGCTAACGATATTTAGGCGATCATAAATTGTTATATTGTTGTACGAATCAGAATTCGGTAGTGTACGGAAGTTTGTTATCGTTTTTATATGTTGTATTTTAGGCTAATTTTCTGATAGATAGAGTTTAGGATTGGAAAATTTTTCCTTGAAGTAAGCTAAATTGATTGATGATTGTCGGTCAGATAGTAACTCACAGCATTACATATTATCAAGACGATAAACTATTACGAGTACATTATTAAGTAAGAACAATTTAAAAAAGGATAATGATAGAATTCATGGTTAGACATATTGGTCCACTGGTTGTCCTTAAAACAATTAATAATATAATAGTATAAGTAGTTTGCTATATAATATATGACACTTTTTAATAAACCTAAAAATCACAGACGTACGTAGTGATGCGTAGGAATAAAACAAAATTTGTGACAAAATTCTAAATTGCACAATATGCTGTTTATTAAAATATGTAAAATTAGGAGTTTAATTCATAAATCCATTGATTTATAAGAACTGGGTGTAAAATATTATTTAAAGTTTGTTTTCACATTCTTTATCAAATAATTGAACTTCAAATAACTAGAAACCTATTATTCTAAATATAATAACTATTTCACCTTATTTAAATTCTCGACGTATGTTTCATACTCCACAACCAAAGGAGTAAGAAACTTAAATTGTTTCGTGCAAATGCGACATATGTTATTTACGTAAATCGAGAACCGAAAATGCAAGTGATAAAGTCGCAGCTAGAACCGCGAGGCGTTCGCCGAACTACCCGCAAGATTGCCAGCAGTTTCCACTAGCACTTAATTTCCCCACCAACAAACGGAAAACATAAACAATGATTTATAATAACAGCCATACAACGGCACTTTCAGTTTACTTTTAACACGTACATAATTCACGGCGGAGTCTTTGTCTAAAGGCGAGGGACGTGAGTTGTTTATTGTAGCGTGAGCACAAATGAAAATGTTATTACGTTGGCCTCAACCGCGACCGGTTCATGGACACGGCTCATGCTAGATATGCCATCACTGGAATATATCAAAATGATACTAACATTATATAGCTCAAACATAAATTCATGTAAATACAGATTTTATTTTTTACTTGGCATTTTTACTCGCTTTACTATTTGATAAACATTTGAATGCCAATACATCATCGTCAGATATCATGTCAAAAGATGGATGGATTGTGTGAAAAATGATATGCATATTAAAGGAGTGGTACCAGAGTTGACGAATGATAGAGGAGAATGGAAGAAAAACACATATTGTGCCGACACTTAGAGTGATATAAGGGTAAGGAAATGATGATAATCAGCGCGTCAAACTTCTGCGCTTTATACTGTTTAAGGCACAATGATTTCAAAATACATAAGTAATTAACAAAAGTGTCCTAAGTAATTAGAAAATATAAATATGAGTGAGCAGAATTGAAAATTTTGTCACCTGACTATGGAACTTCTAAAGAAGCGCAGATTCTCACAGTGAGCAATTCTCCATAGAGCTAACTCAGTGAGCAATCAAACAAGGAACGTAGAAGAAATACTCATAGAGTTCAACGCGTAGTAACCCAATATGATGATGGGCAGGATATATAATATAAAGAATCGAAAAGTATTGGGACCCTAAAGAGTTGGGGTGGCTACGCACAGAATGAGACAGAAAACCAGTGTGGACTAAAACCAAACGGTCGAAGATTGTTTGATGTGAAATATCTTGAATGCGGAAGGTCCATAGCTGGATGTCAAAACCTTATATCCAACAGTCCATTTAGTCCGGCTATTAGGCTTTTTAAAGGAAGCCATTTGTTGAGCAATGAACATAAAACAATCTAAAATGTAGTTAATTAAAGTGATTACGTAACAGATCAATATTCATATTATCAAATATTTTAAAAATTAACTGCAAATCAAAGTCGGTGAGTTATTACTTATGAATATTATTGCCGTTATACAAGATGTATGCAAACATGAACACTGAACAGGTTTCCAGTTTGATTTACAAGTACCGGCTGGTATAAACGTAGCAACGTCGAGTTAAAATTTGAGTTACCGCTTTCGAGAGCCTTATATATGTACCTAATGTGATCGTAGTATTACAAAACTTTAACGTTATTAAAATATTTTATATAATATATTTTGTTACAATTCAATTTTTACCTTGTTTGGATAGATTTAACATATGAGTACATATTAGTTTATTTACGCTCTTAGTTATTATATAAACTGCGATTTACAAACACTACTATAAATAACCAATGCTACAATTGAGCAGTTGATTATCGATATACGGGCAAAAAGATATTTCTTATCCTGATACCACTGATACTAGATATTTCAATACTCATTTAGCATATATGGCAATACCTTTGTGTACTCTATGGAAAATTTTTCAAGCAAAGGATTTTTTTTGCCGTCAAACGCAATGTTGCGTTAGCCGACGGTTCACGGGAGCACCGAAACTGTTCACAACCCGGGCTTGAATCCCATACGTCATCGGCGTCATATTTTATACATCTTTTAAAAAATTACCGAGAAAGGCTCGATCACCCAGGTACAAACTATTAATATACCTAAGAGTACATACCTGTTGCTTAGTGATATAAATAGGCTTGTTGATAATAATCCAAGTGACAGTCTCGTAGCAGGCGGGTGCGGTGGTCGAGCCGTCATATGTCATGTAATAATCCGTGTCCGGTAGCAGTCCACGGACGGACAGCCGGTTGACAGGCATTTCAGCTCCTATGAGAACAATGTTACCTTAATCTATACATATATATAAAGCTGAAGAGTTTGTTTGTAAGATTGTTTGAACGCGCTAATCTCAGGAACTACAGGACCGATTTGAAAAATTCTTTCAGTGTCATAAAGTCCATTTATTAAGGAAAGCAATAGGTTATAAAACATCACGCTAAGATGAATAGGAGCGCTAGGAGAGGAGAAGCAATAAAAACTAGTACGGAAACGGCAAAATTTTAAGCTTTTCTTCTGTGCGTTGAGTAAACGGTAATAGTTATTCAAAAATCATGTATTACAAAATTGTTCCCCTCTAAAAGTTGTCAGCAGATGTCTAGCTTTAAAGGTTAACCCACTTTACTTATTCTTATGGTTATCTAAAGATTATATTACGCTTTTAATCTTTCCACGCGGGCGATTGCTAGTAATTGACAAAATTAGGTGTTACTTTGCACTGTTACATAATGTAAAGTTACGGCCTGTTACTATCCTAATTGGCATAGACCACGTATCTCCGTTTTTTGAGAGAAGGATTAGAGCTAAGACCTGCCACGCAGAATTCTCAAGAGATATGCAGGTTTCCTCACGATATTTTCCTTCACTTAAAAGCGTGTGATTAATTGTCAATTAGACAAGTTTTATTCTCAGACTCATTGATGCTTGCCCGAGCTTTGATCTGTGACATCCTCGAAAGAATTGCATGATGTAACCGCTGGGCTATAACATCTGTTCCATAGTATAGTAAATAACAAATTGTATTATCTTAATCTTTTTAAATTAACACATTAAAATAATATATATTCGTAAATAAACTCCTGCAAAATTGTCTAAAGCAATAGCTTAAGTTACTAAATTCTCTAAAATATATACAATACTATATAATACTCAAATAATAATATAATACCAAAAAATATTTGAGTTTGACAAATATACATAGGTAGAATTTTCATATACTACGTCACGTTTTGGGGTTCTATAGAAAAAATATGTGATAATAGTAATTCGCTTAGGGAACGTTCTTTAAGGGCGGCGTTCTTCTTATAAAATCTCATGACATTTCTACAAGACTACACATCTAAGAAGCAACCCGACTTGTTGTGAATGTTTTATATTATATTTTTTTATATATTACATAAAATTATTTTATGTAGTGATAAGAACCGCAATAGATAATAAATTTATCAACGTGGGGAATAAAATTCCCAGCTCTTAAGGCAGCAACGCAAACTTTCAAACGGTCGTTGAAATTGTGTTAAAAGTTATAACTTACCTCCGTATTTTATATTTTCTAACTCCTCCGTTAATATCCTGAGCTCGGGATTCGATAAATCTCCAAGCTGGAAATGAAAGCAGTTTTAAAAATTGCACTTTTAACTATCCAATTTGCTTAATTATGTTTTACATTCAGAAAATACTAGTCGTCCTACCATAGCTTTGTCAGAGTAAAAGAATATATTATGCCCTGACTTACACCCATTGCCTAATTTTAGCGTGCTATTATTCATTTTGCGATAACTCTTAAGGTATTCATTAATGTTTATATGTGTAAGGAAACATAATGTTAAGAATGAAATTCTTGAAAAAAGGAACGTACGAAAGTATATAGGAATTAATACTGTATACTTCTAAATAGATTTCTAATTTCCACACTGTACATGTCAATTTTCTTGGAAGTAAGAATGATTATTATTACTTACTTAAAACATTGATGTTTACCATTGCGAATGTTTCTGTAGACCTATGAAGGATATAGGAATAAGCTCACTATGAATTACTTTCTATATTGGAGAATTCTCTATTCAATATAGAACTTTCTGTATTGAATTTGATAGTTTTTGAACTCATAGCGAACGGACAGACAGACATGCGTTGGGGATCTGATTTATGATATGTAGTGATTTGATTATTTCAGTTTAAAAATTAAAGTTTTAATTTAAGTAATTTGAACCTTAAACGATATTGCATATTACCGTGCACATATAATTAGAAAATTTTATGCAAATATCATTGCGAAGCTTAGCATTAGTGTTTAAGCGAAAAGTAAACTGAATGTCATTACGCTGGTAAATAAACGGGCAAATTTAATTAATAATGATAAACAAGTTTAGACCGAGGCACATAGGTGTCTCTACTAAGTAAATAGTTAGCTTTTGCATGTACCGTTTAACGTGCAAGGTTTAGGTATGAATGCCCGCATACGTTTTTACTATAGACGACGCGATGAAGTAAAGCAATTGTAAAATAAACACGTGGGTGACCGAGCCTCGCTTGGTAATTTTTTTAAGATATAAAAAAATGAAAAAAATAAAATTTGGAAAAAAATGAAAAAGTATTTTCATCGACGTAAACCGACCGAACGTAGATCGACTATTTCCCCCCAAAACCCCCTACATGCCGAATTTCAAGAAAATCGTTGGAACCGTTTCCGAAATTCGGATAGATATATGTATGTATATACACATACATACACACAAGATCAACTTATTTAAATATTAAAGATATAAAAAAGTAAGTTTACATCATTCAAGCGTCAATCTACCTCAGAAACTAGCTTGTAAAGTCAGTTATATATCATATATATCGGTATATATCACATACATACAGTTATATATCGTTATTGTGCATTATTTTTGGTAAACAGATGTTATTATATTTTATTATTTTGAAAAGGAATAATATGTATTTAAATGCATTTTATTATTTATTAAAATGTACAGGTTCTAAAGTATGATTATTATTTTTTTACTGGTTTCCTTCTTTCAATGTATATCAAAAAACGCTTTGTATCTTATTTGAGTTTCTTATAACAAATAAAATATACATAAGTAACGGCCTGTTACTTTCCCACTGCTGGGAATAGACCTCTTCTCTCCGTTTTTGGAGAGATTGGAGCTAAGACCTACCACGTTGGTCTAATGCGGATTAGTAGGTTACACATATCTCCAGAATTCTCTAGAGATATGCAGGTTTTCTCATGATGTTTTCTATCACCATAAAACGTGTGATAAATTGCAATTATCAATTAGACACATAAGTTTTAACAGAAAAACTCATTGGTGTCTGCCCGGGTTTGAACGAGTGACGGTGTTACCGCTGGGCTTATACAGCTTAAAATATACATAAGAGCAGAAAATTGTAATACCCGGACTACATATGAAAACAAGTAAAGGGTACAGTACTCTTTATGCGAGAAAATTGCTTGCTTTAGTAGGTATCGTATAGCGTGCGAGCTTAGGGAGATATGAACGTGCCAGCAAACACCCTGGGACAACAACCGGCCCTCATTAAGGAGTAAACGATCGAATAGTTCCTGTGCTATAAGAAAACAGTCGTTTTAACAGTGTTAAGTCTACGCAACTAATTGCGATCAGTTTATTGAGTCATGGCTGTTAAATTAGTTTGCTGTACAGGGTGAAGCATGTATTAAAAGTTCCTGAATTTTTAACAGTTTTCGGCTATTTACGGTTTTTGCTCGGTAACATGATGAAGAGTAGTGGTAACTCAACGTTAATATCTATTTATATATATATATATATATATATATATATATATATATATATATATATATATATATATATATATATATATCTACTATATGTTAAGTAGATATATGAGACTTTTTATTTTACTTATTTTTCATGCATAGAGATTAAATTTTTCGCAGCAAAATGCTTTTTTTCAGCTATCTTAAATTAGTTTTACTAAGCACTTATGGTCACATTATATACAGGAAGTGTGTCTGTTACAATACAACTTATCTTCGAGGCCGCGCACTAGCTCATAATTGTGTTCTGCAGGACATATAACATACCTCTTAGCTTTTGAGAAAGCTCTTTTAATAGGCGGCCATAAGAGTGACATAAAAAGTAAAATACGGAAATTAAAGCAAAACGTAATACATATTTTTCTATAATAGTCCAGACAGCTCTTAATTTGAACTAATAGCTTTGGCTAATCCAGTTCCGCACAGAAAATTCCAATTTACTTAATTAACTACCAACAGTTCGGGGGAGGCTATGAGTAGGTGCGGCCGCGTTGATAACAGTTCCCCTATACCTGTTACCTTGAATCGTATTACAGGCTTGATAGACAATTTATTATACTTTTAATTGGCAAATAATCCGGATTTATTTTCTAACAAAACCTATGACTGCAAATATACGGCAAACCTAATAATCTAATTGAATGTCAAATTTACTTGACTATTGTCGGAATTAACTTCGTATTCTAAATCTAATAAATAAATAGAGTTCGAGGTTCGAATCCCGGCCATTATACTAACGACATGATCCCACTACTAACACATTATATTTTCACATAGCATTAATTATCTCAGCTGAAGGGGTTAACAAGTTTATTAGTAAATTGTAACCTAAATTGCTAGTTTGCCAAATTGCCTAAAAAATTGCTAGTAACCTTTAAAAAAAAAAGAAAGGAATTAATAAAAATTAAAAATAAATCTAGTACAATTACACCACTTGACTCAAAAGGCACGGTTCCTTGAACTTGTGATATCTAAATATTTTTTTATTATTTAAACATTTTCAGGGATACTAAAATAAAATAAATTCACATACATATTATATTGTAAATATCAAGGTACAAAAGTTGTGTATAGAAAGTTCATAGGTGCTTTTGACCTCATGACAACTGGTAAAGTTTACCCGTTTTCACATTTCAGCCATCACGGTTTAATATTTTTATGGAAGTATTTTGTAAAGCAATTTCTCTTATGCAAATTTGACGTCATGGAAGTTAGGTGTAAAACATCGTCATTCTACTGCCCTTTTTCGACTTTAAGTGGGGTCGGCACAACATGCTATAAACATTTTGTCAAATGATTTGGCTAGGTGTTTTACGACTGGACGCCTGCCAGACGTCAACTTGTTTTAGTTGCCTTTTACGACACCTCGGTGTAATGAGGTTTGTCTATTCTACTTAGCCAAATACCACACGGCGCAGTTAAGAGTAAAATAGATAAATTCAAAAGTTTTTTTTAGTAATGTAAAGGACAAACCTATTGTTAGCGTTTTATTTTGGTTTAGAAATCTTATATACAAATGTTATACATACCTGTAATAGTAAAGAAATTGAGACGATTCCCTGAGCTTTGTGAAGAGCTTCCGAGAAGTTGGAATATAATTGTGAATTGAAACCAAATATTTGAATCTGGAACAAAAATACGTGATTATAATCCACATCATTCATTAAACATTTATTATATGAGTAAATTAAATATAACTATAAATAACTTAAACACTGTTAAATAAATATGGAAATTAAGATAAACCATACTAATGCAAAATTCTGTCTGTTTGTCAGTCTGAATAAATTTAAAACTACTAATAAGATACGACAATTTTCTACTTAATTATATTGCTGGTCGGTCGCGCGTTTGCGGGTGTGATAAGTACAAAGAATTGTTCAAAATATGCTCAAATTTACTATGATTGTGTAATATTACGTGAAATACATAATGAAATGATGCACATTCTAGAGTTTTTAAAAGCACGCTTTTTAAGTAAAAACCTAAAAAGGATTTAACAAATGCTACGTACAGGCCTTTATTTAATACTTACATTTTTATATCTTTTTACGCCGTGTGGTATCCGGCTTAATAGAATAGTAGCACCCTCATTTCTTACCGAGGTGTCGTAAAAGGCGACTAAGGTAAGTCGACCCGCCGTGTGGTATCCGGCTGAGTAGAAAAGACCACCCTCTTTCTTACCGAGGTGTCGTAAAAGGCGACTAAGGTAAGTTGACCCACCGTGTGGTATCCGGTTGAGTAAAACAGACCACCCTCTTTCTTACCGAGGAGTCGTAAAATACGACTAAGGTATGTTGACGTCAGGCAGGCGGCCGGTCGTAAAATACGTAGCCAAATCATATGACAACACGTTTGTAACATGTTGTGCCGACCCCACTTAGAGTGGGATAAGGGCAGGAGGATGATGATTTTTATGTCTTTTAATGTTTATATACATAAATTAGAATAAATGAATATAAAGACTTTAGTATAATATCTAGTGAGAAAAAAATAAATAGAAATATCTTCTGAGAAATCTAGTATTCAAAGAAATAAAATGGGGAGGTAAATCAAGTTGTATCATCTCAGTTGTATGTAACAAGAATAAGTTGAGCAGATAAAAGAAAAATAAATCCGTCACGAATAAGCACATGATTTTGGATTTAACGCGGCTGCGTAAGAATTTGTCACATAAATAAACAGGAGGTACGTTTGAGTTGGCTCGGAGTCGTTCCTCGGGATTACATTAGGGATTTGGGAGCCTCGAGGGTAACGCACGGCCTATGTGTGAAACATCTGTTACCTCGGAAACTTGTTACAAAAATCCGCGACATTCTACTATATTGGCGATAGCTTAACGGAATACAATAATAAATAAGTTAGACATTAGTAGGGCTGAACTTTGTTGAAACTTTTGTGACAACAAAGTTCTCTGTTAACTTAGAAACTAATTTACAAGTATCAGATATGTAAAGAGGTCTTAGACTATACTACTTTACAAGTTTGCCGTTGCACTTTTGTTGTACTTATTTGTTACAATATTACATGCAACTAGAAATCATGATCCGTTTTTTTTAATTGTGAACGAAATCTGAGAATCATTATAGTTTTAGTATTACGGATGAAACTATAAATAAATAAATAAATAAATATATGGGACACTTACACACACGGTCGTCTGTCCCCAAAGTAAGTAACTTAATACTTGTGTTATGGGTGAAGACAACTGGTGAATATATACTTATATATTTTTTAAATACATACTTAAATACAAATATACACCCAGGCTCAAAGACCAACAAATTCATTAATAGAAAATGTTGGCCCACGGCGGGAATCGAACCCGCGACCCGCGGAGCTGAAGGCAGGGTCACTACCCACTGCTCCAACGGGCCAGTCAAATTATATACCTAATAGCGCAATTATTTTAAAACTTCTAACTGACGTCGTGTGATATATGGCCGCAAAACAGATTTTAGCCAAATAAAGATATTATGCTATTATGCTTATCAATCAGTATAACCTAAACTACAGTAGAGGGCAGTATTGTTAAAAGTACAATAATTACTAATTAACAACAAATTCAAAGTTAAATATAATCAAAAATTTTAACAATGTTTCTTAATTTTCTTCTTTTAAAATTTAAATTTCCTTTAATATATTTCGATAGTCATATAATTGTTATTCAGGCATCCGTTGCAGTATGGCAGGCACGTCTAAGTTTCCTTGAGTAAACAAGGGGAGAGATGCGCACTAATTGATTGCAGCTAGCAAGTGCAAACATTAACAACTATTACAATACTCTATATGTAGAAACTTTGTATTATAAGCAACTGACGCGTAATTTGTTATAATGGCCATTGGAAAACAATACGTATTTCAGAATTTAAAATGGAATTTCCAAAATTATTCAAACTTGATATAGATGTGTAAATTAAACTGACCTCAGCAGGAAATGAGTAGCCATTGATGGCGTGTTCGGATCCAAATTGGTCGTGGAGCCCATAATGGATATGGATTTCGTGGAACTGATATTTGTATGAGAGGGGACCTCCAGTTATGTTTATATGATGTCGGGTCTCGTTTTCCACAGTGAAAATAACTGAATGGCCCGTGTTGCTTATCAAGCCGTTTATCTGAAAAAGAAGTAACTTATTGAAATTGTATGTAATGTATATGATGATGTGACATATTTTATAATATTGATATTACAAGATATATTACATCATCATAGGCATTAGACTGTTTTTTGCAAAGAATCCTATCCATGCTAGAGAAAAAGAATGAATAAATGTTTATCAATCAGCAGCAAAATTCAACCGAATTTTATTATCTATGTAATAGAAACTAATTTGAATAAATTTTTATAGCAAGTTATATAAACCCAAAACAGTACCAGGAAGATGAATCAACAAGTTTTAAAGTTTGTTAGTGGTATGGAATATTTTTTGCGTAAATCAATCCAATCGATTATATGAAATTAAACGCTAATTGTAGTACTCATTTACAAAGAGTATGAAATTTTGGAACGGTTTTTTCATATATATGTGTTACATACACATCGCAAGCATGAGGTTACCACGTTTAATTTTCAACAACTAAAATTTAGTCCGTTCATTGTAATGGTACGTTAGACGTAGGTAGGGAACATTATTTCATTCTGTTTGCAACCAGATAAATAACAGTAATTGACGATCCTTTCATGACTGATTTAAAAATTTAATACCCTGTGTAGATAGTGGAGACGCAGTATATATAACGTATTCTTATTGTTATTGAGGAATGTACAAAGTCGTGCAAAACGTGCTTTGATAAAAGGCAGACTTATTTTGTTACAACATGTCTCAAATGCAACCTCCTTCATATAGTTGTTAATACAATAAAAGAATAGTACAGAGGTAAGTTGATGTCAGGCAGGCGGCCGGTCGTGAAAACGCAGCCAAATCATGTGACAGCATGTTTATAACATGTTGGGCCGACCCCACTTAGAGTGGGATAAGGGCAGGAAGATGATGATGACAATAAAAGAATAGTGTCACCATCAATATGTGTCGAGTTGTTGAAATTAATTGGAAGTTGATTAAATGGGTTGACTTTTGACAAGATTGCTTTTTATTATTGCATAAGTGTAAAAGAAAAATATCGTTGTTACAGTCAAATTGGGTAACTTTGAATTTACGGGTAACATTGAATAAAACGACTAAAATAATTATTAATTTTTTTTTCAATATTTGTAACCTGATTTAAAACTGATAACTGAGTGAAATGGAAATAATAAATGTTCTAGTTGCCAAATGTCATTTAAAATTTATAGTTTTTAAACAAATTCTGACACTTTTTCAAAATTTTCTGTTCGCGGTCTTTTTGGAGTGAAAAGTATGTGAGTTAAATTTCCGATTTTATTACAGAAGGGTGTGTAAAACACATACTTTTGGGTTTCTAATGATCAATTGTACATTGAAATGATACTTTTTCATATAATTTCCCGATTTTGCATCGTTTTATATCCATTGACCGGTGAATTTGTGGACCACCCCTATTTTTAGTTAAATATGTTTCTATTTTAAAATGATAAAATGTACATTGAAGATGACATCTCGTTCATGGAATGGGGTGAATTATTTTTCAAATTCTCTTGCCAACCATTAATGTTTTGATCTCATTTGAATGGTAATTGATTATAGAATTTGTTATTTAGGTTTTATTTTTAATTAATATTTACAATAACAAATAAATATGTATTCGTTACAAAAAAAAAACTACCCATATGTTGCTAATATTTAGTAAATGGCAATTTTAAGTAATTGTTGGCTGTTAAGTATGACAAGTTGACTTTATTTGACAGATCTATCTTTCATTCATTCAGAACATAAGTATAATTTTACCCATGATACGAAAATTCTGTGAATTTAATGATTTTTATTTTTCGAAATAATTCGGTTCAAAGTTACCCAAAACTCAAGGTAACTTTGAACACGCACAAAAGCATATTTTTTTCCATTTCCTTTCTAGTTACTTAGTAATACAGTTAGTTATTCTAAAACTCGGTATAAAAGAACACTCATTATTCATCAAAACCTTAAATAAGGTCATCCTATTTTTTTATATTTTGAAAAATCTGAAAAAGTCATTCAAAGTTACCCAATTTGACTGTATAATTTGTCATAATCTTAAATTATAAAAAGTGTAATTCGAATTCACTGTCGAAAACGCACTCTATGCTTATCTATGTGTAAAAACCGCAGGTTCGGGTCGAACAGAAGCTTCTCGGGTTCCAAGTTGACCGGAGACTGCCGACGCCCCTTGTTGCACAGCGACCATTCTGGGTTGATCAAACCCCAGAACGCGGGACCTGTGTGACGTTTTTAAGGATTTAGTAACGAAATATGAATAGGGTAGTATAGTCTTACATATTAAGTGAGGCTGAATTCAATTAAAAGAAGTGATGGTCAATGTTAACGTAAATTTACATATGTACTTCCCATCACCTAGCTCTTGCAAATATTCCTCTAGATTCTATGTAATAATTGTTATTTATTACTTATATATTATATAATCATGGTAATTCAATCAACGCTTTCTGTAAATTCTTATAATTCAGTTTTTAATTGTAAATTATATTTCTAACTCACGGTTGGCGATAATTCCGAAGGCAAGTTGTATATTGAAGTGTTGCATTTAAAGTACATTTTTTTTATCTAATCTTAATATATCTTTCCATAAGGTATTTTATCTTTTTGATGGTAAAAGACCTCGAGGACGTAGCCCAACTCGGTGGACATACCAGATTCGAAACGCCTTGGACACAAATCTACACGTTGCTCTTCATTCGGCCAAGGCGACGAACAAATGGCGAGCAACTGTCCACAAGATCATCACTCGACACTAGTCATCACGACCCTCAGCAATAAGGCGAACGATGTGAGGAGGAGGAATATATCTTCGTCGGCCCTATTTTATACGTATATTCATTTTCTAAAAATATACACAACTATTAAAAACTGAAAAATCTAAACCGGGTCAACATCTACATTCACTATTCCAGTATGGAGGATATAGCGCGAAAGAAGCCAGAGCGCTTTGGATAGCGTTCACGTTTTTATTATTTACGGCCTTTAAAATTGCATGGTTAAGCCGGCGCAGTGGTTGCGGTCACGCCTACTTTATGGCCCAACGTGTGAACTTGCCTTATTGTAAACATTTTTTTGGCACCATTTAGCTTGAAATAAAAACTGTAATTACGTCAGAAACAGCGTACTAACCACAAAATTATAGGAATAGAACGCAAACTGCTATATTCCTAATCTGTTTTTAAGTATTGTTATACGTAATTAGTCACAGGTCATTTTTGTATTGTTTGTAATTTTTCTGTAGTTTTTATTTAGCTCGATCATATGATTTTTAGTCTTCCAATACTTGGACTACTGATAAAAGAGAAATGTATCAAGGAAATAGAACTACTTAAAAAAAGTTAATATATTTAAGAAAACTTAAGAAAATATAAATGAGTTAGGAGTTTACTTTTAAGTGAATTGTTACACTTAACTTATTTACTTAACAAGTAAGAATTTAAGTTATTAGTGTTAGCAATTTGTTAGTAAAGCTAAATAAATAAATAAATGAAGTAAATTAATAAAATTTTAAAATCATGAACGGGGAAAATACAATAATCCATTTTAATAATTATACGCATAAATAACCACTACGACACCAATAATCATTTAACGGCAATCGTTATCATAAAAACGTGAAGAGGAAGGCAAAATATCATAAGAATGATTACTAATGGGCTTGAATATTAGAAGGGATGAGGGTCGAAGAGTAGGCAACACCGGCCATTTTTACGTTACACGACAAACCAAACTGTAAATATTTCTACAATATGACACGGTTATTACTTATTATATTTACTTTATTTTAATATTCAGGTCTATTTATATTGTTCTAATTACACTTTGCCTTTGACGTTTTTAATGTATAGATCATTTTGTACTATAAGAACTTATTAGAAAAATTAAATAAAATTTATTTCATTAAATAAACAAAGATGCATTGCAATAAGCACATACAATATGGCTTAACATAGAAACTTGTTATTAACAAACTAATTAGAACCGATTTTAAACCAAGAACTGGTTTCCTGTCTAGCTTTTTGTGTAAAGGAAAACCAGCCCTCACACTTTCATATAAACAGATCAATTCATAATACACTTTATAAGTAAATAGAGTGCATATTGCATTCTTTCTATGATTTAACAATAAAAATTACAACCAAATTTTGTCATCCAAGTATTACGAGCTCTAAGCATATTCGACCTAGAAATAGGAAATATTAAGAGCACAACTGAGACCAGTTATAACCTCACGTAGGATAATTAAAATTCAAATTCAAATTCAAAATATTCAAATAAACTTGTAAAAAAGTGCTTTTGAATCGTAAACTCTATACTGCTGAGAAGAGCCAGCAAAAAACTCGGCGGTTGCTCTTTTTAAAAAATAAAATTCTTAATACTAGTTACATTTAATCGTTTCTATCTTGTACAGGGTCGAACAATATCTATATCCACGCATTCTTATCGTCTAAATAATCCTTAACAGTATAGTAAGCTTTCTGTATCAGCCTCTCCTTAATAGTGTTTTTAAACTGATGTAATGGCAAAGCTAAAGTTGTACATTTAAATGTAAATTTTGTTAAATTAAATGTACATTTTGTTGTTTCGAAATCGTTACGCTGTCGTCTAGTATAAAAAGGCATACCGAGTATCTCGGAAGTCGTCTACTGCTAATGTTCGATACATTTTTAACGTCTGTATTAAACCTGATTAGCAAAAGATTTAATCCCTTGACTAATTAATATTTATAAGCCGTTTCCATAAAATAATTCTCGGAAGGAATTATAAGAGATGGTGCAAAATTGGTTGTAGTAATTATCTTAATAAATTTTTGTTTGATGTTATTCAATATTCCTTGTGTTTAGGGTATAAAATCCTTTATATTAAAATTATTTTATTGTATTAACAGATGTTAGTGAGATACAATTATTTGAGACACAGAAATAATGAATATTATTAAGAAAATATTGTATATATACTGAATGTAGCAACGGTATATCTATACTTCTAAGCTAATACATAAAGCGTTTGTTTGTTAGATTGTTTGAACGCGCTAATCTCAGGAAGTACTGAACTGATTTGAAAAATTGTTTAAGTATAAGATAGTCTATTTATCGAGGAAAGCTATAGACTATATAACATCGCGCTAAGATAAATAAGAAAAAAGCAATAAAATATATTACGAAAACGGCAAAATTTAAAGCTTTCCTAGCGTGCGCTACGTAAACGGTGAAAGTGATCCTCTCTAACTATTTAGTCTAGCGCAAGGGGACCACAAATCGTTGTATTAAAATGATTGTTTATAACTAAATATATAAAGTTCTGATAATCATCATCATCCTCCTGCCCTTATCCCACTCTAAGTGGGGTCGGCACAACATGTAACAAACAGGTTGTGATATGATTTAGCTACGTAGTTTAGGACCGGCCGCCTGCCTGACATCAACTTACCTTAGTCGTATTTTACGACTCCTCAGTAAGAAAGAGGGTGGTCTATTTTACTCAACCGGATACCACACGGTAGGTCAACTTACCTTAATCGCCTTTTACGACACCTCGGTAAGAAATGAGGGCGGTACTATTCTATTCAGCCGGATACCATACGGCGTATATGAAGTTCTGATAAATGATCAGTAGAAACTGGTATTTTTATGAGAAAAAAGATCTAAATAAAATTATCATTGGTTAAAACAAATTTTCTGTCATAATTCCAATGATAAAATTCAAGTAAGACCGTATGAAATATCTGTATCCGAGCGACACGATAACACACCTCACAATTTTGCCAGTAACGCAATATGAATGCAAGATAAATCGCCCGTATAAATTTCATGTCACGTAAACTGGCAAAAATGTTATCGGCGCAGAGGAATTGATACGGTTCGCAATCGAAATATTTGCGGGTTTGCGGTAGGTCATCGGATTGAGATTTCCCCCGCAATCATAACTTGGTATTCCAAACCGCATTATAAAAATGTTAATTAACAGAAGTTACAATAAAATTATTTTGCTGTAATCCGCGTTTGTTAAGACAATATAGGTAATGCTAAGTGTATGAAGCATGCAACAATCATATACCTTATACATGCAGCACAAGTCACCACACTTATCACAAAACGCCACCAACACCAATACTCCACACAAGCACTACACTCCCCAAAACCGAAGCACGATCAGGAGTATAACTCCACTAACAAAACGTAATACATAACGATGGATTACAGTACAGTAATGTATTACAGTACAACCATTACCCGAAGTTGAGGTTGAGTTGAATCTGTTATGTTAAGAAATCATTTTACTTGATATATATGTCATACAACCTTTTATACAAATTTTCTCCTTACCGTAAGGTAGAAGCAAAGTTCGTTCTAAAGTCAGTCAAGTTGTTTATTTTTTACTTTTTAACGGCTATCTTACAAACTTCTCATTATTATATTTAAACAACAACCGCTTTTACCCATTATAACGTTCCATATGACATAATTTGACGAAAAAGAAAAACTAAATTTGTTAATTAATTTTTACAATATGGGCTAATTTATTTTTTTTTTAAATAGCGAAATTCTATCGACATTATTTATGAGCTATATAAAATTACTCCGTAACTACTAAGTTTTATTTTTTTCCACGTAAATATTTTAACTAGATCCATATTATTGATATTTACCAATATGTTTAAATACTACGTCATTATGCGTATATACTTAACATATTTTGCAATACAAAACAAAGGAAAGTAGAAAGAAAGAACGTTTATTTCATACGCCCGTGATACACAGTTGTTAATTAAATGTAAACTTTAACACAACACAATAGAAGAAAACATACCAATAACATAAAACAATAACATATAACTATACTGGATACCAAAATAAGAAGGAATAGAGCGAATGCAATAATAAATATATTCATATAAACAAATATGAAAGCTCACCTGAAATTCCGTCGTAGGTCCACCATTCTTCCCAGCTGACGCCGCTCACAGCTACAATCAAACGGAGTCTAATTAAGTCTGTACTCTCGTTATGAACATAGCTTTCCACTTCTTGTGTTACTTGTCTTAATACAATTCGCATTAACGTACCCGAATTAGCGTAGAATGTTATAACATCACGGCTTATGTAAAATTTAATTACGCCTTTAGATTCAAATATTTTTACAATATTTTTGTATCGTTTCAGTAAGTAAAAAGTTATCACTACTGTTTTTAAATTTTCTCCTACTGAAAAGAACCAGTGATAACGGTTATTCTGTTCGGGAATGATTTATTCTTAAAATAATAACGTATTCATAGTTGTTAGTATTCATAAGTCCAGCATTATATTTATAACATAACAAGCTGGGCTGCGGCTTTGTCCGCGTAGAAATCAGTTTTACAAAAGTATTTCTGTGAGAATTCTAAAATAAAAGCAACCTATGTTGCTCCAAACCACCTTTATCATCAAGTGAAAGTCCCATTAAAATCAGTTTAGCTGTTTTAAAGAGTGTCCTATTAACCTAAACCTATCTTAAGAATTGAAGAAGAAATAGAATCTTTTAGTCAAAACCGTACAAAAATCCGTTCTTTAAATTTTGAGAAATCGATCAAGTACATACAGACAGCTTTTGAGTACTTTGTTTTGTATGTAAAGATAATATAGATAGTTTGCAGTAGTAAACTTTGAAGAAAAGTTAAATATATAAAACACTAGCAATGGTCAAATGGAGTATTTTTGTTATATTGGCTTGTTAACTCAATTACCAATATAATTGTGAATTATATGAGAGATTGAAACTATTTTTATCTATAGATATATACTATCAAGCTATCAACATATTAAATCCATTCTTAGTCTAACGTAAAGGCTAATTTAAGATTTTGTGGACACGTTCCAAGTTATGCATCCAAAGTATGGCGGCGTTTATCCTTTACATAATTTTCGAATAAAAAAGACTGACTCTTTTCAAAATGAATGTCTTTAAATATTTCTCTCGTTTCCTATATTTGAAGTTATATTCAATGGAACGAACATTAAATATTTGTGGTGTTATCACTGACAACTGCCAGTGAGTTTAAGTTCCAGTCTTATTTTTATTTACAACTAGCGGCCTGCCCCTGCTTCACACGGGTATAAAATATAAAGCCCATGTCACTCGTGAAAAAAAATAATTAAAATCGATTCAGTAGTTTTGATTTATTCATTACTGCCCGTGGCCCGCACGCGTAAAATTTAGAGAAAAACTATTCCCTTTTCCCTATACCAAGAAGATTTCCTGCTATGTCTAAAACATATCTAAATTCATACACTACGTATACCATTGTGGACTTTTCTGTAGACCTTTTCAAAGATACAAATACTTAGTACATCATTTTGATAAATCTCCTAGGGCTTAGCCTGCGTTTGCAATGTAAGCGGAAACAAATATAATTATTTACGACATCGCATTAGAAACCTCAAAAATTGCAGTATTTCTCTACTTCGTATTGAATGTTATTATACATATAAACCTTCCTCTTGAATCACTCTATCTATTAAAAAAACAAAATCTGTTGGGTAGTTTTAAAGGTTTAAGCATACATAGGGATATAGGGACAAACAAAGAATGCGACTTTGTGTTATACTATGTAGTGATGTGCTTTTTATTAGTTAAAGTTAAATTGGCATGACAATACGAAGATTATATTCCAAAATTTATGATTAATTTTAAATATATATCATAACAATTATAAATTAAGGTAATTACTAAGTAATTTAACCTATTACTAGACTTATTTTGCGTACCTTCTGTAGTTGCCGCTATCACGACACCCAAGCTGATAAGCTGCCACTATGGCAATATTATTGGACGAGAAAGGCAAAGCGCCGATTGTGGTGGCGGTCTCTTGAAATTCCCTCTTTCATTCGTAGAAGTACTTTTAATTCAAAATGATTATCTTCCAAACGAATCTCAAAGTTAAAATATTTAACTACTATTTCATTTTGTTCTTTTATTTAAGCGAATCAATCATAATGAAATAAATAAGCCAATGGAGCGAAAAAGCGGTCTTTTGAAACAAGACATTTTCCTTAACGCGGCGCGATTGTGGTACACTTCAGTTGTTCACAAATCATTACAATGTCTTTTATATTGCTTTTTTTGTTTCGAAGAAAATGTACAAAATATTTAATTTTAAATATTTCTGTCCTTCCATAAAATTCTTGCTTAAAAGCCGTTTATGACATTTAAGTTATTTTGCAAATTTTCGGAGTTCATTTGTTGCCCAGTGGCACATATTCGGAATTTTACCTTAAGATTGTCATAGAGTTATTATACTAGAATAGGGGTATCGAAGGCCGGCTTGTAAGCGAGTGTGTCGCAGCAAATAATGAAAGGGAAGATTATATTTATCTTTTTCTAATCGCAGATAAAAAAGAGAGACAGATTCTAAGTTCCATTTGCTTTCTATTAATTGTCGATAAACTCATTTTAGGCCGGCTCCTACTGTGGTATAATAACTCTATGAAGATTGTACGACCGGGTTTTGTACAACAGTTAATATTGATCGTGAAACACAATGATATGGAGCGTTTTCTAAAGTTTAAACCCATTCAAGATCTTTCATATTAGATGATGTGTATGATGTATTTTAACAACATTACATTAATTACTAAGCTGTGGTAAGTAAGCTGTGGTAGCCCAGCGGTAACACCGTGCGCCTCTTTCGAGAAGGTCTAGGGTTCAAACCCCGGGCAGGCACCAATGAGTTTTCTAGTAAAACTTATGTGTCTAATTGATAATTGCAATTTATCACACGCTTTTCGGTGAAGGAAAACATCGTGAGGAAACCTGCATATCTCTAGAGAAATCTGGAGATATGTGTAACCTACCAATCCGCATTGGAGCAGCGTGGTAGGTCTTAGCTCCAATCCTTCTCTCCAAAAAAAAAAAAAAAACGGAGAGAAGAGGCCTATGCCCAGCAGTGGGATAGTAACAGGCCGATACTTACTTTACTTTACATTAATTACTTAGCAAAATATGATGAACAATTACTTTTAATTATTTAATTTAACTAAGGATTCAGATTCATATCAGGCGTTAATTTATAGCGTTTATTTATTCATTATCATTATTATAGTAAAATGCATTAAAATCATAAAATTGTAAAAAAAATCTTTCATACGTTACTGACAAATTATAGTTTAAATTCGACCTAATCCTTAGCCTTTACTGTTCTAGCATACAAAGATTTTTATCAAAAATGCTCTGTATATCTCATGCGAAATGATGTAATTTATTAAAGCTTATCGCGACTCATCCTTTACTAAGAAAATATAAAAACAAATTTTTACCTCAAAAACAAATATTCCAACTTCACGGATTCCACTCGCTAGAGACGGATTTTCGAGAGATTAAAATTTCTAATTTGAGTGTTCTGGAGTTCTCTTAATTAAGATTATAGAATTATGATATTCGTAATATTTTGGAGCAATTAATTCAAAAATACTTAAAATGAAATTCTCTTGCCGTAATTATCTGAAGATTCTATTATAACAAGATATTCTCACTTTAGAGATGCTGGCTAGTAATTTATTTTAATGAAAGGTAATATTTTGTAATTCACTGAATAAATTACTTTGCACAGATTTCATACTTGGCATGAACGACCTCTTATTTATAGAAGTCAAAGGGAACGCCAAAGGCCAAATTAAATTTAGCAAAAATGTACGTTTTTACAAATTAAACAAGAATAGAAATATTAATTATTGCTTTGCAATGAAAAAGTATTCATCAAGAAGGTGTAGATTTACGCGTAAAAAATAAAAACTACTACATAAAGAGTAAACTTTAAAGAACTTACAAAGAATTTAGGTCTAAGGGGATCAAACTTAGTTGCACAGACCCTGCAAATAAGGTACTGGACTGTTAGGTGAAGAAGAAAAAAGGGATTAAAATTTAGAGATACCACGCTGCTGCAACGGAATTCGAGATATCAAACATGTCCTAAAAATTATTTAAGGTCATGCAATCATCATATATTTGTTTACCGCATTACACATGATAAATTATAAATATCCATTAAGCACGCAAATTTTGGTAGGAAACTCATAGATGCCTGTTCGCAACTTTAAACTCGCAAATATTTGAAACCGATAACTTGCGCCAAATTTAAAACTCATTTCGCCATCACGGCTCAGTTATTACCTAAGATTATATAAGTAAGTAACGGCCTGTTACTATCCCACTGCTGGGCATAGGCCTCCTCTCTCCATTTTTGGAAAGGAGGATTGGAGCTAAGACCTACCACGCTGCTCCAATGCGGATGTGTAGGTTACACATATTCCTAGGATTCTCTAGAGATATGCAGGTTTCCTCACGATGTTTTCCTTCACCGAAAAGCGTGTGATAAATTGCAATTATCAATTAGACACATAAGTTTTAATAGAAAAACTCATTGGTGTCTGCCCGGGTTTGAACCCATGATCGTCTCTAGAGATTCACACGGTTGCACCGCTGGGCCATCACAGCTTTAAGATTTTAAGATTATATATATAGGAATAAAAGGAATGTTGTCCTTTTAAGAACTAATTTAATAAAACTTACAAAAACTTTAAGAATTAAATGAAAATATCCAAATAGAAAGCTATATCTTCCGAAGTAAACGTTTCCCAAAGCGTGCAGTTGAAATGTATACCAATCTCGAACTTACTCGATACATGCCTGATTTATGCTTTTAATTTAAATTTTTGCATTCGCCAGGCGAAGTTGGCTACGGACGCGCAGCCTGCATTGCAAATATATGTCGCAGTCGACTCGAGATATCGTTCCCAGTTTCGATTCGATACAGCTTGAGCGAACTGTCGACTTTTAATCTTTTAATGCTACTCAACAAAGTTTTGCTTCACGGAGTACAAGCGCTCACGTATATTTCAGTTAATAATATGCTTCAGGTTTGAGTTGTCGCTGGGGATTGGGTACATGGATACTTTTCATATTAATCCTTGCCTGTTTATTCTTAAACCATATGCGGATATATTAAAACAAGTCGATAAATAATTGAGTAAATGGTTTGCTTCATCATCATCATCCTCCTGCCCTTATCCCACCCTAAGTGGGGTCGGCACAACATGTTATAAACATGCTGTCACATGATTTGGCTGCGTTTTTACGACCGGCCGCCTGCCTGACGTCAACTTACCTTAGTCATATTTTACGACACCTCAGTGAAAAAGAGGGTAGTCTATTCTACTAAACCAGATACCACACGGCGGGTTGACTTACCTTAGTCGCCTTTTACGACACCTCAGTAAGAAATGAGGGTGGTACTATTCTATTCAGCCGAATACCACACGGCTTTTAGTAAATGGTTTGCTTATTTACAAAAAAAGTGTTAAGTACGTGGATGTAGAAATTAAAATTATTTTACTTATCTCAAAATTAATTACACATTACATTTTACATTAATAGAATTATTTTTATAACTTTGCAGAAATGCATAATGCAAAACTTTTGATCGAATAAAAATAGTATAATTCCAGATTACAGAAAATCTATGTGATAAATCCAATGCAAAATAGAAATGTGATGCAAGTTATCTTTAAAGAATGGACGTGGTAAAGACAAATATAATTTCTATTGCTTAATGTTACTAGGACGTGGATAATATTAACTGAGCTTAGAAGCCTACAAGCACAGTGAATATAGCTCAGAGCGGCTTAAAGTAACTTTACCTACGAAAACAACACCTGGGACGGCTCGTACATTGTATCAAATCCATGAATTGGCTAACTCGGGCTCGTTATAGCAATTTTCCAATTACTTTATATCAGTTTACGGTGACTGTCAATTAAAATTGACAGGTTATCGAAAATGAGCAAAAATGCATCCAAGATTCTTGTCTTACAGAAAGTCCACAATCGGCATAGGCCTCTGCGTTTTTTTGAAGTCCTTCGTCCACCTGATTACCACCTTGAGACCTTGAGACTCGAGGTTCATGACTTTTTTAGATATATGCCCTGCCCTTCCTTTTTAATCAAATAGATCCGTAATAGTATAAGTAATAAGTTATTTACTATACTAAGAATATTAGGATTTAGCGGCCATAAATGTTTGTTATAAAGATTGTCAAAAGCTTCAGATAAGAAGAGAAGAGGGGTTTATAAAAAGTACTTGAGGTGGTAATTTTTTGAAAGATATAAAAGGTAAGATGTAAAAGATATAAAAGATATAAAAAGCAATTAAAAAAATATAAATTAAAAACAGAAATGCTGATATCTGGGCGAGATCCGAGATATTTTTCCTTTTTTATTCGTCCATTCCCAACTGAGCTATTACAACTTTAAAATGATAACAAAATTGACATTTGTATTCTATTTATATTTTAGCAGTTTTTTAATGCTTGAAAATAAAGATAAAACAACTTTTCTTTAAAAAACCTATCTAGATCGATTTATCGTCCCCGAAACCCCCTACATACTAAATCTGAAACAAATCAAAATAAATATTAACATAGTATAACATTTTTAAACAAAGCTCATTTAATTGTTTTGGCATTGACACTATTTGTTAAATGCTAGGAGGCAAGAGAAACGGTAGTAAATTATTCTGTATTCTGACTCGTTTAGATCTGCAAACGTTCTGAAACAAACATAAGATTGAATTCTTATGCATTGTTGCATTTTGCAGACGCGATTGCTACGTGACTGAGGGAAGTGCCCGCCTGGGAGATGCCAGTCAGCGTCTGTTTTGTAGTCTTAACTCTCGACCGAGTCTGGAAGACATTGCGCGGGTTTCGCCTTCGGGAATATGGAATTATTTTCAATAAAAGAATTACGTTTCGTAGATATTTCTAACCATTAAATTGAATAGTAGTAACGATACATTCAAAATCATATGAGCAACGATATATCAATGGTATTGATGTCGCAATCAAATGTTGGAAACGTGAGCAATTCGCAGCCGACGAACTTCACAAAGAGCTTCAACCATGCATCGGAAATGAATCAGTTTCCGATATGTACGAGTTGAACGACATATCTATGGTATACTCCAATTCAATACAAACTTTAACTTGTAAGCAAAAAGGTTGAATGTAGATAAGAGGACGAGTTAAAACAGAACCTGGTGGGACACTTCCTTATTTTAAATTCACTCTGTAAGTTCATGAACGAGCAAGAATTAAAAGTAATTCAATTTAGTTTTGCACTAGGATTTTGTATGCATATTGAAATATCTGTTTCTTACTGAGGTGTCGTAAACTACAACTAATGTAAGTTGACGACAAGTTAACGTAAGTTGACCAAATCATGTGACAACATGTTTCTAACATATTGTGCCGACCCCAATTAGGGTGGCAAAAGAGCAAGAGGAAGAAGATCGAAATATGTTTTTTGAGAAGTTTTATGTCAAGAAAAGTGAACATAAATTATGCTGGGTTACCAAGAGATAAGAGACCGATTGAATAAAGTTAAACCTTATACTAAAGTTTTTGCAATTGATTTAAATGTTATTTTATTTGCAACAGTATTATATTATACACTAACTCAATTAATCAAAAAAATAGAACGCAACTTGCGTAGTTCCTCGTCCCATATCTGTGGCAGAACAAGCCGAATCCAGCGAAAGTATGCATCTCTCATCGAGAGTTATATATGTGTTTGTGTAGTTTGCGGTTGAGAACTTAGGGCCATAGAGTCAAAATGCAAAAATTTCTTATCCGTTTTAAAACCTTGGTTAATTGTCTCTTGAGGTGGCAAAAGGGCTGGGCTTTTTCGCAGAAAGAATCAGCTTATCGATTTATCGCGGAAACGCTGCCAATATTCTTGGGACCATTATACGTGGGCCAGTTTTGTAAAGTAGTAGCGTGTTAGTATAAATTAATTGTTAAATGAATAAACGTAATTTGTTCATTTATGTCGTAAATAAATACTCATTTCATTTGGAAAAATTATGAAAATATTACAATAAAGTACCGAGATTGTATTAACGTATAGAAGAAATAAAGGAAATGGTATAGAAAATAGGCTATTTTACAGTGCATTGAATTGAATACTCTTTGCGTAAATGCAGAGTTGAGCTGTTGGTCTTGACACTCGTATTACAACAAGCATTTTATTGACGTGAATTATTCTGAACGGTATACTATGATTGAAATTCAATGATGACTTACTTTACCGTGCAACGTTGTTAATTACTACACTTATCAATTGCTTAAAATAATTGTAAAAAAGTAAGTAAGTAGCGGCCTGTTACTATCCCACTGCTGGGCATAGACCTCTTCTCTCCGTTTTTTTTTTTTTGGAGAGAAGTATTGGGGCTAAGACCTACCACGCTGCTCCAATGCGGATTGGTAGGTTACACATATCCCCAGAATTCTCTAGAGATATGCAGGTTTCCTCACGATGTTTTCCTTCACCGAAAAGCGTGTGAAAAATTGCAATTATCAATTAGACACATAAGTTTTTACTAGAAAACTCATTGGTGCTTGCCCGGGGTTTGAACCCTAGACCTCCTCGAAAGAGGCGCGCGGTGATACCGCTGGGCTACCACAGCTTACTAATAATTACTGATACAGTAAAATAATTGTATCAGTGGTGAAATGAGTACTATTATCAGTAAAAGCATTGGCCAATTTTGAGCTATAATTGAAGCTAAAATTGGAAATTAGATATAAGAGTCGTTTTGCAGAAAAATTGTATTTTATACACTAATATTTGTAATTTAATCGTATAAAAGAAAATATAACTTAAAGTTATTGATATTTGTTTGATTCTATACTGCTAGGAAATCTGGTCTTTTGGGAGATGTGAAAGCTTAGGGTTTCAGGTGTGATAGAAAAATCAGTGCGCTTTCAAATCATAATTGAAGCGATTGGTAGAATTCTTAAAGTAATTAACGTATCTAAATAAGTCGTGACGCTGACGCGATGAAAAATATAGAAGTTATGTCAGATTGTTGGACTCTGGAGTATGGAAAAAACTACAGGTCTTATAGTTGGTTGTTGTAGACACTGTCCATTAATTGAGACAACAATGGTGACTATATTGTAAGTTTAACCAATTTTTTTAATATTAACATTTTATTAAACACCAGCTGTGCCATCAACTTCACCCTCATAGAAATGAGTCACAAATTTTTCCAGAATTGAAATTTTGAGCATAAAAGTAGTGATCGTGAGTTTATAAGAGAATCGAAGAATTTTTCAAATCGGTCCTGTAGTTCCTGAGATTAGCGTATTCAAACAATCAAAGAAACAAACTCTTAAGCTTTATATATTAGTATAGATAATAATAATTAAAAGAGCATTTTAAGGCCTTGATTTTTATCCTAGAAGGATATATTTTTAATTGATGTCCAAGAGTCCAACTTTAAGAATAACCTGTATTCATAAACGTGTATAAAGTAAGCGCCACTACATTTCATAATATCTATTTTCAACTCTTAGAACAAACAACAAAATATGGGTGGCCGCTTATGAAACTATATTTTCGGTCACCGCACCGATGTTACGTTACATATTCAAACCGTATCGCGAGTGAACTCCCGTCCATGCAAATTTTGCACTATTGCATTCGTGCTCCTAACATCTGGAAACGATCACCTTAATAGAATTCAACCCTGATGTCTGAAATAAATGCCATGAAATATGAATTATTCATTATATATTATTATATATTATTATGAAAATGAACAATGTTTTACATTTACGGTCCTTTTTGTAAACCGAGATATATTTATCCTTACTAATATGGGAAAGTCTGTCTGTCTGTCTGTCGGTTCCGTTTTCACGGCCAATCCGCTGAACCAATATCGATGAAATTTGGCATAAATATTCCTTATATACCGGGGTAACATATAGGCTATATAAATCCTGTTAATTCAACAGGAATTAAATTCAGGAGGAATTACATACGATGACATTCAAAACGCTATCTATAATAAACCTATGGAACTAATTTTTATTTACGATGTGTCAAAATCAAGTCAAATCTGTATTTACGAAGTATTTAGATTCCAAGTTTTTGGGCTTACGTCAAAAGAGTTATCTTTAAAGAGTATTTATACTTTATTTTATTTTATTCGTTACTGGACAAATTTAACTGAGAAAATTTAACATTGTAATAACAATGGATTATAAATATAAGTAATACGGGTTATTTAGTAAAATAAATAAACTAATAATATTATAAATGTGAAAGTCTGTTTGTAACGTTTTCATGGTCAATTCGCTGAACCAATATAGATGAAATTTGGCAAAATTAATGTTTATATACCGGGGTAACGTATAAAAATCTTAAAAAAAGTTATTATTATTATTTTTTTAAATATTTCGGTTTTTGTTTATTTCATAAACTGGAGAAAAATATTTAATAAAAAAGAGACCGCCAGAATGATGTATGTAACATCTTTTGGCCCAGACCAGAGTAAAAATTTTAATGTTGTTAAATAGAAAAATATTTGTTATCTTAGTATCAATTATTATTTTATGTAATAATTATTTATTATAGTTTGAGGTTATGTACATGTACAATTACTATCTAAATACCATAATAACACATTAAAAAGATAGGATTTGTGGTGAAAATATAACAATAAGCTATAATCATTTAAATTGAAATAAAATTTAATCATATATAATTTTTGTTGTCAAAAAAACAGACGTTTCAAGAAAACGCCTTCTTAAACGGTCTTTGGTTAGTAGTCTATGGCAAGTACGAAATAAATGACTATTAATTGACATGTATTGGGAAGTTTTATTTAATTTAATCCCATAGAAATTAAGCCATACGGCTAATGAAAAAATATTTTATTTCTAAACACCATTTTTAATATTTGAAAAGTCATTATAGTTAATAAAGTCAAGTTTAATATATTTTCGGATACCTATTTAAAAATATTATGTTAACAAAAACATACTTTAAATTTAATTTTTCGTATTTTTACTAAAAACGTTGGAATCCAACGCCGTACGTAAGGGTAATTAAAAAAAACAAAACAAAATTGACAGTTGATGCGATACGTATAAATGTTATTATTAAATAAGTTTTCTAACACGTTTTCAAAGCTCACGTTGAGTCAGTTCGTGACCACGGTGGATGTAACTCTGCCGAAACGTCGAACCTTATACAAAGGTAACGTGATTATCACGATGTGACCCGGTTGTTTATATTTTAATATTCATTCATTTTTATGAAACTAAATTTTAAAGGAAATAAATTATTTACACGCAAATTGGATTAAAATCAGAATCGAACTAAAAATGTGAATAATATTTTATTAAAATTCTATAATTATTTTCATATTTCTAAAAGATAGTTGTCATCATCATCCTCCTGTCCTTATCCCACTCAATGTGGGGTCGGCAAAAATGTTATAAATATGTTACGACCGGCCGACTGCTTGAAGACTTACCTTAGTCGTATTTTACGATACCTCGGAAAGAAAGTGGGTGGTCTATTCTACTCAACCGGACACTAAACGTTGGGTCAACTTACTTTATTCGCCTTTTATGACACCTCGCTAAGAAATGGTGGGGGGATACCACACGGCTGAAAATGGCTTATGTATCATAATTGCACATGACGTGCATATAAAAGCTCACATTTCGTAACAAAGTTTAGCAAAGTTTAAATGTGTTTGAACAAACAAAATGATAAGTGGAACAATAATATTAAAGTCATTGCGTTCCACTGTTTTAATAACTGGAAGTGATTATATTTTAGCGTAAGGACAGCATTTAGTGAAGGAAAGTTAAATTGAAGTCGCATGCGGATTTGGCGCCGGCTCGCCTGAGCTTAAAGCTAGCCACCTGCTCTCTCGACCTACCACTGAAAACACAATTGCGGCTCGCCTTCCCTGACATTGTTTACATTTATGCAATTTATTTTTTGTGTTTACATAAGTAGGTACAGCACGAACGTTTTATTCGCCAGATGCTCGCCAATTTCATAAGTTATGAAAGTAGTAAAAATTAATACTACCGGTAAAATATCATCACTTCTTTTGCCATTATCTTACTCCAAGTGGGTTTGGCACAACATGTTATAATCATGTTTTATCATAAACATGTTTTTGTCACATGATTTGGCTAGGTATTATACGACCGGTCGTCCTGCCTGACGTCAACTTAACTTAGTCTTATTTTACGACACCTCGGTAAGAAAGAGGGTAGTCTATTCTACTACCGGTAAAACAATTTATAAAAATACATTGTATCGTTTTCATTTATATATTTAGTACCTGGTGGACCGAGCCTTGATCGGTAATTTTTCACAAATCAAAAAAAGAAACTTCAAAAAAAGGAAATTAATATTGGGTAGGTGGGACTCGATCCTAGGTATTTTCATTTCTCGAAAACGCCAGTTCCCCGAATAAGCTACACTGACTTCCCAATTTACGACAAAAAACAGTGTTATATTAAATTTTTTTTTTTTTTTATGTTCAAAAACAGGGACAAAACGATTTGTTTTAAAAATAAAATCTAGCGATTATTCTAACTTATATAAATATTGAAGATGTAACCAACATATGCTAATGTTATTTATGAATTGTGTCGTCAAGTTCATAGGCTAATTTTTTTTCTGCCGCTCTGAAAAATAGCAAGTTTTCAACTACAGTCTTTTGAAAATAGAGTAAATAGAGTGTGAAATAAGGAGAAGATTTTAAACAAGGTCATAAAGCACGTCACAGGAACGAGCCTATATATAATCAGCTTAGTAATAAATTGGTAAATAGCACGCGAACGACACAGCTGTATCTGGGGGCGACTCAACGCTTGCTTTTACAAAGAAAGAGCAAGAGACCGTCAACTTAGTATTATGAGTACAAGATTTTCTTTCTTAAAGGCTTTAGTGCAATGAAGTAAGAACGAATTAAAAAGGTTAAAAAGTATGAATGCTATAGAAATGAATTTCTTATGGATGGCGTATTTTATACATTTCCCATATAACTTTATTTTATACCATATATAACATATACGTTACCTCATGTTATTTTATATACTTCAGTATTGTTTATTAGATTTACGGATTAAATTTTGCTAAGCAAATAGTTTAGACAAGTTATTACGTTACATGATTTTAGCTTAATTTATAAAAAGTTATCAATACAAATCAGAGGACGACCTTCTTAGCTCTCAAACGTCTCAAATGTTGTATTTCCTGGTTGGCTTAAATATCTATCTCTATCATGTTACTGCATTAAAAAAATTACAACTTATTATAAAGAATATTTCCTAATATATTACGGACTAGTGCACTTTCTACATCATACCTATATTGCTTAGTGAGAATTTTTAACATTACAACGGTTGGCTGTCATTTATGTTTTGTTATTCTACTGACATTTGCATTTTGTTATTCCATGTCATAGTCGGTTTTGTTATGCCACGTTTTATAGTGACGTGGCGGAAACGCGGTGGATCGGGATAAAAAGTATTCTATGTCCTACTTCTGGTTCTAAGCAACCTCTCCACCATTTTTCAGCCAAATTGGTTCATCTGTTCTTGAGTTATAAATGGTGTAACTAACACCACTTTCTTTTATATATATATATAGATAAACATTTTATTCCAGTATTATTTTCATATAAAAAACTTTAATAGCTCTTAGCCTATTGCATAAGCAGCTTCATGGTTCAGCGGCCACTGTCTACCACGAACAATATTGACTTGCATTGCTCGAAGCATTGAATTTTATCATTTCCAAACAGAAATAGAATTCACGACAGCGAGCTTTGTTATTGTTGTTACGATTCCGTGAAAGGTAATATCTTTAATTATTGTATTTCCATTTCTGATGTGAAATAGTGTTTTTATTTGTTTATTTTTATATCATAAATAACACTAATATTGAGTTGAGTAACTTTCAATGGTATTACTCAATTACGTCCGATTACTCAATTACATATTATAATATTATAAATTATAAGGTTATATTACATATATACATTCTTTTATCGTAGATTATAGTTAATAATATTATAATTATTTGTATAATGGACCTACGCAAAGTAATGCCTAATTCTATAAATAATAAATTAATAATGTATTCTTAATCGTTTAAATATTCTATGCATTATATTAATTAAAATACAATTGGTGTTATTTTAGGATAGTAATTTTTGTTATAATTAAATAAATAATTCGAATTACAGTCATTTTCTACAAATTAATTTTGCTTTAATAAGAGCTTAATGGGAAATAGGATTGGATTACAAACCTTTATAAATTTTATTTGGTATTATATTTAAGTAGTACAAATAAAGTATCGCTCACTACCAAAATTTTACCTATACATAAGCGGCTCGTTAGCGAAATACGACTTATTTTTAGCTTCTCATTTTGTATCGACGTTATAAAACAATCAATGGCATGGCTAATGTCTCCCCAGCGAAGAAACGTGGGCTTGATCGTATCGCTTGCCACGAATATTGTAGAAAATACTGATAAATACTTTGCCATTATGCTAAGTATTATGCCTTAAGAGCTTGCAATGAATAAACCGTTCCTAACAGTTAATAACTCAATGCAATGTAGTATGTTTCTGGATATGTTCTGAAGTAATGATAAGTTAGTCATAATATACGATATATGTTTATTACAATCAATTTTATTATTACAATTAATTCATTTATTACAATTTATATTATTACCAACTATTGCCATTTCTAGTAGATGAAATGATGAGTTTGTTTCACTCGGAGTTACAGAGTTTTAGACAAAATAAACTGAAGATAAAATAAAATAAACAGAAATTTTGCTGTAATCCGCGTTTGTTAAGAGAATATTGCAATGCTAAGTGTATGAAGCGGGAATTCACATACCTTATACATGCAGGACAAGTCACCACACGTATCACAAAACGGCACCAACACTCCAAACACAGCAATACACACACTCACTAACATAATCTCTACGATCATTTCGACCCGAAACCGAAGCGTCATCAGGAGGATAGGCTCCACGAACAAAATCGTTAAGTATAAATCACAATATAAACTGCTATTAATTTGTAACTATACTTTTTTAAATATTTGCATTTAAGGACTGATTATTGATCATATATAACGGTTATTTGTGTGTAAGAGAAAAGTAATATTTATATTTTACCTGTGTAAGAGAGAAGAATTTGCAAGAACGCCGACGCTGTTGCCGCACCGAGGAGGCTATGCATTGTCTATGGCATAGTTTTCAGCCACGACATTGGAAATTATCTATGACTTCATAATATTTGTACAGTCGTCTTCTTTTAACTTTTTCATTGTTAATCTTTTTAAATGATTTTTATTATGTACTGTTAATTGACTGAGACTTGATATGATGTTTCATTCTGCTATCTGAAATAAAAACAAAGTCGCATAAGTGATACTATTATATTCGACTGGCTTGTTGGCATAGTTGGCAGTAACCCTGGATTCAGCTCCGCGGGTCGGGGGCCGATTCCCGCCGAGGGCAACATTTTCTATTAACAATTTTTATTCACCCAGGTTCGAAGAACGATCTTCGAACCTGGGTGAATATTTGTATTTAAAATTATATGTATTTATTTACCACTTGTCTGTCACCCATAGCACAAGTATTAAGTTACTTTAGGAACGAACGACCGTATGTATAAATGTCCCATATATAATTAATTGAATTTTTAATGTTTAAATGGGTTAATCTTGTATAATATAAACGTTTCTCATGAAATTCAGTATTTAGGGATTTGGGAGGAAAAATCGATTTTACATTCATTGTTTTCGGATACTGAAATAATAATAAAATGTAGAATAGAATGAAAATGAGCTGTCAATTCTAAAGTTGTCATAGCCAAGCGCCACCTGTCCAAATATTTTTTCATTTTTTTCAAGTTTCATCTTTTTCATATGTCTCAAGAAAATTGCTGATCAAAGCTCGGTCATCCAGTATCAATTAATATTTGAATAGGATTCGGCAAAGTCGTAAATAATTTTTTTATCAAATAGATTTTTTCGGGCGCATTCACATCGGGACGTCAGTCAGCGAAATTGGTGCAGCGTTCATAAATCCTTCACGGCCTTTATAAATTAATGCAGGCTCGATTCCAAAACGCTACGATTCGAAAAGTTGCTTTATGAAATTAATATATGATTGTACATTTTTTATTCTTGATACATGACGCGCATGTTGATATGTAATAAATAATATTGATAATATATGTGTCCAAACTTCGTTATATATTTTCAAACTTTTTAAATATAATCCGTCTGAGATACTTTCATTAGTATCGAAATCATGAAAATTATGAACTTATTTCAATTTCCCAAATTACAGATACGCCATTTATATAAATAAGTACCTGGGTGACCGAGCCTTGCTTTTAAAAGATATTAAAATAGTGCAAAAAAAGAAAGAGTGCGCCAGTGACATATGGGACTCGAACCTGGGAATAGAAGTTTTTCAGTCCGTCCGTTACCATTAGGCTATCACAGCATTACGTTTAACAGCCAAAAATATTATTTTCAATCCTTTCTAAATTTTATCATTTTTTCAGTTCCCGAAAACAGGGATAAAATACATTTTTTTTAATGCATCCTATCTAAAAGGATTTGTTAATTACGACGAAACAAAGTCATATTTGTCTGACTGTCATGTTTCGCGTTAAATACAAAAACTACTAAACGGATTTTCATGCAGTTTGTCAAAGAGCCTAGGCTTAAAACGATGTATCGTGGAGGACTATGATCGGACATGGTCTTATTTCATATGTAGTGAATTCGAGTATAATTTAATAGAATAATGTACGATAGAAGAAATTTGAATCTATTCCAATCCATCCAGTCACATTCTTATTATAAAAAGCTTAAAATCACCTTAAAAGTTTTAAAAGTACCTACTTGCATTCGTTTGAAAAAGTGTAAAATGTAATTTATTAATATTTAATAATATGTAATAAAATTTAATATACATGCTTAGGATAATATATAATAAACTTAATACTATATAATATATAAACTTCTTACTAAACGGAACTAAACTATGTAATTAAGACGTGTAAATCACAAGTAGTTAAAAAATTTACTATTCGAAATAACACCTTTTTATATAGAATCGTTTAAACGACTATTCACAAGCCCAACGTAACTTGCTTTCACAGTATAACAACTGTAATTTCGTTACACCGTTAAAGTTAAAAATGTCTACATAAGTTACGCTTGAAACTTGCTGATAATGGAAATTTGATAGGTAGCGCAGTAACACTTGAATGTAAGGTCTCGGTTTGTTCATCGTATAAATAAATGTGAAGTAGTGTGGTATCACGCGAACCGGTCATTAACCCTGCTTCACGGTTTACTAATGGGAGCTGAGGGTGTCAAAACGACCGCAACGAAACCGCCACCTAAAAACAACTCCACTGAGATTATGATTCACATTAATGTATTGATATGGGGTTTATCTCACGTTAATTCATTTCATTGTTATTGTTATATTAAAACATATGAATATAATTGAAACCTTTATTGAATTCTATGAGATGTTTTTTTATGACCGATTGTATTCGTAAATCAGTTTCAATCAAATTTGACATCTATATAAATATTATAAAACAAAGTCACCAGAATCTGTCTGTCTATATGTGATCGATTCTCTCAAAATTTACTCAACGGATTTTTGTAAGGCTTTTCCTTAAATATTTAAAGGAAGGAATCGATTTTGATGGGACTTTCACTGGAATATAGAAGGGGATGTGGAACAATATATAAGCTATTTTTCATCCTAGAAATCCCGCGGTGTCGGAATTTTCGCGCGAAAAACTTTTTGACACACTGATTTCTACACAGGTGAAGCTCGGGCACATCTAGTAACATAATTAAAATAAAGATTGCCGCATGTGATATGAACATGATAAATTAATTTAAATTTATCATCATCCTCCTGCCCTTATCTCACTCTAAGTGGGTTCAGTTACGGGGGTTTACGTAATTTATTTACGTATTTTACGACTGCCCACCTGCCTGACGTGAACGTACCTTACTCGTATTTTATAACACCTCGGTAAGAAAGGGGGTAGTCTATTCTACTCAACTGAATAGCACCCAGAGGGTCAACTCACCTAAGTCTCCTTTTATTACCCCCTCGGTAAGGAAATGAGACCACGCGGAAGGTCACCCATGCGATGGACCAACCAGATCAAATCTGCTGTGGGCGGTCCGGTGCATGAGTGTCCCCGAATGACCGAAAACCGCAAAAAATGGCGAGAAATTGTGAAGCGCATAACAACAGCCGCTACCAAAACCGACTCTTGAAGGCGATCACGACCGCTCTATCAAGAGCGCAACGATTTTAAAGAAGGAAATGAGGGTATCGTCTACTCAGATACCGGTGGGTCGATTTACCTTAGTCGCATTTAGGGACACCTCGGTAGGAAATAAGGGTGGTCTATTCTACTAAGCCGTACACCAAACGGCTAGATAAATTAATTGATATTATTGGAAATAATTATTATCGGACGATGACTATTCATTGTAAATTCAAACTCCTAAATATTCGCCGTTGTTAATGCAGACGACGCTCGTACAAGTATATCTACACACTCACAATTCACTCTACGAGGTCTGTTCTCAGCTACCTCTCCAAAAAGACATAATAACATATAAACAATAAAATCCTTTACGTACCAACTTTGTTGTGATTATAACAATAACATTCATAGTTAAGAAACATGTGTCGTGTAAACTGACGTCAGCTATACTTGACATATTTATTATCTTATTTTATTTATTTATGCCTTAATACGCTGACGAATAAGGCAAAGACAAAGTTTATTTAAAAATATTGCGAGCAATCTTTTTAATGCACCATCTTTGCTGGCACTCGGCCGGCAAAAGACGCTGGGATATTGATCAATATTATTTAATATCATCTGCTTTAAGCCTTACTATTTTTACAATTTGCTATTACTTTTTAATGTTCCGGTTAAAGAAATGATTTAGTTTCAACATCTGAATTGTATTGTCACTGAGGCGTAAGATTATAATTCGCCATTTTCTTTTAATATATTTTTTTTGATTAATATATATAAAACTATACGCTTGTGTGCGTACCGTTTATTACATATAATTCGCTGAATACCGCTAAAACTACTTATACACTAGGATTAAATATTAAGTAAAGTTGAAGAAATAATTGAAAGTTATGCCCGCAACTTTACGTGTAGTTTAGTACCCAAATAAAAAATAATCTCTATCTTTACAATACCATTCTAATGATAATCATATTTATGAATCTAAAAGTTACCGGGAACATCATATAGAGCAACAACACATAACGTATTAATTAGTTAACCTGTCATAGCCAAACTGTGAGACCGTGCGACTCTGTAATGACGATCATGGGTCCAAATCCCGGGCAGCCACCATTAGGTTTTTCATATAAGTTTTACTTATGTATCTAATTGATAATTGCAATTGATCATGTGCTTTTCGGTGAAGGAAAACATCTCATGGAAGCGTGCATATCTCTACAGAATTCGAGGGATATGTGCAACCTATCAATCTCCATCGGAGCAGCGTGGTAGGTCTTAGCTCCAATCCTTCTCTCCAATAAAAACGGAGAGAGGCCTATGCTCAGCAGTGTGATATTAACAGGCCGTTCTTTTATTAATTAGTTAGTTATTCGATAAAGGATTAAATCCGCGTTTAATGGTTTGGGTGAAAATCTTTTGCAGTTCTATATGAACATAAAAGTTTATTGCAGCCGTCACATTTATCTGAAATCGCGCGTAATTGGAAAGGCTATAAATACGATACTAACGTTTACAAAATAACGTATCAACTTTTGTATAGCGTAAGCAAATAACAATATATATGTTGTGTTCAATTATATAATTTGTATGTAATATCATTGATACCGTGGTTAGTAGAAACTCTAAGCGAGAGCGGAGAAAAGAGTTTTTATAAATAGTTTGTAATATTTATATACTTTAAGGAGTTAGTGCTATTATGATTAATACCATTTATTGCAAAAGTGTCCGCGATGAATCGCGGATTATAGCAAAATAATTTTATTATTACTTTTGTATTATGGATCTCCGCAAAGTAACGCCTAATTCTATAAACCATTTATTGGCTATGTAAAGGACCCAAAGTATGGAATTTTGCGCCTTAGTGCTTCTAATGATAATAAAAAAAAATCCCTGTACAAAAGCAAGTTTATATATATAAGTTTTAGACGGGCCAGCCTTGTTAGTTATGGACGTCAAATGGAAATTCAAATTCATGTTCAAAATATTCATTATTCAAGTAAATTTCTAAATAAGTGCTTTTCAATCGTCAACTCTACTTTTCTACATACAGAAGTTTGTTTCTACCGAGACGAGCTAGGAAGAAACTGGGTGGTTGCTCTTTTTATAACAATAATAATAGTAAATTACCCATATCAATTAATAAATAACTAATTGCCACTGTAATGATCTAGTGATTTCCTAAGCTTCACAGTACAGTTCTATAATATTTTATAGTACTAAATATGGACTGCTAGATTTTCTTGCTTGAAACTATTAATGAAAAGAAATATAATTAATTTATAATCTATATAATTTTAGTGTTATAATATGTTCATAACATCATTCGTTGCAAAACAAAATTCTGCGTTACAAAAAGCCTACATTTTACTACAAGCTGTTAATAGAATGGGGGCATAGTCTAAAGAAACGTCTATGAAATATTTTTGAAAAGATCCGCTGTTTCAAAGCCACGTCGTCGTATTGAATGCATTTTGCGTTTTTAATGAAAAAAAACATGCACCGATTCGCAACAGTCAAAGGATTTAAAGCCTTTAACCGTCGCTACCTATGTTTGCGTTCGACATACATTTTTGCGTGTGTAATTTTTGACACACATATAGAAATAGATTTTTTTTTTTTTTTAAATAGATATGGAAAATTAAAGTTTTAAATATACTAATCTAATGCAATTTTTATTTATTTTTTATGAGTATTTTAAATAAGAATGTTTTTTTGTATGTCCTTTATAAACTCCGAAACGGCTGGACGATTTTATTGTAATTTTCAGATAATATTTAGAATTACCCAGCAGACGATCTTGTTAAGTTTGATGGTCCTCGTAGCATTGTTTTAACTGTTGAATTCTGTTTCGAAAGGAGTTCGAAACCAGAATGAGCTACAACTACGAGTGGCCAGACAGATAGTTGTACATAAAAAGGTAACAACAGACGCTCATTTTGAAGAGTATTAAATAAATAATATATAATGATAACATTGTAATTTTTATTAAAATATTTCCGCAGAGCAACAAAATGGGGATTAACTTCAATTGATACAAAACATAGTTTAAATGTCAAACAAATATTTCCGAACGGATTTGTGTTCTCGGAATGGACAGATTTTAAATAATGCATAAATTCACAAACAAATATATGCATAAATACTTAGAATTTATTTTATATAAGTTTTGTATGTGCTTTTACATAGTATTTATAATATATGGTCTGTATTTTTTTTATTTCCTTACATTTAGAAGATAGTAGAAGATGAATTGACGTGTCGCCAGAATATCATTTGCTAATTAAAAAGTATAGTAACATCATCGCACAGATTAGATATCTATCGCTTTTTGAACTGCACTGCCTTACTATAAGAGAGGGAATGAACATGGGTGAACGATAGTTATCACTATAACCCCAAAACCCTCTATGTACTAAGTTTCATAAAAATCGTTGGAGCCATTTCCGAAATTCAAGAATTATACATAATATACAAGATTAACTCATTTAAATATTACTGGATCCATACATTAAATGTTCTTGTAGTAATAAGAAAAGCTGTTCGCTGAATAGACTTTTTTTATAAATAATCACAAGATATTCTGGGAGTAGAATCAAGAGGCAGATAAAGAAACTCCAGCAATTTGAAAGCCACGTCGTCGAATTGAATGCATTTTAATGAAAAAACATGCACCAATTTGCGATGGCCGAGCGACTGGCTCTATCAATATGGCGTGCATTGAAATTTTCATTTGACAGAATACGTATTTATGTTGTTATTGAAATTTGGTCGTCCCCTTGGTTTGTCGTTACTGAATATTTGTATTAGTGTTTTATACTAAAAGAGCTACTGAAGTTAAGTCTGTTACTAGCTTTCTCTTGGGAAAAAGCCTCTTCTTTCCTTGTTGGGAAAGATTGATGCCTAGAACCACCGCGATGCTCCGACGCTATAGTGCAAATTACACATAATGCAGTCGCAGTAGATACATTGCAGGTTCTATTACGATTTTTCCCTTCATAAATTTCCCTTCGTAAAGCCACAAAAATTACAATGATGAAATCGATTAATTTATTAAAGGCCTTTTATTGAAAACAACTTGTACCCGCGACTTCGAGAGCTTCAACTTTAATGTTTAAATACCCTTAATTGTGTAATATGCGTTTTTATTTTGAATAAAAAACGGAAATTTTATTGTTCTATATGTTAGCCTGGTATATAAGCTCCAATTATAAAAGCGTGAAGCGTTTGAAAGCGTCTTAACAGACAGACAGACTTTGGCTTTTATTAGTATGGATTCATAAGATCATTGGTTATGTTTACTTTAAGATTAAATTACAGCAGTTTAAAAACTATTAATCACTGCACTATTAATAATAGGCTAATACAGAAAGCCTACTATACTATTGAGGATTACTTAGATGAAAATATAGCTACTCTGCGACACTGTACAAGACAGAAATAACTAAATGTAACTAGTAATAAGAATTATATTTTTAAAAGAGCAGCCACCGAGTTTCTTGCTGGCTCTTCTCGGTAGGAACAGCTTTCCAAACCAGCAGTAGAGTTGACGATTCAAAAGCACTTGTTTACAAGTTTACTTGAAAAAATAATATTTAAAATTTAAATTTAAACCTGTTACTCTTTTTAAAGATCACTCACTCTCTCTATCCACTCAGCGCTGAAGTAATAAATGATTACTTATATTTTTATGCACATTAATTTTCAATGAATTGATTTGTGCAATTATTATTAATTAAGTTGTATTCATTAGGTAAATATAAATAAAGACTCGTTATTAAAGGCTTCAAATGCAAAAGTTAAAACGTACATTCAGTTGATTGCCATTTGTGTCAATGGACGATTCAGCTTGCCTATTTAAATCGGTGCACACTATTCGTAAATGTTGGTGTAGTTTTAATTGACACCTTTGTTTTCGACTTTCACAATTTTTATTTTTGAATAAATTGTCGATGAAATAAATATACAACTAAATTACCTATTAAACCTTTACATGAATATTCTTCATGATTAGTTATACTGTAAGTTTTATTGTCTGGACAATATGACAATGAAAATATGCCCCTTAAGTTTAACGACTTAATAAAATGGTTAAATGAGGATAGAAACTTTTGATAAGCTTTCTGTAAATAAAATGGATATTGGCTTTATAAAAATTTGATCCGATAGAGCGATTTGAGCTTATCCAAATTCTGATCGAGCTAAAATGCTATATATTTTTGCCATAAATAGTTATATATAGGTGCCATATATATTTTTGCCATAAGTAGTTTGCTGGCTGTATAAAAGTCCTGAAAAATAAAGATAATAAAAAAAGTTTGAAAAGTTACATTAATTTTGTACCAAAAATTATTTGTTTTATTATTTATTTCTTTTATTATATTTTATATATTTATAATTATTTTATAATTATTTCTTTTATTATAAGTAAGACTCATAGTGAATTTTTATTCGAATATAAATATTAAGTTTTCCGAAGTTTTCATAAACTTCTACAGTTCTAAGCATTTTTGCCTAATCTTGGGTACCAAAATATATTGGTCTTATTCGTTTTCTGTTATCATGCAACTTTTATATTAAATACCCTTTTTTATGTGTATTTTTGTAGTCATAACCTGATTCTGGTATGATTTCGCTGCATCTATCAAACGAAAATCATTAAAAAGGTTTAATATATGCGTTTTTTTATATTGAAATATAGATCGCTATAAGTAACATATATTATTAAATAAAATTTTTGGAAGATATGTTAGGTACTGTGTATGGTAAATTCGATGAAAGTAGATGAACGCGAAAAATTAAAGCAATATTTTGGTTTATTTTAGTCAGTATACAGATGCATAGTAAATTTTTAATAATAATAATGTTTATTTCTGTTCATGCTTAAAATTAATAACAGGTATAAATTTGAGTGTGGTCAGGAACGATTATATTAAACTAACAGTATTTATTATTTTTCATTACATATTAGTATTTAGTTTTATTAGTGAAATCGCTGGCATTTCTTTAACACAATTAGGCTTTTCCTGCCAATGGCTGGCATCAAAATGGTGTAATAAAAGTAAAAAAAAAACACTGAAAAGAAGATAAAAATAATAAAAGCTCATGTTTTGATTGATAATTGATATAACAAAAGAGAACACAGTGAACAACATAAAACTTAGAATTTTTGCAAATATGTAACTTTTGAATATTATTGAAATATCAATTAATTTTTACGTTCTGTAGAAGGTATTTTTACACAGTATGTGAATATTACAACAAAAAATTGGATTATTAAATAATTTTTTTAAAGTTGTATTTCTTTCATTAACAGAATTTAAAAGGTTTTCATATTTAAGGTAATTAAAATAGTCGTGTCAAAAGATTTCTCTCTATCCAACAGAATCAAATTATATTGAGGTTTTAAACTAACCATAATACTTATAGATAAAACGAATCCAATCTGCCCATTACATAAAGAATTAATTTTTGTACATACCGCATCTGAAGAAGTAGTCATAACCAAACAATAACTGAAAGTCTATAACACTAAACCTTATGAAGAAAGAAAAGTCAATTTATACTTTCACTCGTCAATTTAAAAAAAACAAGTAACTTAAAAAAGTTCTGACATTATCGTGAAATTCCCGCCATTTTACGAAAATTCGTCAAAAAACCCGTATACACCATGAAACGTGCGCAGCGCGACTGAAGGCATGTTTCACTGGGAACCATACTCAACACATTCCTGATAGCCTACCTTTCAAGTTTTCCACTTATCATCCGTATCAAAACGACGTATATAAAATATTACAACTGTTGGACAATGAACTTTATTGCTGTATAACACGATGGGAAATTATTTACCTTAAACACTTTCTTACGTCATGCGTAGTAATTTTCGAGTTTCGGTTCCATTCATTTGAGAATAAAAAGATACTACATCACAGTGATTTTTATTCAATATTAAACTTTATTTTATAACGCATTAGGTTTTAAATAGGTTGAAAATGAATAACCGAATGTGATGCGGATCGCTAGAAAATGTTCGAATTTTTCCATGTCAGACAGAGATAGATACAGTTTTTAGTGACAAAAGGGAACGGCCTACAATCATATGGAGGGGATGATCTTAAAATGTTCTATAAGATTTGTGAAGATAAAAGTCTTAGTCATACTAAAGGTATGTATGTATGCATGGTCTAACTTTAGTCATTAATATCTTGTATGTGACAAGGTACAAAATGCACTGAAAATAAAATTATTATTACGATAATGGGAATAACTTAAAAATGTAATGTAGAAGAACTCTTTCATAAAACATCAGAGGAAGCCGTTCAAAGGATCTCACTCAAAGCGAAATGTTTATTTTGTTAGAAAAGAAAGCCTGTATACAGTGGAGAAAATGCCACATGTCAGAACATGAATAAAAGAAGAGCTATGTTTCAGACTTTCAAAACTTTTCCTAGTATTTTCTGGGAGATACTTACATTTTGTATGATAAATTCCGGTCATTACCATTAACTTATATGTTTTTTTATTGATCCTAGAGTTTTTTTTTAGTCGTCATTTTGGAAAGTTCTATTCCGCCGTATGGTATCCGTCTGAGTAGAATAGACCACCCTCATTTCTTACCGCGGTGTCGTAAAAAGGGACTAAGGTAAGTTGACTACCGTGTAGTATCCGGTTGAGTAGAATAAACCACCATCTTTCTCGACACACGACAACTCGGTAAGAGGTAAGTTGACGTCAAGCAGGCGGCCAGTTGTAAAATACGTAGCCAAATTATGTGACATGTTTATAATATGTTGCGCCGACCCCACTTAGATTGAGATAAGAGAAGGAGGGTGATGATTTTGGGAAGTTCTATGTTATTAACTTACCCTGGATATATTGGTTCAAAAAATTCAGCAAACACGAAAATTCTATTAAATTTACAGGAAGTGCTGAAATTGTTTGTTATTTATTCCCAAGTTATACCTAGTTAGTCTCTCTTTTTTGGTCGTTTCTGCATTACTGAAAATAATGGTCCTGACTTGAATTTATCCTCTAGTGGATCAATTTTTTTCCACCGTATTTTATTAGTCCATTAATTACACCAGTTTATAAGCTAAATTGCACCAAATTTCATAATTCGCGGTCCAGCGGATTAGCCGTGAAAGCGTTATAGTCAGACACAGAGGCAGATTTCATCATTCATTATATTAGTATGAATGTATGGTATTGTATGTTTGTCTCGCATTTAAGTCCAAACATAATAATTTCCCAATTTTTTTTTTGGTTTACGCTAAAAATGCTGAAGATTGAGATTCACTTACTTTTTATTTCGGTACCGATGTCTAAGCAAACGAAGACGCGAACTGAAATAGTATTTAATAAAAACCTTCCACTTCCCAATATAAAATCTTTTAGCGACAAAAAATTTAATATGTATAGTAGGTGGTACTGTATGTAGGACGCACTAGAATTTTCACGTGGAATTTCCGCTCGCCTAGTTTTACACATGGATATTACATACACCGACCATCAACCTTAACATCTCACGTAGTATTCACTAAATCGCACTCAATATACATTTCAATCCCCAAACTTACGAGGTCGACTGAGACCAAATTGCAACGATGTTGTGCGGTGCATAGAGTATCCTGCATTTTTCTTCCTGCGTATAATTTTCTTATTTGGAAAATATGTCCACATTGGTCCTTGTCTGTGGATTTTTGGGTTCTTTTGGATCACTTTTAGGCAAAATTTCTGGTTGTTACGGCACTCAATTTATTCAAAAAATTCAGCTTTTGGCAGTCGTGATAAGTCACTATTAAGTCGCCGACGCTGATTTTCAGAGGTCAGCAACTGGCGAAACCAAGTAACGAATTTGGCACAATTATCTTTATACATCGGGGTAACATATAGAAATCCTATTAGTTCTACGGGAATAGAATGACATTGTAAAGCGTCATCCATTATCAACCTATCACGAGGCAACAGTCAACGCGAACGAAGTTGTGGGTAAAAGCTAGTGGAAAATAAAATTGTAAGAAATTTAAATCAAATAAATATTTAAGTGAAAGAGGAAAGTATTCAGCCGTAAGTATCAGCTAGTTCCTGTCGTTACTGCACGTTGTTTGTGGGCGTTCATAAAAAAGACAATTTCCCTTATTGCCACAATCTGTTCGGGCACGGGTAACATATAGACTATAAACATCCTGTTAATTCTACAGGAAAGAATGACATTGTAAAGCGCCATCCATTATCAACCTATCACTCAACAATAGTCCATGCGAACTAAGTTGCGGGAAAAGGTAGAGTAACATAAAATTGTAAGAAATTTAAATCAAATAAATATTCAAGTGAAAGAGGAAAGTATTCAGCCGTAAGTATCAGCTTGTTCCTGTCGTTACTGCACGTTGTCAGCGGGCGTTCATAAAAAAGACAATTTCCCTTATTGCCGCAATCTGTTACACATGTTCGGGCACGGTTATGTCTACAGCAGCCCTCATAAACGACAAAGTAAACCATAATTTATTGCGCGAATTTAGGGTCAAACATTGGGCTCGTAAATTTCTTTAGTTGGTGTATTATTGCTCCGTAATGACGTTAGTCTTAGTTCGTTAGTAATAAAGGAAGTATTCGAAATGAGTTACTATTACTGGCTCTTCTCGGTAGGAACAGCTTTTTGAACCAGCAATAGAGTTGACGATTCAAAAGCACTTGTTAACAAGTTTCTTTGAATAAAGAATATTTTGAATTTGAATTACGATACGAGTATATCTCACATTATCAATGGTACAAAGTTACACCGTATTTCGTGCACAATCTTCAATGCTATTAGAAAATATTTCAACATTTTACGTTCCAAGATGATCTAGTGGATAGAAACTTGGTGGCTAAAAGGAATCTGAGTCGTCTAATGGCTGATGGAGAAAACTATCATTTTGAGTTTTTCAAATTTGAAATTTGAAGAGGCATAGAAGTCTCTGAACGAAGCTCAACGAGTCGAGAAATTTAAGAGGCGATACGCGGGAAATATTGTTTGAAGAATTGATGGAACATTTACTTCCAAAGTTTTAATGAAGAATAAGGCGGAATAAGTATTCTATATTAGCTTTGCCGTTACAGCAGTTTAAAACCACTATTAATAAAAGGTTAATACAGAAAGCCTACTTATACTATTGAGGAATACTCAGATGATAAAAATGCCTGAAAGTAGCTACTCTTCGACCCTGTACAAGACAGTAATAACTAATTTAACCAGTAATAAGAACTATATTTTTAAAAGAGCAACCGCTGAGTTTCTTGCTGACTCTTCTCGGAACAGCTTTCCGAACCAGCAGTAGAGTTGACGATTCAAAAGCAATTATTTATTTGAATAATGAAGAAGAAGAAGAAGAAGAATAACTTTATTGCACAAATAAAATACAGAGTGAAAAGAACAAGAGACATTGATAATAGAAACAATTAAAAGTGCAAAGGGCGGTCTTATCACACTGTTGTGATCTCTTCCAGACAACCCTTTGAAAAAGAGGATCTTTTATATAATTATCCGTGGGTTAGCACGCAGATAAGTATGTAAAAGAAGAGAAAATAAATAGTAAAAAAAAAAATAAATGTAAATATAAGTATAAACAAAAACACATAAATAGAGAAAAATAAACCAAAAAGAGAAAAAGCAAAAAATAAAAAATAAAAATCGTAATAATGCCAGTGAGAATCATCATTAAAGTGACAAATAAAAATCCTTCACACGAACCTTAAATATGGTTAATGAAGGAGAATCCCGAACATCAGATGGAAGAGCATTCCACAGTCTTACAGCTTTAACTGTAAATGAGTCATTGTAGCAATTTGAGTTGCACTTAGGCGTTCTCAACTTGCTACCGTCTCGAGAGCGAAGGTGAAGATGAAAAGAGTAGTTGGTAAAGAAGGAGAAGCGTTCTTTCAGGTAAAGTGGTGCACAGGGAAGAAAAAGAGTGGTATAAAGAAGGGAAAGCATATGTAGGTCACGTCGCTGCCGTATCGGAAGCCACCTGAGCTGAGCGCGAAATTGTGAAACATGGTCGAACTTCCGCAATCCAAATATAAATCGAATGCACAGGTTTTGTAGGCGCTCCAGTTTGTTTAAGAGTTCCAATGAACATTTTGAATTTGAATATAATTCACATACCCGCCCCTTACGAAGATAGAACATCGGATTCCAAGTTTTTTGTGGGTTCGCTTTGTAGGAGCAACCTTCTAAACCGGATACAGTTTCTTTACCAATATTTGACTATTTAAAAATGATTATATAAAGTCTACTTCAATAAAGAATTTTTGAATTTGATGTCCATAAATATAGCAGAGGAATAATTAAATAAATGAATATATGGGACACTTTCACACACGGTCGTCCGTCCGACAACTGGTGAATATATACTTATATAATACGATGACCCGACGCACGTACTGTCGGGGGAGAGATTGCGTGCTATTCACGAACACGGAAAGCATCGCGGACAGACGACGGTTTCCTCACGGCATTCCAGGTATGGATGTGCCGGACGGAGGATGCACCGTTCCAGACGCGCTAAGGCGTAGTGTTCCAGTAGGATGCACTTTAGAGCCCTAGGATCTGATAGCGATGTCGATCTAATCTCATAATGTATATATGGGGACTTCTTATATTACTAAGAAAGCGCTTCGATAGTGCGGAGCAAACGATCAGTGGCGCCATCTAGTTTTGATTGCGGAATCAGGTGTTCCTAGTACGTTGTGTTACAAACTCCCCCTCTGTCCACGAAGGCGTCCCGACGAGTAGGACAGGATAAAAATTGTTTCCTCGGATGCCTCGGCCACTTCGTATCGATGGTATTGAGTAGTGTCCTTCTGGCTTGGTCTGGTAGTGAACTCCGTTGGATATTCATTCTGTCCCTTCTTCTGGACAAAACTGCAGAAGCTGCCATGGTGACATAAGGTTGAATGATGCCTCTCAACCATTTAGTTAAGCGATGCAGTGGAACAGATATAGGCGTATGTATTGTCTTTCGTAACAGTTTATCGCTGAAGTTGATATGTTTGCCAATGTGTTCTATTGATTTAGGTTTCTTCACAATACTCGGCATTTCTTCGGTTCCAAAAATTTTTTTTGAGCCACTCTTCGAATGCGCGTTGGTCGCTAATTGGTAATACGACGAAAGGCTAAACACTTTCGTACAGATGTAGTGTTATTCTTGTTTCTAATAGAAACAGTGTCCCGGATGAGTCCTTCACGATATTCCTGGTAAGGATGTATTAGAAGATGCTCCGTTTGTAGTTCGCTGAACTGTTGTGTTCCAGTTTAGATGCACTATAACTGCGATGCTTGGGATCGATAGCTAACTTCATCGGATGTTTCTCTTCTGCCTCCCCCTGGACAAGAATTGCATTCAGGGTCACTCTTCGACGTCGAGCTGTGAGTCAGATTGTGTGATGAAGTTAGGGCCTCTCTTCAGCTGCGGGTAAGTCGTCAGATTATACTCAGGATCGCGTTTCGGCTGAGAGATTGTCGTCAGACTGTACTCAAGGTCGCTTTTCGGGCTGCGAGTTTGTCGTCAGACTGTACTCAAGGTCGCTTTTCGTCTGCGAGTTTGTTGTCAGACTGTACTCAGGGTCGCTTTTCGGGCCACTAGTTGGGCGCCATATATAAGGCGCTGGACCCGAACGCACGTTCTGTCCGGGTAAGGAATGCGTGCTAATAACGATTACGGAAAGCATCGCGGACAGACGACGGGTTCCTCACGGCATTCCAGGTATGGATGTGCCGGACGGAGGATGCACCGACTCAGACGCGCTAAGGCGTAGTGTTCCAGTAGGATGCACTTTAGAGCCCTAGGGACTGATAGCGATGTCGATCTTATAATATAATGTATGGGGAGTTCTTATATTACTAAGAAAGCGCTTCGATAGCGCGGAGCAAACGATCAGTGGCGCCATCTAGTTTTGATTGCGGAATCAGGTGTTCCTAGTACGTTGTGTTACACTTATATAATTTTTAAATACATACTTAAATACAAATATACACACACCCAGACTCGAAGACCAACAAATTCATTTATAGAAAATGTTGGCTCTCGGCGGAAATCGAATCCGCGACCCGTGGAGCTGAAGGCAGGGTCACTACCCACTGCGCCAAAGAGCCAGTCAAAATTGAATTTAAGTGGCACAATATGTAACTTACAAAATCTTTGGGTAGATGTATGTGATTGTTGCCTGCTTCATACACTTAGCTTAACAAACGCGGATTACAGCAAAATAATTTTATTGTAACTTCTAGCAATCATAAAATACAAGTGAACTTACACACTACAATTAACATTTCAAATACCAACCTCACTTACCTTAATTTCTCATCACGTGGAATAATAGAAAAGAATCTTTTCAAAAACAAGAATTCCAAAATAACTAATTTAAACTTTATCATTGTCACATACCATTAAATTTGCGATTGCTTTGGGGTCGTTTGTCGTTCTTACCTGAAGTGTCCAGTGCGAACCGAATCCAGGAGGCAATTTCACGGAGTATTTCTTTTCCAGCAAAGCGCCTCCTTATTTTAGAGCACTCTTGTGTAAAATAGAATTAATTTATTTTCTCCTTTAGTCGTTAAAGAAATTTTGTACTTTTTTTGTATCCAACTTGCGTTATTTTTATTAAAGTTTACCGTCAACCTTACCGTTTGGGGTTTGCGTATTTTAGTTTAATACAAACAATCATATTATACATTTATTAAGCTCATTAAATATCGAATAAGAGCATCATCATTCGCCTGCACTTATTTAAGTAGTGTTGTTACTTTATTTTATGTATTTTACCTGCCGCATGCCTGAAGTCAACTAACCTTAGTCGCCATTATAGGACACCTTGGTAAGAAACGAGGGTGGTCTATTCTTAGGATTAATTAGATTATATTATTTTTATTTTTATATAATGCAATGTTATGTTTTATGGCCATTTAGTTGGCTGAAATAAAATTATTATTTTTTTATATCTTTTATTTTATTCTACTCAGCCGGATACCCCACGGCGCAACAAATTGAATTTAAAATTTCGATAGATGACAATTACAAATTTCGAATAAGATATTATCATTACAATACAGTTAGCACTTACAAGATAAGAACTATGTCTACCACTTTCCTCATGTAAAAATCGGGAATTTCGTAGGTTATACAAGTAAGTCTTTGGTATGGACCACGCGCTCTTACCATTCAGCCATCACAGATTAATTAAAAAAAATTAATTCTCATCATTCATTTGAAATATAAGCTCATAAGAGTAAAAGACTATTTACGTTATTTTTAGTAACAGATAAACTTTTTTATGAAATTTGATTTCCATAACAGTGAAAGTCTTTTTTAAAAAAGGAAAAGTAACACCAATCTTTATGTTTATATTTTCAAAAGATACAAATCTGCACTGGTGTAATAAAAAGTATATTATAATCACATATTTAAATTAATTAGTTCAATATTTGAAGAAAACAGTTTAAAATAAACTTCATCCAGTTTATATTGTTGCCTATTTAACTTTAAACCTGCCTATCTTATACAGACAATATTATGGTGACGTGAACTGTAAAGGATACTGAAACGAGGTTAATCGAGATTTAAACTGTTCTCGAGATAAACTTTTTAGAGAAAATTTTAATTTAATCAGGTTATCTTATGAACATCGACTCTGAAATATAATCTTTAAAAGCTTTTTGAAAAAATAAGCTTGAATATTGCTCTCGAGTATGGTCCCCTTACATATGTACCCAATAGAATGCCTCGAAATGCATATCTGCTGTTCAGAATAAGTAATTTCAAACTAATCTAGGAAAGAATGCTCCTTTAGTTCGTATGTTTAGATTTTACAATACAAAACCAACTGTATATATAAATTTCGAATCACTAAACATATTTAAAAAGAAATTCCTTAGTTAGTACTACTTCATTTGGAATGTAAGTAATATTTAATATTTACCTAATTTAATTAACCTGTGTTAAATCTTTTATTCAGATAGAAAAGTAGAAAAACCCATGGGTGCCTACTAAGGGTTTGTACCTTTTGTACGGATTATTCTTAATAACTCGATTTGTTAGCAGTTAAGACTTAAGTCGTTGATTTAATTTAAACAGCATGCTTTTACATTTTAATGATAATCCAACTTTAGACCAATCGTACAAATCAGCTGATTGGATATACAATAGTCCAATTTGAACTCCTTATATGTATACATTGGAACATAGATTTTTAAAAATAACATTTTTATTTTCCTTTTAATATGCGCGTATGTTTATATTTTATGCTTTCAAATTTGTTACAAGAGTATTACGAAATAAATAAAAAAAAAGACTAAACACAAGGGTGATAAAAATCTAAACCGTGTTTCAAAGGGACATGGATGTGTGCTACGCCATATACCAAACAATTTTGTTCGTCTTAAAGCATTATCTCGGAATGCAGTCGAGGCGCTACAGAACTTGTACGCCATTATTTTCCTGACATGCACAAAAGGAAAACTGTTACGCCGTTGTGTCTGCTACGAAACACAATTCTGAAAAATGATACCGCTTTTTTTTACTAAATAATCGTCTCAAAAATGTGGTACTTTATAAAAATACTTTGGGGATGGTTGGTCTTCTCTCATGTGAAAGACTTAGTGTCCAGGTCATTAGCGGTTCAATTGCAATATCAATACCAAAGACGAGTAACTTTACAAAGCAACGTTGGAACAATAAGTTTTCATCTTCCATTCGTTCTATTATTCGTCAACTCAGCTGCTACTTCTTTTGCGAGCATATCCATAATTCACAAAATCCATCCAATCATATTCATATTTTAAACTTTTTTGGTCACATAATATGAATAATGTATGCCTATTGAATTGTTTTTTTTTTAATATTTAAAGAGAGGTGTGTCGTGTCCTATTTAAGAATTTCTAGTTTCAAATGTTTAATCTATGCGTGTCAAAATATTACACACAGTCACAGAAATAAAATACATTCCAAGACGCCTTTAATCGATCAGTGCTCTATAAGAAATCCAACAATTTAGTACTTATTTATACTGAAATATATATATATATATATATATATATATATATATATATATATATGTACAAAGCCGCGAATTTATTCTATTGTTCGTTCTATATTTCTTTTAGAAGTACGTAATAAATAAAAAATATTGAATACGTTCTTATTTTCATCGGTAATAAAATTCGTGGTCTTCATAAGTACGAAAAGTACTGTCACGCAAATGAAATTAAAGATTTTTTAATTTCCTCCAGTCAATCAAACATTAAAATAGAAAACTTCAAATTGAAATGTTGTTCATTCTACTTTAAGTTAGTAATTTTCAATCACTTTTCATTTAGGTAAGTTAATTTTCAGCTTACGTTGTATATTCATGTATTAATTATATCATCCATTATCTAATGTTATTTCTTTACTATTTAATATTAATGAAGATGTGAAATTCTTGGAGATTTTGACCTCGGAGACCCTCCGTGGGGTATCTGGTGGGAACAATAAACTGCCCTCATTTCTTACCGAGGTGTCGTAAAAGGCGTCTAAGGTAAATTGATGTCAGGCAGGTGGCAGTTCATAAAATAACTAGCCAAAACAAGTAATAGCTAATAATAATAATGTGCCGACCCCACTTACAGTGGGATAAATGCAGGAGAATGATGATGATACTAAATATACAGTCGTATATCATCTATCAAGAATTTATCTAGTCTATAACTCGTTGGTAAAGCTAAAATAAATAAATCGCAAAGTGATTAATCCCGAGTTTATCTTAAGCAACCCCTGTCATTGCATTTGAAAAATGGTTTGAAACCGCGCTCGAATATCAAACGATACAACAAAGTAAAACAAATCAACGATACAGCAGCGAAACGTTTTTATTTTGTCTGCCATGTAATTGAATTTTGTGGTTCATTCGATCATAGACCGACTCGAGCTCTATGTTTGTTTTAATAGATTCTATATGCGACAGCATGCAAATGTTCTGATTTGACAACAGTGTTTCAACAAAACACATAGCTATAAATAGAAATAGGCTTTGTCTACTATTATTTACTATCTCTATCAAAATAGCTTATGATGAATGGGTTATTAAACAAATCGAAATAACGTTGATTTTATTAAGGTTTTTCAAGCATTTTTAAATCGTCAATATAATAAAAAGTTATTTTTAAAGCCTAAATATCTATAGAGAATTGCTGAGGCATTAACTCATTAACTAATCTGCATCGGGGCAGTGTAGTAGGTCTTTCTAAGAAATCCTGATGACGAAACACAAGTGATCTGTATTATGTCACTGTATAGTATTTTTGATAACCATAGAAATGGTTAAAGTGGGTTAACCTTAAAAGCTAGACATGTGCTGTCGTGGACTATTATTTAGAACTTTTAGAGGGGAACAGTTTTGTAATACATGATTTTTGAATAACTTTTACCGTTTACTTAGCGCACGCAAGGAAAGAATTAAATTTTGCCATTTTTATAATATTTTTTATTGCTGCTTCTCTCCTATTCATTTTTTGCTTACTATTTTATAACCTTTCTGGATAAAAGGATTATCTCACAGTCAAAGAATTTTTCAAATCGCTCCAGTAGTTCCTGAGATAAGCACGTTCAAACAAACAAACTTATCAGCTTTATATATTAGTATAGATTATAAAAAAAAATATATGACTAAAATAATATACAGCAAATAAGACCATTTTTTAATAAAACCCATCAGCTGCGTTAATTTGAATACTAACTATAAGTTTAACAAATACAGATAGTGCTATCAATGGGTAACTGGCAAAGTTAAATTGCTTACGAAACAGCAGAATATAACGAATGCTCGTTGCATTAAAATTTGCCAAAAGTTTTATCAAACGGTCAAAGTATTTAAACTAGTACTGTCTTTTATTGTAGTTATACCTATTCACGCTATAGTCAAATTACATCATTTTGTTGTCTTATATTCCTTTACCGACTTAGCTCTGAGAGCGCTTTTGCGACACCTCGGTAATAAATAAGGGTGGTCTATTCTACTTAGCTGGATATCATATGGCGGATCAACTTACCTTAGTCGCCTTTTACGACACTTCGGTAAGAAATATGGGTAGTATATTCTACTCAGCCGGACTCACGGCTATACTAATAGCACATTATACATCAACAGTAAAAAAGTAAACCACAAGGGCATGTTTTCTATCGACTGATCTTGGGAAGATAATCATCATCCTCCTGCCCTTATCCCACTCTAAGTGGGGACGGCACAACATGTTATAAACATGCTGTTACATGATTTGGCTGCGTTTTAACGACCGGCCGCCTGCCTGACGTCAACTTACCTTAGTCGTATTAAAGTCGTAGTAAAGAGGGTAGTCTATTCTACTAAACCGGATATCACACGGTGTGTCAACTTACCTTAGTCGCCTTTTACAACACCTCGATAAGAAAAGAGGTTGGTCAATTCTACTAAGTCGGATACCACACGGCGGGATCTTGGGAAGATAATATTTAGATAATATTTACTTAGGTACTTAAAAGTAGAAATAAAACATCAAAATATTTGTACAAAATGGTGTATGTATCCGATCCTATACATGTGAAACTGATGAAAAAAATTCCACACGGTATGGGTATTCAAAGGGTTGATCTACCCGTTCTCGCTTGCAATACAAGTATAGCCTGCAGCCAAAATAAAAGTGTGGGCCCACACCTGCTCCGTTCGCACGGTTCGCTAGATAACTTTCGTATTCTAATCCATTCGTTTTTGGTTCAAAAAAGAATCTTTTATTTGAACATTTGTATGAGTGAATTCTTTACGCTTACTGAATTGTAGAGAAAATTGAATTAACATGTTTCCTTTTTTTAATTTAACGATTTTTTTATTTTTGCGATATCTCGCTTCATAGCTATCAGCTCTGCAAATTTTGTTCAGATATTACCAGTCTCAATTTGTAATCTTAGTCGGCTTTGGTTCAATAAAGAATCTTTTATTTTAACATTCGTATGAGTTAATTCTTTATGTTTACTGAATTGTAGAGAAAATTGAAATAACGTTTCCTTTTTTGAATTTTTATTTTTTTTATTTTTGCGATATCTCGCTTCATAGCTATCAGCTCTGCAAATTACGTTCAGGTAATATTACCAGTCTCAATTTGTAATCTTAGTCGGCTTTGGTTCAATAAAGAATCTTTTATTTTAACATTCGTATGAGTGAACTCTTTATGTTTACTGAATTGTAGAGAAAATTGTAATAAAATGTTTCCTTTTTAAATAATTTATAGAATTATAGCAAAATAATTGTTTCTTCTTAGTTGTTGTGAAGATATTAGGCGCTGGTAAATGATACAAAGGTGGTCTTTTTCTTCTTTATGGTTTATTTGTCACTATCCAAGAGTATGATGTACTTGTCAAGATTTTTTAATTTTGCAAAATGCACACAGATATAAAAAATGTTGTTGTCACTGCGTTCATAATAATTTAATCATTATTTTGACAGTTATTCTCTCCAAGGCGGTCGCAAAATCTACCACGTTTGCACACGTTTGCGATAGTAAATGGCTACTATTTTGTGTCAAACATGTTAATCGTTTACGAATCATTTTCAAAATTTATAAGTATTTACCATGATCATCGTCTAATTCTGTTTTTTTTACTATAGTAAGTAAGTAACGGCCTGTTACTATCCCACTGCTGGGCCTCCTCTCTCCATTTTTGGAGTGAAGGGTTGGAGCTAAGACCTACCACGCTGCTCCAATGCGGATTGGTAGGGTACACATATCCCCGGAATTCTCTAGAGATATGCAGGTTGCCTCACGATGTTTTCCTTCAACGAAAAGCGTGTGATAAATTGCAATTATCAATTAGACACATAAGTTTTTAATAGAAAAACTCATTGGTGTCTGCCCGGGTTTGAACCCATGATCGTCTCTAGAGATTCACACGGTCGCACCGCTAGGCCATCACAGCTTTTTAGCTTTTTAGCTTTTTTTTACTATAATAATATATAATATAATTAATATATAAATGTTATAATATGTATATTTATTATATTATATTGTCTTTAACCCAAATAACTGCTCTAAATATAATTTTCAAAGGTGTTGCCTGCGATAGGTAGCACATAAATTTAAACTATGATAGTTAGGTTAGCTTCCTGGTTTGATTTAGAGTCTGACCGATAATACTGAATATAATATTTACAGGGTTGTAGTTGTAAATATCGTTGTTAACGTCTTAAATAAATTTATAATATATTTAACTTTTAAGTTTTCTTTCTTTTCACGAAACATTTACTGTAAATATCTAGGGAAAGGGAAAAATTTAGAGTTATATTGATTGGTTACGGCTGGATAAGTAATATATATTTATAAATTGTATAACATATTTTTTTCTCTATAAAATATTTAATTTGCCAAAAGTCTTAAGCTCAAAGTAAACTGTATGCACAAGTATCTAATGGAGGTATGTGTGTAACAAGTGAACATGAACAAAGGAAACAGTGAGTGGACTGTTTAAGAATAGTTTGCTAACATACTACTTACTCTTGTTGGCAATTTAACTATCGCTCCCAGACCAAATATATGGGATGCAATTTACAACGAGCAAGCAAAGCAAGTGTCCCAATTTGAATATATTAAACTGTTCATTTACTAACTTACACTATTCTCTTTTTGAATTTTTAAATTTAAATATAAACTACAAATATTCCTTATTACGCACTTCACAATGTGAAATTATAATGCAGAGGTTCGGTAAGAATAAACTGCGGTCACTCTTTTCCAAATATAATTTGTTAATCCTGGTTAATTTGCATCTAATGATTATAGTCGATAATAATAAGAAATTAGTCAATACTAAATTATCGATTTATCTCTAATAGGATATATAGAAAAGTGTCAATGTTATACCTCAATTTATAGAATTAGGTATTACTTTGCCAAAATATTACAAAAGTAATAATTGATTATAATATAGTTCTGGAGTCTATCTCCTGATGATGCTTTGGTTGCGAAACGATTATTGAGTTCGTGTTAGTGAACGTGTGTAGTACACGATACACAATACAGTGGTGGAGGTTTGTGCAAGTGTTTTTATGAATCCTCTACTTTTCGCATTATATATATTTTCTAGTTACGTTATAGCCGATAATAGCAAAATAATTATATTATATATTATTATACCTCAATTGTTCTAAACAAAACATTGTTTAATTTTATTGTTTACCTGTATATATTAAAACGTTTAGTTATTTTTTTAAATAATGACTTTAAAACGTTATCGAACATATAATAAATAAATGAATTATTATTAAATATCTTTGACAAAAATATATAAGAATTTATTTGTAAAATTTATGAAGCGGTTACAGTGCGAGAAAAATGTACAAAGCAATAAATTAAACCACCCTGGGACTGGCCCGTCTACAGCTTTAATTAACTTTTTAACCAGTTATTTTCATGGGAAATAAGATACGTGCCAGATTGAAAGTATAATGCTTTAGTTGAAAACTATGCTGTTATTATATATTTTGTATTGGTCATCGTGGTAATCGAAACCTTAACAACTAATTTAAACCTCACTACAAAGTACGTTTTATACACTGTATAATTATGTTACTATAAACCTAAAACATTCAGGTAATTACAGAAAATATAATTGCAAATATTTGAAGTTCTATTTTTCGCTTAAGAAGATGGCGATCAATCAAGTTTATTACATCACATCATTAATATTAAATACTAGCTTTCGCCCGCGACTTCGTGCGCGTGGACCTCAGTCCCGGAATAAAGAGTACCCTCTGTCAACCCTGCAAATATCTCCATCCCAAAAAGTGAAAACAGGGTCCAAATCGGATCAGCGGTTTCTGAGATTAGCGGGAACAACCACACAGTGCCTAAAAACCTGTAATAAAAATATGAAATTCTTAAAAAAAGTTTGGCTTCAGACCGGCTTCGTTCTTATAAAAAGATTTCTGCTCATCATAGACATGGTAATTTACGTAATCCAGTGAGTGAGATCGATTCAGAAATGGCGAAAAACGGAAAAAATGCAAGTACCAGCATCATAGTGTTCGACCTTTCAACTTAAAATTGATATATCTTTTTTGTTTGCTGACCGATTGAAATAAAACATACCCTATATGTTAAGTGAAGCTTTCTACTACATATTAGTGAAAACCGCGTCCAAATCAGATCAGCGGTTTCTGAGATTAGCGGGAACAAACGCACAGACATACAGACAAACAGACAAACAGAGAAACAGACAAAAATTTTAAAAACTATTGTTTCATGTTTAGAAGCGTGTTTTGAGACGACAACACTAATTTTTTCTTAAAAATATCAAATGTACAGATTTTAACACCTCTACGATTTTATTATATGTATTGATTGATGATGATGATTATTGAGAAAATAAATTTACTGGGAATGTATTTAAATTTATATTTATTTGTTACATGTATGTATTAATTAAGTTTATCTTAAATATTTTTGAATTTAGAATGTTGTGAGTTTACGTAATGTTGTTTAGGAATCGGCTATACGTAGTTATTGGATTTACAAGCCCATTAAGCTGATGAGGATATTTACAACTGCCATTTAAGAAGTAACTCATCATCATGTTTCATAGATTATAATATTCTTAAAGAAGAGGATATGTAGTGATACATAACATAAATAGGGTAGATCTACATAAACCAGTGGGTTTGAAACTAGTTCGATAAATTTGTAATTACGCTATTTAAATAGCCAGTTCTTTCATGCTTAGAAACTTCTGAATTTGTATACATATTGTCCCAAAACTTTCTACTTCATGTGATGCGAAAGATTTTAATGTGACAAACTTACAGGTAATTCTTAGCATTGATATATATTGTGTGAATTTTTCACGCCTTGTTAGTGCCGTCATATGATCTATATCATTTGTCAGTTTCATTCGCGTATATAACAGCGAAAAATTGGGCAATATCGCAAAAATGTTGGTAATATTGCACCTGCCCGTTAATCTTGACATGGGACGCCTAGTATGTATCATCTTGACATTGCTAGTAAATTTATGTCCCTTGAATAAATAATGATGACTCTTTGTTGAACAGGTTTAAAATATTACGAACAAGCGCGTCTGAATAACCTATCGTTTCGTCTATTTCCAATTTATACTCTTATTCTTATGGCTTATCTGTATATTTATCACTCGATTCGCAAGGCGCAATGAACTAAAAAATTCCAAAAATATTTATTTCATTACCATAATTCATTCCAAGAAATACAGATTGACCTTCTAGAAGCATTAAAATTACTTGTGTCAGAATTTCTCGCTCTTCCCTAACAAAGGTAAGTAATTTAATTATTAAAAACGTAAATAAATTTGTAAATAGTGTAATGTAACATTAACAATATTCTTAGAAACATTTAAATTATAGCGTGTGTGGGAGGGTGTATGTTGTGTGTGTGTGGTGTGTCGGAGAGTGTTGTTGTGCGTGTGTGTGTGCATAAAGATCTATGTATTTAAGAAATATATTGTAATAAGACTTCCGTATCTTCAAAATTTAATGTTTTTAGCTAATAAGTTAATGTATATTTAATAAGTTATTAAATAAGACAACTTTATTTTGTATGTGTTAATTTAAATTAAGCTTGTAAAGCTTGAAAACATTCCGTGGTAATAATAGTCTGCTTTAAGAAAATTACGGAGGGGACAAGCCTTAATATTACCCGTAACTTGGAGCCGAAATATGTAAAGTAGTCATCACACTTATGTTACAGAACCTATTACGGAGGGGATTGCGGCGATCATAATTTCTTTCTGTTATATTTAGCTTCGAAAGAAAATGTTTTATTTAGTGGGAAAGTAGAATATCTTAAAAATAGTTCAAAATTAGGCTTAATTAAGGTAGTAATATTGCAAAATTAAATTATCTTATTGTTTCTTCTTCCTGCCGTTATCCCACCCTAAGTGGAGTCGGCACAACATGTTATAAACATGTCACATGATTCGACTACGTATTTTATGACCGGCCGCCTACCTGACATCAACTTAACTTAGTCGTATTTTACGACACCTCGGTAAGAAAGAGGGTGGTCTATTATACTTAAGCGGATACCACACGGTGGGTCAACTCACCTTAGTCGCCTTTTACGACACCTCCTTAAGAAATGAGGGTGGTATATTCCACTCAGCCGGATACCACACCGCGGGTCAACTTACCTTAGTCGCCTTTTACGACACCTCGGTAAGAAATGAGGTTGGTACTATTCTATTCAGCCGGATAACACATGAAATAACTAATTGCGAGGGTAGTCAATTACAATTAACAGACGTGCTTGCATTATTTATATATTTTTTATTAAAGTCTAACACATTAACACATTGATACAGCAAAAGCTCAAAGAAAATAACATAAGAAAAATCGGTTTTTGTGAGTAAACAAAGCACCGCAGTGAACAGAGACATCGAGGCCTACACGTTGTAATATATTGGATGTTATCACGCGATTGCGATATATGCGGCGTACTTAGCACTAGCAAGTAACTTTAAAGCTTGCAAATTAATATCACTTTGTTATTAAGATTTTATTAATGCTGCCTTTGCTACTATTGGTTACAACACTAAAAATTTGCAGTGCATACTTAATTTTTTATACACAATTGATGAATTGATAATTCAGCAATAGGATAGTACTTTGTTACTATTCCACTGCTGAACAAAAATATCCTGTATCCTTCAGGGAGTAGGATTTCATATCTTACTATTCTAACATACATTGGCAGTTCACATATGTAAATATGATAAATATTTAACAACAATTAACGACGGTCTTTATAAAATCAACCTCTGTTTTATACTGATCTCCTCCCTACGTTAAGGGTCACATACTCTCACCATTTCTTCATCACGACTTAACTATACTTATATATGAAGCTGAAGAGTTTGATTGATTGATTACATATATATTACGGTTTTAATCTTTCCACACGGGCGGACCCGTTGGCGATTGCTAGTATTAATTAAGGTTATTAGGCTTATTATTACGAAAAAAAACATAATATGATTTCAGTTTATTAACGGTCATAGAGCAAGACATTGAAGCGTTCATTTAATGACACATACTGTACTCAGCGACTGAAAGAATAGAAGCTAATTATGATTACCTATTAACGATTTCATCAAAACTAGAGTACTTTCTGTGAATCTTGTAATATAATATTCGCTATCAACACTATCTAACAATGATTTTCTGTTTTAGTGAGAAAATTACATTTATGACAATTTGGAAAAAAAATATACTTGTAAATTTTTGCTGAGAAAACTAAAAGCAAACTGTCTGCTCTCGCTGAATGCAACGGAAGTACGTAGCAATGACTCACCCTCCTGAGAGGCAAGGCGCATTTTCAGCGTTCCTTTGCCTCACTACTATATTTATATCACTTTAAAAGATAGAAACATTTCCTTTTCCTAAAAGAATTTCGAGGAAGTAACGGTTGATTTGAATACAAGTGTCACATATTTGAAAACGCTTTTCTTGTACTTAAAGTGGAAACTTTTATACAGTTTTCGATTTCTTTGATATTATATGAAATGCGAATTTAATTAGTTTTGATTATTCGACACGAACCCTAAGTACTTTTCTGTCAAAACTTGATCTGCTTTATTTGCCTCATGAAAATAATATAAATTAAACTAAATTAAAACCAAAAATTTCAGCATCACAATAACCGTTTTAATTTTTATTATCTTAATAGCAATGTTGTGTGGCATCCGGCTGATTACCATTTCTTTCTGAGGTGTTGTAAAAGGTGACTACATGTTGTGCCGACCCCACTTAAAGTGGGATGAGGTCAGGATAAATGGTAATAATATCTTAATATCTTTAGTGTCTTGAATTCTAATAGAAAATAAAAATATACTCGTACAAGTATATAATCGCCAATTAAAATACAAACATTTTTATTTGTTCTGCTAATAGATGCTTTGAATGTGCAAAGTACTTTGTTCCAAAACTTTTTGCAGCGTAGTAAATCTTGTAAGAGAAAAATAAAGCTTTTGTTTACTGCGCTCCTTTATTGTATTTGTAAATAAAAATAGACTTACAAATATATGTCGTTTTGATTTAGCATTATGTGTTATTAGAGTAATAGATGCAATATTAAAAAAAAAACAAAATTTAATTAAACCTCTTAATATCATAGATACAATTAGCATATTAGCATCTTCCTGCCCTTATCCCACTTGGAGTAAGATAAGGGCAGCAAGATGACGAGATAAATATTTGGGTTCAAGTCGTCGGTTGTGATAATTGTAATACACTAATGGATTTATAAACAAAATAAAATATCATTTTGACCGCTCGCTTACAATTCTTTGGAATATATTATAAGAAAGTTTATATACCATTATACCAGCATCAGAAATTCGACGTTGAATTATTTACGACGGGAGCAGTGAGAGACATTATTGAATCATAAGCAGCCGTATTCAATGGCGCTGTTTTGACAGCCGCCATTGACTGCACTCCGCCACTTCTGACTGATGACGGCCTATTGTGGCTTTTGTTATTCTTCCTTCAGCTATCATTTCTCACAATAATCGCTTAACGTTTTTTTTTATTGATAGGAGTTTGTATTATTCTTACCAATATTTGTTTATAGATATTTCAAAATCTATCTTTAATATTTAAATGAGTTAATCTTGTATGTATATATATGTAGATATTCGGATTTTCGGAAACGACTCCAATGATTTTCCTGAAATCAGCATGTAGAGGGTTTTGGGGGAGAAAAATTGATCTAGATAAGTTTTATTTTAAAGATATGTCGTTTTATCCCTGTTTACGGGCTCTAATTTTTTTTTTAATTTACCTACGTTGAATACAATCACAAATTTTCGCTGTCAAACGTAAAATCATGGTGGTTCATTTGAGGAACGGGCGGTCTAGAGAGGTGAAAATACCTAAGATCGAGCCCCACCTGCCCTATCATTTTCTAATTTTTCTTTTCAATTTTTTTATTTTTTATTTTTTTACATCATTTAAAAAATTACCGAGCAAGGCTCGGTCACCCTACTTTTGTTTTAAACGATTTATAAAAGTAATATCTATTCATATTATTTACATACTAGTTCTGTACAAATCGAGCCCGCGCAGCATTTCCGCGTTTAATCGCCAAACAGATTATTTGTGCGAAAAGGAAGCCAGGTCGATTTTCACTCGAAGAGGCAATTAAACATGGATTTTGCCTCTGAATGGATAAAAAAAATTATAATGATGTAATTAGCATATGAGCCTAATTTTTTTACGTAGTACTTATAGCACAATTGGATTTCCACCAATTAAACAGCCCAGTGGCTAGAAAGAATCACTATTGTCATGGCTTTATCCATTGTATTTTTTGTTACTTTGAAAAAAAAATATTTTGTCACATTTGTCACACACACCAAAATAATTTTAATCAATCTTTATAAAGAGATAGATTGGAGGTCGAAGAAAAACGTATAAAGCCCCAAGGACATAATCGCGGCGTAAACACTTTCAATTTCTCAAAAAGGCTTTAAATATTTCTTAAAATATAGCCTTCGTATATAACCTTAATATGTATATCTAATTATAAAATGTTATGCACTACATATGCAGCTAATAATATTCTGCGCGCTCGAAAATACTGTGAAGTTATCCAGTTTCATGAAAAATAAGTTATTTCTAATGCTATAATACTATGTTCTACAGACTGCGATAAAATTGCCATCGCCTCAAGGCTCCTCTTGATAGGATCTGTAAAATAAATGTGAGATAACTAGCCTTACAATATTGGAGAAAGTAGATTGCAAATACATACAGCGAAAAGCGAATTTGTTTAATAAACTTTAATTTTTTTCCTAAATAAGGAACTACTAAGATGCTGATACCATTAATGTTTTAATTGTTTTATTAAGTATCTTTTTGGGTATTCAAAATATACGAAGCAAATATAATGCACATTGGAAAAATATCTTGTCATCATAAAAAATAGGTTTATGCTTCTTAATCTTGCATATGCAGTGAATAGAGACTAAAACAATATGTAGTGAATAGAGATAAAATGATTTTGATTTTGATTCTGCATCTAAAGTAAGTTTTATGGAGTCCCAAGTAAGTTATGATCGCTTGATGACTTTTAAAGTAAAAATAAAGTTAAGAGTAAATTAAAATTTTAAACCATAAATATCCACAGATACAGTTTACTATATTAGAAATCACAAATAAAAAAAGTTAAAAAGAAAATATTCTACGTTTTTAGGCAGCAATGACAATATAGCAATAATAGGAAAAATTGATTGATTAATAGTTAATTTAATAAAATGAATTTTTTAAGAACCTTTTAGAAAACTTCCGAGTTATGAATTACGAAGAAATTAATAGATGACTCACGGAAGCACATACGATAATAACAAAGCTTTCATAAAGTCTGAAGGAAACAAAAAATATTCCCAAAAAATTCTCATAAGCCTTAAAAGCCTTATACAAAAAATAAAAAGAAACAAATCGCGAGACATCGGTGTCATCTTCATAAAATCGTCAAAAACCCATCAGACTATGTAGCAGGTTGTCTCGACAAAATAAGTATATTGAATATGGGATAGCTATATATTTGTGTAAATAGTGGTTTGGAAAGCAAAGAGATTACTTCGGAATAAAGTAATACCTAAGTAAGTATAGTAAGTATAATTTTTATTCGTTTTAGTAAAAATATATGCACGAGTAAATATACCTAATTATTTTTATTTATGTGCCCACTTCATTTTTCATTTAATTTATGTTTTAGGTTATATATTAAAAATTTGCGGTAAGATTGAGATTATCTTATATAATTAGTAATTTGTACTGCCGTGTGGTATCCGGCTGAATTTGATAGTACCACCCTCATTTCTTACCGAGGTTTCGTAAAAGGCGACTAAGGTAAGAAGACCCGCTGTGTGGTATCCGGCTGAGTAGAATAGACCAACCTCATTTCTTACCGAATTGTTGTAAAATACGACTAAGGTAAGTTGACGTCAGGCAGGCGGCCGGTCGTAAAAACGCAGCCAAATTATGTGACAGCATGTTTATAGCATGCTTTGCCGACCCTACTTAGGCTGGGATAAGGGCAGGAGGATGATGAATTAGTAATCTATACTAACAAGACCCCTATCCGCCATTCTTGCCCTAGCCTTTTACCCTATTCTTATCCCAAGTACGAGTGGTAGTCCCCTATCAAGCCTGAATGATATGCATACCTTTAAGTGACGTGTTCGTGCAGAGCGAAGAGTTATATACTAATGTAACTGTTACATTAGCAACTGTATTCATTTCGTTAGTGTATTTAATGTATAAATGAATAAAAAAAAAATCCTATATATAACCAAAATACTGACAAATGTCACTTGATATTTTTAATATTTAAATGAGTTAATGTTGTATTTATATATATATTTTTTTGGAATTCCGGAAACGCCTCCAACGATTTTCTTGAAATTAAGGTAGCGGGTTTTATATAGCGGGAAAGAAAAATCGATCAAGCTAAGTTTTATGAAAAAAAATAGCTTTATCCCTGTTTTTGGCCATTAAAAAATTCTGAAATTTATATTTAATATTTTTATATTTATTATTTATTTTTTTATAATATTTTTTATTTTTAAAACACTATTTTTGCCATAAACTGTCAAGTCAGCGTAACTTATTCGGGGACCGGGCAGTCTCAAGTAATGTAAATACCTAGGATCGATCCCCAATTTCCTAATCATTATAATTTTTTTAATTATCTTTTTTTTATTTTTTAAAAAATTACCGAGCACGGCTCGGTCAACCAGGTCCTAAATATAAAGGACCACATAATTATTAAAAACCAATTTTTGACATGAACTTGACTGTGTAAGTGGTAAACTAATCAACAATACAAATCGAAGTACTTTGTAATCCTCGGCACAATGAAACCAATTTCATACGAAAATATCTTTGATGCGGCCCATTTTTATTCACAAATTTTTCATACAAATAAGAGCAACCCAGTTTATCTTGCGTCGGTTTGAAGTGCGGTCTATACCGGCATTATCGTAAGAGGTGAACTTTGTATACCCTAGACCTTTTTAAGATGCGTACTTACGTAAAGAGGCAACTCAGCAATATTTCGGGCATATCATTAAAATTAAGAACGCCCTAAAAAGGTGCTTCAATTATCTTTGTTATTTATTTTGAAGTTTATCTTTTGATATGATTTGTTATAAGATTTATCTAGTAGTTTCATAATAAAGACATTAAAAGCTTTGAAACGTTTTAATGAAAAATACACCCTGTAATGGTTATTATAAGTTAACAACCCGCAATTATATACCATGAGCTTTTTCCTATTTTCGAAGGAAAAACGGGAATTATTTCAAATATATAAATATCAATTTAGTTAATATTTATTAAGTCGATTAGATATAAAAGCGTAGCAGACAGAGAGGCTTTCATATTTATAATATTTTATTAGATATTATATTTATATAATACTCATACTTTCATTTAAATTAAATATTATCATAATCATTCTTTCTCGTGCCCTTATCCCTAAGTGGGGTCAACACATGTTTAAAACATGTGCCGACCCCACTTACCGTTCGTCTCCCTGGCGTAAACTCACCTTAGTTGCCTTTTACGACACCTCGAAAATGAGGGAGATCTATTCTACTCTGTCGGATACCAAACGGTTGTAATTAAATAGATGCATAAAATAAACATAAACAACTCCTTTCCCGTTTCCTCCTTTCATTTTTATATTTACCACATTTTTCTCACTAAAATTTTTAACGTCAATAACCTGTGCAAAACTTCTGAAAAATATTTCAAATTTCTAAGTTTATATTCAAAGGAGCTGTTATTTCCTTGAAATCCGTTTACGTTCTTACAAAGATGTCTCGATCGGTGAATCACCTCTTAAACTGATATAAACATCGTGGCGTGGAAATCTCACAAACGGTCATACAAAACTAAGTGAAGTGAATAAATAAATGTATTGGAATATTGTGGAGGGTAAATATTTTTATTTAATATAACTTGTGTATTTCGGATATGGGCTACCTCATTATTCTCCTGCTATTATTCTATTCTAAGTGGGGTACGCACAACATGTTTAAGCATGTTGTTTATGATGATTGGTTTGGCTAGGCATTTTTCGACCGGCTGCCTGCCTCAAGTCAACTTACCTTAGTCGCCTTCTACGACACCTCGGCAAGAATGAGGGTGGTCAAATCTTCTCAGCCGGATAATATACGGTGAAGATTCCTGTAAATGGATTAATTGAATTTATATGAGCTTAAAAATATATCTTATGTTTTAGCCTCTACAATATGCAGGGTACATCTAATCATATAGTAGCTTAAAACGTAATTATAGTAATTAATATACGTGGCTTATAAATAAAGTCATTCTTATTCTTGTTCTTAAAACATGTTTTATGAGATGTTTGAATCTGTTTAAATGAATGTCTTCTATTGAATGAAAGTCATGAATGAATTTTAGTTGTGACTTATTGTAAATCCTGCAAATGCATATATTACTGCGAATTAGGAAGGTTTTGCAAAAGCATCGAACAATTATCACTCAAAATATTTTGTAATTTAAATTTTTCTTGCATTTACAAGGTAAAAAGCTACAGAAATATAAAAACAAGTAAGATTTAAATGGAATTTAAAAGCACATTCTCAAAATCCTTCTGATTGTGGATCAAAGCATCAAATCTAATAATATAATATTAACGCATCTGTAAATAAAATTACCACTTTTTTGACTTTGATTACTTGTAATCCGAAATACTTAGCTGTTATTTACATATTGCATGAACATTCTTAGGATGATCGCCTTAGCTTTACAGTTCTAAACTGCATTCCATATATTTGGCCTCGGCGCGATTGTTAAAATTGCCAACAAGAGTAACTAGAATGTAAGCAAACTATCCTTAAACGCTGCGTACTATTAGTTTCCTTTGTTATCGCTTGACCCGTTCCTATTCGACACATATACCCTCCACTACTTCTATATTAAATTTTCTATATTTATTTCGCAAAAGTAAAGTAAGTAGGAACCTGTTACTATCCCACTGCTGAGAATAGGCCTCTTCTCTCCGTTTTTTTTTTTGGAGAGAAGGAGAAGTTATTGTTTAGAATTTACAGGAGTATCCAAATGAAATGAAAATAAAAATATGAAATACAAAAAAAAAATATTCAGATTACAAACAATATAACACATAAATTTACAGTTATTAATCAAACTCCTTGTCGAAAACATTAATTTCAATATAATAAAGTAATGACTATAATATTAACTATGCCGTCTGGTATCTGACTGAGTAGAATAGACCACCCTCATTTCTTACCGAGGTGTCGTAAAAGGTAACTAAGGTACGTCGACCCGCCGTGTGGTATCCGGGTGAGTAGAATAGATCACCATCATTTCTTACCGAGGTGTCGTAAAAAGCCGACTAAGTCAAGTTGACATCAGTTAGGCGACCCTCATAAAATACGTAGCCAAATTATTCATCATTAACAACATGTTTATAACATGTTGTGGGACAAGGGCAGACGAATCCAAGGCCTGATTATATCGATTAACAGATTAATATTCGTTCATTTAATTATCCAAACAGATAATGAGGTTACTAGGTTACCTACATGACTGGTACTTAGATTAACTATCAAAGTAAGTAAAGTAAAGTAGCAGCCTATTACTCTCCCACTGCTGGGAATAGGCTTCTTCTCTCCCTTTTTGGAGAGAAGGATTGGAGCTAAGACCTACCACGCTGCTCCAATGCGGATTGGTAAGTTACACATACCCCTAGAATTCTCTAGAGTTATGCAGGTTTCCTCACGATGTTTTCCTTCACCGAAAAGCGTGTGATAATTGCGTTATCAATTAGATACATAAGTTTTTACAAAAAAAACTCATTGGTGTCTGCCCGGGTTCGAACCAGTGACCTCCTCGAAAGAGTCGCACGGTGATACCGCTGGGCTACCACAGCTCTATCAAAGTAACAATACACAATAATTTATTTTAAGCTCTTAATAAGAAATAGAAACAATAGTAGTTTACCCAACTAAAAACATTCGCGTAGATTGCAGACCGACCACAAATGCAATCAATTGGGAAATAGGAAATGTCTGGTTAGCCTACTGACATTTTATCTTTGTCGCGACGTAAACGAGCAAATGAAACAAGAAAATAGAATTAACTTATGTTTATGAAATGGACTGTATTTTAAATTGAAGTGCTTTGTTCATGTTTACGGTTTTAATAAGTTCGTAGGAGTCAATTGGTTCTACCACAAGCCAAACTATAATTTGAAACAATTCAATTCATTTAGATAATTCAATTAATTATAAAAATTAATTAATTAAAAAATTTAATTAATATTCTATTCAATTTAGTTCCAAATTATGTTAAAATGTATATTTGTTTATACATTGATTTAGAGCATTGAAGTAAAACGCAATAAATGTCGCAATTTTTGCCAATAGAAACAACGTTGGTGTGCACACCTTAAATCCAGCATTATTTATTTACACTACTTAATCATCCTCCTGCCCTTATACGACTCTAAGTGGCACAATATGCTAAACATGATTTGTCTACGTATTTTACAACCAGAGGACTATCTGTCGTCAACTTACCTTAGTCGTACTTTACGACACCTGGGTAAGAAAGAGGGTGTTCTATTCTACTTAACCGGATACCACACGATGAGTCAACTTACCGTAATCGCCTTTTATGACACCTCGGTAAGAAATGACGGTGGTCGATTCTACTCAGCCTGATACCACACGACGCGTTAACTTACTTTAAGTCGCTTTTTACGACACCTCGGTAAGAAGTGAGGGTGGTTTGTTCTACTGGACCGGATACCACTCGGCGCGTTAACTTACTTTAAGTCGCCTTTTATGACACCTCGATAAGAAATGAAATTGGTCTATTCTACTCAATCGAATACCACACGGCGTGTCAACTTAAGTTAGTCGCTTTTTACGACACGGTGGTAAGAAATGACGTAGGTCTATTCTACTCAATCGAACCACGGCACCTTTCCCAAAATATTCAATGGTGCAGATAAGCATTTGCTATTCTTCTCTATATCATTGAAATGAAACAAATAATTTGACCTCAATCTTCACATTTACATAAATGAAGCTTATCCAAAATCCATATAAAGTATCCACATAAATTGGAAACCAACGGAGATCAGTCCATGTTGTTCGGACCGTTGCGCCCGTAAGATTAAAAACCCGGCACAGTTGTTTGCAATACCACACCACCCGTAGCTTCGTTGTCTGAGTGCAAAACTGCACACGCACTCGCTTCAGTGACGCCACCCCACGTTATGATTAATGCTAGCCATATTTACCTACAAATAAAATGCATAGCGCCGGGGATGGATTGCGCCATAATTTCAGTTTTTATATCCATCTGTCTATTTTGTATGGTCAAAGTGCGGAAAAGCTTTTATAGATATCCTGTGTTGCATTAGGTTTTCTGTTGTTTGTTTTTTCCCACATGAGTTTTCATTACATTATATAGAAATATAGAATAAAATAGATCTGCCTCTTCAGGTGATAAGAGGGGTGACCCCTTTTTCGCACAAAAAATGAGCTTAGCGATTCATCGCGGAAACGCTGCCAGCATTCTTGGGACCCTTCCACGTGGGCATGATTTGTATAGTCCTAGCGTGTAACCCTAGGCAACCCATATGCCTAGGGACATCCTTATAATGAAGTGAATTTTTAAATGTTTTTTTTATTAATTTTATATAGAAAATATTTAAAAATATAATGTAAATTTGTATATAAATAAATAAAAGTAATTTAACTATTTAATTATTAATTATCCCTCATGCATTTATTTACAAATTAATTTACATTTTTAAATATTTTCTAAAATATACAGAAAAAAAAAACATTTAAAAATATAAAAAAATTGATATCCACGGAGAGCGGAGAAAAGACCCAAGCTTCCAGTGGTTAGGAATACAGAGTGAGGAACCTCCTCACAATGCGTGCCGTCTCAAGCAACACCGCCTTCTGTATCCTGCCCTTGATCCAACAACTAAGCGAGAGCCTCTTGAGATGTTGGTCGAGGCTCTTCGCTAGTAGACCGTTTACCGATACAACAATTGGAACAATTATTGTTGAGTCAATATTCCACATGGCGGTAATCTCATGAGCTAGATCCAAATATTTAGTTAATTTTTCTTTTTCAGCTTTTATGAGATTATCGTCATGTGGAACAGTGATATCAACAATAATTGCCCGACGCGCTGACCGATCTACCAAAACTATATCAGGTTTATTGGCGGCAATATACCTGTCAGTGATGATAGATCGGTCCCAGTAGAGCAGAGCATGATCATTTTCAAGAACTGGAGTTGGACTGTATCTGTAATAAGGCACTTCGGTACTCACAAGGCTATATTTAAGAGCAAGTTGCTGATGGATGATTTTGGCCACTTGGTTATGTCTGTGCAAATACTCACCATTAGCAAGAGAAGAACAACCGGAAACAATATGCCTGAGTGATTCCCCAGGACGGTGACACGCTCTACAAATGTCAAGCGTGCCATCCTTCATAATATGTTTCCGGTAGTTATTCGTCTTGATGACTTCGTCGTTAATTGCACAGACAAAACCTTCAGTTTCCCCGAATAGGTCACCAAACTGTAGCCAGTAAGTCGAAGAGATGGTGTCGACTTCAGGATCCGTTAGGGCCTTGTAGAATCTTCCATGCAACTCCTTACTCTTCCATACAGCTATGCGATCAAGAGTGCTTATCAGTACAGGCCCACGCCAGTTTTTTTTTGCTTAAGGAAAGCGGGGTAAGGCCCTTATCAGCTGCAACAATATCCTTATGCATTTCACCGTTCATCTTGAGAAAATATTCTCTGAGATTATACACCTCACGATTGTGTAGGTTTTTGACATTGAGAAAGCCACGTCCACCACACTTCCGTGGGATGTACAATCTCATTACAGATGAACGAGGATGGTGCATACGATATATTGTCAACAACTTACGGACTTTTCTATCAAGGGTATCTAATTCAGTTTGAGTCCATCTTAGAATGCCAAAAGTGTAAATAAGCAGGGGCATAACCCAACCATTAAAAGCTCGCACTTTGTTGCCACCAGATAAAAGACTACTAAAGACTTTTTTCAGCCGACCAAAGAAACGTTCTTTTAATGATTGCTTCATTGCCTTCTCATCCACATTTAACGCTTCTAGCATTCCAAGGTATTTATAGGTTTCGCCTTCACAGAGGGACCTGAAGAATAAAGTATCTGACACTTGAAGGTGTTCAGAACTCACCAACCTACCACGTTCTACATGGATAACAGCACACTTGTCTACACCGAATTCCATACCGATGTCATTACTAAAAGTCTCAGTGACCTTCAGCAACTTCACCAGGTCTGGTTGTTTCGATGCATACAACTTCAGGTCATCCATGTAAAACAAGTGAGATATGGGCTCACCTCCTCTACGAAGTCGAAAACCTAGTCCTGAATCCTTCAGTAAGGAGCTGAGTGGATTCATGGCTAGGCAGAACCATAAAGGACTCAAACTATCACCTTGATAAATACCTCGCTTTATCCTTATCGGCTCGGTTAAACCAAAAAAATCTATACGTCCTGGCTGATGCAAAACAGTGACCCACTGCGACATACATGAACAAAGAAAAGTGCATAAAGTTGTATCAATTTTATACAACTTCATGATCCTCATTAACCATGTATGTGGCACCGAATCAAAGGCTTTTTTATAATCAATCCAGGCTGCCATAAGATTTTTTTTGTTTCGCCGAGCCTGTTGGCAAATGGTCATGTCAATGAGGAGAAGTTCCTTTGCACCACGGGCACCAAACTTACATCCATTCTGAGCTGGAGCCAAGATATTGTTATTATTAACGTGCTGTGTGATTTTTGAAGCTAGAATAGATGTAAGAAGCTTATAGATAGTAGGTAAGCAAGTTATAGGGCGAAAATTTTTGGGGTCCGTAGTGCATCCGGATTTGTGTAACAGAAACGTAATACCAGTTGTTAAAAATGTCGGTAACAATCCAGTATCAAGAGCGTTTTGAAATTGTATTGCTAAAATGGAATGTGAACTACGGAACCATTTTAGCCAGAAGTTATGTAATCTGTCCAGCCCTGGAGATTTCCAATTAGCTGCCGTACGAATTGCAGTGCTCACATCATTCTGACTGATGGTAGCTGGTTCCATTGGCTCAATAGATCCACATTCCCTTTCAACAACATTCATCCACTGACCCTCGGTATGAACGATGGGATTCGACCAGATGCTTTGCCAAAAGCTATGAATATCTTCAGGCTTAGCCAAATCCACATTTTCCATACATACAGCAGATTGTTCCCAGTTCCTGTACACTTTCCGTTGGTCATTATGGAACATACGATTCTGGTGATATCGATCCATACGTTGTTTGTATCGCCTAATACGTTTTGCCAATGCATAGACTTTCTGCTTTAAGAAATCAATACGATCAATGACTGAGGCAATGTATTCGCTAGTTCTGATGCCAGTGCCAGCGAACGCCTGGTGCACAAATTTCATTACTCTAGGACGATAATTGCCCCCCTTAAAGCAGATTAGCTTGCCAATAAGGACTCTAGTCAATGCAATACGTTTTTCAATCCTAGACTGCCAAGCCGGGACGACAGTTTTTGTAATCACTGTATTGTTTGGAAAATTAACACGAGCTATTCTACATGCCGTCACAGCTCCACAGTATAGTATTGAATGTGTATCATAAAGATCTACAGAATTTTTTAAATAACTTTCTAACAATTGATCTAGAGTACTTACCAGCGCTATATTACGTCTATGCATAGGCAAACGGGATAAATTTGGTCTTAAATGAAAAGGCATGGATTTAAACTCCAGAATCGCATCCTCCAATATACTCCTCATCTGCTCATCAATCTGGTTACTTACTGACAAGTCAAAACTATCATGCAGCCCATCTCTCGTAGTCCAAGTCTGTGCGTCAGTATCCGCACATTCAGGTTGTGGGACAACACGAGAGCTGCTTACAGAGTCAACTTGTCGTAAATCCAAGCGCAGTCGTTCAAGTACAGATTTATCCAGCAGCTGACGGCGCTGGATAGCCCGAACCTGATCCGATAATCGTTGTGCGGTCACAGTCACTGTTGGTTCAAGCGCCTGAAACAGAGACAACATTGTTGAACGATACGCAGTGAGGTTAATTCCTCCATCTGTTGCCCCATAGTACGCTCGCATGACACTCTCATTCATTTTTTGAGACCATCTCATGCGACGCACTACACCACCGGTAGCGGAAGCCGATGCAGAACTGTGAAGATTCTTCGGCCTCAAGCCCTCCTGTGGCGGGTGTACAACTCGGCGGCGTCTAGGTCGTCTGGCCGGCGAGTTGGCTTCGCTGGACTCCGATCCCGCAGTCGATGGCGCGGTCTTATATTCGTCACCAGACGGCTGTGACACGGAGTCGGACGAGTTGCAACCAGTTGGAATTTGTGCGAGTAGTGTTCTGGCATTTCTTAAATTCATTTTATTTACAAAATAACTTTACCATATTTCTTTACTTTTTCTGATTTGGGATATAAAAACAATATATAATATTCCCATTGTAAAACAAATTAAAATTATATGGTAAAATATAAAATATAAATTCAACGTGTCATCTTGTTTGACGGTTGCCAGGTTAATTATTATTATTAAGGAATGCGTATTGTAAGTATACCAAATATGGTAGAAGATTGTAATCCCCTGTCCGGTTCGCTTACCTCGCAATCCTCGTTAGATGGGAGTAAGTTTGCGTAGATTGTGCGGGCGGGCGCGTTTGGCACAGCGCTGATAACACAACAGACAACTTGTTACAAACATGTTTAGTTAGTTAGTTATTGCTTCAAGTTCGACGGTTTATAACTTATTCCCACTATAATAATAGTTAGAGATGACTATTTTGTTGTTTGTTGATAACAATATTTATCGACTTATGTTGTCTTCTTCATCTTACGCCATGTGGTATCCGGCTGAAAAGAATAGTACCACCCTCATTTCTTACCGAGGTGTCGTAAAAGGCGACTAATCTACCTCTTTTTGTTGTGTTATTATAATTCATAATTATTATTATTAATTATTATAATTATTATTAATTATAATTGTGTATTTGTTTCAGTGAACGGTCGAAGAGCCTCGCATCGCATTCCAAGAAGCTTTCGCTTAATTGTTTGATTAAGGGTAGGATACAGTATTGCTTGAGACAGCAATGTATAGTTAGGGAAGACCACTGTTTGGAGCACTGAGTTAATATTTAATTTAATCAGTCTAATTAACAGTAAAATGTAGGCGATAGGAAGATAAATAAAACAATAATTATCTTAAAAAATAAGAAGGAGGCGTTAATTTGTGGAGATCCATACTACAAACGCAATAATAAAAGAAATTAATATTTATTTGTTGGCTTTTTCAGAATGACATATTTAGGAGTAGGGAAAGTAAATTCAATACAACGCAACTAGGTAGATAATAACTGTATCTACTATACAGTCGGAAAAATATATTCCGGACAAACACTGATATATTCTATTCTTAAAGGGGTATAAAATCACACAAATCATATTACTATTGTTGACTTATGTCTAATCTTCCCTCCGCCTTTATCCTACTCTAGGCGAGGTCACACAACATGTTATAACCATGTTGTCACATGATTTGTCTACGTATTTTACGATCGGCCGCCTGCCTGCCGTCAACTTATTTTAGTCATATTTTTCGACACATCAATTTTCCCCACTCACCAATTTTCACCTCGGTAAGAAATGAGGGTCTTTTTTGCTCAGCCCGAAACCAAACGGCCATGTTGGTTAATGTCTCAAGCATAAGAACTATTACAATATTACAGTGTTACAACTACAGTATTACAAAATTCTTCAAGTAGCCTGCTCTCTATTATTATTGCTTAAAATGATAAAAAAAATTTCAATTTGTTAAAATGATACTTAATTTAAAAAACTTAAATTTCTCATGATAATACTACAAAACTTATCAAATTCGCCGCTTATAGTATAACAATAAAATGGCGTTAACCGAATCACGTTTTCATGTAAAGGTTGTTCAAAGTGATACAGGATTGAATTACGCACGGGCGCATGCACGGCGTCTGACCTGAGTAACAACATTTTTATTTTTTTCCCCTACATTCGTTTGCCGGATGTCAAACAGATCTGTAAACCAAACGTAAATTGGGAATTTACGTTGATCGAAATTTACGTTCGCTAAAATGCTTTTCGTTATATATATTTTATAGCTATGTTATTTACAAAGCACGTATTTGTTACCATTTAAGAGTTTTATTAAATAATAGACGAAAAATTACTTACTGTTGGTTATTATTATTAATTTATTTATTTTGTAAGATATGCCAACAGTATTATTAGCAGACGTTTTTGTATTTTTTTACATGTAATTCATACTATCTATTTAAAATAATATTACAGGCATATACATCATTCAAATATTGTAAAATTAAACATTGGTTACGCTACATAGTAAAAGTAAAAAAAGTAAAATTTTAAAATATTTGTGAACTAAAAAAATAATAAACAAAGTACTACAATTTTTTTTTTGTTTTTTTTAAATGTTAAAAGATAATTGAATGAACTTTATTCTTATAATTATAATAATAGGAATCGTGGAACTTGTTTTTTTTATTTAATTTATATTAAAGATTTTTATCAAATAACCAAATTATAACTTCATTTTTTTCCAAATTAATACTCACAATTACATAAAAAATTCGTAATACATCATGGCTCACATATTATGCACTTTGCAAAAGCTATCCCAGTTGAGAAATTGTATGAGATGAGATGCAAACAAGTTTTTGTGTTTAACGTAGTAAATATAAATAAATTTAAATTGAACGATTAAACACACGGTCGTCCGTCCTCAATGTAACTTGTTAACTTCCAGCTGGACCAAGGAGGTTGAACCTAGAGGTTTTTTAAGGTCTACCTTAAAAAACCTTAGGATTTCAATGAACGAGTCCGCAGCGACGCAACACGCATGCGCAATCGATGTTTGCACCTTGGCGCTAACATTTGACATTTAAAAAATCTTTTCAATATTTAAACAAAGTTTGGGTTTTATTAATATTGTTTTACGTATTATAGTATGAAAGTAGACAGAAAGAGAAAAAGTAGTGTATGACACTGTACATAACTTGGTCTTATAACACTCGTGTTATAAGAACCCTTATCATGTAACAGTATCATAATCTACTATAATTATTAGTGAATAGCTTGATAATATTATCAGCCAGCGTATAATGGACGTGACACTTAAATATAGTTCTTACACGTCTTTGGGGAATGGGACCGGAAAAGGAAGCAGTATATCCGCGTTCCGGAACTCAGGAAGACGTACAACCGTTTAGTCCTACTCTACTGTATTCCTTTCAGCCTTTACGTTTGTACCGCATTTTAATTACAAGAAATGTGTACACAATTCTTAATACAGTACATCGACATTACATTCTAGATATCCTCATGAAGTTCTCGTAAAAGCTATGTGAAAATTTGAATATCAGTAAAGTAATTTTTTAGATATATAATTTGAAAACTATATGCTTCACATGACGCCTAGAGCAGTGGTTCCCGACCTTTTTTGGTCCATGCCCCACTTTAAAAATTATTTTGCCCGCTTAAGTAACATACCTTTTTTTTATTGTTATATTTGGTACCGAAATCTAGCATTGCACTTAAATGGCCCAGTGCGAAAGGCTTAAACTCGTGTCGAGTTGTCCCCCCCTTAACCATCAAATTGCCCCCCTGTGGGTCGTGGGCCCCACGTTGGGAAACACTGGTCTAGAGGTTGAAAAGACATGAGATAATTTTACAATAACAAGAAGGCAATAATTAATTAATTTTTCACCTAACTAAAATGCGAGTCATGCGAGTTCCTAAGTCATCGCGGTTGATCGGTATAGATTAATTTAGGTGAGAACGAAAGTATTGATGTTTGAATAAACGGTTACAAAAAAAGGTAAATTTCGTCTAAAGTATAGTCAAGTCAAAAAAGTAAGCTGATTTATGAATGTTTTACAAGAACTCATAAGCAAAATTTCGCATAAATTGAAACGGTTAAAGCAGTATACATACTGTTTATAATTTTCACCTTTCTCCGTACTAATACCTATTATAAATCTGTGTGTCTGCCTCTGTAAGTCTGTATGTCTATATATCTCTCTGTCTGCCTTTCTGTAAGCCCGTCTATCTGTCTGTCTAATACGCATTAGCGATATTGATAAAATATTGGTACAATTGAAGCTTATATAGGTATTTATATTCAACAACATACATAGAATTTGAAGGGAACAATGAAAAAATTCATAGTACATGTTTACAATTACATGTACAAATTTAAAAGAAATATTTAAATCTTAGCAATAAAATCACATAAGAAGTCGCGGGTACAACTATTATTATGATGATTTGGCTACGTATTTTACAACCGGCCAACTGCCTGACGTCAACTTACCTTAGTCGTATTTTACTACACATCGGCAAGAAAGAGGGTGGCCTATTCTACTTAACCGGATACCACACGGCGGGTCGACTTACCTTAGTCGCTTTTTACGACACCTCGGTAAGAAATGAGAGTGGTCTATTCTACTCAGCCGAATACCACACGGCGGGTTGACTTACCTTAGTCGCTTTTTACGACACCTCGGTAAGAAAAGAGGGTGGTACTATTCTATTCCGCCGGATGCCACACGGCGATTATTAAGAATAAGATATTTTGTATAAAAATATTATAACAAATCGCGGGCAAAATGATCAAGGGATTGTTTTATAGCTGCTGTCCTCAAAGCGGGCAGATTTATCGTTACGGACTCGACCACTAACGACGAATCCCTGACCCTAGGCCCGCGACTGATGCTCCACGTTTGTTATAACTGATTTTGTTACCCAATAGCTTACTTTTACACAGTTAAAAAAAGAAATTAACCTAAAATCATGTCTTAAGCAATAACATTTCACTACATATTATAAAACAAAGTCCCTATATCCCTATGTACGCATAAAACTTTAAAACTACGCAAAAGATTTTGATGCGGCTTTTTTTAATAGATAGAGTGATACCAGAGGAAGGTTTGTACGTATAATAACATTCAATACGGAGTAGAGTAATACTGTAATTTTTCAGGTTTCTGTAAATAATTACATTTTTTTCCGCTTACATTGCAAACGCAGGCTTAACCCTACGAGATTCATCAAAATAATGTACTAAGTATTTGTACATCTTGAAAAGGTCTACAGAAAAGTCCGGGATGGTATATCTCTATCTCTTATGGATAACCCACTATAGCATTTTTTGTCATTAACTTTTTACGAAAAATAATGCCATATTTTTGAAGCAATTTTTATACAATACAGCATTAATCCTTATTCAATTAAGTACCTTAAATAAATAGTTGATTTAATATAGATCAATATGGCCGTTTACAGCATGTAATTTAAGTGAACATTTTAGGAGATATTACAGATTTAAAATGCCGTGAGGACGCCGCGCTTCTCCCTATAACACTTGCCCTATTCCCTCTTTCAAGAGTTTGTTTAAAGACATTCTGTAATTAATTGTAAAAATAAAATACATAGGGAAAATGTAAAAGTAAATAAGTAAAAATGTACTATATGAATTTAGATATTTCAAAGATAGCAGGAAATCTTCTTGGTATAGGGAAAGGAAATTGTTTTTCTCCAAATTTACCGCGTGCGGGCCACGGGCAGTAATGAATAAATCAAAACTACTCGATCGATTTTAATCATTTTTTTTACACTGACTGACATGGGATATTTATTTTATATCCGTGCGAAGCAGGGGCAGGCCGCTAGTATATCTATAAAAAAGTGATATTTTTAGTACTTATATATTTTTAATCTAACTTAAAAATAAGAGTTTCTTACTCTTATTTTTAGGTTAGGCTTACATTCCTAAAGCGCCGTGTTGTGTCCGGCTGAGTAGAATAGACCACCCTCATTTGTTACCGAGGTGTCGTAAAAGGCGACTAAGGTAAGTTGACCCACCGTGTGGTTTCGGGTTGAGTACAATAGAGCATCCTCTTTTTTACCGAGGTGTCATAAAAAACGACTAAGGTAAGTTGACATCAGGCAGGCGGCCGGTCGTAAAATACGTAGCCAAATGATGTGACAACGTGTTTGTACCATGTTGTGCCGATCCCACTTAGAGTGGAATAAGGGCAGGAAGGAAAACGCTTACATTCCTAAAATATAATTTAACACTGTAATACAAATTAGTTTTTTGAAGAATATTTTTTTTTACTTAATACATTACATTACATTATAAACTCCGAACAAATCACGAAATATTAAACTTTTTTGGTAGATCATGATAATGACTTTTTTTTTAATAACCTGTTGAAATTCCTTCAAAAAAGCAGGTATCCTATGCTGTTATTTTTTTTTCCTTTTTAAAACGATTTTATCCTTATATATAAAACAACATTTTAAAGAAAACTAATAGACACTCCGTAGGATTTTAACCATTGACTATTTGATAAAAATTGAACGTTTTAACTACCGTATTATTACAGCTTTCAATATTTTTTTGAATAACCTTTTGAAACTCCTCCAAAAAAAGCAAATATCCCTATCCTGTTATTTTTCTATTTTAAAACATATTTTATCTCTAACATATAAAGCGAAAATTACGCGTTTTAACTACCGAATTATTACAGCTATTGTTCAAACCAAAAATTAATTTACACAGAAAACAGGTAACATAATATTATTTTCGTAACGGTAAAACAAAAGTTTAAAACACAGTAACGTGAAATAGAACTCATAAAACTGACTCGTTTGTCAATACCTTTTGAAATACGGTAATGGAAATACGAAATAAAACATAAAGCAAAAAGCAAAATATGATTAGTGTTTGCCATACGTTCCGTTGCCAGATTTTACGACCACCTGCCTCGTGGTATTCATTTTAACTTCAAATATATTGAAACAATACACCTACCTATGCCGTTTAAGTAAAAATATTTGGGGAAAAAAGGACTGGTGATATCTGGACTTGATTCGGGGTATTTTCACTTCTTTACACCGCCCGTTCCCGACTGACCTATAAGATTCCAAGTGACAGCCTAATTAATCTTAGTTTTCTAATAATATTGTTTTTCAGTGCCTGAAAACAGGGATAAAGCGATATTTTAAATGAAACGTAGTTAGATCGATTCGGAAATATCGAGTTGCATGAAAATCGTTGGAACTACTAAACTTGTCTTGTGATACGTGCCTTAACTGATTGTGCATGTATAAGATATGAGAACGGTTTTGACTCCTGTACCATTACATAGATTTCCTTAACAAACGCGGTTCATAGCAAAATATTCTATCGTAACTTTTGTTCTATGGAATTCTGGAAAGTAACACCTATTTCAATAAATTATAGAAATAGAGACTTTTGCTTTTATGTTTGGTGCACGAGTCAATATTTGTACTCTAGCCGATAACAAATTCATGACTCTTGTACACAGAGCGGTAAGAGGGTTATAAACTAATATTAACAAGCCACAAACCGCAAGATCATGAAAATGTACCCGATCCCTCCTCGATTTCACGTTTGCCTTCCATACATTATTTATCATATTAGTTGTATCTTGTTTACGTCGGTTGCCTTTCTGTTAAGAACAACCTCTATATTATTGCAAGGGTAAAGTAAAGAAGTTTAGTTTGCAAAAGTAAACTTTATATTCCAAAATTTCATATTCTGGTAGTAATATTAAAACTTGGATACATTAGATTTTATAGCCGTGTGGTATCCGGCTGAGTAGAATAGGACACCCCCATTTCTTACCGAGGTGCAGTAAGAGGCGACTAAGGTAAGTTGACCCGCCGTGTAGTATCCGGCTGAGTAGAATAGACCACCCTCATTTCTTACCGAGGTGTCGTAAAAGGCGACTAAGGTAAGTTGACCCACCGTGTGGTATCCGGTTTAGTAGAATAGACCACCCTCTTCCTTACCGAGGTGTCGTAAAATATGACCTAGGTAAGTTGACGTCAGGCAGGCGGCCGGTCATAAAAACGCAGCCAAATCATGTGACAGCATGTCTATAACATGTTGTGCCGGCCCCACTTAGAGTGGGATAAGGGCAGGAGAATGATGATCATACAATAGATTTTAATCCCGGAGTCAAAGGGTCAATAAGGAGGAAGAATGCTAAGGATGCTACGGAAGCTTTTTAGTCTCGTTGCAAATTTGTATACTGCTGTGTTAAATTATTATATAGTTTTTGGTATGAACTAACTTATCAGCATGCATAGCCGAGATGGCTGAACTGTTGGAACACGTAACCATTACCAGGGACTCAGTTTATCCCGGGCAGGCACCTATAAGATTTCTTACGTATTTTTTTAGTTCATTATTATAAAATTTATAGAATTAAGAACTTTGGGTCTCCATGGCATCTCCATAGCACAAATTAAAATATGACTTAGTTTTCTCTACAATAAGCATTACATTTACTTTCTCGTGAACTATATAAAAAGGGCTTTTTTCCAATTTTGTTTTAACGAATAATAAATGCTTAACATACTGAAAGACTCTAGTCGTAATATGTAAGTTAAATTTGAAGAAACTGTCTGACATTTTATATATACTATTAATAATGTACCTTTTCAAAATTAAAATCATCCTTTCGACTGAAATTTCAGAGCAATATGAAGTGGTCAAAGGCAAACATATAATTGTAAAGTTTCTAAATACTAATTTGCATTCATCATCTTCCTGCCCTTATCCCACTCTAAGTGGGGTCGGCACAACATGTTATAAACATGCTGTAACATGATTTTGCTGCGTTTTTACGACCGGCCGCCTGCCTGACGTCAACTTACCTCTGTCGTATTTCACGACACCTCGGTAAGAAAGAGGGTGGTCTATTCTACTAAACCGGATACCACACGGTGGGTCATCTTACCTTAGACGCCTTTTACGACACCTCGGTAAGAAATGAGGTTGGTCTATTCTACTCAGCCGGATACCACACGGCGGAATTTTGTTTTAACGAATAATAAATGCTTAACGTACTGAGTGACTTTAGCTAATAGTTAGATGTTTGTCAAGTAAATACTTGACGAAACTATCTGACATTTTATATATACTAACTAAATAATCAATAATTTATCTTTTGAAAACTGTTATCTTCCTTTCGATTGAAATTGCAGAGCAATATGAAGTGGCCAAAGGCAAACGTATAATTGTAAAGTTTCTAAATACTAATTTGCATTCATATATTGATAAATGCGGGTAACGCATAAAATGTAATCTACATATATTTTGTTTTAATAAAAATGTAAAAAGTAAACAGCTCATACATTAATTTACGTGCGTCGTATAAACTAACAAATAAAACGCACGTCGCTGCGGATGGATTGCGCCGTTATTTAAATTAATCAAATCCATTACTCTATTTCATAAAAGTTCAAAGCGCACTGAACTTTTGCAATGAAATGTTACAATATTATTTGATTCCATTCCTCTCGGGCTGTAAGCTGTGATGGCCTAGCGGTGCGACCATTTGAATCTCTAGAGACGATCATGGGTTCAAACCCGGGCAGACACCAATGAGTTTTTCTATTAAAACTTATGTGTCTAATTGATAATTGCAATTTATCACACGCTTTTCGGTGAAGGAAAACATCGTGAGGAAACCTGCATATCTCAGAGAATCTTAGGGATATGTGTAACCTACCAATCCGCATTGGAGCAGCGTGGTAGGTCTCAGCTCCAACCCTTCTCTCCAAAATGGAGAGAGGAGGCCTATGCCCAGCAGTGGGAAAGTAACAGGCCGTTACTTACTACTTACTTACTTCCTCTCGGGTACATAGTATGTATACGGGATAGCTCCTGAAGGGCCTTTCTTAATAAATTTATTCTACACTGATAAATCAGCGACCCTTAATCTTTATCATCCTTTCTTTTTCATTTGACTCTTCTTAGTCTATCGTTTGAGATTATATTCTTAAAGCTTACTTTTGTGCTATTGTTCAAAAATATCGTCTTATTGTATCCGGCTGAGTAGAATAGACCACCCTCATTTCATACCAAGGCATCGTAAAAGGCGGCTAAGGCAAGTTGATCCGTCGTGTGTATCCGACTATGAAGAATAGTCCACCCTCATTTCTTACCGAGGTGTCTTAAAAGGCGATTAAGATAAGTTGACGTGGCGTGTAGTATCCGGCTATGTAGAATAGACCTCCCCTTATTTCTTACACCTAAATGTCCAAGGAAATATATGTACAATAGTTTTAATGAGATGGTTTTACCTTCCTTTCCATCAAACCCAAGAGCATCCACTGCTGGCAGCAATGATAAATGCAATTGAATTCAGATATTCCGATAAATGATATGAAATAATGATAAGCTATCGATCAATAAAATTAATAAAAGCATTTTTTATTATCTAAGACCTATTTTAAAACTATTTAACAATTAGATGGATAATTTATATAATAAGGCGTTACTTTGCGGAGATCCATAATACAAAAGTAATAATAAAATTATTTTGCTTTGCGATTTTGGTCAAGGAGTCTATCTCCTGATGATGCTTCGGTTGCGGGGCGAAACGATTGTTGAGTTTGTGATAGTGAACGTATGTAGTGCTTGTGTATTGTGGTGGCAGTGGTGGAGGTTTGTGCATGTGTTTTTACGAATCCTGCATGTACCAGGTATGATAACCGATTGTCCACTCTACATTTAGCATTATATACATTTTCAATTTTACTTCATCGCGGATTATAACAAAATAATTTTATTATTACTTTTTTAAGTAGATAGATATAAGAGGATTGAGTTCGAAAAAGTAATTACCAGTTATCATTGTTATCATTGAACAATTCTAAAATGTCTGCATGGAATGAAATGCGTTCATTTCGCATAAAACGGTCCCGCAAGATCGACCAACGTCTAAGGAACATACTTTGTAGTACAAAGGAGACGGAGCCGAACGTCTTTACGATAAGAGAATAAAACGCTGCAGGAGACAAATAATTTTATCAACCTAATATTCTAGCTCCGAGAGCAGAGGTTAAACCAAAACCTCTTTGTTGAGAAGTATTTTTTTTAATACGTTATTGCACACAAAATACATAAAAAGTACGTTAACTTATAAATATCTGGTTGACCGACCTCTTGGTTGGTTGACCTTGCTCGGTTTTTTTTACAAAATAAAAAACCTTCATAAAAAAGAAAAAAATAATTGGGTTGGCGGGGCTCGATCCTAAGTATTTTCAATTCTAGAGAGCAACCTACACTGACTTGACAGTTTTCGGCAAAAATTGTGTTTTATATATTCAATGTAAATTTTTAATGCCCAAAAACAGATAAGACGATTTTTTTTAAATAATACCTAACTATATCGATTTCCGTTTCAGTAAGATTAATTCATTTAAATGTTAAAGATTAAATGCAATGCACAAACTATTCAAAGGCTGTCTTATGTCCGTAACATCAAATTAATTCCTTGGGAATTAAATGAAAAGAATGTAGATTGTTGCAAATATAAAGTTAACAAAATATTTGAAAAATAAAATAACATAAATGTAATATATTACTAAGTCGAACCATACTAAACTATAATAATAAATTAGCATCATACAAATGCGTCATACAAATTAGCGTAACGCTAATTTATATGACGCTGGAACAGCGTCACTAGATGTCGCTGTTGGAGCATCATATCTACAAATTAGTATTACGCTATCGCGATCAAGTAAGATAAAAAAAATCGCACTTACCACACCGGGTCAGTATCAACCCGAATAAATATACCGTTCCTAAACAAGACCAATATCGATATTAACACGGCTTAAATAAGGAAATGTAATATTAATAATCATATGAAATCTACGCTCAAACCGAGATTTACTTTAATATGACAGCCTCCACTGTTTCAAGGAACTACTTATCTTACTTGGGAATTTCCGTTAATAAAATTAAGAACTATGGCATTTGACTATTTTCAACTCTACCTCATATCTAAGTCTTCACTGCATGAAATTATAAATTATAAAACGCAAACGAAATTATAAATTATAAAAAAAAAATTATAAAGCGCCAGCCTAATTCCTTCCACTGATCTTATTTTAGTTTTATCTTTTCTCTTAAGTAGATTATAGATTTGTTCACTGTATTCTTTATCATACATAAAGCAAACGCGTATTTATATGAAATGGCAAAATAATTGCTGTCAAATTGTGCACGCCGTTGCCATCTATAATTAATATAGCACTTAGTTTAAAATAATTTCACAATTTTTATTTTTAGCTCTACATGGTGTGTATATTGTTGATGGCCTTTTAAAATAAATAAATAAATAGGACGGGGACGGGCCCTAATGTGGGACGCAACATGCGTTGATACGTTAGCCTCGTCCCATATCAGGGAAACAGCGTCAAGACCTGGAGCTGCGGCGGAAATGGCTGAATCCGGCAAACGGCGGAAGTATGCATCTCTCATCGAGAGTTATATATTTGTGCCGTTTGCAGTCGAGACCCTAGGGCCATGGACTCAAAGTGCAAAATTTTTTTTATCCGTTTTAACACCTCGGTTGATTGCCTCTTCAGGTGACAAGAGGGCTGGCTCCTTTTTCGCACAAAGAATCAGCTTAGCGATTCAGCGCGGAAACGCCGCCAGCATTCTTGGGACCATTCCACGTGGGCATGATTTGTATAGTCCTAGCGTGTAAATAATTGAAGATAGATATAACTTATACATTTTTGCTGTAAATAAAAAATTGTTTAATAAATCAATGCATATATTCAAGAATATGTACAACACTATAATTGGAATTCGGTATAAATGTGAAGCCAAAAGGAATCCAGCGGCACACGGCGGAGCGGGCGCACGTCTTCCTGTGTTCCGGAGTGCAGATAAACCGCTTCCTGTTCCTGTCCCTTTGCCTAACATCGTATAACGAACAAAGACCCACGTATAAGTATTTCTAATATACTACTTTCAAGTTTTAAGTATTGTTAGTAGATATCTACAATAAATCTAATATAAAAAAAATATAATAAATTGTACATTCGAAAGTCTGGATTCCAATGCTAACTAAACATTCTAACAGTATGACAAAGAATAAACCTACACTAATATATAAAGCTGAAGAGTTTGTTTGTTTGATTGAAAGCACTAAGCTCAGGAACTACTAGGCCGATTTGAAAAAAATCAATGTAAGATAGTCCATTTAAAGAGGAAGGCTATATAGGCTATATAACATTACGCTAAAATAAGCAGGAGAGACGCAGCAATAAAAGTTATAAAAGAATTTTGCCATAATCCACATTTGTTAAGAAAATCTATGTTATGCTAAGTGCAGGATTAGTTACCAAACGTATCACAAAACGCTACCACCGACAACACTACACAAGCATACACACACTCACTACGACAATCTCTACTATCCTTTCGCCTTACACCATTAAAAGACACGAGAAAATCATGCATTAGGTTACCTGAATAGATAAGACCACCCTTATTTGTTACCGAGGTGCCTTAAGAAGCTACCAAGGTAAGACGACCGTGTGGTATCCGGCTAAGTAGAATAGACCACCCTCTTTCTTACCGAGGTGTCGTAAAATACGACTAAAGTAATTTAACGTCAGGCAGGCGGCCGATAACGTAAAATACGTAGCCAAATCATGTTGCAACATGCTTATAACATGTTTTACCGACCCTACTTAGAGTGGGATAAGGGCAGGACAAGGAAAATTAAGATAATATTATAGTATAAGCCATAGTATTACAACTCTCGAAGTGTAAGCTAAAGCTTAAACACAATCAGTCTATTCTCTTCATTATTAGACCAATGAGTTAAAGCCAAGAGTTCAGAGTCAATAAACTAAAACTGAACACGTTTATAACAAGTTGTTTGTTGTGTTATCAGTGTTGTACTAAACATTCCCGCTACCACGAGTACATTCGCGAACTTGCTCCAAACGAAAACTTTACGAGGTAAGCGAGGCTCTCCAAAATCTAATGTTGGTGTGTATACAGTTAAATCGATTGTGTTACTGAGTCTGACTGACTACTGAGTTTCACTTACATTTAATTATTTATTTATGTACCATAAAAAACGTTACAAAAACATTAAAAAATAATAATTGTACAAAGCTCAATTTATATAATACATCTCTGCCAGCTAGCCTTTGAAGTGAGACAATATATTAGTTAGTACTTATATATATTATATGTTAGTTTTAGTTATCTTAGTTTTGTGATATAGATAATTTATCATTTAATTAACACGGTAAATATGTGTTTGTTGTAATATATCATATCCACAATCCCGTTTTTTTTAGACACACACACGTTCGTCCGTCCCCAAAGTAAGTAACTTAATGTGTTATTGGTGAGAGACAACTGATGAATATTTACTTAAATATTGGTGAACATAAACTTATATATACTTATTTTTAAATACATACTTAAATACAAATATACACCCAGACTCGAAGACCAACAAATATATATATAGAAAATGTTGGCCCTCGGCGAGAATCGAACCCGCGTCCCGCGGGATGAAGGCAGGGTTACTACTACCCAGTGCGCCAACGGGCCAGTCAGTCTTTAGTCGCCTTTTACGACACCTCGGTATCAAATGAGGCTGGTCTATTCAATAAGGGTCGATTCCACGCGGCGTCTATGAAAATTATCCTACTAATATTATAAATGCGAAAGCTTGTGAATATGATGGATGTATGTTTGTTACTTTCATGGCGAAACCGCTGAACCAATATCGATTAATTTTAACACAATTATTCCTTATCCAAGGTAACATAAAGGCTATAGAAAACCTGTTAATTCTACAGGAATAGGATGACATTGAAATCGCCATCTATTATAAAAAAAGGTAGTCTATGATAATGTTTCTTTGTGTCCGGCTAAGTAGAATAGTACCACCCTCATTTCTTACCGAGGTGGCGTAAAAGGCGACTAAGGTAAGTCGACCTGCTGTGTGGTATCCGGCTCAGTAGAATAGACCATCCTCATTTCTTACCGAGTTGTCGTAAAAGGCGACTAAGGTAAATTGACCCACCGTGTGGTATCCGGTTCAGTAGAATAGACCACCCTCCTTACTGAGGTGTCGTAAAATAGGACTAAGGTAAGTTGACGTCAGATTGGGTCGTAAACACGCAGCCAAATCATGTTACAACATGTTTATAACATGTTGTGCCGACCCCACTTAGAGTGGGATAAGGGCAGGAGGATATAATTTCTATAAAGTATAATTTTTTTGCTTTGTTCACAAATTATAATCGATGAACTCGCAAGACGTGCAAATGTGTAAGTGGGAAACTAAATCAGTTGTAACAAATGTAGAGCATCAGTCAAGGCGCAGGGTCGGCGGTCGTCGTTAGTGGTCGAGCCGGCGGCGATAAATCTGCGCGCTTGAAACGGTCGACGCGATCACTAGCATTAATAAAATAAGTTTATTAAATTTAATTAATAAGTAATGAAGATAATTCGCGATGAAAGAGACGCAATATACATTTGCATATAAGTAGAAGCCTCTGCTTCTACTCATATGTTTTCATTTGACGTTCAGGACGTTTTCCTCTAACACATCTCTACGTGTTGAAGATGAAAACGTCCTATAAGTAAGGTAAGGTAATTTTGTTTAAGATATAAAAAAAATAATAAAAATTGAAAAAAAAAATTAGTTGAGGAGATGGGGCTCGAACCTAGATATATTCACCTCTCTAGACCGCCCGTTCCCGATATAAGCTATCGTGACTTGACGTTTAACAGCGAATTTTCGCTGTTTTAAACATAACATAAATTTCAGCATTTTCCCGAAAACAGGGATAAAACGACGTTTTTTAAATGAAACCTAGCTAGATTGATTTTTCTCCCCCAATGCTGAATTTCATGATAATCGTTGGAGCCGTTTCCGAGATTCGGAAAATATATATACATACAAGATTAACTCATTCAAATATTAAAAAATATTACCTAAAGATAATTTCAGCACTACATATATACTCGTAAGTATAATGGTTTTGTAATTGCTATTCGATTACATGCTCGCTGGTCGCTGACTATGGGCCTTAAAGCTCAGAGTCATTTAGCGGGCGATGGAGCGAGCTATGCTTGGTGTCTCTACGTGATCAAATAAGGAATGATATCCATATAAGAACCAGAGTAACCGACATAGCTCATCGTGTCGCGCACGTAGTACGTGCCGATGGGCGTTGGGGTCCTAGGGTGCTGGATTGACGACCTCATAAAGGTCAAAGCGAGTCACTGGTTCCAAGCGATACAAAATCGTGGCGTGTGGAGATCCCTAAGGAGGCCTATGTCCAGCAGTGGGCGTCAAGCGGTTGAGAAAAAAGAAGAAGATTCGATCACATACTGTTTTATCGACTTGTGTATTGATTTATTTTTAATATCTTTATTGATTTAACCCATATTTCACTCTTTAAAAAGGCTGTTGATATCTGCGGGTATTAAAATACATTAAATATATATGGGTCAATTGCATACACGGTTATCTGTCCCCAAAGTGAGTAACTAAATACTTGTGCAATGAGTGGGAGACAACCGGTAAATAAATAAATTTTTAATTTTAAATTAATCCTTATATACATAGGTACTCGTATATACACCCAAACTCGAAGAACCAACAAATTGTGTTTAGAAAATATAGGCCCTTGGTTAGAATCGAACCCCCGACCTTCCCGAAAGCATGTCACTATCACCTGCACCAACGGGTTAGTCAGACATAGCTAAATATCTAAAATATTTTAATTTCATTAATATTCCTATTTAGAATAAATCATAATTCTTTTTAAAAATCGATTTAGATAATAATTTGAATTTTAAAATTGTGTAACAATTATGAAATTATAATTTTTAATTAATTAAGGCGACCCGCCGTATGGTATCCGGCTGAGTAGAATAGACCACCCTCATTTCTTACTGAAGTGTCGTAAAAGGCGACTAAGGTAAGCTGACCCACCGTGTGGTATCCGGTTTAGTAGAATAGACCACCTTCCTTACCGAGGTGTCGTAAAATACGACTAAGGTAAGTACCCGCAGTAAAAGCAGCCAAATCATGTAACAGCATGTTTATAACACGTTGTGCCAACCCCACTTAGAGTGGGAGAGGGGCATGAGGATATATTTTATTTTATAAATAATTATATTTATAATAAATCATATTTCTATTTTAAAATCACCAAGTAATAAAATTGTAATTTTAAATTGAGTAAAAATTAGTAAATTAAAATGTTAAATTAACTAATAATATTCTACATTTATTATAAAATATTAAATAAATTAATATAATATTTTTAATTGGCAATATTTAGACAAAACTATAGTTTTTAGTAACTATTTACCATTCAGAAGTATTTGTATTAGCCACAATGCATTCAATAACTCAGTTTTGAAGCTGTACCATTTTTATGTTCACTAAAATAATTTTCCGCATTGATTCGTTTGCGGTCATGTGTACGCGATAATTACTATACTGCTACTTGTCCCTTGAGTGTATTTAAACCAAACTGTTTAGCTATCTAATCCACTATGGCGTATTTATTGCCTTTTAATCCCTTTTAATACATGAAAATATGTTTTGTCGTTAATTTAATTACTAGGAACGTTGTCCCTTTTTTTAATAAGTAATAAGTTGAATAACTTAAATAAAAAATTGTAAGATAACTTTAAAGAAATATACATATTAATATTGTTTTCTAAAAATGTAAATATAATTATCTGTATTAATGATAAAAGATGAAAGCTTTTATTAAAAGCTATTAAGAAAATTTCATAATTCTACTGTTAACCATTGAGGAGTACCCTCTTATGGAGCCAAATCTGGTAGCAGCATCAGGTCATGCTTATCATACAATGCATTGTCATCGGGATTGGACCAATATGTTAAATTTCAGCTCAATCGGACACCGGGAAGTGGGTCATATTTAACTTTCGAGACACCTTACGAGTCAAGTAAATTAAAAGCTAGCATAGTAAAGTAGTATTCATAGTTAATGTATAGCGGCTATAGTAACGTCTTATTCTATCGGGTTAGCCCGACTAATTTCGAACCTATCCGGGGCACTTATTCATGAGCTCTTTACACGACGTGATCGCGGCCGGAACTGCGCACAGCAGCTTGAGCTCATGCGTAAGTGCCCCGGATGGTAAAGCCAGTATCTTTACATTAACTTTAAATAAAAGTTTATAAAAATTATCAAACACGTGACCATCTCGCAAGACTCACGCGATCTCACTGCTGAACTATCACAGCTTGTAGTATATTAAACTCGCAAAACAATACGATTAATCGAAATCACAATTACATGTGAATTCGAAACATCAAAATTAATTAATTGATAGCTTAAACTGTATTCAATAAGTTGTGTGCTGAGGGTTAAATAGTAAATTTGCTTAGTAACTGATAACAACATCATAATTCTCACTAACGCCAACAAATCCTTCATAATGTTACTTTGATCACTTTATACGGCAACTCCGCCTGTATTGGTCTATTAGGGTCGAAAGATACGAATAGAACTTGATTTATTGACAAAATTTGTAAGACTTCGAAACTTAACAGTACCAAAGTTTATTACCAAAGTCATTACAAATATCTATTAAATTTTTGAAACTTGCTCCATTTGTACACTAAGTAAGTAATGATAATTTATTTGTTCATATTTTAATATTGTTTAGATTAATAATGCTAGACATACATTACAGAATTTAACAGAATAGAACATTACAATCGGCACTAAATAATCAGGCGTGGATGATTCTATTATAATGATTCTTTAATTTCTAGCATCGGCATATATTTATAATCAACCCAGAAATAAATAAATGAATTACGACAGAATCTGAAATTAAAAGATTGAAACAAACCTGAAAGTTTATACCTAGTTTAAAGAATACAACACAGCATTTAAAACATTGTATTTTATTTTATACCAAAACTGCGCAAAAAGTTGCGTTGATGAGTACCCAATTAAATTGAATGAACTAATTTTTTAAATTAAACTTAATTTCGTAGACTGTTGCATAGATTAAACGCAATATTCACTTATACTTTTGCTTGAAAAGATTAATAGACATTGTGCTGCTTAACAAACGTTTGTATATTTACTTTCAATGGTAAGAGTTTAAATTTTCGAAACATTTTTCATACACAAAACTTACAATTTCTGTTGTCTTTACAATTCCCATTCATATGTGCACCTTAAAAATAGTAATCATTGAAGCGTGCACACATGTTCTTGAGAGAATATTTGAATAGGACGCCAGATGAAACTCCCGAGATTATATTGTGTATCGTAGCCCGCAAGACAATATTGAGAGGAACAAAACATTTATACAAATGGACAAGGGAAACAAAATATTACTTTTTATCATTTAACTACAGAACATAAGTTTCATTGTTTTTATCGATAATAAATTTGGTGTTGACTTTATCTTAATATTTAAATGAGTTAATCTTGTATATATATATATATTTTCCGAATCTCATCAAGTCCGATACAGTCCTCCACAACGCGTCGTTTTAAGCCGAGGTCCGGCCTCACAGGAGGCACCCTTAAGGCGACGCTCCCAGGATGTTGCGGGCCTCTCTCGAGACCCGCTCTCCCAGCACCTCAACCCCCGGCGATGCTTCCGCGCTCGCCCACTCTCTCGGTGACGCTGTCAAAGCCTTCACGGCTAACAGCCTTAGTTAGTGTCCGAAAAAAAAAAAAAAAAAAAAGGAAACGGCTCCAACGATTTTCCTGAAATTCAGCATGTACGAGGTTGTGGGGGAGAGAAATTGATCTAGGTTTTATGTAAAAAAAATATTGTTTTATCCCTATTTTTGGGCATTAAAAAACACTAACATTTATATTGAATTGAATTTTCGCCATTAACTGTCAAGTCGACGTAGCTTATTCGGTTAGCGGGCAGCCTCGAGAAATGCGAGTGCCAAGGATCGATCCCAACTAAATAATTGTTTTTTTTTCTTTTTTTAAAGGTTTTTTTGTAAAAAATTACCGAGCGAAGCTCGGTCACCCATATATTTAGTTTTAAGGGTGAATTAATTGCAGATCAGTCTTGGAGCATTGATGACCTGCAGATCGGAAATTTAGTCGCTAGAATTGTACCTCAGAAGTAAGGTCAAAGATTCTTAGTGATAGATTGATTCTATCGGTGTAGTGTGAATGCGTGATCGAATCTGAATCGAAGAGATCAGTAGGTGAATAGGAGTAATCTATATAAATAAATATATGGGACTTACACACACGGCTGTCCGTCCCCAAAGTAAGTAACATAATACTTGTGTTATGGTAGACAGAAAACTGGTGAATATATACTTATATATTTTTAAATACATAGTTAAATACAAATATACACCCAGGCTCGAAGAGCCAACTAATCCAACAGACCCGCGGAGCTGAAGGCAGGGTCACTACCCACTGCGCCAACGGGCCAGTCAATATATAGATCCTCTAGCCAAGATATAGCTCCTCATCTCGCAAAGCTAAAGTGAGAAATTGATGTACGTTAAAATTTCCAAATATTGGGGGTGACAACCAACACCGGAAAAACACCATACGAGTATAACATTGATGGACCTCCCAGCAGGTGCTTACCAAACCACAGAAATTCGAGTGCCAAAAGATTGGTATGGGAATCCCTTAGATACTGTTGTCTATGACTAACATGAGACTAAAGAGGTAGTCCCTCTCATTTTAATTGTGTAAAAGTTTTGATATAACGGAAATAATATATAGGAGATATAAACTTTTAAACATTTTTCTAGTAGTATTGACACTTACAAGCACCTAGCAAAGGTTTTTTTTATTGAGAAAGGTAAAACTTCTATTAAAATGTATGACCAAAGAGTAGGGTACGTATCGACAAACTCTATTTTATACAATACAAATTAACACAACAATTATACAAATTAACAAACTATATTTTAAATATTCCAAATGATCGCGATTGCGTCTAGACTATATAAAGTGAATTTGCTTTTTCTTGAGTGGAATATACAAAAGAGCAAGAAACTTTATAAATGTCTGTCCCGTATTCAATTACACATGTTAAGTAATTAGCTACACCTTAGATACTACCTTATATTTTCTCTGTGATTATCTCTTTAATATTTAAATGAGTTAATCTTGTATGTATAAGTTTTTTTTTCGAAATTTTAGGAACGGCCCAAACGATTTTCCTGAAATTCAGCATGCAGGAGGTTTTGGGGTAGAAAAAATCGATCTAGATAGATCTTATTTAAAAAAAATCGTTTTATCCCTGTTTATTATGTCAAGTCAGCGTAGCTTGTTCGGGGAACGGGTGGTCGCAAGAAATGAAAATACCTAATAATAATAAGAATAATCGAGCCCCGCACACCATATTTTTTAAGTTTCTTCATTTTTTTTTGAAAAAAATTACCGAGGAAGGCTCGGTCAACCAAGTACTCTATACTTATATTAATAATGGAAGGAACTGCCTTCTGTGATACAGGGTTTATCTAGTACAGAGAGTAGTGTAAATATCTGTCTGTCTGTTACAATTTCACGGCTAATCCACTGGACCTATATTGACGCCATACGACACAATTAAAGCTTAAAGCGGGGTAACATACTCGTATGGCATAAAAAAAACTCCCATTGTTATATTAAGGGTACTAAAAAACTTAAGTTGGCGCGAACGAATTCGCGGGTATCACTAGTGCTAAATAAACAATGTGTGTCAGATTTTGTTCGGCCAACAAAAATCTCTAAGGCGGAGACCAGCGACCTCTCATTAACTGTGAATAAGCGGTCGTTGTCACATCGCGGGTCGTCCCGGCAATTTGTCCACCCCTAACGAATTCACGAAAGTAATGTTTACGTAAATTAATTTTATTCCCCATTGTTTTCTGTACTATGTAAATGAGAACTGACAAGAATTGCAAACGATTTACTTGTATTTGTCTTGTACTAATAATAACCTTTTCCTGCGGTGAGATAATACGTTACTTAAAAGTGGTTTTGGACTTTAAACTGTCTGGAATATATTCTATACTAGGTATTAGTTTCGATACGCTAAATATTTTCGAAAAAAAAAAAAAAGTGTTTTCAACCTTTTTTCCGTCACCGTTGTCGAGTATCATTAGATCAGTTATTATAAAGGGTTATAGCCGTTAATAGGAAGAAATTTCATGAGTTTTTTTTATTTTAAATTTTATTTAAAACCTCAGCCAGGAGCAGTATGATATTGAGAGCCAACATTCGTTGGTTAGAATATTTACATACATGTGACGCCGTGTGGTATCCGGCTCAGTAGAATAAACCACCCTCATTTTTTACCGAAGTGTCATAACTGGCGACTAAAGTAAGTTGACGGAGTAGTGAGTTTATGCAGGCGGCCGGTCGTAAAATAACTATCCAAGTCATGTGACAACACGCTTTAAACATTTTTAGCTAACTCCTAACTTCTAAATTACACTTGAAGTATGTATAATTTGATTATACTAAAGTGACACCACTGTAAGCGGTACATCGCTCCATTGTTCTGATATAACGGCATTTTATTATGTACAACAAAAAATTTATAAGTACTATACTAACTATTAATATATTGTTAGTTAGTGTTTCCTTAGCGATACTTCATATTTATTGAACGCAAATATTATTATCGAGACATGAAAATGATTTACTACTTTCCTTTTTCTTTTATGAAGGAACTCGTTAAAGCCATTGTTGTTATCCAATTAATATTTTCATTGCAAGGACGGGACGCTGAGAGCACTCAAGAGAGATCATTCGCTAAGCAGAGTCGAGACACAATATTGTTCCTACAATATAGACGGATGTTTCCGCTTGATGCATTTTTGATGTTTTTCTGATGTGGGTCTATCGGGCCATTCTATCTAAATGTGATGAATATTCAACGCGTTAGTTTTAGGGAGATGCGATGGAACTGAGTTGGTTTTAGTTTAATTGATATTTACTTAAAATATTTGCGATAGAAAACGATAAAAGACTATTGGTGATTAATCATTGTCAAAACTTGATATGAAATAAAAACATTATTAAACGATTTGTTTCGTTACAAATGGCATCATTTACAAAGGAAACATGTAGAAAGTGTTAAAAGTAGCCTAAAAGTTGTGTCTTACAGCCCAAGGCTTAATTAAACCATTAATAATGTGGTAGATAGTAAGTGGTTGTTTTTGTACTGAAATTTCTAGGATATAGTCATTTATTGAATATCCTAAGAATGCATAATGTAAGAAGAAACAAGCAAATATTTATGAAAATATATATATCAATGACAAAAATTATAAATTAAAGTTAGATAATGATTTTATTCGCTTTAAATGTTCATTAATTTTAAATGTCTTAAATAGATAACTTAATTTAAACTTTAATTTGTACCTTATACTAAAATAGTTGTAGAAATATATTTATAATGTTACAGCATTTTAACGTCTTAAGGTAAGATAGGTATGTAATAGAGATCCATAATAAATTTAGAAATTATATTAAACCTGATTTAAAAATATAATAGAGTATAATAAAAAAAAATACTGAGCATAAACTATCAAAATTTCGTCAAAATAATAAGAATTAATAATGGTGTCATTGCAAATTTCGTATCCATACTTTTGATATCCCTCTTATTTCACAAGGATAACAATATCCTGAAGAGGCTATCAAATAAAAAGACCTTCTGCATAGATAAAGGACGTTCGATTGTCGTCAGCTAAATTGAATTTTTGTTCAAGATGAAAGTCCAACAAAGAGTAAACATTTTTTCTTATAATATTACAGATTTAGTCTGCAAGATCAATCTTCACTAAAATGTCTCGTTTTCAAAATAGAAATTTATTTTTAAGCGACTGCTTTCTAATTTGCTCGTACATTATCTATGCAAGTGCTCGAAGTGAAACAACCAGCACATAAAGAGCGGACGTATTCAAAACACGGCGAATCAAGAGCTGAGTCAACCAGCCGCCGGTCCCTATTTGCCCCTCATGACTCTGAAAGATCAACTTCAATGTAACAGACATTCAATTTGTCTATCACGCTTTATTCTTGTTATATTAATTTATATGAACAAATTGATTGATTGATATATTTTTGTTTACTTATTTAAAAAATGAATAAAAATTTTCGCTTGGTCGATCTCTCCCAGAAAATTAAAATGTGTTATTTAAAGGCCTGCTTCTATCCAGGTTTTTGATGAACCCATCTCTTTGAAGGAATAGTATCGGACACTAGACACATTCTCGATTCTGAGATTGTAAACAATGTTTTAGCCATTTGTAATGAAAAAAAAGAAAAAATAATGAATATATTAATATAATATTTTGTGTTATGGACCCCCACTTAATCCTATAAATTATACATAGTAATTTGTTAATATCAATTAAACAAATTTAGATAACAAACAGAGTTCTCATACTTACAGAGTCGTCGTGAAGATAATCAGTGACCATACCTGCATATGCACAGAGAATTCATATAATTCGTATAATACGCCAATCACGGGCGTTTAGTCTGTTAGGGGTTAATAGTCTATTAAGTCTAAGTTATCTCTTTAAGGTAAAAAGTGGTCTATGTCATGCAGATTAGTATAATTTTTTCAATCACAGGCAAAATTTTTAATTACTTAGTTCATGTCATCTCTTATGGATCTCTTTTTCTGAGCTGGAGTAATATTAATTAAATTCGGTGCAATTGAATACTAGAATGTATGGGAAAAATACCGTTTTTTCCCGGGAATAGCAATATAACACAGTACATAATTAAGCAGAATTTAACATTTAAGTTGACGCGAACGAAGTCGCGTTTAATTTGAATTAAACAAACAAGTTTGCTTCTGACCACATGCGCATGTATGACTTTTTCAGACTACCGCAGGTGATTGAAAGCGGTGTGCGATTGATACGCTATGTACATAAAACGGCCCGAGAATTGCAAAAATATTCAAAGTCAATAAATTTAAAACATACTTTTTATAAGATTTTTTTGTAGAGGGTATAAGTGTACAGTAGATAAATATAAAAATGTAATCAAAATAATGTGCTAAACATGTGACATAAAGTTTAGTTGTATGTGACATTTTATTGTTCATTGCTGTGTTGTAAAAAAGCTGTGACAGCACAGCAATGTGACCATGCGACTCTTTCAAGGGGTAAGACACCTTGGTAAGAAAGAAGGTGGTCTGTGATACTCAGCCGGAAATCACACGGCAGGTCGACTTACCTTAGTCGCCTTTTACAACACCTCGGTAAGAAATGAGGATGGTCATTCAGTCAGATACGACATGGCTAGCATTGCGTTTTAAACAATCATCCTGATTACGTGGTTTTTGCACCGTGTAAGGGTTACAGACTGTAAATCTAAGTCTTGACATATAATTTATCAAATAGTTTTATTTGATAAATTATTAAAAAGATAGTCAAAAGTATTAGGTTTCCAAAATGTTTTATTTATTTTAACGAATCATTCTATTTTACTCTTGTTATATGTGCAAAATTAAATTAACTTTAGATTAATTTTATTTTATTAAACATTTATTTATTTAAACATCGAATATATTTAGTAATACGCCGCGTGGTATCCGGCTGAATAGAATAGTACCACCCTCATTTCTTACCGAGGTGTCGTGAAAGGGGACTAAGGTAAGGTATTGCTGTATCCGGCTGAGTAGAATAGACCAACCTCATTTCTTACCGAGGTGTCGTTAAAGGCGACATCTATAAGTTGACGTCAGGCAGACGGCCGGTCGTAAAAACGCAGTCAAATCATGTGACAGCATGTTTATAACATGTTGTGCCGACCCTACTTAGAGTGGGATAATGGCAGGAAGATGATCGAATATATTTAGTAATCACGGCTATCAATGCGAGATTACATTTGATTAGTAGACCTAACTAATATTTCCACTAGCGTAGTTGCAGATTACAGTTGACACGAGCAGCTAAGCCTTCAGCAAACATAATACCGATGCATTGATACTCGACAAGGGGCACTTGAATAACAGCCAAAGATGAGAGCAAAGTAAATAATAATGTATCCACAGCATCGATATTAAAACATTTAGTTCAAGATTAATTAGAAAATAAATAATATTTTTGTTTCAACAGAATTTTGTCTTAAACTCGAACATTCATTAATGAAGGCAAAGATTTGCAGTCATTCTAAAATCTCTAAATAATAAAAATAAATATCCTTATTTTGACACATCGAAGTGAAGAGTGTATTTATAAGATATATAATAATTTAGAAATGGTTTGTATATGCGTATTGTACAAACATATTAAGTTGTATTTTTCATTTTTAATTGTAAAAATATTTGCATTTCATTGTTCTTACTTTATCGAAGGACAAGTCATTTTCCATAATTTCCGAACGATTTGTTTGTAAGACTTACGAACAACTTTAAAGCAACTATTCACCAGACTATACTAAAGATGACGATCGTATTACAATTACAACACCATTACTTGCAAGAAAATTTTTCTTGAAGTGCTAGTAATAATGTATTCCCACTAACATACGATCTATCAAAAAATTTGTTAAAAATTTTTAATCAAACGAAACGACTTAAGACGAATTTAACGTAAAAAAAAAATATTTTAAATTAAATTATTCGATTTTACTAATAAAATAAAAATTAATAATAAGCAATTAGGTATATTTAAAAAATCAATTTTGTTTTTTTTATATATAATTTCGTATGTTAAAAACAAAAAAAGATTTGCGGATTTGATTTAAAATTTTATAATTCTATCAATGTACAATTTTATGGGACTATTCATGATACTGTTTAAAGAATTTTCAAATATATATATCACAATATAATAACCCTAACTTTATAAAAAAAAAATATCATTGCACAGAATATTATAATGATCATTTCAAAGACCTGTAGCATTATAAAATAACGTTTTCGTAGTCATACACCTTTTTGTTAAATACATCGTACTTGTCATTGTCACAATTACATCTTCAACGTCACGTCAACACGGTGTGATAAAGTGTCGATTCGGCGATCACATGCTCTAAGAAAAATATCACGTTCATTTCCGCACATCGATCATATGGTGACAGACTCGAGAGGGTCTTCTAATTCTGATAGATAGCGCACATACTCGTATTCATTACACATGACCCCGCAATCTTTATAAAGGTTAACTAAGATCTCATGTTTTAAACCGTTTGCTTTATCCATAGTTATTAGCAAGTTAATAAAGCTTTTACCAAAATTTCATGTACTGTACTATGTATTACATGTACCCTACTGTTAGCCGTTGAAGGGTTCTCTCTTCTGGATCCAATCGTGGCAGCAACATCAGACCATGCTTATAGTAAACATAAATTGTCATTGGAACTGGACCAGTATGTATTATTTGAGCGCAATGGGACACCGGGAAGTGGATTAAATCTAACTTGCAAGATTCCACCTTCACATTTATACACGGCAAGTTAAATAAAGCTTTTTAAAAGTAATTGGGTAATATCTAACAAATTAAATACACTATCTCAATTGTATACATTTATTTATACAATACGAATACCTAAACGATACCCTTGTTTTACCTATATTATTTCATTTCCGTTTATCCGAAGAAATCCTTGGAAAGATTGAACTAATTATAATGAAAAATTCCCTGTAACATAAAAGCATTTGTGGCATCCGCTAGGCATTGAAAATCCGATATTTTTGACATTTTTAAAAGTTACAGATATATATTGTAGCTAATAGTAATATATCGCTAATATAAATATATTTATCTTAGTGTATAAAGCAAGTAGTTTATTAGCAATTAAGTTTAATAGCAAGTAGCATTTAAGAAAATTTGCCATCAACCTGTTAAAATGCAGGCGATAAGAGCATAACTCTATGATAGCAGCAGTTAATTTTTGGTGGATTAGAATGACGGAGAACTCAGTCAGAACACCTATGACTTAAATGTCTGTAAATGTAAAACCGTGTGAGCCACCTTACCCTGATAAACTATGCTTATTTCTTTTTATACTGCTATACAAAGCTATAATATTATAAATAAATATTAGCATATAGGTACGAAGACCATTCTAAAACACAAAAAATTCAAAAAAGTCCTTAATTATAAATACATTTCTTACATTACTCTATGTCTAATAATACTTTATTTAACTTATTTACTTTATTTATACTTTACTTTATTTACATTTATACTTTATTAAACTAATAAAATAAATTTAAGTATTATTAAATAATAATATAACTTTGAATTTTTGGTTTCAACAAAGATTTATTATTTATTAAATAAAAGTAACAAAATTAATATTTCTATTATTAATATGACTGGCCTGTTGGCGTACTGGGTAGTGATCCTGCCTTCAGCTCCGCGGGTCGCGGGTCCGATTTGCCGACGAGGGCCAACATTTTCATTAAATGAATTTGTTGGCCTTTGAGCCTGGGTGTATATTTGTATTTAAGTATGTGTTTAAAAAAATATATAAGTATATATTCACCAGTTTTCTGTCTACGATAACACAAGTATTAAGTTACTTACTTTGGGGATGGACGACCGTGTGTGTAAGTTTCCCATATATTTATTTATTTATAATATTTCAATTCTACATTTAAAAATTTTCTGATATTTATAATTTTGAATTAGGCATTGGTTTTAAGTTGTTAAATCAAAGTAAAGCATTAAGCGTCTGTCGGTAGTAATAGATCGATACATTCGTTTGATGGTATCGTATCGTTTGGCGTGAAAGGAAATTGCTATAAGATCTCAATGGGATCAGACACGGGTGACAACTGTTGCTTCTAAATCGATAAGTTTTGCAGTTTCGTTGAATATTGCGTTACATTTGTTACAATATCTTTAAATACAACCTGCTTATATATATATATCCACATGTTTAAAACGAAATTTGATGTAAGTATATCATAGACATACGAGAGGTCACAAAATTTGTGATACTTATAAATTAAGTGTAAGAGTGCTTATACGTAAAGCATATTACAAAATTGAAGATTATTTAGATGTTAAAATTGCCATCATACAAAACTGTGGTTTAATAATGTAAAATTGAAAATGTGTAAAAGATTGAACGCCGAGTTTCTTTCTGGTTCTTTTCAGTAAGAGCAATATACCGAACCAGTTGTAGCTTCATTAATCATATTGATCCTTGACTATTCAAAAGTGCTTGAAAGAGCTTATTTGAATAAAGATTATTTTGATTTGATTTGAAAATAATAAGGTCAATGTTTGTGAGTTTACGTTATAGTTAGATGTGAGTAAACATAACAAAAACAGCAAAAATTCGAAGTAGCATGCTAATTTATAGCATTTTTCTAATATTTCATCATCATCGTATATGAAATTAAGGCTTATACATCCACGGACATGTTAGGGACTGTATATTTACGATTACATACCACAAGCTTATAATTCAGTATTATCGCCACGTATATTTGCCGTAGGTAATCAGAGCTGGCGTAAATAAATGGTCGTAGTTAGTCGAGTACCGCAGAGGGCAGTATACGGGATTTATGTGCGACGTCGGACGTAGACTTGAACATAGGTGTTGTCTTGTTGGACTTACTTCAATGATAGTAATTTTAAAATTATATTTTTGATCGAAAATAGTTTATGATTTATAGAATTAGTTGTTACTTTTCGGAGATTCATAGTACAAAAATAACGAAAATATTTTTTTCTATAATCCGTGATAAAAGAATATATTTCTTGAATTGAAACTATCGTGAATAGTTTATGATTTATAGAATTAGGTGCTACTTTTTGTAGGTCCATAGTACAAAAGTAACGAAAAAATTATATTGCTATAATCCGCAATAAAAGAATATATTTTATTGAATTAAAACTGTCGTGAATAGTTTATGATTTATAATATTAGGTGTTACTTTTCGTAGGTCCATAGTACGAAAGTCACAAAAATATTATTTTTCTATAATCCGCGATAAAAGAATATATTTGTTACGCTTGATACATGAATTCCTAAAAACTACCACCATCAATAGAACAAAAATACATAATCACTACACACATATACTACACATTTACATTTTACACAATCTGAACAATACTTTTGTATCGTGAATTGTATTTACAGTTTATGTATAGTATTTTTATTATTATAGTATTAGTAATTTTATAAAAGGATAAAAAAAGATGAAGCTCTAAAATTTTATTATTTAATTAGTTTTAATGTATATGACTGGTTTAGGTACGTTATTGTATCGGCTTCACGATATTCTAAGGTCTTTTCCCCGCGATGACGCAGTACAAAGAGATCATGAATAAGGGCCCCAGTGAAAGTTAGTCTAGCTTACTCGATGGAATAAGAGAAGAGTAAAAATCGGTAACATGTAGGATTAAAAACCCCCTTTTCCTTTTTTCCAACCATCCATCCCATGATTTTCCCTCCTCATTATATGTCCATACCATCTTAATCGTTTTTTAACATTAATATTCACGTATTATTAAAAAAAAGTCGGTATAAAAATTTCCAAATGAAAAAATTCTTGGATTTCTTCTGAAATCCAATGTTAGGCACGATTACATAAGGTAAATAAAGTTGTGCCAAGGATGTATTACATTGAGCCATAAATCCATAGTAATATCATATGGAATAATTCTCACACATTCTTTAAGGCTTACTCGCTTAAGTCGCAGCGGAGCTTGCCCGACACGTGTTTTTAAAATCCTCTCAGTAATAAATTATTCTGAATGGATAAGTGCGTGGAAAAAGAAAAGCGCATTAAGATTTTCGGATAAAAGGTTTCTCTATGTGTCTCACATATTAAAAATGACTTACATATATATAAGGGTAGTAAAGAAATAATTAATTTTATATTAATCGATTATTTTATTCTTCTAATCGATTTTAAAGATCGAATTTTTAAATATTAAAATTTCATCATATATGTATCAGTGATAAGGCCACCCTTTGTGCGTATTCAAGTCCGCATGTGTTTTTATATGTTTTATGTGTTTGTACAATAGAGTTTTTATCTATATATCTAACTATGTACTCTCTTTATCTTGTTCCCGTTTAACTTTCTTTTTTCTCTTACTTTACTCATACATACCTTACTTTTAACCTTTTTAGATAAGATATGCGTTCTCTGATTAACAATGTATTACACATTTTAACCGAATTTTGCTAACAAAATTCACAAATTTTGCGCATCTGCTATTTAAATTAATAACTTCCCCTACCCCTTTTATCCTATTTATTCTTAATATCGAAATAGTAATTTTTATTATATACAAAAATACAACTTTTTTAATAGTTAGATTTTTTATTCATCGATTTAATTTTTCCCGGGGAAAATCGATTATTTGGTAATCGATTTTTACTCCAAGTCACACCCCTTATATAATATAAGTGTGACCAAGTTGTAGTTGGGGTAAATAATATACAAAACAATGATACCTTACATTACTGATGTAGTTCAATCAGGAAACACAATAGCCCTCTAATATAACCAAAGATAAAAGATAAGAACAAAATAAAACAGGCCCTGAATATTGCTAATACGAGTATTGCTGTTAAATCAAAAGTAAAGTAGAAAGATTTGGAACAAGCTATAAGCCAAACTCGAAATTTTTCTACTAAACCATTATTAATTATGTATTAAGTATTTTATTAATTTCAACAAATAACAACCAAAACGTAATTAGATTTTTTTATTCTTAAAGTTTAAACATTACTAGCAAAAAAAACTGTACTTACACATTGTTGTTTGTTCAAATCACTCTATATCTTACCAACATTACTATTCATTAAGCGAATGTGGTGTACAGGTACCATAAGTAGGTTTAAACATTTAAAGATGAACCTTATTACAAAGTAACAAGCTCTGTATACAATCGTACACAAGTTTACATAAATAAAACTATATACGGTTTGGTGGTGAACGCACAACCTCCCACTAATGTTCATTGTAAAGGCAACAAATAACCTCCAATCAAACTAACGCCCGACCGCAATTTGTTTGACCAAAGATATATTATGTTTCTTAGCGTTAGAAATACGTACAGGAAAAATCTCTAACATTTAAAACATCACGAAGATTAAGTATATGCCAAACGTAAATAAGTATGAACACACGAAAATGGATAGTAAGCAAAATTCTATTGATAATTTTTATTAATTTAAGATGAAATTAAATAAAATTATTTAAATACCGATATAATGTGAAATAATTATTCTTAATCTCGGAAACGGCTCCAACGATTTTCCTGAAATTCAGCGGTAGGAGAAAAAACGATCTAGCTAGGTTTCATTTAAAGAAATGTCGTTTTTAAAAAATCTCGTTTCTGTGTACTAAAATAGGAATAGATAGCAAATAATATTTGGGCTATCAAATGTCAAAACCTAGGGTCAATTGCCACAAGTCATCCGGCGCTTTTGTCTTTTTATATTTTTTATTGCATTTTTTATATCTTCTAAAAAATTACTGAGTTAGGCTCGGCCATCCACTGTCAATGAATTGCGATGCCTCTAAATCTTAATATCATGCAATAGTTATTAGAATAATACCAAACCAATATAACCTTTAAACCTTGCGTTTTCTTTGTTTCTAAAAATTCCTAGTATGTACAGATATGTGACACTGCAAAAAGAATAAAAAATGTAATTCGGCAGAATTGGGGCACTGCCGCGCTGAATTTTAGTAGCCACCAAACGTAAATAGACGTCATGTTGTGTGTCTGTGCGTGCATAAAAATCAAAATCAAATAAAAAAACCTTTTATTAATAACGTCACAGTAAAGTAGATAACAGCAAAAATAAGACTAATATACAGAAATATGACGTTACGAATAGGACCACCATTCAGCTTAAGCTGAGGAGTACCTCAACGCTGATTTTCAATAGCGACTATTGTTTATTAAATCTAAAACTTAATCTAAAGATAGTAAAAACGACAGTGACAGACAGTTACGGGTAGAAACATTTCTTAGCCAGAAGTGTGAATAACTACGAAGTTATACATAATAGAGAATCAAAGAGAGAAAGGGAAACTGAAGGTGTTGATTTAAAACTATATACTGTAGTCATATTTTTTATAGGTGTAAGAGGGGAAAAGGACCTAAAACACTTGTAGAGGATACAATTTGAACAACATATTACAATAACAAATATTTAACTGACTGTTGACCAACACTTGTGAGTCTGACACACATTGATTGACTAAATAAGGCTGATGTCAACGCCTCGCCAACGCCAAATGTCCTTGATAATATAATAGATTTACAAATCTATGTTCGGTCCTCTGCTAATTATAGAAAATATTTTCCCATTTGAGAACCCCTCTTTCCCTTATTAGAAATCACAACTAAAGAATCAACAATAATTTATTATATAATCAGAGAAATATTACGTGCGGAATTCAATATTTTAACGGAGATGTCTCCATTATGCAGTTCTCCGTTTAAATGCATGTTTAAGGACACGAGGTCCGATTTATGATTCAAAGTTATGTTTCAATTTAATTTCGGATTTATTAATTAATCTTAAATAACTTTAACGATAATTCGCTGATGAGTTCATAGCCTTAGATGTTTTCAAAGTTTCCTTGCTTCTCACTTGGCTGTTAAGTCTGAGGCAAAAGTTCAATCGTACTTTAAACGAGTTAATACACTTTTAATAAGTGTTGATGCTCGCCTTACTGTATATCTCATTTCGCGTCGTTTTGATTTCGTTCAAAATTTTATAATTACATAACTTTTCAGTTTCTCTTTTTTGTTAACAGTAATTTTGCAAGCTTGGAGTATAATAAAAGCAAAATTAGAGATGTTATTATTTAGTAAAAGTATAGAAATAAAATTGCCAAAACTATGCTCGTCTCCAACTCCAAGTGGGGTCGGCACAACATGTTATAAACATGTTGTAACATAACCCGGTTAGGTGTTTAACGACCGGCCGCTTGCCTGATTTCAACTTACCTAAGTCGTATTTTACGCCATCTTGCTAGGAAAGTCTCAACTCAGCCAGATACTACACGGCGTGTCGACTTAATGAGGGTGGTCTATTCTATTCAGACGGATGCCACACAGCTTGATACCACACCTTTTTATTATTAACATCCCGCCATTGGGCTGGATGTCAATAATAAAATGTATTTATTGGTTTTTATTTTTAAATATAGTTAAAGATAAATAATAAATAATAAAATAATAAATATTTTTAACTATAGTTAAAAATAAAAACCAGCAAATAAAAAACCATTAAATAAAATCCATCCATTCTATAAAAAGGTTTTTTGTTTATTTTGAATTAAATGAACCACACATCATGCATTTAATTTGTTCCGAGCTATAAAACAAAGCCTATTGAGTTAATTTTCCCCGAATCACATTTACGGGTTTCTCGCTTTCTGTTACGGTTTATTTTACCCGACGGTATCATCTCTAGGAAATTGTTTCCTGGAATTTTCGGGTCTCTGAAAAAAAGGAGCCGTGAATTGCTAATCCGTACGTTAGTATATTTTCAGCATTGTTTTATGTTCATTTTAACGTTTAAGAGGCATCGAGGGCAATTTTGTAGCTACGCCGATTGTTCTCTGAAAAGTATTTTCATATTTTGTTTATTTTGAACAATAAATGTTTCAAACGAATACAGAAGGTTCCTGTATTCAATGTATGAATAAATAAGAACAAACATTGTTATATATTCGCAGAATATTGTATGTTCTTTTCCTTCTATCGTGATTGTTTCCGCACTTACTAAGATTGTTTCTGTTTATATATAGATATCACTTTGTTCTTCTTTATTTTCACCATTACCGCCAACTTAACGTTATAAGTAGTGGGAATAATCCTTTATTCATTCACCAGGTTTAAAGAGTTTACGAAACCAATGTAGCCAGTTTATTTATTGCTTTATACTGACAATACTTGTTCCACAAATTTTACAAATAGTGTTAAGTATAAATAAATATGTAAATATTTTATGATATGAAAAATAATTTACAATACAGGTTGAAGTAGAATATTTAATATTAAAAAGATTATAACGTTATTTTGCAGTCATAATCTTTTTTTAATAAGTAAGTAATATTTGAAGACAATTTACAAACAGTCGTCTATTCTGTGTAGCAGATTAAACAAAGGTCTAAGTTTATCTGCGCTTGCAACATTTCCAACGTGGATTAACTCTGGTAAACTGACTATAAATTATATTATGATGAAATAGAACACTATGAAATATATTAGTCTAATAATGTATAATAGAACTTAAAAAAGATATGTCATCATAATTTTTAACCACAATAAAAAATAAATGGCTTTATGGTGGTTATAAAATATATTCGCTCAGAGTTAAATGTCTATGCACAGACCGACATACATACAAAAATAGTTACTAATGTATGACTTACATTGGTCCTTTAAATATGGGATAGCAACTTTAATATATTAAAGGGCGTTTTAACACCTCGGTTAATTGCCTCTTCAGGTGACGAGAGGGCTGGCTCCTTTTTCGCACAAAGAATCAGCTTAGCGATTCAGCGCCGAAACGCTTCCACCATTCTTGGGATCATTTCACGTGGGCATGTATAGTACTAGCGTGTAAGTAATTTAAGATGGATATAACTTGTACATTTTTGACCGACGCAAAATGAGCTACCGAAGACAATATCTACTAATCACCAATCTACTGGCATGTGACCGACAATTCGGCAGATGTTAACTTAAATAATGATTATTCATAATAAAATATATAACAAACTATTCGATAAATTTAAAATGATTATATTTTTGAAAACCGTTGACCCACCGTGTGGTATCCGATTTAGTAGAATAGACTACCCTCTTTCTTACCGAGGTGTCGTAAAATACGACTGAGGTAAGTTGATCTTAGGCAGGCGGCCGGTCGTAGAAACGCAGTCAAATCATGTTACAGCATGTTTATAAAATTTTGTGCCGACCCCACTTAGAGTGGGATAGGCAGGAAGATGATGATATAACTTGTACATTTTTCTTGTAAATAAATAAAAAAAGGGCGTTATATCAAATATTCCCTTTAGGTAATAAAACGAAAATTGACTACAATCATTTCCGTTGTGTCAATCAAGTACTTCGTCGCCCGAATATACGTATGCTCACTAATGAGCTTACCAATTTTCATCGAGATCGTTCTCAAATGATAGGTAAATTAAACGATGTCAAATGAAACTGATGAAATGAGTTTTTGGAATTTTCAAACAGTCACACCCTTATCATGACAAAACAATGCAAACTAAAACAATGAAAATATTTAAAGTTCTCCTTTTCATTACACCGATGTAAATTCCTTAAATATATTTAACTATTGTTCTCATGACGTACATGATAGTAGACTGAAGCAAAATGTCGACTCGACATTTTGCTTCAGTCTACTCATCAGTCAAGATGATTCGTTAAAAACATTAACTATATATTTAGCAAATAATAACGGCTCGTTGGCGCAGTTGGTAATGCCTTCAGCTCCGCGGGTCGTAGGTTCGATTTACACCAAGGGCTAACATTTTGTAACAAAAATTTGTTAGTTCTTCGATCCTGGGTGTATATACGTATGTATTTAAAATTATATAAGTATATTTTCACCAGTTGTCTGTCTACCATAACACAAGTATTAAGTTACTTACTTTGGGGACGTGTGTGTTAGTGTCCTATATATCTATTTAATTATTTAATATTGCGTGTTTCTAAATACACTTCATACTAATATAATACTATGGGTAAAATAGAAAAATCGAGCAGAGTTAAAGTATTACCTTAAATCTTCTGACAACCACAAAATGTATCAAGTGTATACTTAACTGCTTTCGTTCTTCATGATTTCAGTCTTTTGTCTTGTCACCTACACATACCTATCAATAGAGTTTATTGTCTTTTAACTCGTCTTTATTAAGTAATAGTGCCTGGTTGACCGAGCCTTGTTCGGTAATTTTTTACAAAATAAAAAAATATATAATAGAGTAGGATGGGGCTCGATCCTAGGTATTTTCATTTTTCGCGACCACCCGTTACTCCAATAAGCTACACTGATTGATTTCCACACCACAATATCCTATTCCGCTTGAGTTCAGCGACTCCCCTCTACATTTTAAGATAGTTTATACTAATACGTACTTGTACGGAAAATCTTCTTTCTTACATTCAACTTTTACTATTACATTGATTTTGTGTTATCTGAGATGAATAATATGAATAATATAATAATAATATATTTATTAGGAAAGAAAAAATGTATACATGTAACAATTTGGGCCATAACAACCGCATTAGTTAAAAAACTGTGTTGCAGTTGTTAGGACCTGCGCAGTACACAACGTTCCTTAACAAAAATTTACACACTACGAGTAACAAAACTAAATTAAATTAAAATTATACATTATAATCTATTCTAGGTTAAGTTAGTACAAAATTGTAGTAGTAATAATTATCTTACTACTACAATTTTGCAAAATAATTCATTGCTTTACTTTTTTTATAAGTACTTATTAATAGTCTACTTATTATTATGGATATCTATTGTTACTGACCAATAATGTCGTATTTTTACATTGTTCCCGTCAACTCAAGCTTTTAGGTAACTTTATAATAACAAACAATCAAGTTACACCGAAATGAGGATGAGCCCTGAGGCGGCGTCGCTCAAACTTTGAATCAGTGTCGAGTCAAGTCTGTACAGGGCAAGTTCAAATATTTACTTACACAGAAACATCACGTTGGTATAAAACGTGCGTAACATTTTGCTTGTTACTACTTACTACCACATGTTGACTTTTACAATAAGTACAACTAACTATTAAAATAGTAACACTGTATAAGTTGTTACTGACTACTGTTTTTCTTTTGAATTTACAACTTTAATATGATAAGGATAATCTCACTCCATATTGTAAAAATTGTAATATATAATATCTTTAATATTTAAACGAGTCAATCTTGTATCTTGTATAACTATAAATATATTTACTGAATCTCGGAAACGCTCTAACGATTTTCCTGAAACTCAGCATGTTATGGGGGAAAAAAATCGATCTAGCTAGGTTTTGTTTAAAAAAAAACCGTTTTTTTTCCCTGTTTTTAGGCATAAAAAAGGTAAAATGTAGAATTGAAAGTAAAGGACTTTTTTAGTTGTCAAACGTAATGTTGCGATAGCCGATGAGCGGACCGAAAATGTTCGAAACCCGGGTTCGATTCTCATATGTTATCGGCGCCATCTTTCTTTTTTTATATATTTTAAAAAATTACCGAGCAAGGCTCGGTCACCCAGGTAGTACAATTTAGAACATCTTTAAGTATTTTTTTAAATAAACTCAGATTGCAAATATATTTTAAGATTGTATTTTCTTTACAATTTTTAACGAAAAAAATGCAAACGAGCACCTGTCAGGAAAAGTTTAAAATACAATACAAAATTTTCTATCCTGTTTTTATTCTTCCACAGAAAGACATATTTTTCAAAATAGCTTAGTCACTAGTTTTACCGTAACAGAGATTAATTCCAACACAGACTTGGTATCGAAGTTACTTAGAATGCTATTAGTTTCACAAACGTATTTCACGTCGCGACCTCCGATTTCCGAGCCCTACCATAAATTTCAACATAACTTGGAGAAACAAGTTAAAGTACAAATAAGTACTGCCCTCAGAATGCGTCCCCGGTGACGTACTCATTTGTTCTGGCCGTAAATTACTGTACAAATGAAGCGAAGAGAAGTGAGCAAGGCTTTAAGTCCATCTTAAGACTTCTTGCGGGCTAGTTTCTTGCATTGCAAAACATCCCAAATCAAAATAAATTGAATTATAAAATGATAACACATAAATAATTTATAGCCGTGTTGTATTCAGCTGAGTAGAGTAGACCCTCATTTCTTACCGAGATGTCGTAAAAGGCAACTAAGGTAAGTTAACCCGCTGTGTGGTATCCGGCTGAGAATAAATGCCCACACTCATTTCTTACCGAGGTGTCATAAAAGGCGACTAAGGTAAGTTAACCCGCTGAGTCGTATCCGGCTAAGAAGAATAACCCACCCTCATTTCTTACCGAGGTGTCGTAAAAAGCGATTAAGATAGGTTGACATCAGACAGGCGGCTGGTTGTAAAATAACTAGCCAGATCAAAAAAACAACATTTTTAAAACATCTTGTGCCGACCCCACTTAGAGAATAAGGGCAAGAGAGTGATGATTATAATATAAACATGAGAAAATATAAACATAAAAATGCGATAAACAAATTAATTCATCAAATTTTCCGATAATTGCACATAACCTAATTCATTAAAATATTTTAAAACAGAAACGGGCTTAGATATTATTTACGTAAATAATCTTGTTTCGCGAAGGCGATCTACATCAGCGCAGCTTCGTTTAAAGTTTTAATCGCTTTCGAGCCGTGATAAACAAATTTTAATTAAGTTTTAATATCACCACGTAATTGCTGAGGCGAGAAACTGTTATAATATCTTTGTTTATGAAATTTCATTTCATCACGACTGCAATTCGCTTTAGGGAATATGAAAAAGTGTTTAAGCGAGTTTTAAGGGCAATAGAATATTAATTATTATAGGATTATATAACAAATGTTCTATTGCTAATATTTTTATGAATACTACCTAATCATAATAGACTAGTAATATCGTTTCTTTTATAATTTTACAGTACCTGAGTGACCGAGCCTAGCTTGGTCACTCAAATACCAAAATACCAATTATAAAAAAAAATTAAAAAGTGCCGGGTGACATGTGGGAATCGATCCCAGGTTTTAAACCAGGAACTTTTTTGGTTCACGCGTTACCATTAGAATATCACAGCTTTTGCATTTGACAGCTCATATATATATATATATATATATATATATATATATATATATATATATATATATATATATATATATATATATATCGGGGAGTAAGGGAATGGCGAAAACATCCCAAGCCAATCCAACTGTCAACCTCACCTGCACGTGGTGCTTCCTGCTAAACTACGGACGAGGCTCTGGCGACCGACCAATGGCGGTATAACCATACTACTGTTGGGAATCCAACTAGCTGAGGCTATCAGTGGCCTTGGGAGCAAAATAACCCCTAAAAGACTGGTGGAGAAGGCAATGGGAAACCACTGCACTAATTTCCCAAGAAAATCACCAATACGGTGATCACGATCCTCAGAAATGAGGGACCGACTATAGAGATATATATATATATATATATATTTTAGATGTTAATAATCTTATTTATAAAATTCTCGCCTTATATGTAAAATTCTCGTGTCATAATGTTAATTACCATACTCCTCCAAAAAGGCTTGACAGGTTTTTATGAAATTTTATATGCATATTTAGTATGTCAGAGAATCAGCTACTACATATTTCTCATACCCATAAGGGTTGCTTAACAACGTTTTTTTGTCAATTTTTTTTTATAATGTACTCTAGAAATTTCCTACAAAAAAAATTTCCTACAAAATAAATATTTTCAAGCTTTTGTTCTTTTAGCTATTTAGTAGCTTCAAAAAAACTGAAAATGTAATCAAATAAATGGAAAAAGTGATGTGAAGATGTAATAGTTCGACCTGACCCAAACAGTTTCAATTTCACGGTACGTTTGTTGGGCATCGAAGATGCTTTTAGGTGTCATTTTATGGAAGCTTCCACAAACGCGATCGTTTTGTTTTATAAAAATTTTGTATATTTTATTAACGGATGTCACGTTACAATATAAAAATAAAAATACCGTATTAGATATAGAACTTAAAAGTTTAAAAACCTTTAACGAATTACCTACCCTGGGCTTAAAAAGCTTTAAATGGCTGACTGAAACGATATGACACCTATTGAAGAAAAGTTACAATCAAGACCTTCCGAGCGATAATCTTTTTTATTAAATTATTTATTTAGTTTCTATTTATTTATTTTTCAGTAAGGCTTAATCGTTATGTGAACAACTATATAAAAATCATTTCAAAATTATCATTGAGTGATGATGTTTATTCAATCAAGCACCTTATAACATTTGTTAAGTTGGTCTATTCAGACGCCCATTTAATCTTGTATTCTTTGTTTGAAATTTCAAAGAATTATCATCTGCAATTGATATGACAAATAATTTTATTCATACAAAAGTTATAAAACCATTCAAAATAAAAACAATATTTTAATAAATTCAATATTTAGCTAATGATTATACATGAACTGAAAATACATAATATTTAAAATCAATACATACATCATCTTCCTACCCTTAGCTTACTCTAAGTGGGGTCGGCACAACATGTTATAAACATATTGTCACATGATTTGGCTACGTATTTTACGACCGGCCGCCTGCCTGACATCAACTTACCTTACTCGTATTTTACGACACCTCGGTAAGAAAGAGGGTGGTCTATTCTACTTAACCGGATACCACACGGCGGTTCGACTTACCTTAATCGCCTTTTACGACACCTCGGTAAGAAATGAAGGCGGTACTATTCTATTCCGCCGGATACCCCACGGCGTTTAAAATCAATACATACATCGGTTAGATTTTACGTCGTTCAGTAATATGTGAAAACGTATTACTTACGAGACAAGGTAGTACACAACTTCACTTTATCCTCACTGTTTAAGTGCAAAGGCGTGTCGGGTGCTCCGGCCTTCGTGAAAATTCAGCACCCGTCTGAAAATACGGCCGTCCAAGGAACCTTAATGTTTCCGAGTTGGCGCGGCTATTGGCGGTCAGCCGCGACAGCTTTTAAAGTCTTTCCTATAAAAGTTGCAACAGTTTAAAACGTTTTAGCTCGCGATTATCGTCGACTAACATTTTAAGCTTCGTTTTATTTACTACAAAACTTTGAGAAACCTAATTTATCATCATAGAAACCATAACTTTGTTATTATGTACAAAAATATGACATCATATTTCAACACTTTAGAATTTTATTTTATTGATGTAACTTTGTACTTTATTATTTTGAATTCAAAAATGTTTGATGTAAATACTACGAAATACGAAAAAGATCTCGATACTCCCAAATTCAAACTCTGATTTACACATTTACTAATTTTTTGAATATTCCTTTACAAAATCTACTGCCCACTAGCTATGCAAAAGTAGAAGTACCAAGGTAGTGGCTTTTTCCAAATTCTTTATATATGGTAACAGAAAATTGCTACTAACAGTTAAGTACGAATTATATCTATGATTTTTTCTATTCACAAATTATACATATATAAGTCGTTATTAATCTCTAATAAATCAAGTCTAAAAGAGATTTTGTACTATCAATTCCAAAAATTGAGAATGCAATACAATTTTTATTGAAACAAATATTCCGTTTAAAAATATTGACTGTATACTGTATACTGATGCTTAGTAACGGATTAATTGCATGGTATAATAATTTGAAAATTTAAATTATGATACTGATTTTGTTGTTATGAGCTTTCATGAAATTGCTTTACGTAAAACATGTCAAAACGCGGCTAAAATATTTATTACTAGCTATGACAGCGGATCGCCTGAGTGGAAATCAATTTGTTACAAAGTTTTTCCTATTTCAATGTACTTAAAACCGTAGTGTATTGTTTATAAAAACTTTCCTCAAGAATTAAACTATCTTTTAGTAAAAGCCGCACAAAAATCTGTTCAGTAATTTTTGACAATCCTGCAGCAAGCAGAAGCAGTTCCCGCCACGATAACGCCGCGTAAAGAGCTCATGAATAAGAGCCCCGTATGGGCTTGAAAGTAGTCGGGCTCATCCCATAAAATAACACGTGAGTATAGCCGGTTTCTATACATTAATTATGAATACCACTCACGATACTTTAAATTCAAAAAAAGATTTTGAGAAATTCAATCACATACAGACAGCTTTAGGAGACTTTATGTTATAATATGTATAGATAATAAACAATTTCATTAATCTCGATTTAGTATACGAGAACTAGAACACACACGCAATAACGTCAGTCGAGGATAATCCACGATTTCATGAAAGTCTAGTAAAATCTGCACACACGAGTCGATGAAACGCACCGCAACTGCACCGAGGATTAAATAGTGAAACTGGTAATTCCGCAAGCTTTCATGTCCTGGATAGACATCAACATATGTCAGCGTTAACATTCGGATTTGCGGGCATCGGATGGATATTAAACCAACCGCATGAGCCCGTCCCGAATAAAACAAACACCTAAATGAAACTGCAGTGAAGTTCACGAGTTAATTTAAATCGATATATGTTTGTAATTTAGTACGAGTAAAATAAGTGTGCTAGGTTTTTATTTTAGGTTTCAATTATTTGATTCACGTCGATTGTTAAGAATTGTGAAGTAAATACTTTTTTTAAATTCCAATTCTAAGGAAAATAAATAAATAAATTATTTCTTGAAAGAAAAAAAATAAAAATAAAAAAAATCTAAGGGTCAGAAGTAAATAAGTTAATATAATATACGCTGACATCTCTTAAGAAAAAGCTAGACGTGGACAAACTAAAACTAAACGTCGAAGTCTATCTGATAAAAAGCAGAAAAGTTTCATAATAATCATAATTCCCCTGCCCTTATACCACTCTAAGTGGAGTTGGCACAACATGTTTTTTGTTTCCATTGTATTCTCTCCTATTATTACAATAATATTATACTATATATTATTATCGTCAATTCTGGCGCTACTCCTTTTATCGTACCTTACCTCCTTCGCATGTCATTCAAAAATGTATAACAATGTTGTCTAAAATATAACTTTCTCGAATTTGTTGACAGACGAGATTATAAGTTCCCGCTATAATACAACTAATAATTGTAGAATGGGATTATCGTTGGCTCCGTGCGACGAGTAGACAGTTTAACAAAAGTTGTATGACATTCAGAATCCCGCACAATACATTTCCTACAAATCCTATACTATTAAACGAACAAGATTATATTGCATTGCGGCTTTAGGCATTTTTATAAAGCTGCCTTTATTTAGAATTTCTTATATTCATTATATTCATCAAATTTTGACGAAAGTACTCTAAAATCACACCGCGTTGAGGTAGATATAAACATTTACGGGGCTTGGTTTTGTTTAGAATTCACGGTCGACCCCAGTAGTGTCACTCCGGTTCATCAACTTTCTTTATCCCAAAATTATCTTTAATCCGTTGCGCCACTCGGCCAGTAACTAATGGAAAAAAAACTAAACACACTTTCAAATTCATAATCCCGACTAATAAAGTTATTTAAGTTTCATTTTTGTTTTACCACTTGGAAAATTCAACAAATCTTATTTCTTTTTCGTAAAAAAAACTCGGGCCTTACAAAATTTATATAATGACGATTTCATTCACTCATTCAAGACTGCTACATAGTATCAAAAATCATAAATTAAGCACCTTATTAACAACCTAACCTTAACTTACCCTAAACTTAATTTTGTACCCTACTGGAAAAAAGATTCATGAGTTAACGTGGTTGCCTTTAAATCAGGCTACCTTGAGTCGGGTCGAAAGTTTATCGCATTATACCAAGTGGCAGCACTAACTGTCACTCGCAGACCTGGCCACACCGCGCCCCACGACTTAATCGCCTAACTTTCCCCTACGATTGGAGTTTTTGTGGAATTGTGGCGCAACGCTCGGCCGCTAATTTATACGACCACTGAATAGAAAGAGCACTCAACTCATTTTACTCCCATTACGTATTCAGCACGTACTTCAATCGAATTTGGAATGGATACTTCAACTTGATGGTTTTTTATATAATTGTTTATCATAAATGAATAATAGATATTGTTAAAACAAAATAAAAAAAAATACAGTCCTCCGCAAAGTAACGCCTAATTCTTTAAATAGGTTATACGTGTGAAAGGTATCATTAAACTTTAACACAGTGTAATTTTTATGTTATGTTTCAAATGAAACTGAGTATATTAAAACTTTTTTTATTCGTTATGTGACTGAAAAGATGATTTTAGTGCAAGTGAATTAAAATGTGTGTGGAACGAGGAGGAGGTTAAAATTAAGCTCAATTTTTGATTCTAGCCTTAAATTTTCACTTTAGTGCTTTCGTCAGAAGCCAAATCGCTTCGCAATGTGATTAATATAATCGTAGATAGTAAGGTTAGCTTGTAGTTACTATGGGGATAGCTTTTATCTACGAAAAAATCTCCTATGAAAAACTAGAAAAAAAAAATTGTAAAGAGCATCAAGAAGCATGAACTTAAACTCCTAAAAGTACTTACATTTACGGAAAACTTAATTAGTTGTTTTTAAATTATGCTAAAAAACATTGTTTTCTTTGGGTGCAAACAGTTAGGCTGATATAAATAACTTAATACTCGTACAATACTCCAGACAAACACATTACCCAAAAAACAGTAAACTCGAAGTCACCTGTCAAGTGAGTCAGACACGCAAGTTGAAAATGCGGGCAGAAGTCTCCAGGGACTTGTGGTCACGTATAAATTAAGGTCACTACGTCTTTGTGGTTGTGTTCAGACCAACTATTTTTTTTTCTAAGCTTTGTTCGAACACTATTATATATTAAAAATACTTGTTGAGACACCTTTTACACAAAAAAGAGAAATATAGTACATGCAGCTTCTATAGCGTAAAGATTATTTATTATTTTACTTTTAGGTTATACGTCTCTGGAATGTGATTTATTCCATAGACGATTAAAAATTTGTGGCGAATTTGAAATCCCTATAATTTACGTATCATATAATTAAAAGATAACGCAATGTATGTGAAATGTCGAAAAACAATCGTACAAATTGTCCTAACTATAAACATCCACAATCAATTTAAAACAATCATTTTGTTTAAACCAAATTTACATTCTCGAGAAGAGTTTTAGAACTGGTGACGTAGCTATCTATAATAATGGGCAAAAAATAAACTAGGGCTCTAACTAAACAATTTAAAATTGAAGGGGGGGATTGGCAAACTTAGGGGCCACTGCCCCTTTTTGCCTTCCGATAGCTACGCCATTGCCTAAAACATCGTGAATCGGCTTTAATTTTTCTCGTAATAAGTGAAACTGAAGAAATAAAGAAGCACTAAACATACTGATTCTTAGAGTAATAACTAAGAATCAGTATGTTTACAGTGCTTCTTAAACCAATAAGGCGATTGTTCTATCTATCTTTCTATCTATCTATCTATCTTTCGGAGACGCTTGTCGATGCAGGGTGGGTGGTCAGCTTCTATTCCGGACTATTCCACCCATTTCCCAATGTTTTTTTCCATGGGACAAGGGTTTCACTGCTGTCCCGACAGTGTCACCTGCTCTAATCTACCCGTAGCTTTTACGAACCTGAATATATCCCTGAAGGAGATATTTGTCAGATCTTCAACTTCAATTTCATCCTTACCCAGTATCATACTACTACCCATCTTACCAGCGAGTACATAAGGCGATTGTTACTCAAATATTTAAAACCAATATTTTTGTATCAAATTTTACCATGAAAAGATACATTTAATTTTTCATTTCTCTTATTCTATCGCTCAAAAGAGTTTTATAGGAAAAAGTAGTTTCCATCTTTCTCAGCGAGCGAATCCTTTGATTCGTTGACAGTTGAAATTTATGACGGTTGCTTTTACATAATAGAAAACGTAACAGTAGTGGAGCGAGAAATAAATGAAATCTTGTGATGATAAAAGACAAAGCGGGCAGATGAAGTTTTGTGCAAAAGAGATTATACCTGCAATATGTAAAACCCATAAGTATAATTACAGAATTTCATGTTAATTTGTTACAATACGTTTCATATACAACCTCCTTCAAAAAGTTAGATCAATAATAATAAAAAAAAAACATTGTCGCCGTCAACATGATAAGTTGTTGAAAACGTATAAATGGGTTGACTTTTTGAAAAAATTGCTACTTATAAATTGAATAAGGGAAAAGGAAAAATGTTGTTGCTATAAATTATAATCATATTTTCACCAAAATTAAATAAGGTATGTTTAATTAAATGAAAATATCTGGGAGACCGATCTTCGCTCGGTAATTTTTTGCAAAAAAAAGAAAAACAATTTTTTAGTCGAGGCTGCCTGTTACTCGAATAAGCTACGTCGACTTGACAGCTACTGGTGAAAATTCAATTCAATATAAATGTTAGTGTTTTTTAATGCCCAAAAACAGGGAAAAAACAGTATTTTTTTACATAAAACCTAGCTAGATCAATTTTTCTCCCCCAAAACCTCCTACATGCTGAATTTAAGGAAAATCGTTGGAGCCGTTTCCGAGATTCAGAAAATATATATATATACAAGATTAACTCATTTAAATATAAAGATAAAGTAGACTAAATATATTAGTATTTTATAATGCAATCTTTTGAACTAAGGAAGCCCTCAAAAATTTTATAGCACCTACCAGACATTTCAAATTTGACCCTTAGTGAAGTTATAAATTTTTTTGTTTGTCTATTACTTAAATAATATCATTTTTTTATATTTACGTTTGCCCAACTTTGAGAATGTTAAAAAAATCTTTTAATAATTGCATTTATGCTACTAAGTTTTATATCTGGCATCAAATCCGAACTACGTGCCTTTGTATAATCACGAGGATAAAACGGGCGCGCTTGTCTCATACTCTCTGAATTTACCTCAGAAAAATTAATAAAAAAAATATTTATTTATATTAATAGAAAAAGACTTACTAATTAATTAAGAAATAATATACTATAAAGGTGATTATAACAAATACAATCGTGGTGTTTACCGAACTACTGATATCCATGACTCGTTCGCTTCAACTTAAGTGTTAAAAAAAAATGATTTTCCTCTTATGAGTTTGACGATTTCAAAACAGGAGTTAAAAAACGTTACCCCACTAAACGTGGTCAATCTAAGGCAATATTACTAATTAATTATTATTCTATTCCATTAAGCATAATTGCAAACTGCACCGACTTTAATTAAGAAAAAAAGTAGATATTCGAATTATAAAGATAGGGCTCGGAATCGTAAAGTAAAATTGTGTAGTACAATATATAATGGTACGACCAGACCCGAACAGTTTTAATTTCACGGGACGTTTCTTTGGCGTCGACGATACCCTTAAGGATAATTTTAAGAAAGCCTTTTCACATTACTACTTTTGTATAGTTTGCTTTTTTGCAACATGCTACATTTTAAGCAAGAATTGTTATGTAGAAAAGCAGTTTATGAAGCTTTTTTTATTTTTGACTAGCTGTGCTGACGGGTTCACCCGCGTGGTAATCAGTGTGTCACAAATTTGTCCCAAAGTAAAATTGTCATAAAAGGGTAGTTACTGTGAGTTAACAATAAGAGTTAGAGAAGTGCTGTCCAGGACTTTTTGGTGGTATTTTTGTAGATCTACAATTCTCTAGTACATGATTTTAGTATATCTGTGTTAGTTTACGCGACGCACGCGGGTAAACTCTGTTCGACACAATTTATATAAAACCGTAATGTACTCTTAATCTAAACCTCTCGAAAGAATTAGACTATTTTTCCGTAAAAATCGTACGAAAATCCGTTCAGAAAATTTTGAGACAATCAGTCACATACAGACAGAAAGCTTTTGGGGACTTTGTTTTATAATAAGTATAGATAAGCAATATAAGCTTAGTCGTGTAACGACTAGAGTAACTCAGTATAAAGTATACTAGTATAAAGAGATGAGCTACTTTATACAAGTAGTCAAATCCTCGTAGACCACCTTCAAGACATAAGCAAGTAAAGTAACACAAGTACGTAGACTAAAAGCTACTTCAATTTAAAAAAGACAGACGTCTTCTGGTTAACTGTTTGGACATATATACCTCTTTATGTTTTGAAATTAAAATATAAACTTTAGGACACGAGGATAAACATTTTTACTTCACCCTCACCAAACGTTTGAGTGCAAAGGCGTGTATTACGCCGCCTGGAACCAGAGCCCGTGAAAAATCAGCACTCACCAGAAAATATGCCCGTTGATGGACTTTTATATTTTAGATTTAGGGCACCTACTTGCGGTCAATATACGACGTGTTACCTACAAACATTATTGGCAGGTGTTGTATTAAACCTTTGTTTTGATTTTGTGAAATATTATATTACAAAGCGAGTCTCAAAATATATAACAGATAGAAAAATATATGACAATAAGTATTGTGCAAGCACGACTTAAATTTATTAATTGGTTAATTTATAATTTATATTTTAGTTAATAGAAAACAGTCATTTGTCGGTTACAAAAAAATAATCAAACTATGAGCACGGGCTCAAACACATACTTGTTAAGTAACCACATCCACGTCCACTCTCATCCAATAGTTCTGGTGTTACTGACGTGGTCCGCTTGAGACAGACTTTCGCATTTATAATATTATTAGGATAGGATAAGATGAGCAATGATTTTATGATGAAAGTTTTATTACCATTATAATTAAGTACAGTAATATTTGTTCAAGGTTGCGAACTCATTGGACGAAATACGTTCAGTTGGACAGTGCGATAGGCAACGCAAATGATTGACATAACGGAAATGACTGCCGTCAAAACTCTTGGCGTATCGCAAAAACGCTCGTTGCGTTCGATATCGTAAACATTTTCACGAGAATTTAACTTTTAAGGGTTACCTATATATCGTAACACTGCAAAGTTATAATGCTGTTTAATTAATATTTAAAATAAACATACTGGCGTTTTGTAATTACGTTATCTTTGGTGTGCATTGAATTTGTTAAACTATGTATATCTTGGAATGTCACGAAGCTAGAGGAATCAAATATAATGAAAGTTATTGTAACGGAAGGAAAATGAGCAGAGCGGAAGTTGAAGCATAAAGACTTGAAGTGTGACTGTGGCAAGGTAGGCTGACGGGCAGAGATTGTACCATAGAGACGTGAAATTAGCTGTGTGGTATGCTGACAGACGGAGAGGTGCGGTGCGGAGAGAGGAGTTGTGGCACCATTTGACATGGTCGTTTTTTGTGCGCGGAGTTGACAAGTTGTTAAAAAGATTAAAATAATTAAGTTGACTTTTGAGAAAATTGCTTCTTATTTATCGAATACATGTAAAGGAAAAATATCGTTCACGTTTTGATTCAGTGATGCGTCCTGTAAATTAATATTTTTTAAATATTTTATACATAGCTTAAATATTTCAAAATAAGAAGCAAAGGAGTATATCGATTTAGGACGGTACGGAATCATAAATATCAGAATACATTGGCTGTTGACAATTCAAAAGTGCATGAAAGAGCTTATTTGAATTAAGATTATTTTATTTTGATTTGATTGAATGTTGTTACACACAGTTACTCTTACTTGTTACTTGTTACATAGTACAAGCCATAATAAATTGTATCAGTTACATCAATTGAGTGAGTTTATGTGTAATAAAAATGCGCGATCTATCAGAATTAGCAGACCCTACTCCCGTCACCATATGATCGATGCGCGGAAATGAAGACGATATTTTTCTCATAGCACGCGATCTCAAAATCGGCAGTTAATCATGACGTGTCGAGTTGCTGATGATGCGGATTCTAATGTTTTTATAGATTGAGTAAGTTGATGGGTCACCTGTTGCTATCATATTCATATGTATAGGAGGAACGCCGTGTGGTATCCGGCTGAATAGAATAGTACCAACCTCATATCTTACCGAGGTGTCGTGAAATACTACTAAGGTAAGTTGATGTGAGGCAGGTGGCTGGTCCTAAAATGGGTAGTCAAATCGTGTGACAGCATGTTAATAACATGATGTGCCGACCTCACTTAGAGTGGGATAAGGACAGGAAGATGATAATGTATAGGAGGTGTTCGGTGCATATTAGCACCTTACACATAACAGTATAACACCATAAATACGGACGCGCGGCGCCGCCGCATTCAGTTTGCATTTGTGTACCAGCACCGCGAACAACTCGCGCCTCCCGGCATTTAAAATTTTAGGAGCATTAGTTTATAGTAGCATAGTTTAAGTAATCAAATATCATTAATTTTATTATAGGTTGGGGTAGAAAACAATTCTTCTCCTTACAGGAGGAAATGTAATAAAGAAAAATATTTTTTGGGTCAAGAGTTCTTTGCATATGTAAGTGCATAAACTAGAAAATGGCAATAGATATGTATAATGGAAAACAAAGAAGGAGAGCGGAAATTGTAGCATATAGACGTGAAGATAGCTGTGGCGAGATGTGATGACGGGTGGAGAGGTGCGGTGCGGCGCGGAGAGTAGCGTGGTAGCGCTATTTGACTTAGTCGTGATTTATGATTGTAGATCTAGAAATTATGCATAATGTATATTTAACATACTAATTTAAAAAATTTATTTCCTTATAACAAAGATTAAATTATTTTTGTAAAGGTTTCTAGCAAATTTGGGTTACAGAATATTAGTAAACTTGTCAACCCCTCCAACTCCCTCCCTTGTCAACAAAGCTACATGCTTGTGTTAGAAGTGGGTTCACGTTGATAGTATAATGACAACAACAAATTTTTCCTTCAATCCTTTCAGAAGTGAAGGTAAAAATACATTCACACTTCCGTATATTTTTATACCATAAGTGTAGATTGATACCTAATATATACAGTAACACAGTAATCTAAAAATATGAAAATTTTTCGTTTCCACGTTGTTGCAGTGTTTTTTTACACACTGCAACCGCCAGCAATACCGCAGAAAGATGTGTTATTATTTACTATGCTCTCGCTTCCACCGCGGTTCAATTACTTCCCATCGAGTACCAGTGCATCGCTATTGTATTTACCGAGAGCTCCACTGCTCATGCCAATTGCCAATTGAAAGGAACGCGAGCAATCGTTCGCCAAGAATGCATGCGAAGCCTGCTGGTTGTGTTTCATTTGAAACAATTCTGTGTACTTAAAAGCATGATTTTTTTTCTCTTATAATGACGAATAGCAAATACGCCAGTACTAAATCCTGGCATATTCGAATTTCCACAGCCTTTACCAACAGTTTGAGCCTGGTTAATAAATGAATTGTAGTGCCGAATTGGTTGTAAATATTTATTTTGTTATACAGTTTTAATTCTCAACTTTTATAACTTCTTGCGTTTAAAATCATGTTCTTAACGAACAATTCGAGTTTCAGTTCACACAACACATTTTCAATATTGATGAATTTAAGTAAAATTCAATCCTGCCCTTATTCCACTCTAAGTGGGTCGGCACAATACGTTATTAACATGCTGTCACATGTTTTTACGACCGGCCGCCTGCCTGACGTCAACGTATCTTACGACACCTTGGTAAGAAATGAGGTTGGTATAGACCAAGTTTCCTCCGTATAGGAATAGGCGTATAGGCGTATAGGCTCCGTATAGGCGGAATAGAATACAGAATTTAAAAAAACATTGAATTAACATATTTAAAAACATATGGAGCAAGGCAAAATAAATAATTGTTCACAAATTAGGATATATGAACACGAAAGTTAACACAAACGAAATCGCAGGTAAAGTTTATTAGAATGAGGACACACATAAAATGTCTTTAACAGACATAAAAAGGGGCTTAAAATAAAACGAATCATACAATTAACCGAATAAGAATGAAATTGGATCATTGATTGGTCCATTAGAACGTGAGGAAATGTAAAGTATTTATGGCCTATTGGATTTGCAAATATAAAGGTTTTTGGTTTAAAAATAGATCCATTCTTTATGGTAGGCAATCCTAGGGGATTTTTAGACGATGATTATCGTGTACAATAGAATATGCCCTCTACAAGGTCGTGGTCGTGCTTAATCATTTGTAATCGCCGTAATTATTAGGAGGCTTTTTGTAACGCGAATGTACTTGATATGACTATTACGTAAAGTAAAGTAAGTACCATCCCACTATTGGGCAGAAAGATTGGAGCTAAGGCCTACCACGCTGCTCCAATGCGGATTGGTAGGTTACACATATCTCTAGAATTCTCTTAAGATATGTAGGTTTCTTCACGATGATTTCCTGCAACGAAAAACATGTAACATTACAATTAACAATTAGACATATAAGTATATATAATAGAAAAACTCATTGGTGTATTCCCACGGTTTGAACTCGTGATTACCCTTGATGAAGCCGAACTATTAGGTATAAGAAGTTATATATTTAAGTATTAGTAGTAATAATACTAGGATGCAAAAGCTTTCGCTTAAAATAAGTGTCCGCGATGTCTTAAGTATTTTAACGGAAAGGTTTGTTCTGTTTAACGAAGCGTCTCGGCGTCGCTTCATAATGCGCTTATGATTTATTGCATCAGATTTTTGCAACACCTAAGATTTAACGTCTTTTACTTGAAAACTACATTAAAGATTTTATAGTGAAATATTATTAAGCGTTTAGGATAGGATGGTAGCTAATCATTTGTTTTTAAGACTAACTTAGATAATGTTGTAAGGTGTCGATAATAGATATTAAATTACAAATATCTGCCTTTAATTTTGACTCCGTGGACTTTTATTCGGCATTTAAACAATAGCCTGTATGATTCTTTATGGACGCTCTGCTTGGTTGTGAATTTATATACAAACAAACCAAAATTAAATTAATTGTGAATTAACACAATAACTTGTGCATACAACGTTGTGTAAAATTTTCAAAATTGGTAGTTTAAATTTTAATATAACTTTAGAATTGTAGAAAATTTTCAAATTACAATAAACATCAAAATCTTGTATATAGATTTATACTTCATACAGATTACTTTAAATATACCTGTTACCAAAAAGTCTTTAATGCGAAACATTGTTTTCGTTAGGTTTCATATTACTTATATTTTTACTAAATTCAATAAAAACATCACTGATAATAGTAGTTACACAATTCTTCATTCTCAAGTAGTGTAGACGATGAGCTGTTATTCTGAACGATTGTGCCGCGGGACACGAATTTAATCCCAGATCTCAGAACGGCAGACACGAGAAATGTCACAAGAAAATATATCTGCTTTTGCGATCTTGCTTTATTTTTGAGAGTTCTTTATTCGAAAAATGCCGTTATGTTTTATTGTTTATTATAGTGTAATAATGTAACAGCGACAATGTAACAGCGATTAGGAATAACAAGATATTATCAATTCGCGAAAGAATTTAATGTGTTGTCGCCCATCGCATTATAGCTTAAGTACTACTAAGAAAGACTTTCCTTACAATTATATACGAAAATTTATTAAGAAAAAGATATAAAATTTTTGAGCTGTGGTAGCTCAGTGGTAACACCGTGCGCCTCTTTTGAGGAGGTCTAGGGTTCAAACCCCGGGCAGGCACCAATGAGTTTTCTAGTAAAACTTATGTGTCTAATTGATAATTGCAATTTATCACACGCTTTTCGGTGAAGGAAAACATCGTGAGGAAACCTGCATATCTCTAGAGAATTCTGGGTATATGTGTAACCTACCAACCCGCATTGGAGCAGCGTGGAAGGTCTTAGCTCCAATCCTTCTCTCCATAAAAAAAAAAACGGAGAGAAGAGTCCTATGCCCAGCAGTGGGATAGTAACAGGCCGTTACTTACTTACTTTTATAAAATTTTTAAGAATAAATGTAGCCTAATAAACTTTTGTAATCAGAATTGTAAAATATTTTTTTCTAATAAAGTTTTTTGTAAAACTATTAAGACTTTCTTTAAAAATGTATATAAAAAAGTATACATGTTTAATAAAGAATTTTTTATTTGAAACCTAATAAACTTTTTAAACCAGTTGTAATGTAGGGCATTATAGTAACATAAGTTTATTTAAAATTTTGTAATTTCGAAATCAAATGAAAATGGTATAAATGGCGCGATGTTCCGGATGTGTGTAATATAAATACGTCGGCGGGAAAGCTTTTACTGGCGGTTATTTCTACAGGGAACAGTAAGCAGTTACACGTACTACAAACTCCGATATGATATTTGCTGCTGTATTTTGATACACAACCCGTATAAAACTTCATATATGAATAAATGTTTTATGAGTATTTAAGAATGTATCTTACTTAGTATATATTATTTTACAGTAATTATCAGACAATTTTTTTTAAAATATAAATCCTGTAACTGTACTCCAAGGCAAATGAGAAATAGCTAATGAGGCATTGTGATCTGTTATTGGAATATCATAATTCGTCATCATAATCCTCCTGCACTTATCCCACTCTAAAATATTGGAATATCCTAATTATTCTATGTTAAATTAGTACAGACAGTTATACTGAAGGATACCTAGCCGAACCATGTGACAATATGTTTATAACTTGTTGTACCGATCCCACTTAGAGTGGATAAGGGCAGCAGAATGTTTACTTACAGTTATAGAATCAAATAAGCATTTTGAACAAGTTTTATTGTAACTGTCAAAAAATGAAACGCAAAGATACATTAGACTTGAATGTTGACATATTAGTTGGTATTCAATAACAGCATTTACCATTATCCAGCTAAAGAGAAGCCCAGAACTTTCTTTATTAAGAACTAACAATTGCCAGCGGCTCTGCCCGCGTGCTCCTATTCCTATTCATCTTAGCGTGATGTTGTATAGCCGATAGCCTTCCTCAATAAATGGACTATTTTACACTAAAAGAAGTTTTCAAATCGGTCTATTACAAACTCTTAAGCTTTTTATATTAGTATAGATTTGATGTTTTCACGTGCTCCCGCAATTGACAAGGTTTTATAGGCATTTATATTAATTTAAATAATGATAAATAATTTTCTTAAAAGAAAAGTAGTGCCGTAAGTGATTTAAAAATGAAGAAATAAAAGATCAGACGACGATGGTTGACATCGTAAAAGTTTTTTACGTTTACGATGGCGCCAACCTCGCGTATATAAAACACTTAAATTATGTGTTTCTTTTATTTGTAATCTGTCCCGATATGCAAAAACGTTTCCACATACAAAAAAACCTCTTAGACTTAAACTTTTTTTACGCGGCAAAATCTAAGCTACTATATTCACTTTATATATGTAAAACAGAAATCAGTAAGCTATTAAGAAAGCGCTAATATTAGATATAAAAAAGTTTTTCTTTGTTGGAAAATCTGTAATGAATTGTCAATAAATAAACATACTAAGCTAAAACATAAAGATATCTGCCCAAACATCATTTCAAGAAATAATTTTAAAGAAGAAGAAATATCTGAAAACTAAATGCTACATTCAAAAGTTTTGTGAAGTAAACTGATAGTAAAACTGTCGCTAACGAAACATGTTTCAAATGCAACGGTGACCTCCTACTGAGTTTATTATTTATGCCGATCGTGAATCGTGCCGAGAATAAGTTAAAATATACAGAAGTATATCTTAACACAATCTCTTTACGATAGAATAAAAAATTAAAAAAATAAGCACAAAGTATACAGTACAAAAGAACTATAGTGCTAAAGCGACATCTTAGCGGCCGCCTCAATTCTACTCTTTCGGCTTTCTCACGTGGCTTTGCTTGTGGTTTTCACAATAGAGAGGAATGAAATAAGTACAATTGTTCACCTACTGGATGTACATTCCAGAGCTGAAAAGTATCTCGGAGTAATACCTGTGACGTCACCGTGTTTGAGAACTATAACTGGACGTTGCCCCGTGACTGTCTGGGTATCGCACCTTGCTCCAGCCATCCCATCGCCCCCACGGAAAGTACCAAAACTGCGAGAAGTATAAATTAGGCGGGCCAAAGACCCAATTTACGATACTTATAAATATAATAAATAATAAATATTTCCTTTTTGTGTTGACTAAAGGCCTTGTTTTTTTTGCGAGTCCAAAACGTCACACACTTTTTGTTCCTTATACTTCTATGTCCTGTAGTATATTTTTTATAACAACAATATAGTTTCATTAACACTAATAGGCGTATGTGAGCGCCATTTGTTTCTGAGTTGTGTTTAGGATATTACAAGATGAGCGATGATGTTGTCTGCGCTTATGTTCATAAATTAGCTAGCTTGATAAATGTGCTGTATGTCAATCTGTATATCTACATATGCTTTTAATAAGCTTCTTTTTAATAAAAAATCACATCGCAAGTACGTATCTATAACACGCAACGGAAAAAAAATTACAAACAACAAAAATTGTATTGGGTGTACTTAAGATCACGGCAGAAGCGAAAAAATCATCAAAGCCAGGTTAAAAATAGGAAAATATATTTTTTTCGTTTTTTATTTATCTATTTATATTTGATGCGTCCCTCATGTAAAGGTCACTGAACGATTATTGCAGTGACGCGTTGACTATATTTGTCTCGCTTGTTTAGTCGAGTCGACTTTACCCGAAAAAGCATTATAATTCAATGCCGAACGTGCAAAGATTGCCGAACGAGTATAGTAGAGAACGACAAAGACGCGACAGCTCTACCTTTTTGCGCCCTTAGTCATATCGAGCAACTGGACGAGCGTTACATAGACGAGCGTGATGGCTCATGGCGACGTGTGTGCACTGGCCCACAATTACGCGCCCTTAGAAGATTTCACTTCAAAAAATAAAGAAATACTTTAAAAAGTTTACATTATTAATGCATATATTGTTACTGACCACAAAAAGGTAATCATTATGAAAACCACAGACGTCGATAACATTCTACATATGATGTTTTTTTTTTGACATCGCTGGATTAGATCAATTCAGTCCCAAGTAGTACAATGCTTAGTACAATGAAATAGTCAAGTATCAAAAGGGATATATTTATCAGACAAACAAAACGAAGTAAGTACCTACAGTCATTTATACGTGACCACACGGTCGAAATTTCTTAGGCATTCATAATTCCCTTGGCTTACGTGCAGTCCCATCTGAAAAATAACTTAACAATATATTGACCATATTCTTTTGCTTGTTGCCTGGAAATTTCTATCATTTTCACAATCACATTGCCCCCATTGTAGACTTACATATCATTTGAATAGTAATAAAATTATGAATTTAACTGTCTTCAAAGATAAAACTACCTTATTCTGCGAAATAAGTAGACTATTTTGTTTTTGTTTATATTATCTATTAATTATTTGTATAAATTATTTTACGTAAACAATATTTATGCTTAACAATTATGATAAATAGTTACATAGAATCGATATACCATGGAATAATATTATGGCAACTAAAAATATCTAAAAATTATATACGTGAACATAAATTACATAGTTTCCACTATTCTAAATTCTTAAAGTACTAAATATCTCATGATCCTTATACTTTTTAATATCCTCTTAAAGTTTATCATATCCTTTTATACGAATAAAGCACTATTTCCATCAATCTCATATTACTTTTACCATTTCAAATAAAATCGTTTCAATTGGATATATGTCGAGAGTGTCCTGTTAGAATTGTTATTTCCGTTATCATATTACAAGAAATATTTGATACAATATACGAGCTTTGAACGATGATAGGTATGGAAACTGAATCTATGATGAATCCTTGTGGCTTATTTTCTTATTTTATCATTTAAATTCATAATAGGATATTTAAAATCAGGTTGTACTTAGTAATGTCTTAAAATACACTTTTTGTCATTCAAAAAGTAATTTATTACTCTGGTACGGTTAGCCCTGACTGAATCATCACCAAAAGATAGAATTCGTTCTTAGGTTCAAGCCTTTATTAACACGAAACTCTAAAGTCCAGTTTTTGTACAATACACTTAAAGATATAAGATTCTCAAGAATTCATTTTGCTTTCTGGCAAAGTAATTCAAGAATTAATGAAAAATAATATTGACATAAGTTTGCACGTCGATGCTTCTTAAACAACCGGATCGCTTTCCGATCTTTTGAAATAGGTACTGACTACTGTCTTTTTTGACCGCCCTTGGTGAATCCAAATTGTATCCTTATATTAAACTTATTATCACTATAACTATGCTGTTTTTTTTTACCCACCGGGTAATTTTTTACAGAGGTTTTCCTTCCTCGCAACCCGAAGGTCGCAGTCCTCATTGCTGTGGCCGTAACCATGTCCAGCCAGACTTAAAGTAAGCCCAACTGAACCCGTCGCTCATTAAAGACTCCACCCCAACCCCCCTGGAGTCTCCGGTCCATCCAGATTGCCCTCTGCTAATCAGAGGGACAACTGGATTCGCCACCCCACAGTGGTCGCCAAGACTAATCTTGCCCAGGGTGCGCCACGAGGAGGCCGACCACTTTGGCACCCCACTATAACTATGCTGTACCAACCAATAGCAACACTTTTATGTTACAAAAGCGAAAAATGACACATTTTCCTTCTGAAAGTATAAGTCCATAGTATAATAAACTCAATACCAAATTGTGAAACTTTGATTTGCAATTAAATGTTTGCAACCTTCAAATAACCGTTTTGTCTGAGTGATAGATAAGCTTCTCGGGCTTTTGAAGGCGGTCGAGCCTGACCGCAAGTAGCCGCGTCAAATCGGAAACATTAGGGTTCCAACAGCGACCATATTTTCCGGTAGTCGCAGAATTTTCACAAAGGCCAGTTCCGGCCGGCTCACGACACGCCTTTGCACTTAGACATTGGGATAGATAGAAAATCTGTACCGTTGTATGTTTGAGATAACGTTTTCGCCGTTCTTACTTTAATGTTACACTAAAATGTTTTTAGTGTGTATCGTATGTAATCGATCTGTATCTGTTGAAAAGAAATCTAAATTTTGTCTTCGCAATCACATTGTATTGAAATTTTTAATAAAAACAAAATATGATTTTTCCTGTAATGATTAAAAAGTGCCAAATATTTTATGCTAAGCTCACAATTTTTTTTATAGCTAAAATACATTTTTTTTCTTTTTTAATTTATTTAAACCAAAGAAACACAATTATAACAGAAAATACAAACCTAAAAGTAATTAAGTCTTTCATTTTTTTGGTTCTTACTATAAGGTTTTATATACCACCCTCTTTCTTACCGAGGTGTCATAAAAGGCGACAAAGGTAAGTAATAATTTGACCCGCCACGAGGTATCCAACTAAGTAAAATAGACTATCCTCATTTCTTATCGAGTCGTAAAAGACTACTAAGGTAAGTTTACCCACCGTGTGGTATCCGGCTAAGTAGAATAGACTATACTCTTTCTTACTGAGGTATCGCTAAAGGCGACAAAGGTAAGTTGATGTCAAGCAGGCGGCCAATCGGAAAAAACCTAACCGAATCTTGTAACAACATATTATGCCGACACCACCTAGAGTGGGAAAAGGGTATGAGGATGAATATGAACGTCTTAAATGTGAATATCCTTAAATATGAATTTAAATTTTAAAATACGAAAATAAATCAAGGATACGTCACAGCTTATAAGGTTTTATATAATAAATGCCTATCATATCAATCAAATATATATTATATTATACCAATTATATATAACAGTTTTACGTTTTTTTTTCTTTCGTATGCCAAAGCCCATTTTGATTTACTTGTTGGTTGTGTTTAAATATGTAAATAAATATTTTACCTTTCCCAGCTCCCAACCTAACTCGACATTGATTCAAAGTTTGAGGGACGTCGCCGCAGGGCTTTTCTTCGTCTGGGTCGTAACATTGTTTCCAGTTATGAAGTATTAGTGAGTTTGGGTTTGTCAGCTTTCTTAATAATTCAGCTAAAAGTAGTGAATCCACCACTAATTACTAATTAGCTCAAAAGAACAGAGAAATGTTAGAAGCGTAAAATTTTTAACAACAACATTAAGAATAAAGGATTTAATCTTTTATTCTTAATGTTGTTAAAACTGTTATAAAACAAAAAGTCTATATTCATTTAGAAAGGGTAATATAAAAATTTTAGTGTAGGTACGTCTAAAAGATACCAAAGGAGAATAAAGAAGACAAATATATTTCGGGGCTGCGTGGACTAAATGCATTTAAGAACTTTGTTAGATCCCGTATAGCATTATTTTATCGTGAAGATATTAATTTTCCTGTGTTGTGATAGAAATATTTAGTGTGTCCATATACTTACTAGTATAGTACATAATATGGGGACATTATTTAGAGTTCCCCGTTACTATTTCGAAGACCGACAAAAGCCTCCCCTTTCTTTTGGGACAAAATAGTAGTCTAAGCTCACTTCGCTACTTAAATACGATTGGTATATCTGCTGCACTTCCCATTTTCTCACGATATATTACATTATGATATCGACGCCGTGTTGTATCCGGCTGAATTGAATAGTACCACCCTCATTTCTTACCGAGGTGTCGTAAAAGGTTACTAAGGTAAGTCGACCCGCCGTGTGGTATCCGGTTTAGTAGAATAAACCAACCTCTTTCTTACCGAGATGTCGTAAAATACGACAGAGGTAAGTTAACGCAGCGCAAGTTAAAAGCAAGTAAAGTTTAAAGCAAGTTAAAACAAGCAGGCGGCCGGTCGTTAAAACGCAGCCAAATCATATGACGACATGTTAATAACATGTAGTGCCGACCCCACTTAGAGTGGAATAAGGGCGGGAAGATGATATTACATGATGATATTGATCAAATATAAATATCAATTTATCACATAATTATACATACAAAATTTATTGAAGGTTAAATGAACACATCGCACGCTCAGTATTAAAGTGACCTAATTCAAAAAGTTGTTTTGAGGCTAATTACAATAAAACAAAGCACTTTATAAAACTCGTGAGTGTTAAAGAAACCCATAATTTGGAAGAGAAAAAAAACACTAGTTTCATTAATAGTTCATAGCGAGATTAAAAAATGGCATTGAAATAAGGATTAGGATATATCGAACGCAATTAAGCCCTAATTTTTAATAAGGTAACTTGACTTTATTTTAATACTAAGAGTGCGATATATTTATGTATTTTTTGAAAATACGGTAATCCAATCCTTAAACGTTCCGGAACTAGTCTGACTAGTTTTACGTTTACGTATTCCAATTCAAATTCAAAATATTCTTTATTCAAATAAACTTGTAAACAAGTGCTTTTGAATCTTCAACTCTGCTGCTGGTTCGGAAAACTGCTCCTACCGAGAAAAGCCAGCAAGAAACTCGGCGGTTGCTCTTTTAAAAATACAATTCTTAATACTAGTTACATTAAATCGTTTCTATTTTGTACAGGGTCGAACAATATCTATATCCACGCATTTTTATCGTGTATATAATCCTCAACAGTATAGTAGTAGGCTTTCTGTATCGTATTGTAAATTCCGATTGTAAATATAAAGATTACTCCTGTGGATAAAGGTTTTATGCACAGGTAAATAAAGACAGAAAAAGAACATTCCCCTTAGAGTAATTTATACGTGACTCTGTAGTCACAAAGTCCGTTGAGAGTTGCCACTCGTACTAAAGTTTGCGTGTTGGGCACATCTGATAACGTAAATTTTATTAAAAAAATACCAAAAACTAGCTTTTTAAAAGCTTTTATTTAACTTGCCGTGTTGGGGTGAAGGTGTAATCTTGCAAGTTAAATTTGACCTATTTCCGGTGTCCGGTTGAACTGAAATTTTACATACTGTATCGGTTAGATCATATTTTTACATCATAGTTTAAACATAGTTCATCATAGTTACAACATAGTTTAACATCATTATCCTGCATGTGTTAGATATGAAAACGGATGCTACACTCTAAGTATTACATAGATATATATACTCTAGTTATGAATTATAGCAAATTAATTAGTTATTTAGTTCCGCCGTGTGGTATCTGGCTGAGTAGAATAGACCACCCTCATTTTTTATCGAGGTGTCGTAAAAGGCGACTAAGGTAAGTTGACCCACCGTGTGATATCCGGTTAAGTAGAAAAACCACCCCCTTTCTTACCGAGGTGTCGCAAAAGGCGACTAAGGTAAGTTGACGTCAGGCAGGCGGGTCGTAAAATACGTAGCCAAATCATGTGACGACATGTTTATAACATGTTGTGCCGACCCCACTTAGAGTGGGATAAGAGCAGGAAAGTGTGCACTTAGAGTGGGATAAGGAAGATGATGATGAATTCATTATTTAGTTCTGTTATTGTTTTTTTAAAACCGCATAAATGTCAGTACGGAATTTGAACAGCCAAGATGAAAGCATTACACGATTTACATTTGACATTCATCATCTTTTGTTGATAATAGGTATATGTTTTCATTATAATGTAAACGGAATACATAAATTTGACATAGTACTTGACGTAAGTAATAGCCCGGCGGTAACATAGTGCGGCTCTTATGAGAAGGACACCAATGAGTTTTTCTGTAAAACTTATGGGTCAAATTGATAATTGCAATTTATCACACGCTTTTCGGTGAAGGAAAACATCTCAAGGAAACCTGCATATCTCTAGAGAATACTGGAGATATGTGTAACCTACCTATCCGCATTGGAACAGCGTTGTAGTTCTTTGCTTCGATCCTTCTCTTTAAAAACAGAGAGAAGAAGCCTATTCCCAGCAGTGGGAGAGTAAGAGGCCGCTACTTTACTTTACTTTTACATGACGTAAAATTATGTTTGAAACATAAACGTTGCATTTTGTTTAACGTACTAGTCGCATAAAAAATTAAACACTAAAAAGATACATAGATGCGTGGATGGAAAATACGCCCTGCCAATTTATTTCACCGTCCGACCGCCCGACCGTGTGGTTGTTTCAATCAGGCTCATATAACGCAACGCTAGCCGATATCCTTCACGATTAACTGTACCTATTATCGGCCTGTCTTCCACTCGACAATTAATGACTTGCTATCTTAATGTAGGTAAATTTTCCCACTATTTTTTTTCAACCGCCGTATGGTATCCGCATGGATAACTATAAGCAATTTTTTTGTATAATATTTAGAAATTAGTCTTAAAAAAATGTATTAAATTTGCACGCTTTTCAATAGAATAATACGCAAATAAATAAACAAGTAAATATCCGGCTGAGTGAATAGACCACTCTCATTATTTACCGAGGTGTCGTAAAAGGCGACTTAGGTGATTTGACGCCGGGTAGGCGGCCGGCTGTCTGAACGATAGCCAAAAAATGTAACAACATGTTTAAAACATGTTGTGTCGATTCCACTTAGAGTGGGATAAGCGCAGGAGAAAGACGATGATTTATTTTTATTCAACTTAAAATTCTAAATAATTTTTTTCAAGTAAACTTCTATAAGAGTTATGTTACACGTCACGGAATCTCGTGCTTATATTGTAAATGGCAAGGGTTCTTTATTGCAAAATTGATACATATTATATCTGTTCTTCGTTAATATGTATCAAATTATTCATTTATATAATAAATAATAAATGCGAAGTTGTTATAATTGAAACGATCCGATTATTTCATGGCAATGGCATATGGCATTTTCTAAAACTAACGAAAGTTTCTTATATGTTTTTTCTCTGCAAACCTGACGGAAGAAATGTTCATTTCACTACTTGTGTATCTGCAAATTACTTTTTCTGACGCATCGTTTAAATAAATTATTACCTACCTTTATTTTTTCATAAAATTGTTCAGGCATGTTTGACCCGCAGAACATTTAAGAATGGTATTTGAATTGACTGTGATTTGTTTGAATCTGATGTGATTTTGTGTGTCAATAACGTGTTTAATGTTTTCTAACACCTTATTTATGTTTCATCTCTTCATAAATATTACTTAATATTACAAATTTCTAATGACAAACACTTCCAAGTATTTAATTTCGGTATTTAGGTGAGGTATTCAACATAGAATTTGAAGAACTCGTTCTAAGCACCGCTCCAAGATACCTTTGATACATTTATGTGACAGCGTAGAATATTTTTGATCTCATTTAGGAAAATAACGCCAATATGGGCTTATGTTTGATATAACATTACTTAAAATTTTAGGACACTGCCGATTTTATTCAATTTTTTAATATTACAGCCAAAAGTTACTAATCGAGCTCTTTCCACTTAAATATCAGCACAAAAATAAATAATGAAACAAGTGATAAGATTTAAAAACAAAAAATAAAGAGCAAAATATTGAAAAGGTACACGGAAGATGTATGTAAATGACTGGCCCGTTGGTGTCGTGGGTAGTGACCCTGCATTCAGCTCCGCGGGTCGCGGGTTCGATTCCCGCTGAGGGCCAACATTTTCTATATATGAATTTGTTGGTCTTTGAGCTTGGGTGTATATTTGTATTAAAGTATGCATTTAAAAATATATAAGTATATATTTACCAGTTGTCTCTCAACCCATAACACAAATGTTAAGTTACTTTGTGGACGGACGACCGTGTGTGTAAGTGTCCCATATATTTATTTATTTATTTATAAATTATATAAAATTTAACGTAGTTTATTTCATTGAACGGGGTGTGCGCTTATAAAGTTACAAAATAAATAATAAAAAACGCAGCGCCGCATCGGGATTGTTGTCAAAGACCTTGATCTACATTAAGGTAAATAAATAATGCAAGATCACTTGCTAGAAATTCATTTAAAACTTTACGAACAGACGTGGAGAATATTTAATTGCCTTTAAAAATTCTGAAGCTGAATATTTTAAACTTACCTTTTCGGGAAATACAAGTGTATTTACGTATATGAACTGTTTTGTCTGGTCCATTTTTTGCAACAGGGGGTCCGTTTTACTCTAATGAAACAGTAATGTAAATTTAGAGTTAACGTTTAGTGACATAGAGTCACTATTAAGTTAAGTAAATTAAAAAAGTACCGAACTGTTTCTAACCCACTGCTGGGAGTAGTACTTTTCGCTCTGTATTTGGAGAGGGTTTGAGGTAAGACCCGCCACGCTACTCCTGGATTGCCAGGTTATACATATCTCTGAAATTCTCCATAGGTATGCAGGCTTCCTCGCGATGTTGTCCTTCACCGAAAAACGTGTGATAAATTGCAATTGTCAATTAGACACTCGAAACAGCAAAACCCATTGGTGTCTGCCCGAGTTCGAACCCGTGACCTCCTCGAAAGCGTCGCACGGTCTTAGCACTGATCTATCAGAGCCAATCGGATGCTACATAAAATATCAGCTTTTTAACGAAATTTCGCTACTATAAATTTTCTGTTATAAAAATATAATGGCTTTATTGTGTTTCGTTAAGAATATATAAATTTAAATAAAATAAATAAGAAGACCCTTTAAAAATATCTTATAGGGGCAATAAAAATAAACTATTGCCAGTTTAAAAATTTTCAAAATAGGCAAGTGAAGCAATGAAGTCACGATTGCATTTTGATTTGATTGTTTTAGATAGCTCGTTCGTACAGAAGCTTAATATCCATTCGACGCTGCAAATCCGAATGTTAACGTGACAGATGCTGATGTCTATACACGGCGGTAAAGCTTCCGGGATTACTAGTTTTATCCGTTTAATCCCAAATCTCTAAACTCAAAAAGTATTTTCAATACAGATATCTAATAGAAATAAAAAGTTAAGCACTAAGATTGAATTGTAAAATAGACAATGCATACTGCGATAATGTCAATGTTTAGTTAAGAATCTACCTAAGAATCAATTGTATAAAAATAAAAAATTGTTTCTTTTAACTGTTTAGTTAATAAAATCCCTTATTGCAATAGAATAGTTAATAAAGATATGTAGTTAAGTAGGATGCCCATTTATTACATATAGGCTTCTTAAATAGGTTTATGTTTAGTATACGTTTAAGAGAGTTATTTAAATATTGATTAGTTTGTATGTGTGATATAAAAGACTTAACTGAAATATTTGCTGTATAAATTAGGCAATCCTAATGCCGTTTATGATTAAACTTATAAAAAGACGTTAGTCAACTTATCAACATATTCGCGCCTGGTATTTAATTCATCATTCAAAGTTATATTATAAATCATAAATGTAAAGGAAACATCACCGTTTGCAAAAATATGTAATATAAAATTCTTATAAAATAAATGAAATGAAAAGAATAATATAATAGGTAATAATGAAATTAATGTTACTTCATAAGTAGCGGCTTGTTACTATCCCACTGCTGGGCATAAGCCTCTTCTCTCCGTTATTGGAGAGAAGGATTGGAGCTAAGACCTACCATGCTGCTCCAATGCGGATTGGTAGGTTACACATATCTCCAGAATTCTCTGGAGAAATGCAGGTTTCCTCACGATGTTTTCCTTCACCGAAGGAAATAAATTAACCACCGATAAATTGCAGGGGTGTAAGGGGGAAACTCGTCCCAGTCAGTTTCCTCAAATGTCAACCTCACCTGCACGCGGTACACCCTGCAATTAAACCGACGAGGCTCTGGCGACCGACCAATGGCGGTATAACCATTCTCAAGCTGACTTAAATCTAACAGACCGACAGCGGGCAGCAGCGTTGTCGGTGCGAAAGGGTCAGCACTGCCATCACCAACCCGCATGCCAAGCGTGGTGATTATTGGCAAAACCCTTAATGGATAGACACATAAAGCCACAGCCCCTAGTTCCCGGCAGCCCCGCTATTCCTGGCTCTGGCAGCGGTTTGGGTAACGGCGGGGCAGGGGGTGTTAAGAATCTCCGGCAGAGATTCCGCTGCCAACCCCGACGACTAGACCTGGCAACGTACAACGCACGCACTTTGAGGGAAGACGAAAAGATTCTCGAGCTGGAAGAAACAGTAAGCAAGTTGCGCTGGGATGTGATAGGATTATCTGAAGTCCGAAGAGAGGGGGAGGACACGATGATTCTGAACTCCGGCAACTTGCTATACTACCGGGAGGGTGAACAACAGTCCCAGGGTGGTGTCGGGTTTCTCGTCCACAAGTCCCTTGTCAACAACATTGTTCAAGTCGAGAGTGTGTCGAGCAGGGTCGCGTTCCTTATACTCAGAATTACCAAACGGTATTCGCTGAAGGTCATACAGGTTTACGCACCGACATCGGCACATCCGGACGAGGAGGTAGAGGCCTTGTATGAGGATTTGTCTAGAGCCATACATGCCTCTAAAACCTTCTACACTGTTGTGATGGGGGATTTCAACGCAAAGCTGGGCAAGCGAAGTGGCACAGAAGTAAGAGTAGGGCAATTTGGATATGGGCAACGGAACCACAGGGGCCAGATGTTGGCTGATTTCTTGGAGAGAGAGGACCTCTACATGATGAATTCTTTCTTCAAGAAACCGCCACATAGAAAATGGACCTGGGTAAGTCCCGACGGTTCCACGAGAAACGAGATCGAATTCATCATGTCCAGCAGGCGTCATATATTCAATGATGTCTCTGTGATCAACACCGTAAAAACGGGGAGTGATCACCGTATGGTAAGAGGCACATTGAATATATGCGTACAGCTGGAAAGATCCAGACTGGTGAAGTCCACGCTCCGACCAACTCGAGCTCATATCCAAAACCCCGAAAACTTTCAACTCGAGCTGCTGAACCACTTTAATTGTCTAGCTGACTGCGCATCTGTGGACGACTTAAACAACAGGCTGGTGGAAACTGTCCATACGGTGGGGTCCAAATTTTATAAGACACACCGTAAAAGGACTAATAAATTCTCGACCCAAACTCTCAAGCTCATGGATGAGAGGAATAAAATGAGACTACAGTCTTCAGTAGACGCGACGCGCTACCGTCTGATCAATAGACAAATTTCGAAGGCGCAGAAATGCGACTTGCGACGCTTTAACACCGAATGTATTCGTGATACTATTGAGCGTAACAGGGGCTCAAAAGTGTTCGCAAGAGATTTGTCTATTGGCCAGAGGCAGTTAACGCGATTGAAGACCGATACTGGTAGTATCATTTCATCTCGACCTGAGATTTTGAGAGAGGTTGAGAGGTTCTATGGGCAGTTATACACCTCAACACAACAGCCTGTTGTCACCTTGGCAAAAGATCCTAGAGCCAAGCTAACCCGACACTATACTGAGGACATCCCGGACGTCAGCCTATACGAGATTAGTATGGCTCTCAAATAACTTAAGAACAACAAGGCACCAGGTGATGACGGAATCACTACAGAACTCCTGAAGGCGGGTGGAAAACCCGTACTTATAGTCCTTCAGCGATTGTTCAATTCCGTCATTCACGAAGGAACTACGCCGGAAGCATGGCACAGGGGCGTGGTGATTCTGTTCTTCAAGAAAGGTGATAATACCTTATTGAAGAATTACAGACCCATCGCGCTGCTGAATCATGTTTATAAGTTGTTCTCGAGAGTCATAACGAATCGTCTCGCGCGTAAGTTCGACGACTTCCAGCCTCCCGAACAAGCCGGTTTCCGAAAAGGCTACAGTACCATAGACCACATATTCACGCTGCGGCAGGTTATACAGAAGACCGAGGAGTATAACCAGCCACTTTGCTTGGCGTTTGTGGACTATGAGAAGGCCTTCGATTCGGTGGAAACATGGGCTGTGCTAAGGTCGCTCCAGAGATGCCGCATCGACTATCGGTATGTCCAAGCGCTGAAGTGTTTGTATGAAAACGCCACAATGTCTATCCGTGTCCAAGACAGAACTACGAGACCAATCCAAACGCGGCGAGGTGTGCGACAGGGAGATGTTATCTCCCCGAAGCTGTTTACCGCTGCATTGGAGGATGTCTTTAAGCTTCTGGATTGGCACGGATACGGCATCAACATTAACGGCGAGTACATCACTCACCTTAGATTTGCCGACGACATAGTCGTTATGGCAGAGTCTCTGGAGGACCTTAACACAATGCTCGATGACCTCAGCAGAGTATCTCAACAGGTGGGCCTTAAAATGAACATGAGTAAGACGAAGATTATGTCAAACTCCCATGTTCCGCTCCACCCGGTCATCGTTGAGAACTCTGCACTCGAAATTGTAGACGAATATATATACCTGGGACATACGGTCCAGCTAGGTAGGTCCAATTTCGAGAAAGAGGTCAGTCGCCGAATCCAACTCGGATGGGCAGCGTTTGGGAAGCTACGCGAGATCTTTTCGTCCAAAATACCTCAGTGCTTGAAGACCAAGGTCTTCGAACAGTGCGTGTTGCCAGTGATGACTTACGGATCGGAAACGTGGTCGCTGACTATGGGCCTCATAAGAAAGCTCAGAGTCACTCAGCGGGCGATGGAACGGGCTATGCTCGGAGTATCTCTACGTGATCAAATCAGAAATGAGGAGATCCGTAGACGAACCAGAGTCACCGACATAGCTCATCGTATCGCGTATCTGAAGTGGCAATGGGCGGGGCACGTAGTACGTAGAACCGATGGGCGTTGGGGTCCTAAGGTGCTGGAATGGCGACCTCGCACTGGAAAGCGCAGCGTTGGAAGGCCCCCAACGAGGTGGACTGACGACCTTAAAAAGGTCGCGGGGAGCCGCTGGATCCAAGCGGCACAAAATCGTGGATTGTGGCGATCCCTTAAGGAGACCTATGTTCAGCAGTGGACGTCCACCGGTTGAGAAAGAAGAAGAAGAAGAAGAAATTGCAATTATCAATTAGACACATAAGTTTTAATAGAAAAACTCATTGGTGTCTGCCCGGGTTTGAACCCATGATCGTCTCTAGAGATTCACACGGTCGCACCGCTAGGCCATCACAGCACTTTTCGTTGTTACTTCATAAACGGTTTTAATTATTTTTTCATTCACAAATATAAATTGTCTAAATAGTTAATCTGGGCTCCTTTACATTTTAATTTCACGGAACGGTTGTGAGGCGTTCAATATGCCCGGAGGTGCCACTTTAAGAAAACGGTGATTGTACGGTGATTGAATTTTTTGTTTGTTTGTATCAATCCCTAACAATTTTTCCTGTGCAAAAATAATTAACCATTGTATATTGAATGATAAACTTAGTCCATTTCTTTTGCTAGATGGTAATCTAATCTGCAAATAATTTATTTGAAACTTAATATTGACTATTTTACGATACGTCGTGTGGTATCCGGCTGAATAGAATAGTACCACCCTCATTTCTTACCGAGATATCGTAAAAGGCGATTAAGGTAAGTTGATCCACCGTGTGGTATCCGGTTTAGTAGAATAGACCAACCTCATTTCTTACCGAGGTGTCGTAAAAGGCGATTAAGATAAGTTGACCCACCGTGTGGTATCCGGTTTAGTAGAATACACCACCCTCTTTCTTACCGAGGTGTCGTAAAATACGACTGAGGTAAGTTGACGTCAGTCAGGCGGCCGGTAAAACGCAGCCAAATCATATGACAGCATGTTTATAGCATGTTGTGCCGACCCCAACCCCAACCCCAATGTAGAGTGGGATAAGGGCAGGAAGAAGATTGACTATTTTCCGATACGAAAATAAAATAAAATTTATTAATAAATTTAAAATAAAATAAAGAAATAAAATTATAATACTCGGAATATTAGTTCGTACGATGTAGTAAATAAAATAAAAAAATAATGTAATGATAATAAAAAAAATTATTTTCTTCACTCTATATAATATTTCCAGTATAGTTTGCACTATCATTGCAATACAATCATGTACCATTAATCTAAAACAAACGAACTAATTTTCAGTTTTCAATTAACGCATCACTTTTTACTTTATATTCATAAGTAAGAACTTTAATAAATTATTTTAAAAAATGTCCTTAAACAGTATATCATAACCGAAGAACAAAAATGTTCCGAGTGACATTTCTTATGACTGACTGAGATTAAATTCATACCCTGAGGCACAATTCACTCGGAATAACGTAAAGCATCGTCCACGCTGCCGGGAAATGAAAAATGGAAATATTATACCAGTACTACTTGTCAACTGAACAAGGATCGTCTTTTTCGGAATCCTTTAAATTATTCATTGCATTTAGGCAGTTCTTCAGCAGAAACAATATTTAGAGCTTTGAGCACTTCGTTTAACGTGTTAGTGTTTCGTGTCAGCGACATGTGTTTTTTTGGAATCCTATATTAAAATTATAAGGTAATCATCTCTTTATATAAAGTAAAGCTACAAGTCCCCATTATTCAAGTGAGATTTTTACTGTTGGAAAAGGAAAAATAGGTGTGTAACAAAGAGAGTGCAGTCCCGTAATGTAATTTATACGTGACCACAGACTAGAAACTCCTGTGGGACTCAAAGCAAATTGTAACTCGTGTGTCTGACACCTTTTCAGTATCTTAGAATCTAAACTTATAATCTCTTAGTTTTTCTTTTCGCTTATAAAAGGGATGGCTCTAAAATGTAAATATTTTATTTCAAATTTTATTCCGAATAATATAATTTTCCTATATGCAGTAACAATTAAATATGACCATGTCTATACGTATATTCTGATACCTATATATACTAATATTATAAATGCAAAAGTCTGTAAACTATCCGTCTCTAACTCTTTCATGCCTTTTCGATAAAATTTTGTAATTAAAGCTCATAAGCGTTTAAAGAATAAAATTAATAATTATGTAGGGAAATGTTCCTTAATTAAAAGGAACCTGGTCCATCCTGGTCCGACTAGGTCGCTGTTTGGTAATTTAAGTAGACTGTATAGGGAGTTTCAGGGCTTTAACTATCTTCTATCTTTCAGGGCAACACATAATTATTACCGAAAAGTAACAACTTAACCACCCACCTTTCGATGCCGTTGTACTGCCACCATGCACTGGAAGGTTGGAAGTCCTCGATAAGCGCCGGCGGCCGGCCGTTTCTTGTGACGCCAGGGGGGTGCTACTCGAACGAACAGTAACACTATTACGAGTCTGAAACTCGACACGACACTTTAAATTTAGGCACTGCACTTTATATTGCAAGTCCTAAACGAATTGTTAAATGTTTTATAATGAATTTATGCCAATTATTTATAGCGATCGAGCGGCCATTAACGAAGGTTCCGCGCTCACGTACACTCGCACGGCGACAGACGAACCGAACGGCGAGTAGCGTTTTCATTGCTACGTACATATCGGTGAATAAAAAAATGACAATTGCCCAGAGACAAAGGAAATATATTACGAAGTTAATAAAATTATGAAATATTAACGAAAAAATTGAATTTTAATTAAAACAAAAATAAAAAATTCTTGGGGAACCGTTTGGGAATCGCATCCCTAGTGTAAACATAAAAAATAAATATTAAGTAAACATGACATCAATTTTATCAAATATTTTCTCCGCTTACATTTTATTAAAATATAAGTCATTATTCTAACAAGTTATTATACGCATCAACACCTATACAGTGTCTACAAATCTCAAAAAACAACTGGGTGTAAATGAATAGGAATAAATTTTTATAAATCGTTGCCAAAACCAGCTTTCGTTTGTCATTCCCTGGGAAACCAATTATGTGACTAGTGGTCGATACACCTTTTAAAATCCTTGATGTATACCATATTGTAAACACTATAAAAATATATAGCACGCGCATCCACCGTTGTGGTCACTGGATGCATAGAAAATCCTAGCCCTTAATTTCCTACTAGCTTTTACACGCGACTTCGTTCACGAAGACCGATGAGTGTTGGAATACACAGTAGCTTCTGTCCCTCACCAAACCAGCAAATATATCCATCACAAAAATTAGATCGATCCGATTAAATTGCAATTACTATTAAATTTACTAACAATTTACTAACATCAAATTCGGTATATATCATTTGGTCTGGAAAAAATTGTAAATCCTTTCATATACTATATCTTTTAATGTGAGAGGTCATCAGGCTATATAAAACTTACTTCATCTTTATCTTACAAACTTGACTTTGACACATCGTGAATAAAAAACTTCCATATGTAAGAAATCGACGGAATTTAATGACATCCTATTTCTGTTTAATTTACAGGATTTTACCTTTGTTTTACCTCGGTGTATATAGAATTATTTTGTCGAATTTCACCGTTATTGCTTCAGCTGATTCGCCGTGAAAACGTCAGACAAACAGACAGACTTTATTAGCATTTATAATATAAGTAAGGATTTAACAATTCATATTCAATAAATAATCACAAAACGTACTTACCTACCAAAATATTCTTTACGTTATGTAATATTATGTCTAACTATATTTGACTATTCCCCACGTTAAATCGACAATATTGGGAGTTACTTATGTAATTAGTGTCTTATATTTCGTACGAAGCTAATTAAGTTTCCGCTTTGACAGGAAAAAGATATATTTATATTTCCCCATGGAAATCGACACCGATAAATGAAAGCCTGTCGTTCGTAATAATTTCTAGAGATATGATAACTGCTTTCATGTCTATATGATAATTGCCTTGTTTGGTATTGTATTTCTATTTTTTATTCTTATAAAGAATACTATTTATGTTCAACTTTCTATCAACAATTCACTTAATATATTAATATTATTAATGAACTTCATTATCAATATCGAACTTAAGAAATTATTATTTTAATCAACATTTTGAAAAATTTGACAACATATTTTTAATTATCCTTCGATTAATTTTCATGTAAACTAACAAACTATTAATCGTTTATAGTAAAGTATTCTAACTTACTTTTACCGAAATAAGATTTTATGATTTGGTTATACCAACTTTGAATTTGAATTTGAATATGTGACAAGCCGCCAGTATAAGGGTGGTTATAAGTAAACAAAACAAGTTAGTAAACAAAAGCTTTCTTATGATCTATATCTTTATTACTCATTTGATTTCTCTTACTTATGTAAAGGTTTATAAGCAGTTAATCATTCGGATTTGGTTATTACTGCTCATATTATCAGACTGTCACCGTTGATCCATAGTCGAATTTATAATATCAACAATCCGTAAAACATACTTATGAAAAAACCGTAATACTACAGTTTGGCTTGCCGAAACTTGAAACTTGAAACTTGAAACTTCCGTCTCCAGGTTATCTATTTCAATAGTGAATCTATTTAACCAAACCGTACAATATCGAAATAAACAATCCATTACTCGTTTCAATCATGTTTCATAGCATCAACTTGATTTTGCCCCGCACCAGAACAGCGGATAACTTTTCCCCGAAGCAACATACAAATAAATTGTTTCCTGTCTTTATTGCTCTCGGTTGCAGAACATTTTTCCTGACATGTTATTGTCTTTGGGAATTCTCGCACCTTGTATCCGATTTCACCGCCGTTCAATCAAATTTCTATATACAAAGTCTGTGCGGTAATGCTTTCCGCCTTTACGATTTCTATCACTATTCGTAAAGTTATTTTAGGTAATAAATTTCTGAGAAAGGTTTATTATTCTATTATTCTTTGGATGTGCCTATTTGCAAAAAAATGTACTTGTACTGACTTCTATAGATTTTTAGTCACTATATTTATTAACATAACATTTTAACATTTATCATGTAAGTAATTTTTCGCCGGGGGTATACATACGGCTGGGTATAATGGACCCTCAATTCTTACCGAGCCGTTGTAAAAGGCGACTAAGGTAAGTTAGCGTCAAGCAGGCGGTTACTTGTAAAATAACTAGCAAAATCACATGTTTAAAACATGTTGTCCCGGTCCAAGTTAGAGTGGGATAAGGGCAGAGAATGAAATGATGACTAATTAACTAACTAAAAGTAAGACATTTTAACTAATAAAGCGAATTTGTTAATTACAATGTAATATTTGATTTTAAATTACTTCGAACTCGGTTTTTTTTAAAAACACGACCACGTCTTAATATTGTAGTTAATTTCGATATAGCAAATGATTAGTGTAATAATAATTTATATCAAAGAAATATAGAAAGACATTTAATACCTTTATAATAGTACAAAAATTTTCTTAAAAATCTACCTACTGTTATCATATTGTTGGAACACAAACCTGTTAAAAAGGTTAACATAAAAGATGCAAATAAATTATATTAAGTTGAGAGCTGTATGCGCTTACGAAGTTAGAAGACACGAGCGCAACGGCGTTTCGGAGCCGTTGTCAAAGAAATCTACATTAAGGTAAGTAAATATTGCAACATCTCTAACTAAAAATTAATTCAGGATTCTACGGACATGAAGATTGTTTAATTACCTTAAAGAAATTTACTAACGTTGAATTTTAAAAACACTCGCTTTGTAGTTTAGTTTACTCGCAAAATCCTGTAAAAATATTTATCATGTGAAATATTTACAGAAAGAAATTTAATATACAGCATAACTGCTAGCTGATACTAATATTTCATATATTTTTTTACAAACGATACATCAAATTCAAATTCAAATATTCTTTATTCAAATAAACTTGTAAACAAGTGCTTTTGAATCGTCAACTCTACTGCTGGTTCGGAAAGCTGTTCCTACCGAGAAGAGCCAGCAAGAAACTCGGCGGTTGCTCTTTTAAAAATATAATTCTTAATATTATTTACATTAAGTCGTTACTGTCTTGTACAGGTTCAAAGAGAGCTATATCCACACATTCTTATCTTCTAAAAAATCTTCAAGAGTATAGTAGGCTTTCTGTATCAGCCTCTTTTTAACAGTGTTTTTAAACTGCTGTAATGGCAGTGCTGAAATTGATTGCGGAATTTTATTATAGAATCTTATGCCAAAACCCACAAACGAGTTACGCACTTTTGCAAGGCGCAAAGCAGGAACCGCAAGCTTACGTCGGTTCCTGCTTTGTCTATTGTACACATCAGCTATCGTTTTATAATTCTTTATATTTTCATGTACATAAATTAAATTGCTTAAACTATACTGTGATCGCATAGCATAGCATCGCATCGCATAGCATAGCATAGTATAGAGTGACCGAATTAAAAAAAGTTGTTTTGTCGCAAATTGCAATAAAGTGCTGCAAATTGCAAAAAAAAGCTGTGATATCCTAGTTTTGAGACTGTGCGACTCGAGGGGTTCGATTTCAAACCCGGGCAGACCAATTTTTGTTTTGGCAACCAAGTTTTTGTTAAAAGTAGTTGATATTTGCAATTTATCACACACTTTGCGGTGAAGGAAACCGTCATGATGCGTCTCTAGAGAATTTTGGGGATATGTGTAACCTACCAATCCGCATTGGCATCAAGTGTGACTTGATCCAATAGCCAATACAATAGGTTTTTTTTCAAGCTAGCCTAAACCATATAGTCGGCCCCATAAGATCATATAGTGGAATGGAAGTATGCCAAAAGAAAATAATTTTTATCGATATAATTTAATATTAATAAAGCCCTGAGTTATCATAACAATTTTAGACTATACCAATGAAAAGACGTGTGCAAAATTATCATCAACAAATTATGCTGAAAAACCTGATCCAACTGCCGAACAATTGATTTTTCCAAGCCAGCACTAATAAAACCCTAGAAAACCATTTTGCGAAAGGAAATAATTTCTATAACATTGAAATAGTTCATAGAATGATGTAGATTTACTCGATTACGTTCTGAATACAAAATGAATTGTGCCGTATGTACGCATAGGGCGCATACTTCTGTGAACAATAGATGATGTTAAATATTCATCTCTTGTCTATTCATAGCCGGCTCTACATATGGCGAGCAGCTTGACCACCCTTAGCAACAAGCAGAACGAGCGCTACCTACCATTGATATCTGAATCGTTTTAGCTAACGCAACGCTAATGACGGATTTCCTTGTTATAGTTACCTACAAAAAAGATCGTATCGTCAGTGTTATAGTTTTTTTATACAGAAAAAAACTTACGGGTTTCTGACTCGCACCGTCTAAAACGACCTGTGTGCTCCACCACGTTCGTGGTGGCGTGGATACTATTGGACACATTGCCCCCATCCCCGCCAGCAGCAACTCTGGACCCCAGAGTGCGTCACCTCTAGGCTGGACCTCTCTTAAAAGCCCTGGCTCCTCCCTCCGCTAGCCGATGCATCGACCGCTTCGAGGACCTTAACAGGTGGGTATCCGATAGGGTGGCATGCAATGATCATGAGCATTGTTGTTGAGCATCTCGGCGGGAATCCAACCCCCGACCTACGGAGCTGAAGGCTTACTTCAACCTGCACCAACAAGTCATTCTATGAAATAATCCCTCAAATTATCCAATTGCGAAAATATTGATGCCAAGGCTCAATGGCTTAGATAGCTTTTGTAGTTAACAACAATGAAAGTCGCAAAGTCGGTAGACAATCTAACAGCTAGACAGAAAAACTTATTCAAGTTTGAGCGTCAATAGATTAAAACGATACGTTTCTGTTTAGACAAACGACAGCTTTCATTATAATTATCAAGCCCCACTAAAAATTAACAGCATTAAATTCAATGTGAATACGATTAAGTTAGGCTAGCAGCAGGGGGTCTTCTCACTCACCCAAAGACGAGCCTGGTACGGGCTTCTAGGCTTACCTCCTTAATGAGGCCCTTCTTCGCACGTCTTAAGCCTAGATGTTTGTTTAGGCCTGTTGGCCTAGCCTCTAGCTTGATGGGGATACGTAGTGTGGACTTATTGTAAACGGAGCGATGACCTTTTCAACTGCTTTCAATTATAAATATCAAGCTAAACTAAAAATAAAAAGCAGTTAATTCAATGTGAATACCATTAAATCAGGCTACCTTGAGTCGGGTCGAAAGTTTATCGCATTATACCAAGTGGCAGCACTAACTGTCACTCGCAGACCTGGCCACACCGCGCCCCACGACTTAATCGCCTAACTTTCCCCTACGATTGGAGTTTTTGTGGAATTGTGGCGCAACGCTCCGCCGCTAATTTATACGACCACTGAATAGAAAGAGCACTCAACTCATTTTACTCCCATTACGTATTCAGGACATCTTTTCATCGAATATGTAAGCGGTACTGATGTGAAAGGGTGAGTGTAATTAACAAATTATTTAACGTGATTATTAAATAAATTTTAAAAGACAGCGCGTTAAAAAGTAATGAATAATTTAGTTTACAAGATTTACGTAAAAATATTGACTACCCATCCTTTGAATTTCTCATAAAGCAAGAGTAACTCATGACGTCACCAACAAGCTAAGTATAATAATGGATTAATAGATTTATTGTATTATATTATATACCGTAGATCATGCACAAAACAAGTAAAATTTGCCCAGGGTGTAAGTTATAAGCAAAACTACTATAATAATAAGGATAAAAAATTTATTAAATATTATTTATTACCAGATTTATTAAGTGCTAATGAATTTCATAAATAAAATAGATACTTGTTGGCACAGAAAGGCATGTTCTCCTGTATGTATGTTATATACATTGTATACACATTATTTATTATATATGTGTTATAGTTTTGTATGTAACTGCAAAAATTTTGCGAAAGCATCGAAGATAAAATTGTTTTGCCTGCCATCTATCCGAGTATGTAAAAACTTGTGCGCGTTTGCTTACAAAATATTTTTTTATTCTTGACATAGATGGCAATACAATACTTACTTAAAGTGCCATCTATTCATTATCTATAAAACTACGTAGGAAATATTTGCTATTGAGAGAACGTGAAATTTACCAAAGTCTTAATTGTTTTTACATGAACAGATAGATGTCGTTACGCGTAACATCATTATTCTCCTGCGCTTATCCCACTCTAAGTAGGGTCGGCGCAACATGTTATACATGGTGTCACATGACTTTGCTATTGACAGGCCGCCTGCCTGACGTCAACTTACCTTAGTCGTCTTTTACGACACCAAGATAAGAAAAAAGGTTGTCAATTCTACTCACCCGAATACCATATAGCGGGTCATTTTACCTTAGTCGTATTTTACGATACCTCGGTAAGATATCTAGGTGGTCTATTCTACTCAGCCAGATACCACACGGCTTATGTCGTTACACGTAACTATTAGGTATATATGTATTTATTTTCAAATTGATTGATTGATTGAAATAATTATATGATCAGTATTTTTAATTATTCTCTTATTGTTCATCATTTTAAATCTGATTAGGCAAATATCGTACTACTTATGGAAAAAAGACATATAAAACTTTTCATCATCTGCCTAAAACTCAAAAATACGAGATCAATTTTTCGAATTTCGAATTTTGCGATCAAAATCGTAAAGCGTCGTCGTCGTCGATTTGTCTTGGAGTCTATCTCCTGACGATGCTTCGGTTACGGGGCGAAACAATTGATGAGATTGTGGTGGTGAATGTGTGCTGTGCTTGTGTATTGTTGTGCGTGTGTATGTATGTGTATGTATCATCGGTGTCGGGTAGTGCATGAGTTTTAACAAATTTTGCATGTATCAGGTATGAGAACAAATAGTACACTCTACATTTAGCATTACATATATTTTCTTTTATCGCGGATTATAGCAATATATAATATTTCATTACTTTTCTAATATGGACCTCCGTAAAGTAACGCCTAATTCGATAAATTGTGAATTATATTAATTTCAAAATTATAATATTAAAATTTAATCTGAAAAAATCAGTGATAGCAATTTATAAACAAATCCGCAGTGTAGGTACTTAATTATTACGAATTATGCAAAGTTGCATTGTTCATATTTATTAAGAGTACACTTAGTTTTACATAGAAACATTTTTATTCTTTTCATCTCAGAAAGTAAGTAGTTACTGCGTAGTTACAATTTTGTATTGTGCAATTTATCTTTTTAGATGTTATAAATCACATTTTAATGCCGCATTTATAGCATCATGCGGATGCATTAGTCTTTATCGCGGTGTGAGAGGCTAGACGAGCGTGGAGCGTGTGCTTAACAGTCATGAGTCGCCCCCGGCTGAATACGGATTTCATATGCAAAATGTTTGCTCTGACAAATTACCCCATTACACGAGGCGTAATAGGGATATTGACTTTATCGCGGCTTTTGTGAAAGCTGCCAAATCTTGCTCGATTTGTTAAAGGATTGGTTAGGGAATAACCTTATTGAGGTATATTGACGGAAAAAGGCTTTTAAATTTTTGTTTTAAATTTAACTAGAAATTAGAAAACCGTAGATGGATTCTGGAATCGCGTAACCTTGACATCATAAGTGTGGCCATCGATTTTTTCAATACCAAAAATGATTGAAAACTAAGTACAACAAATGAACTTTTGAACAATACAATGATGAGGATGAAGGACATGCGATCGAGGTCGTGGGTTCGTATCCCGGCTATTATACTACCTACGTGAAACAGCCCCATACACAAGCATTTTAGCTAGAGGGGCTAACAAGTGTATGAGTACCTAATTTGTAACCCAAATTGCTAGTAACCTTTATAAAAAAGTCTCCAACTACACGTTCTAAACCGACCTTATTAAACATCTTACTTTCAGAAGATTCCCCGACTCTATTAAACATTATTTTATTTATTGGAAAAAAGTAATAATTACATTTAGGTATATAATAACTTACTGTGACCCGCTATACTATCCTCGGCGAAGTTAGCAAGCATTAACAGTAAAATGGATATGTAGATCCAAATTATCGTTTGTAGGTAGTATTTTGTACTTGTATAAAATATTCCAGTTTATAATACTATTGTTTCCAGTACTTTGAATAGCCAATTATCATTAAAAAAGTTATCATTAATTCAGAAATTTGCTCTTACCAAGAAGAAGCCGAAACAAACTCGGCGTATAAGTACTCAGAGATTCTTATAATATTATACCTAATCAAATATACATTAACCAAATGAATAAGAATTAGCTTGTATTAAAATTACACGCTGAACTCCGATATCATCGGGTAACCAAATGTTTTGATACGGTCAAATTATAATCCTAACACATCTGCCCCAAAAAAGCTTGATTTTGGTTTAAAAAAAAAGAATCTAGTATCTATCCGTAACATCGGAGTGAAGCATGACGTTCAACCCTCTCGGTGCCGGCAAACCGTTAAAATGAGTAATGACGGGGTAATGCAGAGATTGACAACCTTTTTTTAAATTATTAAGTTTATTTTTATTATCTTAATAGAGTAATGATGTCGCGAAAAAGTGGATAATTAGAATTTAGGACAAGGACGAGTATGAAATTTTTAGAAAAAGAGGGTTAGTTAGATGGATAAAGCAGGAGCACCATCAAATTCGGATAGGTTCTTAGTAAGAAGGAGAAGCAATAGAGAATATTGAAATCACTTAAATTATATTACATGCATAATAGAAAGTTAAAAATAAGCCATTAACCATTTTATTTCTACATATTGTACCCATTCAATAAAAATACACCACAAAATTATTTAAGAACTGTTGCTGTCTGGACATTCTAATTGGAAGAAGACGCTGTATGTTAGATTTCTTTCCGTTTATGGTATTTTTTTTATAATTAACGCACAATTTTTATATTTATCATAGATTTGTAAAAAACTTCAAAAATGCAATACTATAGTGAATAGTACATGAACTTTTAACAAAGAACCTGACAAGAGAAAGAAATATAATTTAAAAAGGTTGAGAACACCTGATGTCTTAGTCAAAATGTACTTATTAAACTCCTTATCCAAATATGAAAAAATGGTGATTATCATTTAATTTCTTAGCTAGGGAACGCTCATTGATTGTGACTCTGAGGCGCGTGCTCTGGACACCTGCTTCCGTCGCTGATGGGGTTAAATCAATATTTGGATAATGTATTATCAATCTTTTGAAGCGGAAAACTCTACGGGCATACACAGCGGTCAATTTTAAATGTGTGAACTACGTCATGCAAGATGCAATAACTCGGTGTTAAGCCTTGTTAATCTGTGATTTTAATTACAATTTTAGGATGTTTTTTTAATATTATGTAATTTTTCGTATTCAGATATTTATTATATTTATTACAAATAAGTATACAAAGCCGTTAAAACTGCCTATTTCAGACTATTTATTAATCACCAGTATCAAGGTTTACTTAGTATTGCTAGTAAAATTATTTGCTTAAATTCATTTATCATAATTCAAACCCACTGACATATATAATTCTAAATCGGAGGTCTTATTGACATATACTGGGTGATCGAGCCTTGCTCGGTAATTTTTTTAAGAATATATACAAAAACGCAATTAAACAAATAGAAAAGAGAAAAAAGGCTAGTGTTATCCAGTGCCCCATATAAGTGTACCATATATTTATTTATTATTATTATTGAAATTAACCTTCGTATTCTATTTATATTTTAGCAGTTTTTCAATGCATAAAAACGACCTTTTTTTAATAAAACAATACCTATTGATCGTCCGCGAAAGCCTCAACATACTGAATTTCTTGAAAATCGTTGGAACCGTTTCCGAAATTCAGATTATAGGTAAACACATTAAAAAAATAATAAATAATATTATATATAAAACAGTTCCTTGATGGCTGTATATTTAGTAATTTATGTATTTGAAAATTAGGACACCTAAAAACAAAAAAAAAACAACATCTGAAGTTAATGGAATGAATGAACGAATAAAAAGCCAGAGTGACAGAGAATCTTTAAGGCTTCACCGGAAATAGAATCATGATTTAGGGAAACTCTATATTTATTTTACTCACAATATCAAATGTTTATACTTTATTTACAACAAAAATGTTCAAGTTATATCTATCTTAAATTAATTACACGCTAGGAGTATACAAATCATGTCCACGTGGTATGGTCCCAAGAATGCTGGCAGCGATTCCGCGCTGAATCGCTAAGCTGATTCTTTATGCAAAAAAGGAGGCAGCCCTATTGTCACCTGAAGAGGCAATTAACCGAGGTGTTAATATGGATAAAAAAAATTATGCACTTAAACTCCATGGCCCTAGGGTCTCAATGTTTATTATTAAGTTAACAGTATAACGATCTGCTAAAATCGAAACTGCTAAACGAATGAGCGTTTCGATTCATTATCGCGTTCAAAATCGAAAACAGAATGATCCCGAATTAAAAAATTATCAGCTCTTTCAGGTTAACGCGTTCAATCTTGACTCCATCGTGATAAATATTTAGATAAGGGCATAGACAAACGGCGAACACTTCTGTCATTAATAGCAATACATATTATTGTTTTGTTGCTATATATTAAGGCAAAATAAAGGAACTAGACCGTTTTATTTAATTCCAAAAAACTGTGCTTTTCGTAAACTCTTTTTGAAAACGCAAAAAAAATTACAACTGTAGAATTTAATCATCTAAAGATTTTAAAAACGATTAATTAAATCATTAAATATATTAAAATTTAATTTAGTAATACACATATATAACAAATCTAGTCCGGCTTTTAATTAATAATGACTATTTTTAATACGAAAGCTATGACAGCCTAGTGGTGAGATTGTGCGACTTTCTTGAAGAGTCACGGGTTCAAACCCGAGGCAGGCCAATTACTTTTTCTGTTGTGTGTCTAATTGATAATTTTATTAACCACTTTTCGGTGGAAGAAAACATCGTGAGGGAACCTGCATATCTCTAGAGAATTCTGGGGATATCACCTACCAATCCGCATTGGAGCAGCGTAGTAGGTTTTAGCTACAATACTTCTCTCCAAAAACGAAGACCTATACCCAGCAGTGACATATGCCGTTACTTTCCTTTTTTTTTAATAATGAATATATCATAATACTTACATAGAACAACAATAGTCATCAAACATCTTGCATACGATCAAAATTCCCACGTAAACTAAACTTAAACTCACGACAAGATTACATAAAAAAGTTAAGGGCAAAAAATCAATAAAAGAAATTTTTATCTTAGATTGATTGGCTCAGTCTGACCCCTTACCGATGCGCCTGAGTTTTTATGGACTTTCACAAAAAACTAAATGTATCAGTGTTTATTTGTGACAATTTGCTTTGTCGGTTTAGGCCAATTTACATTTGAAAGAAGTTTTTTTTTGTGTCGAACGAAGCGACCTGTAACAACACGGTGAATGACACAGGTAGTAGGTCGTACTTGAGATTGGAGAGTTTTGATATTTGCGGTATTGATCTACCGAACATTGTATTCCTTCGCATATTAACCCGTTGAACTTCTTTTGTGTATCATGTGCACAAATACGTGACACCTATACCGCCATTGTGCTACATGTGATCACAAGCGGCGCATTCCTACATCATTGACTATTTATGGCTCTATTTTTTACTAGCTAATCAAAATAGAACAATACATATAATACATTACTTTAGTTCAAACGCTAAAGATTCAATACAATTGAAATATTATTTGAAGCGTCTCTCGGTAAAAAAAACGTAAGTAAATAACGATCTGTGTACAGCGTCATTAATTACCTCAGTACCATTTATCTGTGTGATATGTTCAAAAACTTCTATAGACATACAAAAATTAAGTATGGTATAATACGTTACACACACACACTTAAATAATGTATAATATTAGAAGTTACTTAGTTAACAACTACTAATAATAAATAAAGCCATAATTGGATCACGATCTACATTGCGCACACATCACACACATCGGCATCCAAAAAAAGGATCGGGCGGCAATCGAGCCCTCGACCTCGACCTCGGGAGCTAAAGGCCAAAAACCATTGACACCTGTGCCAATGGGCCAGTCAAGAATGATTAAGTATCTTATCTTTAGAATTCAGAGAATTATTAAGGATCTTATATTTAGTAATTCAGAGAATTACGCAACATAAGATTACTAGATTAAGATAGAAATACTTTATGGTTAAGTTCTCAAATCACGAATACGCATAGCCAGGCACTTCACCGCAGTTTGAATCGCCTATAACAAACATATTCATCCAAAGTATCAAGACTACGAAACTGTAGTACATGGACCAAGAGCAGGCTCGTCGCGGGATGAAGACGTAATCATCCATCAATCGTCGCTCGTCAGTCGTCACCGGGACCGCACACTGCACCCTTCGCCAATTGTTAGACAAAGGTCGGACGCCTGTCACATAAACCTATTAAAGATACATCTATATCGTAAGAATAAATTTACAACACACTAATTAGTTAAGTATTTATTTACAACGAAAATATACAAGTTATATCCGAATGGCCGAATCCGGCAAACGGCGGAGGTATGCATCTTTCATCGAGTTATATATTTGTGCCGTTTGCAGTTGAGACCCTAGGGCCATGGAGTCAAAGTACAATTTTTTTTTTATCCGTTTTAACATCCCGGTTAATTGCCTCTTCAGGTGACACGAGGGCTAGCTCCTTTTTCGTACAAAGATCCAACTTCAGCGCGGAAACGCTGCCAGCTCTGAATGTATGCTCATTTAGCTGTAGACCTAAGACTTGAAGAGGTAACATATTATTTATTATTATAATTATATCTGACAAAGGAGTTTTCGCAATATCTATTTATACAATTACTTCCATTTAGTTAGTGACAAGAGAGCTGGCTCCTTTTTCGCATCAGCTTAGCGATTCAGCACAGAAACGCTGCCAGCATTCTTGGAACCATTCCACGTGGACATAATTTGTATAGTCCTAGCATGTAAATAGTTTAAGATAGATATAACTTGTACATTTTTGTTGTAAATAACAGAAATTTAAAATTATATCTATTCTTAATAACTTACACGATAGTACAATACAAATCATACCCACGTGGATTGGTCCCAAGAATGCTGATTCTTCGTGCGAAACCCAGCCCTCTTGATAATAACCCAAATGTCTATGATATTTGCAATTTATCACACGTTTTTCGGTAAATGAAAACATTCTGATGAAACCGGTATATCTCTGGTACATTCTGGGAATATATTTATCCTTACAAAATAATTTAGTACTGAACTCAAATAAAACAAAATGGATAGAATTTGTATTACCTAATGCTGCTAAAACAGCAAATAGACTTTATATAAATAATGTTTCACTAAAAACAGATAATGCAACTGTATTTTTGGGAATGACTTTGGATACAAAACTCCAATGGAGCACACACATAACAACTCTTGCAGGGAAACTCAGTTCAGCGGCCTATGCCGTTCGAAAGATTAGACAGTTTACTGACGTCGAAACGGCAAAACTTGTTTATTTTGCTTACTTCCATAGTGTTATGTCCTATGGAATATTGCTATGGGGTAAATGCGCGGATAATGAAAAAATCTTTGTATTACAAAAAAGAGCCGTACGTGGCATATACAATTTAAGTCCGCGGGATTCCCTGCGAGAGAAGTTTAAAGAAATAGGTATTCTTACATTTGCCTCACAGTATATTTTAAGTAATTTAATTTTTGTATATACTAATATAAAGAATTATAAAACAATAGGCGATGTATATAATAGACAAAGTAGGAACCGACATAAGCTTGCGGCCCCTGCTTTGCGCCTTGAAAAAGTACGTAAGTCGTTTGTGGGTTTGGGTATAAGATTCTATAATAAAATTCCACAATCAATTTTAACTTTGCCATTACAGCAGTTTAAAAACACTATTAAGGAGAGGCTGATACAGAAAGCCTACTATACTGTTGAGGATTATTTAGACGATAAAAATGCGTGGATATAAATATTGTTCGACCCTGTACAAGATAGAAACATTAAATGTAACTAGCATTAAGAATTGTATTTTTAAAAAGAGCAACCGCCGAGTTTCTTGCTGGCTCTTCTCGGTAGGAACAGCTTTCCGAACCAGCAGTAGAGTTGACGATTCAAAAGCACTTGTTTACAAGTTTATTTGAATAAAGAATATTTTGAATTTGAATTTGAATTTACAATCCGAAATGGAGCGCGTTTTGGGTCTTGATCCAATCCTTCTCTGTAAAATAGGAGAGAAGATGCCTTTTTTCAACAGAGGGATGGTAACAAAGTTGGCAGTCTTTTATAGTCTTGCTGTCTTATTTATATTAATTTAATAGAAATTACGCCAACTGTAAGAAGAATCGTATGCTATTTACATTACTTGTATCGCTGACACTGTTATTCCATCTCTAGAGCATTTACACAGAACAGCTAGCAATCGGCTTACAGCACTAACATCGTACAAATAATGCGCACTCGGAGGCTACTGGTGTACGCAATCCGCGCACAATGCCCGGTAATCAACGACATGTCTTATATTTTATGGCCAATGGATTTATTTGATAATATTCCCTTTACATTTTAATAATACCTTACCGGAATATCTGAGATCAATAATAATTGAATTTACTCAAGGACCATAAACTATGCATAAATTTAAAAAGTATCGTATGTTCTTTTAAGAAATTGGTAAATCTGTTTTTAAATTGATATTGTTTATCCGCAATGCGCCGTGTGGTATCCGGCTGAGTAGAATAGACCATCCTTATTTCTTACCGAGGTATCGTAAAAAGTGACTAAGGTAAGTTGACCCACCGTGTGATATCCGGTTCAGTAAAATAGAAGGGTGGCCTCTTTCTTGACGAGGTGGCGTAAAATACGACTAAGGTAAGTTGACGTCATGCAGGCGGCCGGTCGTAAAATACGTAGCCTAATCATATGACTAATCGTATGTTTGTAACATGTTGTGCCGACCCCACTTAAGAGTGAGATAAGGGCAGACAGATGATTGTTTATCCGCAATCAAAATACTGCGAAGAAATTTATATTGATTCGTATTGTTCGCTCAGATAAAACCCCATTCCGTTAACCGGTGAATCGGCGCAGGTCCCCGGCCGGGCGTGAGATGAAACCTGTTCGGAACTTCCAAAGGTCCCCTGTCACCCTTTCAGGGTGGCAGACGATGGGAGGGAGTGAGGATTGGAGTTACACTTGGACTCGCCAGCAGCACATTGGTACCAAAAAGCGAGTTCCGTGAAAGCTATTGAAACTACTTTTGGAGGCTTAAAACATATCCGTTGTTTAGCACATTCACTTACTTGGTAGTAGGAAATTCTATGTAATAAATTCAGATGTAAAACTTTTTTTGGATAACGTCTGCAAAATCGTGACAAGGCTTTAGACCACAGTAGTGTTGGTGCTGGAAAATTACGACAACTGCAAAACCTTCCAAAATGTTTCCGAAGGAAAATTGAAACATTCGTATGATACATGAATGGTAAATGAGCAGCATTATATGATCTGTTTTGATAAACCACCTGAATGCGCCTTAAATGCTTGAAGCAAACGAAATTGTTGTACTGAAGGAAATTAAAAAAATTTGGAAGCCCTTTCAAAATGTAACTGCAGAATTGCACGCTTAGAAATATGATACAGCTAATAAAGCCATTACTACTTTTAAATGCTTGAGAACTCATTTAGACTCAACAATAGTATTTAGTTTTATGGCAAACTAATTAAAAAGTACACCTTTTCTCAGTTACAATATTTTTGGATCCAAGATTCAAAAAAATCAATTTAGATGATAATCCACTATCCTTATCAAAAACAGTTAATTATATTAACAAGAGTTTGGAATTATACTTCCGAAATGATGAATATGATATAGCCCATGGCAAATTCTAATTATCTCCGTCTATCAATTATTCAGGAGCGGCTGTTCGTAAATATTTCATAATTTTATTTATTTCGTAATACATTTATTTTTCTCTGGGCAATTGTCATTTTTTTTATTTACCGATATGTGGGTAGCAATGAAAACGGCACGCGCCGATCGGTTCGTCTGTCGCCGTGCGAGTGTCTACGTGAGCGCGGAACCTTTGTTAATGGCCGCTCGATCGCTATAAATAATTCGCATCAAATTCATTATAAAACATTGAACAATTCGTCTAGGACTTGTAATACAAAGTGCAGTGCCTAAATTTAAAGTGTCGTGTCGAGTTTGGGTCTCGTAATAGTGTTACTGTTCGTTCGAGTAACAATCCCCTGGTGTCACAAGAAACGGCCGGCCGCCGGCGCTTATCGAGGACTTCGAACCTTCCAGCGCATGGTGGCAGTACAAAGGCATCGAAAGATGGGTGGTGCTAAATTGTTTCTACGTATCGGTAATAAATGTGCATTGCCCAAAAAGATAGAAAGTACTTAAATCCCTGAACCCCCCTATACAGTCCTCTTAAATTACCCACCAGCGAACTAGGGTCCAGAGACCAGGTTCCTTTTAATTAGGGAACATTTCCCTACAGTGACTGCTAACACACAAGATATGTGGCAAGTTAGCCATAAAAAAAAATAAAGTCAGCTAATACATCAGTGTGTAAAAACACAAAATCGGATTTATATGTTGCAGCATCATTATCAAATCAGATCAAAATGGATCCTCTCGATGTGAGACTTTGCAAAAACTTTCACTATGCTAGCGTACTCTAAAACACTTCTCTGTAACTGGAGACTGGAGACTCCGTCAGCAGCAGAAAGATTATTTTCCAAATTCCAAAAAAATTTATGTTGTCAGGAAATCACGAAATCGCATTCTGGGAAACAGTTAACCAAAATTATTTATTTAAACTCTCTAACTGAAAACTTAATTCTGATGAGCTATTTTTTTCTTTAATTCAAAGTTTGAAGAACAATTTATAAGTTTTTTAGTATTTAGACCAGTAAAATGTAGATTTTTTACTCATTTTATAACTTGTACTTATCATTTTATTTCCATATCTTAATATGTACATACCCGATGCATGTAGTCCTATAAGATACGATTATAGCACAGATACTATATCAAATACATGGTTTCCGAACGTCAATATTTACAATGTGCTGTGGGGACATCTGTTCCCACTTTAAATTTTTTTTTTACTAAATATTACCTTACTATTTTTCGTCAATAAAAATGAAAGTATCCGAATGTAAAAGTCTGATAAAAAGTAACTTTAATGCGATATATCCGAAAATAATTACAGTACGAATGCCACTATTAGAACACGGGAGAACACCTGTTGTTAGTATGAGCCTGGATTTTTTGTTGCCGTGCCTTTCACGAATTTACATATCTCCCAGTTCTTTGTTAAAGTTAACGAGAGGGTTATTATATCAACCACAAAATGTAGAGTTCGCTGGTACTGATTGACAAATGTACGGAGCACAAAAGGGGTTGCTCGATGGATGTTTTTAATGTATCGTTTACATAATTATTTTCACCTCGTTAGCGATTGTTAGCGTCAAATTTCAAATCAGCCTAAGTATAGGCCTTAGGAGAAATATTAGCTCGTTGGTCCATTTAGAGCTTGCAAACGGCTGACTGTGCCGTAAAAATGGATATATTTGTTACAGCCTTTACCATCCGAAATTACTTTATTTTGTAAGTTAAACTACTCGTCACGTTAATTTTGGAAGTATAAATTTATCAATCCAGTATATAACAACTTTAACTTTGAATCGAGTAATATGGGATTTACAATAGCTTCGCTATGTGTGGATTTTCAAAAGTTTCTATGCAATGATACCTACTAATTTATGCACAACAAAACATGTTATGAATAATTGAATAATGCATTATATATATTAATTACATTATAATATACGTACAATTTTTTGTGAATTTTAAACTAATACGATTGACTTAATTAATCTGGGTAGAAGAATTTAAAGGTATAAAAAATCCATAAATTTTAAATTATTTAAACGCGTTTTTTTTTAAATAATCAAGTAATATTATAATTAAATTTGTATAATTTATTATAATTAAAAATTATATTATTAAATATAACTATTATTTAAAATTGGTACTATTTACAATAATTTTGATGAGTTGCAAGCACGAGAGCGCTGCATTTAATGTTCTTGCTAAACATAAAGATGTTAACGACAGTATAAAGATAGGCGTAGAAAATGATGGCTCCCCTATCGAATACCTCAATCACCCTTTATTAAGGCAATTAAATAGATTTATATCGTCCAAAGCGATTTTATGTCAAAGTGCAGTTCATTGCCACTCGACAATGTCGGGAAGACAATGTAATTTTATGCTTAAATGAGCCTCACCTCAAGTGGAACTCAGTCGGAAAATTTTGAATGGCAATATTACTTACCTCTGTGTCTCGCATCTTTGTCATTGTACCAAATTGTAGTTATTCTTTAAATAACAACAGTAACGTTACAACTTTCCAACGCTATGTTTTCGTTTAAATAAAGTTTCAAAGCGATTCCCGTGAACATGTTACGAAATATACCTACTATATGCGAATATAAAGACTGAAACGAATCACGCAATTTTAACTTCTCTTCAAGTATTCATTTTGTTCTTTTGTCATTTCTTAATTTACATACAAGTGTTTGAGTGAAAATAATAGTACAATTAATTTTTTCAAGTGTTAGATTTATGATTTCATGTTTTTATATATAGTAAATCCAATCGTAATGAACCAGGAAAGTTTCATGAAAATCTAGTTAAATTGTGATCCACAAAGTTATATTTATTATTTTGTTCTTCAGGTAACATTTTGTCGATATTTATTCTTTCCATTTCTATAAATTTTTTGATTTTTCACCATCATCATTTCCACCGTCACCATTTGATTTTTTTTATCCCAACCATATATGTTACACTATAAGAACATATAGATGACCACAAGAAGATCATAGGAGGCCGCTGGAGGCGCTAAAAGATCGTGTCCCTTGAAAACAACTTCGATCAGCAGTGGAGCTCCAGTTCACTATTGAAAAAGATCGGTTGAATAAGAAAGTATTTGTCACAAATTACTATACATCATTTGGATTACCTACATAGGCTATAGGTTTAAAAAGTTAATTTTCATAATGTAAACATGGTTCTATCGAAAGTTTTTATAAATTCTTACAAGTCAAGTTTAAATTGCTTTTAAATAAGCTTTTACCTTCATGTCTCTACTGTTAACAGTTGAGCAGTTACCTCGTCTAAAGCCAATCCTGGTAGCACCATCAGGTCATGCTTATCATAAACATGCATTGTTATGAAGACTAGACTAATATATAATTTAAATTCAATTGGAAGTGATCAAATTTATTCCACATTCCACCTTCACATACATACATTACAAGTTGAATAAAAGTTTTTAATAAAAATACAAATCTCTAACGCACTTGCTTAAAATAATCTTGGCAATGATGTTATAGATATGTCAAACATAGTTAAAGATGAAAATACAAACTCGCTCAGTATGAAAGAGTCCAAACAAAAACACAATAAAGTATTTATGTTCTCTATAAAATGTTCTCAAGCCACGAACTCATATTTTATGTGAAGCCGCTGAACCCAATTACACATGAATGGTTCGTCATGATCAGACATTTTTTGGGCCCTAATAAAAACTTACGAGGAGATTTATTCCCCCGCTAGGCCGACAACCATATTCTAATTCACCTTATTAGCGTTGCAACTTGATAATAAATTTTATACTAATTAATGATCCGTTACGTTGTCAACTAAAACTTTTCTGGACTTTCCAGTTCGAAATGAAATAACGGAAGGAAAGCTACCGTTTCAAAGATTTATTATCTTAAAGAGTTTGAAGTAATTAAAATAGTCATAAAGGTAGATATATGTATATTAAGTGAATTTAACAGAATGGATGTCAAGCAAGAAGAATCATTTCCTTTGTTTGATTGCGAACTTTATATAGCAATATGAACAAAACCTCAGATGTGCATAGCGTTCATTAGGCTTACAGCCGAGGATTTATTCCGCTCATTAATTGATGGCTATCAATGCAAATGAAACAAATATTTTATAAAGGTATATCTTAGAGTCCATGTACAGCTAATGCTTGGATCGAGTCGCGAGAACTTAATCGAAATCAGCGTTTGTCAATCAATAAAACCAAGCGAGACGTCCCTTTTGTGACTACCCGCGGAATAACAAGGATACGACTTCCAAGTACATATATAATAAAGTCAAAATTAACCACTGGTTTTTTTTCATAATTTTGTTTCAAAGTATTCCTACTTTGAAACCACCTTTAAAATATAAAACTCGCAATGAAATTTGCGAATCGTACCTATGTGTATAAAATAACTATGCGCAAAAAATGAACCATGATTTTATTGATTTCTATTATAATACTAAATAAATTATAAATTATTACTTAACAATGAATTTATTTATTTTAGTAAAGGTATATGGCTGAGTAGAAGAGACCACCCTCACTTGTTACCGAGGTGTCGTAAAAATCGACTAGGGTAAATTATTGAAGTCAGGCCGGCGGCCGGTCATACAATACCTAGCCTAACATGTAACAACATGGTTAATACATGTTGCGCCGGCCACACTTAGAGTGTGATAAGGGCACGAGAATGATGATGAGTTAAATGTTATATTAATTACTGCCAACAGATTAGAACAATATCTTTATGTAATTATGAAAATTGCATAATAATAATGTAATGTATACAGAGATACAGCCTATATTTGCGATCGAAAAATGTTTGTTCATTATGAATCATGAATGATAGGATGTTGCAAGTATTAGCACGTTTTCCCTTTTTTTTACAAGAGATAGACTTTTTGAGATTTAGATAGCTGCAATATATTTTATATTATACTATACCTTTGTTTACAATGTAGAGAATGCATACCTATATTATGAATATGTACGGATTAGTTTTAAGGGTGGTAAACATGTATTAAATATAAATAAATATATACACTCACACATTCGGTCATCCGTCTCCAAAGTAAGTAACTTAATACTAATGTTATGGTAGACAGGCAACTGGTGAATATATACATATATAATTTTTAAATACATACTAAAATACAAATATACACCCAGACTCGACCAACAATTTAATTTATAGAAAATGTTGGCCCTTGGCGGGAATCGAACCTGCGACCCGCGGAGCTGTAGGCAGAATCACTACCTATTGCGCCAACGGGTCAGTCAGTATTGATCTACTAATTCACTTGTATTTTTTTAGATAAAAAAAATATAAACCTTCGTTGGATTATATTTTGTCAATCCATACATCTATTAACGTCCGATAAATGTTGCCATGGTCCCGTGATAAAAGTGACCAAGTTGATAATTTATTGGTCATACCAAGCAGAAACTTCGTAAAAATAAACATGAATGGCTGCCTTATTGGGGCTTGATTTAATACGGTCAATAAAACAGTAACTAACCTTATATAAATTACTAAACAAATAAATAACAACGGTGGTCATCAACTTTATCTTGACAGAGTGCTGCATCAAATTGGATACTGTTTTGATGCTAATAGCAAAACATTGATGCTGTTGGAATTTATGGGAGCTCTTTTTCCGTAAATTAATTGTATCTAATATGAGGTTTATCTCAAAAGTTGGCTTTAATTAGGGATGTGACTTGTAGTAGAAAAAAACAATTATTTAATAATCGATTTTTATCCCTTTCAAAATCGATTTTTAAAAAATCGATTATTGTATTACGAAATAATCGATTTTTTTCTGACTATTTCTAAAATTGTCTTTTTTTAATATAAATAATTAATTACAATAAAAGCTAATTAAGTGGACGATTATAAAAAAATAATATCAGATGCGCTGTTTGTGAAATTGGATTAAAATGAGTAGTTTGGCTAAATTGGTTTCATCCAACATCATCATCATCTTCCTGCCCTTATCCCACTCTAAGTGGGGTCGGCACAACATGTTATTAACATGCTGTCACATGATTTGGCTGCGTTTTTACGACCGGCCGCCTGCCTGACGTCAACTTATCTCTGTCGTATTTTACGATACCTCGGTAAGAAAGAGGGTGGTCTATTCTACTAAACCGGAAACCACACGGTGGGTCAACTTTCCTTAGTCGCCTTTTACGACACCTCGGTAAGAAATGAGGTTGGTCTATTCTACTCAGCCGGATAACACACGGCGGGTCGACTTACCTTAGTCGCCTTTTACGACACCTCGGTAAGAAATGAGGGTGGTACTATTCTATTCAGCCGGACACCACACGGTGTTGGTTTCATCCAGCAATGCATATCTAATCTTAAAAAGCAAGAAAAGGAGTAAATAGGTAAAGGTATACCTGAAATAAACGATTTTAGATGAAAAAATAATCGATTATTCAAAATCGATTATTTTGAAAATATAATCGATTATTTTTTCACATCGCTAGCTTTAATCAGGTAATAAATATCAGATTCGTCGGTCTAATTACAAACCTCTTTGAAGTTCTTACTTTTAAGATATTTACTAAACGTGTAATGACTTCCACAAGACAATATGTTGAGGGTGAAATTTGAAATAAGTATAGCCTACGTCATAGATTTGCGCAGATGACACTATTGTGGTACTCGAAGGGGTTAACAGAGAATCATCTGCCACTAATTAATGTGGAGTTGTAGGTGAGCATCTGAGCCGTGTGGTACCCGGCTGAGTAAAATACCACCACCCTTTTTCTTACAATGGTGTCGTAAAAGGCGATTAAGGTAAGTCGACCCGCCGCGTGGTATCCGGCTGAGTAGAATAGACCACCCTCTTTATTACCGAGGTGTCGTAAAAGGAACTAAGGTAAGTTGACCCACCGTGTGATATCCGGTTGAGTAGAATAGATCACCCGCTTTCTTACCTTTTTCTTGTTTTTTAAGATTAGATATACATTGATGGATGAAACCAATTTACATTTTAATCCAATTTCACAAACAGAGCATCTGATATTATTTCTTGTGGTATCCGTTTGAGTAGAATAGACCACCTCTTACTTACCGAGGTGTCGTAAAATACGACTAAGGTAAGTTGACGTCAGGCAGGCGGCCGGTCGTTTAGTAAGAAGCCAAATCATGTAACAAGATGTTTATAACATGTTGTGCCAACCCCACTTAGAGTGGAATAAGGGCAGGAGGATGATGATGTATTGTGTTCCACGAGAAAATGTGTTGAGGGTGATATTGTCGAATAGGTATAGCTTATAGTAGTTCTGCACAGATGATGCTATTATGGTAGCTGAAGGGGTCGACAGGGAAGCTCCCCAATTAAAAAAAAATATTACAAATCGATTATTTTGAAGGAAGACAAATCGATTAATAAATGATTAATTAATACAGACACATACCATAAAAACACAAACAGACCGAATGTAAACTTCCATTATGTATAAGTCTAGTCACTATTAAAGAGTCACTATTTTCTATATTTAGTCACCAGAGGAAGGTACATCTTGATTTTGATATTTGAGATTGATGACTTTGGTATACATGAGAGTACATTTATTGTTAAAAAAGAAGTTGAGCTTTTAAAAATTAGGTTAAAGACGAAAAATTGCTGATTTTTCGTATTTGGAATAATGTTTGGTTACATGGTTCAAACAGTGTTGAAATAAAATCATCATAGGTTCCTTCTGGAGCTACGAACCCCCTTTCACTTTATATAAACCCTTGATAAGTTAAAACTCTATACCTAACTTAAAAAATTATGAGCTTTTCTTGGATTTCAGCTTATCGAGGTTCTACAGTAGCGACGTGAAAAAATAATCGATTTTTAAAATAATCGATTTTTAATAATCGATAATTTTTTCATCAAAAATCGTTTTTTTTAATGGATTATTTTAGGTATCCCTTTTTCTTTTTACTTTTTTCTTGTTTTTTAAGATTAGATATGCATTGTTGGATGAAACCAATTTAGCCAAACTACACATTTTAATCCAATTTCACAAACAGCGCATCTGATATTTTTTCTTGGTAGTTATCCACTTTAATTAGCTTTTATTGTAATTAATTATTAATATTTAAAAAAGACTACTTTAGAAAAAGTAAAAAAATGGATTTAAAAAAATCGATTATATCGTAATCAAATAATATTTTTTTTAAATCGATTATTTTTAAAGGAATAAAAAATAAAAATCGCTTATTAACTGATCGATTTTATCTTCTTCAAGTCACATCACAGTCACTCATGCCCAAAAATACTTGTTTCTCGCACATTACTGTACGCGTTTCAAAAATTATTTATATTTTATGTAAATACGAATTGGAGTTTCGTTCATCGTACGGTGATGTAGTTATTTGTTAAATGACAAACATTAGCGCGACTCAATTCTTTAAAGCGCCATCTATAGTTGATTAGTGAAGTATAAGTTAAAACATGGTCTTTTTGCGAAGACGACACGACGGGCGAGAGGGCCCCGATTTGGACATCGCGGTCTGGGAGCTACCACTCCTAGGCCTCCCCACCGAACCCGACAACCCTTAGGTCACCCAGATGACCTGGGCCTACGGCCCAAACATAGTCCAGGCCATTAAAGCCTGCGAGGACCGGCCCGGGCAAAGAGGTTCGCCTCGAGGCCCGTACCCCGCCTACCCCTAAGGGTATGCGAGATGACCCCCCTCTTATTTGTATATTTTTATTTCACAAATTTATAAAGTAGGTATATTAATTTAATGCGTTTTCAAAATAATCGTATTATTAAAAAAACTATATTTAATCTCATTAACGCCGTGTAGTATCCGGCTGAATAGATAGTACCAACCTCTTTTCTTACCGAGGTGTCGTAAAAGGCGACTAAGGTAAGTCGACCCAACGTGTGGTATCCGGTTGAGTAGAATATACCACCCTTTTTCTTACCGAGGTGTCGTAAAATATGACTAAAGTAAGTTGACGTCGGCAGGCGGCCGGTCGTAAAATACGTAGCCAAATCATGTGACAGCATGTTTATAACATGTAGATGGGATAAGGGCAGGAAGATGATGATTTAATTTCATTAAACTGTACATTTTTTCGTTTTCCGCGGATAACGCAGGCTTCCACGGCCCAACATTTTAAGTATTCTATGCGATTTTAGTGTGTATTAAGCTATTAATTATTCTCTTAAGATGTTTTTATAGTGTATCCTTTTGTATGTAATAAAACGTTGAGAAGCACCGTCTAATCACTGTGAAGTCATTAAATTCCAGCAGTAACTTACATAGTAGCGCATCATGGTGAAGTTTGTATAAACTGACATAACTCTGAAAAGTACATGTTAAAGTTTGTTCAACAAGTATTTATCATCATCCTCCTGCCCTTATCCCACTCTAAGTGGGGTCGGCACAGCATGTTATAAACATGCTGTCACATGATTTGGCTGCGTTTTTACGACCGGCCGCCTGCTTGACGTCAACTTACCTTAGTCGTATTTTACGACACCTCGGTAAGAAAGAGAGTGGTCTATTCTACTAAACCGGATACCACACGGTGGTTCATCTTACCTTAGTCGCCTTTTACGACACCTCGGTATAAATGAGGCTGGTCTATTCTACTCAGCCGGATACTACACGGCAGGTCGACTTACCTAAGTCGCCTTTTACGACACCTCGGTAAGAAATGAGGGTGGTACTATTCTATTCAGCCGAATACCACACGGCGTTGTTCAACAAGTATTAATATTTGTTATTATTAAGTATCTTTTTTATGTTATTAAAAACGTAACTTTTCTCTATTATTAACTGTTCTGTTTATTTTTATGGTATAAAAGTATTTAAAGTATCGAGTTATTATACTAGAGTATAGAAGCCCAAAGTATATTACAATAAACAGAAAACAAATGAGCGATAAATCGATCTAGCTAAGTTTTTTGATGTGTTTGCTTTCAGGCATTAAAAACTGCTAAAACATATGGATTATAAAGATTATTTTTCCTGTCATTTGTAAGGCTATGATATTTATAAGGCTCATGAAAGGCTTGGTCACCCACCTTTCGTTTTGAATTTGATCGATGAGTGATTGATGGATTGATAGATTTACCAGTGAATGCGACTCGGCCTGTTTTGTTCATTAGATAGAAAATAAAATTGTAAACTAAATGTTTGTAGCACAGCAAACATTTGTTAGTTCTTTGTGCCTGGGTGTATATAAGTATTTAAAACCCTATAAATATAACTTACCAGTTGTCTGTCGCCCATAACACATGTATTAAGTTATTTACTTTGGGGACGGATCGTGTGTGTAAGTGTCCCATATATTTACTCATCACACGCTTTGAGCTGAAGGAAAACATTTTGAAAAATTTGATTAATTCTTAATAACCCGCACTGGAGCAGCGTGGCCTAAGCCCAGTCCAGCACTGGGACTGTAACAGTCACTTTACTATGAATGAAAACATAATTGTATTAAAGAAAAACAGTAGTTTTCTACTTACATCACTTTGGAAATATATAGAAGACGTGCGGAGAGTCATTATTTTCTACAGAAGTCCTTTTGAGCTCTAGATTGATGGATTCGCTGTCCTTGGGTGGCCTGTTAATAAGCATTCGTTAAATCCTTTCGTTAAAGGCTTTCATATTGAATTTAACATTAATGTCGGCAAAATTGTGGGGAAAGCACATCCAAATATCAGTGGTAATTTATTTTTGCTATGAACCGTTTCTTTAATAAACATTATTGTCAATTGGTATTGATAATGTTTACTGTTGTTAAAATGCCATGTGGTGTCCGTCTGAGTAGAATAGACCACCGTCATTTCTTACCGAAATGTTGTAAAAGGCGGTTAAGGTAAGTTGATGTCAGGCAGGCGGCCGGTTGTTAGTTAGTTACGTATTAAAAATCTTACTTTGGGGTTTTATTTTTACGTATATAGTACTTAACTTGTTTCCTGAGTACTTCAATATATCAGCTTGCTAATTGTTTCCTTGCACCAGAGAACAGTAAGTGCTGGGTGTACAACATTTATTAATAAACCACTTCCGTCGATATTGCTGTTGTGTCCAAATAAAAGACTTTTACATCCTTTATTATGTGCCGATCGATGCGATGAATCAAATACTGCGTACCTACTTCTTAAATCCGATATAGCTCCTATTGTCTATATCTTCACTCCGATGTAAGCATTTTAATAATTGAACTAGTTACTATGAAACAAAAGTAATAATAAAATTATTTTGCAATAATCCGCGAAGAAGTAAAATTGAAAATATATATAATGCTAAATGTAAGTGGACAATCGGTTATCATACCTGATACATGCAAGATTCGTAAAAACACATGCACAAACCTCCACCACCGCCACCACAATACACAAGCACTATATACGTTCACTATCACAAACTCAACAATCGTTTCGCCCCACAACCGAAGCATTATCAGGAGATTATGGTCGTGGAGTCTATCTCCTTGATCGTGCGCAAAGTAACGCCTAATTCTATAAATTATAAATTAGGTACTATGAATTTCAGTAACACGTTCTAAAGCTTTTAGAGTATTTAGAAGTAACTCAAAACCTCATTGAATTGCCTAAGAAAAGAACTTTGCATTTGCTTTGAACTTTATGAACTATTTTTATGTATATTGAGTAAAATAAAGTAGATTACTACTTTAACTAACGACCTCTTATTATCTCACTTCTCTTATTATCTATCTGGGTCTCCTCTATTCGTTTCTGAGGAGAGAGAGGGTAGAGCTAAAACTGACCACGTTTGCAGATTGGTAAGTTACACATCATCATCAGGTCATGGTAACGGCGGGGCAGGGGGTGCTAAGAATCCCCGGGCGATGGTAGGCCGCCAACACCAACTGACTTTGGCTACTTATAACGGACGCACGCTACGGCTCGACGAAAATCTGGTGCAGCTCACTGAAGAACTGAAGAACATAAGATGGCATGTTCTAGGTTTATCGGAAATCCGAAGAGAGGGGGAGGACACCGTTACTTTGGAATCAGGTCATCTTATGTATTTCAGAGAGGGAGACAAACAGTCCCAAGGTGGCGTCGGGTTCTTGGTTAACAAGACTCTCATTGACAACGTCTTGGAAATCTCCAGTGTTTCGACTAGGGTAGCGTACCTTGTGATCAGACTAACCAAGAGGTATAGCCTCAAGGTTATCCAAGTGTATGCACCGACCTCGTCACACTCGGATGATGAAGTAGAGGAATTGTTTGAAGACATTTCCAGGGCCTTACACACCACCCAAAAGGCCCACTTCAACGTTGTCATGGGAGACTTCAACGCAAAAGTGGGAGTACATATTAGCGGCGAATCGGTAGTAGGACCACACGGTTTTGGAAGCAGAAATCATAGGGGGCAAATGCTCGTCAACTTCCTGGAGAAAGAGGGGTTGTTCTGTATGAACACTTTCTTTAAGAAACAATCTCAACGGAAGTGGACGTGGCGAAGCCCTGACGCTATGACAAAAAATGAGATAGACTTCATAATGACCGACAAGAAGCGTATTTTTAGAGATGTCTCTGTGATCACTAGGTTTAACACCGGAAGTGATCACCGACTCGTGCGAGGCACTCTAAATATTGATTGTAAGCTCGAACGCGCCCGTCTTATGAGGTCTACGCTCCGGCCAAACCTGCTTCAAGCTGTGGTAGGGTCTGAAACGTTCCAGTTAAAACTGGAGAACCGGTTTGCTGCCTTGGAAACCACAACCGACGATGACATTGACCTGGAACTCGACCGTGCAGTGAAAATCTTACGGGACGAGGGGACGAAGCTATATCAGGTGCAAAGTACCGGTAAGGAGTCTAAACTTTCGCAAGAGACTTTGCAGTTAATGCAGAAGCGACGAGATGATCGTACAGTTGCTTCGTCAGATCTGAATAGAAAAATTTCTAGGCTTATAAGACGTGACCTCCGAAACTACAACGCAAATAAAATTAAACAAGCAATTGCGCAAAATCGGGGGTCGAAAGTCTTTTTCCAACATCTTGGCCGCAGCCATCTGACGAAGTTGACCACAGCAAACGGGAAAGTCGTCGCTTCCAAAGCAGAGATTCTTGCGGAGGTTCAGGACTTCTACGGGAAGCTATATTCATCAGAAACGTCTCGTCCCCCACCTAATCCTGGAGATAAAAGAGCCACCTTAACCCGCCACTTCACAGAAGATCTGCCAGAAGTCTGTCAAGACGAAATCGTGCTAGCTCTGAAACAGCTTAAAAATGGAAAAGCCCCCGGAGAGGATGGAATTACGACGGAGTTGCTAAAAGCAGGTGGAAAACCGATACTCGAGCGGCTCCAGCGCATATTTAATTCTGCTCTCTTTTCGGGGAGAACTCCTAAGACATGGAGCGAGAGTATTGTCGTGTTGTTCTTCAAAAAAGGAGACAAAACTCTCTTGAAGAACTACCGACCTATTTCCCTCTTGAGCCATATCTATAAGCTGTTTTCCAGAGTTATCACGAATCGCCTTGCGGGGAGACTCGATGATTTCCAGCCCCCCGAACAGGCCGGGTTTCGAGGAGGATACGGCACCATAGATCACATTTTCACAGTACGGCAGATTATACAGAAGACTCACGAGTATAATCAGCCTCTGTGCTTAGTATTTGTGGACTATGAGAAAGCCTTTGACTCTATCGAGACCTGGTCTGTTCTGGAGTCCCTGCAACGGTGCCAAATTGATTGGCGATACATCGAAGTGCTGAGAGGTCTGTATGACGCTGCAACTATGACCGTCCAAGTACAGAATCAGCAGTCTGGACCTATCCACCTGCATCGAGGAGTGAGACAAGGGGACGTAATTTCCCCCAAATTGTTCACTAATGCTTTGGAGGATATGTTCAAGACGCTGCACTGGAAAGGACGGGGCATAAACATAAACGGCGAGTACCTCTCACACTTAAGATTTGCAGATGATATCGTAATCGTGGCTGAGACCGTACAGGACTTGCAATACATGCTGACCAGTCTGGCTGAGTCTTCTGCTCGCATCGGTCTCCGGATGAACTTGGATAAAACCAAAGTAATGTTCAATGAACATGTCATTCCGGAACCGATTGCCCTCTACGGAGTTCCTCTCGATGTTGTTGAGGAGTATGTCTACCTTGGACAAGTCCTACAGCTAGGTAGAAACAACTTCGAGAAGGAGGCTCGCAGGAGAATACAGCTTGGCTGGTCGGCATATAGGAAACTTCATCGAGTCTTTTCGTCGCCCATACCACAAAGCCTTAAGACAAAAGTCTTTAACGAGTGCGTCCTACCTGTGATGACATACGGAGCCGAGACGTGGACACTGACAATGCGACTGGTCCACCAATTTAAGGTCGCTCAGCGAGCTATGGAGAGGGCTATGCTCGGAGTTTCTCTGAAGGATCGTATCCGGAACGAAGTGATACGACAGAGAACCAAAGTAATCGACGTAGCCCAAAGGATTAGTAAGCTTAAGTGGCAGTGGGCTGGTCACATTTGTCGCAGAACCGACAACCGCTGGGGTAAACGTGTTCTGGAGTGGAGACCGCGCCTTGGCAAACGTAGTGTAGGACGTCCTCCGGCTAGGTGGAGCGACGACATCCGCAGAGTGGCTGGTATTGGATGGAAACAGAGAGCTGAAGACCGAGCTCAGTGGCATGCAAATGGAGAGACCTATGTCCAACAGTGGACAGACACAGGTTGATGATGATGATGAAGTTACACATATCCCCAGAATTCTTCAGAGATATGAGATATGCTATCGTAAGGTTTCCTTACATTTTTTCCTTCACTGAAAAGCGTGTGATAAATTGAAACTATAAATTGGAAACAAAGTTTTAACAGAAAAGCTCATTGATACCTGCAGGGATTTGAACCCGTGACCCACTCGAAAGAGTCTCGCGGTCTCGCTGCTAGGCTATCACAGATTAAGTAAAATAATATAGGCAATATCAAATCTTAATTTCAAATTTACTTCTTACAAAAATCTTTTTTTTTTTGGGAAGTCAATAAACTCCGTAACGCTAGTAAGTTTGCGTGTGTAGTCCAAGTCCAGTATATATAGGCTGATACAGAAAGCCTACTATACTCTTGAAGATTACTTAGAAGATAAGAATGTGTGGATATAGCTCTTTGAACCTGTACAAGACAGTAACGACCTAATGTAAATAGTATTAAGAATTATATTTATAATAGAGCAACCGCTGAGTTTCTTGCTGGTTCTTCTCGGTAGGAACAGCTTTCCGAACCAACAGTAGAGTTGACGATTCAAAAGCACTTGTTTACAAGTTTATTTGAATAAAGAATATTTTGAAATTGAATATAATTTATAGTCCAAGGGATCTATGCGCAAGAAAATTTCCAGAATCATCAAGTGATATATCATTCTACAATCTAATTACAATTTACAATTTGAAGAGAATGCATACAAAGGATTGAAACCTTCGAATATTATTCATATCAGACATTTATCAAACGTGAGAAAGAACACCCGCGTCCGTTAATTAAGGACGGTAATTTGACGTGCCCTGACAGCTAATGTTGTGTTCAAATTGATTTGTGTTCAAAGTTGAATTGATTTTGACAGAATCAATAAGCCACCGACTTCTTTTATATTTATCATTGGCTAGTAGATGTTTTTTTACTGATCGCGTACTCTCGTAGTATAGTAACCCTTTCTTATACTACATACTTACTATAACAAACGAGTGTAGTATCAAAAGTATCTCATCCAAGTTGGCCTAGCGGAGATCGTCCTAAGAATGGCATTTGTAACATCAGACCACAGCAAAGGCACCACACCAAATAGAACATGTTATAACGCAATAAACTTTGATAAAAAGAAGAATATTCAAAATCAATAGCCATTACCCATCCAAAACATAATGCCACCTAACTTATTGTTAATATAGGGGTAAAATCATTAAGATGTATAAATATGTCTTAAGATGTATAGAATGAATCGCGTATCAGCAGATAAGCTTGTTTTCAAACATAAAAGTTAAAGCTTAAAAGTTGTCATAGCTCAATGGGAAAAGGGCGGACTGAAAAATAAGAATAAGAATTTCTTTTAGAATGTGTTAAATATATCTGATGAGGTTCGTTCGATTGATACTCCTAAAGTGTCGTGTAATCTATAAGGTGAAAATCGTAGTAGTGTGGTTTTAATACAATCATAGTGTGGAATCCAAAACTTCCCTAACTGCTTCTGGACCATAACTAGATTTCTTTGAGTGTATCATAAAACAAGATTACACATTAGAAGCAAGCCTTATATGTATAAGTTATATGTTATAAAAATCACCCGGAAATAAAGTCTTTTAGTCAAAAATCGAAAATAAATTCATTATATTTTATTTATTGAGTTCTTACTCAAACCCATGTCGTAAATGCCAATTAAAAATAAAAATATTTTATTTATTTTTATTTATTCATTTAGGTCCCATGAGTTTGCGAAGTTAATCCAAGAACTGTCAATGCAGGCTGAAATTCTATTCAATTCAGGCCCAAATCACAATTTTATAATTTTAGGTGCTAATGGCTAAATGATATAAACAATCGAGTGTCTCTTGAAAATGAAGAATTATTTTTACAGTTATTTACGTCGATGTAGCAAGGTGTTTTATATTTCACTAAACATATTTCGAAAACATTGTAGCGTTTTTCAAGTTGATTATTACAATTGAACAAATAGATTTTTTACTATTATTGTTTGTTTTCAATGAATATCACATATGCATTGTAGTATCTATTGTAAAATATAAGCGTCAATGAGTTTAATTACTAAACAAAATTCTTATACACTTTTTAATTATTTGAAGTTTCTTTATGTATGTATAATCATTCAACTAGTAATACTTAACGTCAATCAAGCATTGATAACGAGTGCAAATCCTTTGCATTAAACAACATTCACAAAAGACTATAACTTGACCCATGTTCGGCATATATAATACAAATTCACACAATGCGGTCGGTAGTTAACAGAAAGAGAGCTAGAGTCCATGAAATCGACGTCGTCCAAACAATCGATTTTAATGATTGACACTAATATTCTGAACTAAGTTATTTGTAACACTTATTTAAATTGTAATATTGTTTATTGCTAGCAAATATCAAGTGGAACGCTACGATTCCATGCGTATATACACGCTTTGTATTTGATTCACCTGTATCTATACATATTAAAAAACAAAGTTCTGAAAGCTGTTTGTCTGTATGTGATCGATTATCTCAAAATATACTGAACAGATTATTGTACGTATATTTTGTATTTTTACTAAAAAAATAGTACAATTCTTGAGGAAGGTTTATGTTAACAGTATATAAAAGTAATAATAAAATTATTTTGCTATAATCCGCGAAGAAGTAAAATAGAAAATATATATAATGCTAAATGTAAGTGGACAATCGGTTATTATACCTGATACATGCAGAATTCGTAAAAACACATGCACAAACAAACACCGAAGCATCATCAGGAGATAGACTCCACGACCAAAATCGCAAAGCGAAGCAATACCCAAATAAGTCTAGTTATATACTAATCGGTTCAACCCCACCCTTTACTTTATTTCTGGATATCTGGATTATCTGGATCTCCGCAAAGTAATGCCTAATTCTATAAATTATTTAACAGTATATTTTGATGGGGCTTTAACTGGAAGACAGAGGAGGTTGTAGAGCAACACATAGGCTACCCTTAAATTGCGGGATTCCTGCGGAGTCGTTTGATATCCACGCGGGTGAAGCCGCAAGCACAGCTAGAATATGTATGTATGTAGAAGATTCCTTTGTACTCAATTTCGTCCAACTTCCAGCGGACATATTTAATTCAAACATTGAACACTTATCAAGAACCGGTGACTTGAAAAAAGTGAAAATAACGCCTTTGAACTAATAAGTGAAAATAATGAAAAATATTAGTATTTCCTTTTCGTATATGTATCCAGCAAATCATGCTTTTCGGCGATCACCAGCTCTCAGACTACACCGACAAAACGATGCGAGAGTAATTATAAGGAGAATGAAAACGCACAGATCGGACATGACACGTAACCCACCGACAATAGCGTGAAGATAACAAGACAGGAACCTGTTTAAAATTCCTTCTAATCGAATATGGTCTTTATGGTTGTCTTTAACACGATTATTATATTTTAAGAGGTTTTCTGTGACTTGCACTTTGTACGGAGCGCTCCTACTTGAGGTGTCGAGCTGTCGAATAAATAGCTTTGCTCCAGAGTGATTGATTAATGACAGCCCCGGCGAAAACAGACCAGCTACCTAATTAAATACTTCTGACAGTACATCACTGATCACTGGTCAGCAATATCATATGGAGAATAACTATTATGCTATTCATATGCCTTTATTCTCTTTTTTTTTCTAAATTATAATTAGAAATATAAAGTTTCGTGATTTATATTCATAATTGGACTCCTAGTGCATTATATGTATGAGGTACCGTTAAGAGCATAAAATATTTTATAAAAGATCTTATATGGGTATTAAAACTACTGGCATATATTTTTAAAGGCAGTGAATCTTAATGTCAACAAAATTATTTGTCTCATGTATTTTGTGTCAAGTTTTGATTTCTTTCTGTTGCTTATAACATTCGATAAACCATTTTATTATGGTTTATTATTACACATCAAGCAATATCAAAATGTTAAGGAATATTATATTAGATTTTGATACTGCCAATGAATTATCACCTTACGAGTATATGAAAATGTATGTCGAAAAATGTCCTAATACTTTGGAAGATTCTAAAATTTCTTGGATAGTTGAAACGTTTTTAAGTTTTCAAAAACATAAACAGTTTTTAAAAGAAATTGTATGCCATATATCAGAAGAACTTACTGAGGAAGATCAAGACTATTTTATGATTGCTTTTAATACGGTAACATTTCATCTTAACCCATCTGATATGGCGCTTTTTTATAAATGCCTCTTTAACTTAAGTAAGTCGCTGTTAAATACTTTTACAAGTTTTTTAAGTAATAATGAAGTTTTAACTTTTATATCTCAAGTTGCACATTTATACTATGACACCAATTTTATAACAGATAAAATTATAAACCCCTTATTTACATGGCAACCTTATATAGGAGAAATGGCACATAGTTATGGCCAGTATCTAAAAAAAATTGAAAGTCGAAAACTAAAGTTACCTACCCTACCTATTCAACCCAATGTTCTAAATAGAAAGGGTAAAGAGGCGAACTTACTGTCGGTCAAATCATCTTTACCTCTCACACCGCCTAACTCTTTGCGTAACAAAGGAAAAAAAATGCTTACAAAAAGTGTAATTGATCAAAAACTAAAGCAAATTCACGAAAACCATCAAAAGAAAAGTTTAGAATTACTTAAGGAAGTTAAAGGCAAAGGAAATCATTATGCTTCAGGAAAATCTGATAAGTATTATAAAAAACTATCTAGCATCAGAAACGAAATGGAAGATAAATATGAGAAAACGATATCTAAAGTAAAAGAAAGTCATTTAAATTACACCACTCCACTAAATATAAAAGACACAACAACAACGGTTAAAAGAATGAATAAAAGAATACAAATGTCAGAAAAAGAAGAAGTCCAATGGCTAGAAGATTTATTAACTAATTGCCATAATTCAATCAAGATTGGGGAACTTCAAGAATATGATCGTCAAGAGAAAGAAAGAGAAAGGCTACTAGATATAGAAAAAAAACATTTAATGGGACAAATTTCTTATGAAGAGGCAATAATTGCAAAGAAAAAACTTTATGAAGAAAATAAAAGGAAATATGAGGAATTTTTAAAAGAAAAGCGCTCATGGGAAGATGAAATTGAAAAATGGAAGAGATCAGAAATAAAAAAAAATAGAAAACAGGTTGAAAAATTATCTCTTTTAGAACTGGAAATGCTTCATGCCAAGCATAATGTTTCTTTAAAAAAGAAACAAATAGCAAATAAAACGAGAAAAGAATCAGAAGAACTTCTACAACAGGCTATGAAAGATAAACAAGAGGATTTAGAACGTAGAATAAAAATAATAAAAGAAATTAAAATATTAGCTTTGATAGCTAAGAAAGCTAAAGTTCCAAAAATCATAGATTTAACTGAATCATCTGGAGTGGGCTTACTTTGTGAGATGTCTATGGCTGAATTACAAGAAAGATTGAGTATAATTAAAATTGGGCTCAAAGAAGAACTAGAAAATAAGAAAAAAAGCATCAGAGAAAATAATCTAGCTGCTAAGCAAGGATTGGAGGCATCAAAAAAAGTTATTACAAATTTCTTGTCTGAGCGTTCAACCATAAGAAAGCAAAAGAAAAAGACTAACATTAAGCTTGAAACGTCCACCTCTAAAGAAATCAATGAATTAAAAAAGATTTTAGAAGAAAAGCGAAAGTTGCGAATTATGATAACTTCTTAGGAACTAAAGATTATATTTAAATAAAGCAAGTATTCTAAATTTTAATTATTATTTTTAAAATAAGTTTGTAACGCTGACGTTACTAAGTAACTTTAAATTTGAAGGTAAAAAAAAAAAAAAAAAGAATCTATAACAATCTTAACAAAACAAAAATTAATTTTATTCTAATTAAAAAAAAAAGAACCTAATTTAAATTATAACAAAAAAAAAATTATTTTAAAAACCTAATAACTAAATAAAATACCTACTTAAATTATACTATGTTTACATTCAAACAAAATTATCCAATTTACTATACTAAACTATTATAATTAAATATAAAAATAATAAAAATCATATATATAATAATAAAAGCCACATCTAAAATTTAAACTATGAAAATTATAAAAAACTCCGTGGAATGAAATACATTCGCGAGGCACATCACATTACGCAGAATCATCTCGATTCACTTTACTTCCTACCTGCATACAAACGCGTAACGTTCGTTATATTTTTGTTACCATTAAAAACTAACTGCTCCTAAAGGAATTTAGTACTTGAACTTTCTACTGGTTTTAAATCTACACCGATTTATACTAATAATTAAATCGTTCTGTGCAAAAAGTGTAAGGAATTTGCCCCGACTTTGGGTAAGTGTTTTTAATAAAAAATATATAACGTACATAATTTAAATTCGTAGTTTGTTTGTAGTTGTTTTATTATAATCTAGTAGTGTATTTTAATAACAGTGTACATTAGATTATATTAATACTAAAATTAATATTTTTTTTTACTAGAATTTTTATAATAACGGTATTAGTTTAAATAGACCGTTACATGTCACTTGTAAATTTAATTTATTTTTTTAATGTATAACTTCTCACTGCATCATTGATCACTACTCAATTCTTTTATAACGCCCCTGCCTTTCTGCTAAGCCATTCGTTCTTGAACGATCAATGTTGCAGTCCGAGTTTAAAATAAGGAATTTTCTAAAGTTCCCAAATAACTGGTTTTCAGGGTTCGTTCCTACGTTCCACCGTTCGTTCGTACGTTCGTTCCTTCGTGTAATATACCGGCTACATCTGCCCTGCGACTCCGTCTGGATTTCTACCGAGTCCAGAACTATATGACGAGCTATCTCCCGGCTTCGCTTGAGAAGGCTGCAACCGTTCCGGAGCTGCACTGCGGGCGGCGACTTCAGCACCGAATCAGGGCAGTGGCATTAAACGAACTGATTAAAACTTTTCTTATATTGTGTAGTACATAAAACCTACGACCTTGCTCTCCGCGGTTTTCTTTTCCTATACATAAAATATAATTTTAAAATTCTAAAAATTGTTCTATCTTTTATATAAATAAATTTATCCTTCTAAAGTCTTTCTCTTTCTTTCTTCTTCCGTCGTAGCGATTTTACTAACTAAAACGTGAACGCGACAAGTTCTACAATAAACCTTTTGATATTAAAACAGGGGAAAATTAAATGAATTAGTATATTCAACGGGCTAAGTATTCAGTATAGAAATATACACAATTTTATTAATTTTGTACAATATATAATACATTGCAGCTATACTACGATATACGAAATGTGTCAAGACCATATTATCTGTAAGGTAATTACCTAAAAAGTAATACTTATTAGGTAATTACATTACAGATAATATGGTTACGCTTTCGCCTATTAAGAGATAATAACAATGATGTCAGACGATTAATGTATACTTATTTACATAGCTAATATAATTTAAAAACATAACAGGAAATTGTCAGTTAGAGAAGGACGTATATTTTTTGATTACACACATATGTATATAATCTCCAATAATTTTTTTAAGGTCTTCGACTGTTTTTTTAAGCTAACCATATTTTAAACACTTTTTTACACTATTGTCCGTTATAATTTATTTATGTCCTTCAGTATTTTGCACATTTAAAGTGAATTATTAAAACAGGACTAATAGTGTCTTCAGGCGAGTCCAATCAATGCGCATGCTCGAATTGCTTGCAACTCTTAATTAGAAGCTGGCAAAGTGAAATATTGGTAATGGAATTTATATCGTCGACATGATATATCTTTTAGGAAATGTACAATGGCTTTATGACTGAAAACTTATTACTTTATTACGAGAGCAATTTATTTATATACTATCAGTTAAGCGAGAATATGGTGAATTATGAGTATTTTACCAAGTCACAATTTTCTATGACAAAAAATGACCCTGATGTAATCGATATTCTGCACGTATGGGCTTAGAATATCTATCTGTCTTGGTGGATTAATATAAGTTCTAATCTTAATTCTACACCATAGACTATTTTTTGCATCTGTTTTAATTTTTCTCTACTTTGCAAGGTCCACTGCATAAGCTTTACGTACGAATATCTTGTATGATATTATTTACTGTTTTCAGCTATTTATTTTCTGTTTCATGAATCAAATAAGGTTCTTTAACAGTTAATGTATAATTTGATGACCCTAATCATTGTAATACGGTATAATCGTAACTGCGATAATATTGTGGATAGTAAAACATCATAACGGATTTTTTATAACATATTGGCATAAAAAATTGCTTGAAATTTAAGCGCCGATTGGTTAATGGAAAAATAAGATGCATTGGGTTATTCTAGAGCGAGGCCAATCTCTTTGATTATGATAGAGCCCAATGGAGAGGAATTATCTATATGCTTTGCCTCGACATAAACAAGTAAATCTGTATCACTAGGAAATTAGACTTTCCATTTTCTGTATTGGACTAGATATATATTTTTCTTCGACTGATACTGTTACCTCTTAAAACATTACTTTGAATTTTATGTTTACCCTAAAATTATCCTGTTAAATTTCAAATATGTATGCACATAATCGTAGATTATTTAGTTTTATTAACTGTTCTTTACCAATTGTGTGCTAACAACTTTACAAATGTCTATATAATAGAACAAATCAGGCGTCAATTTTTCTAAATCCCAAGAAACTAGTCAATATAATTTGGATTAAAGCAATAAATATGTCGGGGTCGCCTGTTCATTTGTATCGGCGTATAATTTAAATTCTTTAACGCCAATGTTCAAGATTACGCGGCGAGATAGAGGTGCGGGCGCCCGTGTCGCAGCGACAACCACCAAATAAATTTATATTTCCGACCGATACCGACTGAGTTCTCTCTTTGTAGATAATTCGGCCGGTAACATTGAATGACTCTATTAACAGCTTCCCTTTTAGGGATAAATGTCGACTTTAGACTTAGTGTAAATTTGACCGAATGTGTAGTAAGAGACAACTTCCAATTTTTAAATATGTTCGATTGTTGTTTATATTGCCGTTCAATATTTTTTTAGTTTGAGATCAATTATTAATTGTTCTATTAACTATTTTAATGCTTTCATTTAACACATATTAGATTTTTTTAGCTATGATAGCCCAGCGGTGACACCGTACGACTCTTTCGAAGATTCACGAATTCAAACCCTGAGCGCACCAATGAGTTTTTTGCTAAAACTGATAATTGATGATGTCTTATTGATAAACCCGCATATTTCTAGAGAATTCTAGGAATATGAGTAACCTACCAATACGCATTGAAACAGCGTAGTAGGTCTTAGCTCCAAAGCTACTCTGCAAAAATGAAGAGAGGAGGCCTATGCCCAGCAGTGGGATAGTAACAGGCCGTTACTTACCTTTTTTATTTTTTTTTATATTATGGCTTTATTTTGTACAAGGGCATTAATTAAAATATTATTTTGCAACTTAACGCCGTGTGGTATCCGGCTGAATAGAAAAGTACCACCCTCTTTTCTTACCGAGGTGTCGTAAAAGGCGACTAAGGTAAGTTGACCCACCGTGTGGTATCCGGTTTAGTAGAATAGACCACCCTCATTCTTACCGAGGTTTCGTAAAATACGACAGAGGTAAGTTGACATCAGGCAGGCGGCCGGTCGTAAAAACGCAGCCAAATCATGTAACAGCATGTTTATAACATGTTGTGCCGACCCCACTTAGAGTGGGATAAGGGCAGGAGGATGATGATTATTTTGCAACTTATTTAAATCTTAGCACCTTATAACACTAAAACTAACAAAAGACACATTTGCTCAAAGGCTACCTGCCAAAGCGAGTTTTGAATGCCACCCCTGACTGTTTCATGGAGGCTCTTTGTCAGACCTGAATTACCTTTCTGAAAAAAATAAATACATGTACACCAATGTTGACATTAAAACTACGAATAATTTCATTGACACTTTATGCATCTTTCAAAATGCTAATTCATCATATGACAACTTTTAGAATAAGTCGATAAGACTTAAATTTTAAGCGAAATAAAGCACCTAATTCATCATTATAAATTGCGATTTCTTTTTAGATGTAACGAATAACTATGTAATATAAATAAAGTAAAATATTACCAAGAACATTTTAAATATTTCATTAATACCTAATAAAAAAAATAAAATTATATTATATATTTAAATACTCTACATTTAGTTTTAAGTACATCACAGGTCCAATATTAATAACCTTTGCCTCCGTTTTCAGAATTCATATCTTTATTAGATACAAAAAACTTATTACCGATGATTTTAACCTTTAAATTATTCCTTACGTATTTCCTTAAATTTATTCACTAAATAATTTATAAAATTATGCTTTACTTAGCAGAGATCTAAATTCGAAAGTAATTATATTATTTTGCTATAATCCGCGATGACATCTCATCGCTGAGCTCTGTTATCGTGGAATACGTCAAAATAATATTATGGCTTTTGCAATAAAACATTTACAGCATCAGTCCTTGCTTTCCGGAGATACATTCATAACACAAATAATTCTTTTATTATCAGTTTATTTTTTTATAATCTACAAATATAGCAAATCGATTACAGCGGATTTTAGCAAAAAATAATATAAACATTGAATATGATTAATTCAATCAATAAATTGTATTCAATACGAGTAAATATTTTAAGTTCATCACTAAGAATACGGCGCATCTTTCAAAGATTTAACTGATAACAGTAAAACGTCAATAACCACCTAATTGGGAGAGAACACTCTGCCCACAATCACCAAATCCTCGTCCCCGAGTGAGAAACAAATAAATATTGTAACACACATCGAGATAATTTGAACGATAACTTAATGTGCTTACATTTTGGATCTGCTCATGGTTTTATGGAACTACCTACGATATTATCGGGTTTTTTTTACGGTCAACTATAAATTTCGAATTATCGGACGATGAAATTGGAAAATGTATTTATTTTCTAAGGAGATGTAGATGTTTAAGCATTTCGAGTATCAACAGTAGTGCTAGATTTAGTATTAAGAACTAATTTTATTTTACATACTTTGGCATAGCGTAGTGTCGTTAAAGGCGACTACGGTAAGTCGACCCATCGTGTGGTATCCGGTTGAGTAGAATATACCACCCTTTTTCTTACCGAGGTGTCGTAAAATATGACTAAAGTAAGTTGACGTCGGCAGGCGGCCGGTCGTAAAAACGCAGCCAGATCATGTGGCAGCATGTTTATATAACACGTTGTGCTGACCCCACTTAGAGTGGAATAAGAGCAGGAGGATGATGATACCTTAGCATATTAATTATATTATAATAATAATAACAGGACCATAACAGCACCTACCTTCTCTCTTTGAGTTGATAAACTCCCAAGCCCAAAAGTTGCCAGAAAAAGATCGCAACTTTGATATAAGGTCGCCCTATTGTATTACGCAGTTTATTTTGTGATTTTTTTTTATTGTCAATTCTGTCATGTACAAGAATAATCTATCTATATATCTGTCTGTCTGTCTCTCTGGCTAAATATCTCGATCTACATACTTTAGGTTAAGAAAACGTTTAAATACATACTAAAAATATTGCCCTGGGTTTCACAACCGAAACTTTAGTTGTATTTCAATAAATTTGGATTTCTACGGTAATAGTAAAGTAACACAGTGACCTTCTTTATTATACTGTTGTTGAGTTCTCCACTTGAAGAAAAGAATTAAACCTTAGATTAGAGTTCTACATAACCTAGGCCATTCTTCAGTCGTTTCTTCTTGACTCACCGCGAACAATTTTCCGAACCAGCAGTAGCTTAACGGCTTAAAAGCATTTATTTACAAGGTAATATGAATGAGAAATAATTGATTCGATTGTCCATAGATATGCAATTTTTTGACCATGTTTTCACCACAGAAACGCTTTATAGATTCAAAATAATAATTTTAAGAAATGAGTTTATTGCTAACATTCAACAGTATTCAGCCAAAGATAGAATTATTAACAAATGATGATCGTAGTACCTATTTTAAATTAACAATATTTCGACAACATAATAGACTCATTAGAGATCTCCGAGATTTTAAATCAAACGTTTACAACTTATTTTTTTTATTAGTGAGAGGCATCCATTAGTCTACGCTAAGGTATAATGTCAGAGTTGCCAACTTAATTAATATTTATTTTTTATGTTCTCATTATAAATAAATCTTGCAGCCGTCTCATATCACTTCGCACATTTGTACCAATTGGATATACAGGGGTCTCTAAGGGAATCTCGTAAGTATTCTCGTAGGGTCGATGGGAACGCGTTGTTCGCAGTGCTGTCCGCTCGGCGCTTCAAACGGCACACAAAATTTATTGTTATTGGATCGAGGCGGGTACATGCATCCACACTCCGCGGCTATCACGACCTTACAACTTTATCTTGGTGCAGCACTATTCTGAATAAACTGAGTGCCCTGTACGTGTTGGGCTTGACTTTTATGTGACATTTGGTCGACTCGTGAGTGACATTTGAAAATTTATGCCACTTTTTTTCAAATTCCAGACCAAGAGATTGGAGAAATATAAGAAAAAGTAACGTTCATACTAATAATATAAATGTGAAAGTTGGTCTGTCTGTAACAATATTTATGAAGTTTGGATCAAAATTAATAATAAAATTGTTTCGCTATAATACGCGATAAAATAAATTTTCGCGGATTAAAGCAAAATAATTTTACGAATACTTTTGTATCATGGATCTCTGCATAAGTAACGCCTAATCCTATAAATTAATGGTTCAATTTAAGCTTATACACCGCGTTAATATAGAATATAAAAATTCCCCTTTATATTTTTGTATTGTAAAAACCGTGGATTTGTTGTGCAATCTTTTTTGTATGTTCATATATCGAGCAACCTAGATTTTTTCGCAATAATACTTATATTTTTCGTTTTTTCTACTTTTTAGTTCGGATACGTGTTTTTTAGTTTATTTTTTCAAATTCAATTTATTATATATTAAAATAATGACAGAAAATAAATAATCTTAATATCCACTGATGATTTTGCCACGTACCAACTGCCAATGACGATGTTCCTCAATCACGTTTTTGTCGGTATTGTCTCGATCGGCGATATCCGGAAAGATCGATTCGGCGCTTTTAATGATTGGCGGAAAAAAGGATAATTGTCTCGCATGATTCGATTGTTACATTCAAGAGTTATAAGGCCATTGTCAGGATGTAGTCGTAGGGTGTAATTACAGGATGTGATCATCTGTTTTTCTCTTTTTGATGTATTCTTGAGATTTTTATGTTAGATTCTAACCTAATCTAAATTTATCTTATGTACCCTAATATTAAATGGAAACTATTATGGTATATGTATTTTGGAAATTGTTCACATGTCCAAGCTCTTCAGCGGTTTAAATGATTATTGGTACAAGTATATTGGACCTTGCAGAAGCATATAGGCAATTCAAAATGTTTAATTAAGTGGTCAAAATACGAGTATTATACTATGTAGGTATATCTTTTCTTTATTAAGGTTTTAAGTTAATTGTTAACAGTATCAACAATTATGCCGTGGCTGAATAGAACCAATAGAATAGTACCACCCTCATTTCTTACCGAGGTGTCATAAAAGGCGAATAAGGTAAGTCGACCCACCGTGTGGTATCCGGCTGAGTAGAATAGACCAACCTCATTTCTTACCGAGGTGTCGTAAAAGGCGACTAAGGTAAGTTGACCACTGTTGGTATCCGGTTGAGTAAAATAGGCCACCCTCTTTCTTACCGAGGAGTCGTAAAACACGACTAAGGTAAGTTGACGTCAGGCATGCGGCCGGTCGTAAAATATGTAGCCAAATCATATGACAACATGTTTGTAACATGTTGTGCCGCCCCACTTAGAGTGGGATAGAGACTTAGAGGGGCAGGAGGATGATGATGTTAACAGTATCAACAATGTCAGGCTACTATTTAAATTTTGATATAAGAAAGAAGATTTTTGGTTCCTTGTGGATTTTTTTCTTTTTAACTTCTTTTGCTTAAATTCAAGTCGTCCCAAAAACTTTATAAATCGAGAGTTATAGTGTATGGGTTATAGGTACCATGTTCTCAATGTTCCGTAGGTAACATTATCTTTGGCCCATTTTGTCTAAACTAAACCGAGATAAAATGTTACCTTTGTCATTATCAAAATCTTAAATAATATCCATATCAAAAACAGATCAGTTCATTGTTCCGTTTCGGTATAAAATATGGACAAAAAAACACACACATTTTTAATTTTACCTATTAGTGTGATATAAATATAGAAGAATGACAAAAAGGTTCCTACTTTTTACGAAACCTATTCGGATAAAGATAATTACAGTAGAATGACCACTTAGCCAAAATTCAGTTTTTTGCGGAGATCAGAGTCATTTTGTAATTTGATCTAATGGGAAACGACTTGATCACTTGCTTATTAGGCGAATAATTGCTCCATTGTTCCCATTTGCGATGTTCAACGTCTTGTGACTTTTGATAGATTTGTGTGGTTGACTTGGATCACTACAACGAAAAAAATCACAAATTCGAGTTGTTTGTAAAAAAAATTGAAAACGCCTCATGAAAAAATCAATCTGATCAAATATAATAATAATAATCTGATCAAATCAGAAACAGGGATCTTCATAACACAAACTTGGGAAGCTGAAGTTGCAAGCTGGGCGACGATTTGCGAAGAACGGATAAGCTTGTGGTCCTAACATGTTGGAGTTAAGACTCCATAGAAGTAAACTAAGTGTTGGTGGAACCCGTTCTCTTTACATGTTAGGAATGATAACCTCAATAAGTTTGCAAGGTTCTGGATTCACGCGACCCACTAACCTAACCTACCCTAACCCAACGGTGGAATTTGTTAAAGAAAAAGATGGCTAGCCAAAAGTTAACTGATAAAGTAATAGCTTTATTGACGTATGAACGGATGTTACACATTTTAATCTTACGATCTTTAATCTTTAGTAAGCCAATGTTAAATTATATTAATAAAGTTTGTATGGTGACTTTTTTGGGTCACTTTTGTCTCTTGACGTTTCTTTTTAGGTACTTATAAAGAAGATAGAATATGAACGACGGTGATAGTCTACTTGGAGTTAATTATTTAAAGGTTTTGGCTTATTATCAGTTTTAACTAAAACCTGACTGATAAATTAATTAATCTGCAACGATGACCTTAACAAACTAAAACATTAAATAAATAAAACTCGATACATTCAATAAATTTTATTTCAATATGTTCATAGGTACATATACAAATTGTCTATTTTTCACAGTAATATAATATTTGTCTTCTGTCTATATTAATAAATAGTTCACAGTGCTTAGAAAGTGTATAACAATATATACATATAACACTCTTATACATTATATATTACACGTAGGCAAAATTAATATATACATTTGTATATTACAGTATCAACTATAACAAAAAAATACTGTCTTAATTATGTCTGTGTTGCTTTAAATAAATCATAAAATATTATGTAGTTTTAATTCAGTTACTCCTACTAGTCTTTTACAATTACTTTGTTATATTGATGTAATGTGAATAAAATTGTACTTAAAATTGCGAGAACTTATTTATAGAACTAATACTTTAAATACTTTATTAATTTATTTAAAAAAAAAACATTTCAATGTCCAAAAGTAGAAAATCATCCAAGTAGGTCATAGACAATTTTTTTTCATAAAAAAAATTAATGGTTCATAAGTTTAGAAACGTTAAATATACATAGATAAGTTGTGTACATATTTACCGAACCATAATAGGAACTTTTTATAGTATGAAAATGTAAGTTTTTGAATTGACCATTAGAAAAAATTAAGTTTAACATAATCATTTTAATAATTTGATTATTCTTATCATTATAATGGTAATGATAATAATGATGTAATTCAAAATCAAAAAACAAATGATATAAATATAATTATGAAATTCACAAAACTTCCTGTACTTTGTGATTAATACTTTTTTATCATTATCCATTTTTTGTACACGTAAATTTGAGTTGACATATGTTATAAGTTATCTTCTTTGACATTAATGCAATGTCGAGATGGCGTTAATTGGATGGAGTTTTGTTGAATTTTAAAACTAGAGCGTAGACTAAGTAATTGTAGTTACAATTACTTAGTCTACGCTCTAGTTTTAAAAGTCAACAAAAATCCACATAATTGCGATACATAAATATCTCGAATATTTAAATAAATCAGTTTCTTTGTGCATATTTAAATATATAGCCATTTTCACATATATTAACAACATTATCGCCTATTTATTTACAACAATTTACAAGAGAACGAGTTAATTATATCTAGGATTATAATTTACATAATTTATTTATTCGGAACATCTTCATTCAATAGGAATCATTATTTTCTTATGATAAATGAAATAAATTAATAACAATTCTAATTAACGGTCATGTTTAGTTAATTGTAGCGGCAAATCATTGGACGCCATTCTGTGCCGATCGGGGCTGGGCGATCTAGATCTCGTCTTATTAATCTGTTTTTCGCCTTCATCTTCGCTCTCGTCATGAACGTTTATTTCTTCATCCGAATCTGAATGAGATTCATATCCGCGAGCTAATTGTATCGATTGTGCGGCTAACAGCGCGGCGGCGGCTGAATTAGGGACGAGCGCTTTGAACGCGCTGTTCTCTAGGGCAGGGTGAGGTTTGAAAGCGCTGCCATCGAAAGGCTGCTGCGACAGCGCTTTAAGGGCGTTCGTTTCAAACTGGGCCTGTGAGAGAGCCTTCAGGGCGTTAGGGTCCTGGTGCGCGAGAGCCTTGAAAGCACTATTTTCGCCGCCCATCTGAGGTGTATGATAGGGGACGCGCGCGGGGGACAAAGAACGTGAACGGGAGCGGGAGGGGGAGTGGGGCAGGCGGTGCGAGGGGGAGCCGCCACCGCGCTTGAGGAGGTTCATGCGCTGGTGGCGCCTCCACTTGGCTCGTCTGTTGGAAAACCAAACCTGTCAGTAACGGTAAATAAGCCTGATTAGTATTCCGTTCACAGCGTGTTAACAAATATTCATTTATGCAAATGAGATTAATATAAACGCTCTGATTTGACTACAGATATTACAATGTTGACGCCTGAGTATAAGGTATTGAATTAATTGTACTATGACAGTTAAAACTATGATGTGTATGGACTTTAATTTATCCTGAATAGTAAAAATCAATTACCTGAACACGAGCCTCCGATAGGGAAGTCTTAGAAGCTAGTCTTTCGCGTGTTGATACGCAAGGGTAATGAGATTTTTCAAATTCCTTTTCTAATTCTTCTAATTGATCTGGACTGAATGTCGTTCGGTTTCTCCTGAATTTAGGCTGCTCGCCGTCTAATGAACCCGAATCATCTCCATCTACATCTATTAGCAACAAGAAAAAAGGTTCTATTAGAAAAGAAAAGTATCGTTCAGTATTAATATCCATTCTAATATTACAAATGCGAAAGTCTGTCTGTGTGTTATTCTTTCTCACAACTAATCCGTTGGACAAATGTCGATTAAATTAAGGCTTATTCACTGGAGCAACATAAAGGAATACTTTTTTTTTCGGAAGATACTCAAACGCTAAAGTTGACGCGAACAAATTCGTTGGTAAAATAAAAAAAAGTATGTATATCTTGAATACTCCGAAAGGCTGGACCGATTTTAATGAATTTTTTTTTTCAATTTTTATATTCAACCAGCGGATAATCCTATGAGGTTAGTTGGCAAAGTGAGCATTATTTTTGAAATGTCAATGACAGTTTTGTTTCAAGAGTAAGTCGAAACTAGACTAGAAAGAAAATAATAACTAATGGGCTACGACTAGCAAAATTAAATTTAATAACTCACCAATAAGTCCCCGTCCAGAAGTTAAGAAGCCCTGTTTGACAGCATCAGGGTGTGGTACTCCTACTGAAGGAGCAGGAACACCTGGGGGTAACGGTAAGCTTCCTGGAGGCCAGACACCTCCACCAGCCCACGGGAATCCACCATATGGAGGTGGAGCAGCGTATAGACCATATCCAGCCGCTCGAGCGAATTCTGCCGCCGCTCTCTCCGCAGCTCTATTCCTTAGTATCCTATTTATTGATGAAACACTTGGCGCTGTTGCATTTGTACATACACCTGTGGACAATGATATTGTGTAAGGTATTTCTATTTCTTAATTTTATGTCGCTATAAATAGACGAACCTCATTTCTTACCGGGGTGTCGTAAAAGGCGACTAGGGTAAGTTGACCAACCGTGTGGTATCCGGTTTTGTAGAATAGACCACCCTCTTTCTTAACGAGGTGTCGTAAAATACGACTGAGGTAAGTTGATGTAAGACAGGCGGCCGGTCGTAAAAACACAACCAAATCATGTGACAGCATGTTTATAACATGTTGTGCCGATCCCACTCAGGGTGGGATAATGACAGGAAGATGATCAATGTTATGTCGCTATACCACTACACTAGCTATTTAGTGCAGATACCTAATGTCTCGGGTTCGCCAACAGATAACATTTTCTAAAAAAAACTTGTTGATTTTTCGACTTGGACCTGTTCACAAGTTACTTATAAAGTGTCGGATAGTTAACCGACAAATAAATTAAGTAGCAGATAAATGTCTCTAAAAGAGACTAAAAAGTAAAAAATAAAAAAAAATCGCGGCCATTTTGAAATAGTTATTTGCTATCAACAGATAAACAAAATAACAGCCACATGATCTAGCCACTGTGAACTTATTATGGACTTTAAGTGATAAATAAGCCTATCAGAAACCTGAGATACGCAAAATTACTAAATATGTGTCAGATATATTCCAAATAAGCTAACTGACAGTTTATTGGTAACTTGTGAAACAGGTCCTTAGTGTATTATGTAATGCATTACGTTTTTGTTCGTGAAGGCTATCCTCCTGATGATGCTTCGGTTTCGGGGCAAAATGATCGTAGAGACTGTGGTAGTGAGTGTGTGAATAGTTGGTGTTGCCGGCGTTTTGTGATACGTATGGTGATTTGTCCTGCATGTGTAGGGTATGTAAATGTTGCCTGCTTCACACACTTAGCAATGCATATAAACGCGGATTACAGCAAAATCATTTTATTGTAACTTCTGCAATAAATCAACAGTAAGACATATTTTTTTAATGAAAATTCATAGGATATTCCTAGAGATTGATGCCGCGAAATAGCTTACAACCAATCGTGATTAGACCCTCGTGGCTTGCAGAAGAATTACAGTTGCTAACTGTTACATAATTACGGTTTTCTGAGTTATTTCTTGAGCAACATTCGAATGATTATAATATACATAAAATGCGTCCAGCAGCGCGTTAAAACCGATGCGTCATTGGTCGCATTTAAATCGGTGGTCATTATAAATATTAGTTAAGGAGGCGGTTTCGATATTTCCTACACATAGATTACATTTCAAAAAAACTATTTCTTCTTTTGGAGCGATTTTTAGAATTGACTTTCGTATACGACCCCTAGTTAATAAAAGGCTTAACTTAATTACGCAATACGTTCTATCTAAGTCACACATGTGAAAAATATATAAATAACTCAAGCATTAATAAATAAGCGTTGTGATTAGTAGGATTGTTAATGTTAAAATACTTAATTTAACTTAAAATAACATAAATTATCTAAGGAAAACAATGAAAAATTGATTTTTTTAAAACTATTATTATTATAGTTTTCTGATTATTATTATTATTTATTATTAAATAATTATACACTCGAGCTTTTAGTATTACAGGATTCTACTATTGCATATAAAAAGACTATCGTACTTAAAGAGTAAACTGCAGTAGTGTACTCTTTACATAGTTTGTGATACGAACGGATTTGCGAAGTTTTTGTTCCGAATGCATTACGACAAACTTTTAAAAAATTCATTAACAATTATAAATTTGAATTTTCATCATTTATACATAATATATTACATTTGGGGAAAAAAACACATTTAGTAAATAGTAACCAAAAACATCTGTTCATCAAAATGTTACTTCTGTTTCATAGAATTAAGGGTATTAATATTTACGTGCATATAAAAAAGATTTCTTTTTAACTCAAACTCAATGAGGTGTCAAACTCAATTTTCGTACTCTTGTCATATTAAAAGATAAGATGTAATAAAACAATATCCTTCTACTACACGTCGCCCTAAGCCGTGGTCCGGCCTCACAGGAGGCAGTCTTAGGACGACGTTCCCCGACGCTAGTAGAGCTTCTGCGCTCTACTCTCCCGGCTCGGTGACGCCGTAAAAGCTGTTAGGGCTGGGCTGTTAGGACAGCATATAGTAAATTCGAAAAAAAAACAATATGTACTAAACGCAATAAGAGGGATTTCTAAAATTTCAAGTTTCACTTTAAGCCTTAGCTTGGGCTTGCATTACTAAGGCTGGTTAGATTAACCAGACAGCTATGAAGCTGTTAGGTTAATCTAATCTAGATAATAGAAAAAAAATTTTTTTTTTTTTGTTTTTAGGCACACCATTTCAACGCGGCCGTCTCTCACTCTACTATATAATTTAATGCGTGCCAGAGATCGCGTGCTGGCACATCCTTCGCAGAGCCATCCCATGTAATTTTCAGGAAACACTCTGGGTAAGTGGCATAATTTAATCATACCCTGTCCAGTTGTAATTGTCGTAGATTTTGTTGTTAAGCTACTGAGCAGTTGCTTACCTGGTCATGCGATTAAAAACTTGTATTGATTGTATAACAATGAAAAATAAGGAGTTATTAATTTAAAACTAATTTAAAAATTAGGGGAAAATAAAGCTTTTGAACTTCATAAAGAAATGTCATCGTCCAACATCCAAAGTCCAACATTTACTGCTGGAAATCTTCAAAGCATTTTACGGCTTACGAATTTATGACACGTCAAGCCTTTATGCTACCCGTTTAGGAACATCTACATCTGCAGAAATGCTACTATTACACCTTGAGACTCATATTTATTCATTTACTTTAACCAACCGATTAACCTAGATGAAGCTTTTTTCTCTAAAGGTCTACTAATTCATATTTCACTTATTTATTTATTTATTCCACATACTCGTATTTCTCAGTCTCTCTTTGTATCGTAAGCTGATGACTACGTTTTTTGTGACTATTTATTTATCTTTCAAGTTCCTTAAGCTTAGTACTATGTATAATTAATATGTAGATCAATTTTATATGCATATAATATAATAAGACTAATGTAATATTTAACTATTGTGAAAAGCCGCTGTTAAAGTAAGCTGTTAAATCCGCTATCAAATTAGCTGTATTCAAGTTTAATTGGTACAAACTAAAGAAAAACTAAAGAAAAACTAAAGAATTCCACAAATAGGTAAAATCGTAGGTCATTTTAGCTACAATTCTTATTATGTTATCTTTTGTTGTAATAAATTTATTTTTATTTTAGTTTTGTCTTCTCTGTAAGTTATTTATTTTGGTAGGCAATTTTAATATTTAAATTTAAGCAAAAGAATATATTAAGCTTAATTAACGTGTGACTACCTCAACATTAATGTACGTCCGGTATACGATTTAATCAGGTTTTAGACGGTATGTTATGATTTCAGTAATTTGATCATTAGTCGTTTGTTTTAATTTAAAGTTATAATTTTTACAAATTTAGGAGTTCTTATTCCAATTGTTTAAATCACTTCCAATTCTACCAACTTTATAAAAATAAACTTTTGCCATACGATCTCATGATTTTTAATAACTTGTTGGTTCATAAAATAACTTCTACTGAGAAAAACAGAACAGAAAGTGGGCAGTTATTTCTATCGTAATATAAATTTGCATTTCATGTTTGGTAAATTTTGTACACTCGGGCACAAATTTTTTGATACTACAGGAGTAAATAACGCATCGTGGCATCGCCGTTCTTAACATAATTTCCTTTTTGTTGATTATGCTTAAAGTAAATAATAGTGCGCTGTTGTCTTTACAATTAATATTTTGTGAAGTCTAGCGTTAATATTAAATTCACTATTACTTCAATATATTTGATTGAATTTCCATCTATCTGAGATTCATCTATCTCAGCTTATATTCTGATCCGACTGATCCAATCAATGCGGTTAAAATCTTTAAACACGTTTCCGTCCTTTCCTGAGATGTATTCACAAAGTACTTTGATGTTTATTTCATACGTTTTACATTTTACAGTTTTCTCAGTCACCTATGACATATTTTTAAAATAATAAATTTGATTTAATAAATAAACTTATTCGTGACAACAAAACCCTTTTATTAAAACTAAGAATAAAGTATTTATTTATAAAAGAAATATTAGATTATAAAAATTTAATTTTTCATTTATCAACATTTTTAATATAGGTAAAATACGTACGTAAAATAAATACGTGTTCTTTTATGTTAAATAGAGCAATTTAATTTGCAAATACACTAAGTTGTCATTTCTAATTAGCACAATTATATCCAGGAACAATAATTGTATATAATTGCTTAATGATGGTTCAAAGTCTGCTGTCAAAGATGTTACGATAGACGCCTTGTTATGGACAATTACAGATCGACAAGTAAAAATATACCGCCCTTTATGGTGTCTACAATCACCACTTCAATTGTTAGCTATTGAAATCAGTTATTACGATACGTATTGAAATATTTAATACACTAGCTTATGACTGAATCATTGATTACACATTATATAATTAAGTTAGAACCAGTGGCTTAGCTAGGTAACGAAAGGTCTTCGGGAATAAAATAGACGGGGTCCTACTAATTATTGGTATTAAGCAATAAATCTAAAGACATAAATCTATAGTGTTTGTTTTTTTTGTCTTTATTATGAAATATAAAAAAAAAACATTTTATTTAGCGCCATTCAGTTAGGATTATTAAAGTCGCGTTCCTATCATATGCTTAATTTATATTTCGAATGTGGGTGAATGTTAACTAGTTTAGTATATAGTATTTATAATTACTATATATTTATAGTACTTAAGTCAGAGTCTAAGGGGCCCCTTAAGCTTGGAGGCCTCGAGGTGCTACCTCGGCTAGCCCTCCAGTACGCCACTACTTAGAACTTAAATTATAAAAATTAAATAATTAAAATAAAATTACAAACTACTATAAAAGTGTTTAACAAGAACCAATTCTATCACAGCTATGAAAATGAACTTAAAAAAACCAAACCAATAAAATGCTAATTTTAAATTGTCGAATAAAAATATAGCTCTGATTCTGTATCTATTATCGTTTTGCAAGGCAACTTATCCTTTTTGCGCTATAGTTAAAATACTATTAAGTACTAACATGCAGATCGGGCTATGTAATACCCAAGAAATTAAATGTAAATCGTGCATTGCCAATATCATTTATATTTATTTCTACTCCATAAAACTTTTTGGTAAAAAGAAATGCACTATCAATAGAAATCATTAATGTACTATAGAGATAAAGTGATATCGGTTTTAATTAAAACCGTATTCGATGCCTCTTTTGGATTGATATGTGATTAGAGGGAGATTTAAAAAGAGATAGGTAAATGGATTGTGCGAAGTATGGCATGCATGTAAAAAGAGTAGCACTACAGTTGAGGAATGATAGGAGAGTAAGAAAGCAAGTAACATATTGTGTTAGCCATACACCTACCTGCTGGGGGATACACGTCATGGATTTATGGAATCAAATACCAATGGCCCATATTTTAGTCACTTGCAGGGGTTTCTACGTCAGACGGTTTTGAGTCCCTTGAATGCTACGGCTCCTTACATATCCTTTTGTGTTCCTGCGATCACTGTTTATTGGGCATGCCATACTACATTTTTCGATGCTGTATTGGAATATCAACACTTTGGTAAATTACTATTCATTTGAACTCGAAACTTGTTTAGGTATGTGGTAACTCCGATTTATCTTAGAAACTGTTTATCTCTGATTTAGTGATTCATTAACTAATGAAACTACCTATGACCATATTTCAGAACCATATGTCAACAATAAACACCGTGTCATTAGTTCTTACAATAACCAATAAAATTTATTCATTTATTTTTACAGAATTTCTTGTAAAATAATGTATAATAGTTAGTACCTGGGTGACCGAGCCTTGCTTGGCAATTTTTTAAGATATAAAAAAATATTTTAAAAAATTAAAATAGAAAGAATGATCTTGATATGTGAGATTTGAAGCCGGGTTATGAACATTTTCGTTCCGCGCGTAAGCCATCGGCTATAGCAATAAAAAAATCCTTTAGTCAATTCTACATTTTGACTGACTTAGACTGGCCCGTTGGAGCAGTGGGTAGTGACCCTACCTTCAGCTCCGCAGGTTGCGGGTTCGATTCCCGCCGAGGGCCAACATTTTGTATAAATGAATTAGTTGGTCTTTGAGCCTGGGTGTATATTTGTATTTAAGTATGTATTTAAAAAATATACAAGTATATATATACCAACTGTCTGTCTACCATAACACAAGTATTAAGTTACTTACTTTGGGAACGGACGACCGTGTGTGTAAGTGTCCCATATATTTATTTTATTATTTATTATATTTATTTTACTTTTAATGCCCAAAAGCGGATAAAACGAAATTAAAAAAACCCAGCTAGATCGATTTTTTCCCACGCTTTTTTACATGCTGAATTTCATAAAAATCGTTAGAGCCTTTTCCGAGATTCGGAAAATATACTTATTTCTTGTATGTACATGATTTACACATTTAAATATTAAAGATTTTCCAATCCTAAATAAACAAGCAAATAAATATATTTCCTGGGATATGACACAAGACATAATTTAAATCTATATTCAATACATAGAATTAATTTTTAAGACAGTTCTATCAAAGCAGTGGTAGGCAGAGACGAATTTAATGCGGTCACGCTTAATAATGAAGCAGCACTCCTGCGCACGTCGGCGTGATACTCCCGTCAAATACAATACAACGACCTGTTATAATTTACTCAAAACACAAAGCCTTATATAGTATAATAGTAATGATCAGTTGCGCGCCTCCGCTTATTGTTAGCACGTCGAAAGCACAAAAAGCCGCCCCCAACACAATTTGTTTGGCTTGTAATCGGCGCGTTAAGATACCTCCTTAGAAGGCTTTCTGAATCGGACGCATAGCCAATACCCGAATATGGCTGAGAAATGCTCCCACCGATGAGATCTTCAATTAAACTGGCAGCGTTTTATAAAAAAGAAATCATACCGTTGAAAATGCTAACGTTTTGTGAGAGCGCGTAGTCACTCTTAATCTAGTTCCTAGTTCAATGTTATAGTAAAAAAAGACAATCTTTAAAGCACAGTTAAAATTGCTTTTATATACAAAAATAATTAAAATATTACTTTGCTATAATCCGGGATAAAAGCAAAGAAAATATATCTAATGATAAATGTAGTATACTATTCGTTCTCATACCCGATACATGCAGAATTTGTAATACTCATGCACGTCCCGCCGCCAATAAAACAATAATACTCAAGTACTGCACACATTCACCACCACAATCTCAACAATTGTTTCGCCCCGTTACCGAAGCATTGTCAGGAGATAAACTCCACATGAGTTTATACAAATTCTGCATGTATTAGGTGTGAGAAGGAATAGTACAGTCAACATTTAGCATTACATATATTTTCTTTTTTTATCGCGGATTAAAGCAAAATAATATTTTCATTACTTTTGTATTATGGACCTCCGCAAAGTAACGCCTAATTCTATAGATTGATTTTTATATAGTTAAGAATGGGTAAAATATTCTCTACCTGCTAATACTAATATGGGTATGCGATGTAACTAAATATTTATACCAAGTCTCTGTCCATATTCCAATTATCAAGCTTACTAGCTTAGCTTAGCCAGATGAGAAATAGCAGCAGTGCCCAGCAGACAAGAGTCTGGCAACCGATTCATTTCTCTGCCAATCCTGATTATCAGTAAACGGACGAAGGGGTGAATGACCTACCAAATACCAAAGTTGCCGCTCTATTGTTTCACACGTAATGAATCCCGCCTCTTAGAACATAAAAAATTAGGTGAATAACGGGCCAAACTTCGATGGTTATTCAGCTCTTTAGACGAAATATTGTATTAAGCCTATCGCTTACCCATTTTCAATTCTATTTTAGTATAAAATCATTTTGCAAAAACCTTTCATCCTACTAATCTTACTAATTATAAACGCGTAAGTTTGTAAGTATGGACGTATATTTAGTACTCTTTCACGGCAAATCTGCTGAACCAATGTCGATAAAAATTGGCACAATTATTCCTTATTCACCGGGGTAACATATATGCTATAGACGTCCAGGAATAATGACATTGAAAAGCTAAATTGCGCCATCTATTATCAACGTACCACGCGATAACAGTCCAGCGAACGAAGTTACGGATAAAAGCTATTAATATATCATCATCTTCCTGCCCTTATCCCGCTGTAAGTGGGGTCGACACAACATATTATAAGCATGCTGTTACATGATTTGGCTGCGTTTTTACGACCGGCCGACCGAGTCGCCTTTTACGACACCTCGGCAAGAAATGAGGTTGGTCTATTCTACTCAGCCCAATACCACACGGTGGGTCGACTTACCTTAGTCGCCTTTCACGACACCTCGGTAAGTAATGAGGGTGGTACTATTCTATCCAGTCGGATACACGGCTAATAAAAGCTATTAATATAATATATCTCAATTTGCAATGACGGCTGATAATTTTAAATGATCTATTCAAATGTACAATTAATTGTTGTCATTATCATCATTGATCAATATTAAAATTGCGTAAGCTTGAGAGTGAGCGACAAGCACACTTCCGTCGCTACAGATGCATTACAATTAGTGATTACTAAACTGGTATATCATATCCTGTTCTTTTTTTATATTGCTCATGTAATGACAAAGACCACTGGTTAACTATTTGTTTTGAAAGAGATCATTATCCGTCAACAGGTTGCAGGTGGGAATGCGATATCTATAATTGTTCTTTTAATGATTTGGGATCGGAGCCGGGCCCTAAATGCCTAGTCACGGCCATGCAATTTGTCTAAAGTCGTTTAATCATGATTAGTCACAATGGGGTCCGCTTCTATTAAAAGGTTTAGACGCTTTTAATAATAGGTGCTGGCTACGCTTCGTATCTAGGTACTTAGCAACATGACCGCGACTACTGTTAAGGGAATATTATTTGCTTTATGACTCTAATGCATCTATAACAAAAATCACAATTCTAGCACAATATATAACATTAATAAAAAGCAAATTGGTTTAAAATCTTAATGTTCTTACTTCAAAGTGTTGTTAGCTTCGTACCTGCCTAAAAGCGTGGCATGTCCAAAGATAAGACAATCCGGCGCCGTCTGCTATAGAGTGTTTAATCGGGTTAATTTATCGATAATTGACGGAAAACCTTTTTGTTTGTATTGCCGGAAAGTAACAGTAATTGTCACGCCTTTGAAGATTTACGTCCGCTTCTAAATTGAGACATTAACAATCGGATCTCGTGCCTAATGGTTCGGAATGAATTTATTTGTTTTACCCAAACCGGCTCTCCGATAAATTAGATTATCTCCATTACCAAAGGCACGGATACTGAATTCGAACGTCGCCTCATAACTGATTAGTTTCAAAGCTAATAACACCACATAGTTTCCAAGAAACGCTGTCAATTAGTTACTTTTATTGCTCGTACATTATTTTATATACACAAAAAGTGATCGGAGTATTCATTATTTTTATGTCCTCGAAGACCATTAAATTGCACATCAAGGTTATCATGACTATAGATAGCACGATTTTAAGATGCCCCATAATTAAAGAATTAAAGGTAAGTCATTACGGGCTCGTTCGAGTGAAGTCACGGACTGTCCCTTTCTCGAGCGGGAGCGAACGACACTAATTGTAAACTTTCGTTTAGTTACGTATTGGAATTGTACGCGATGCGTGGTCGCGAACGATACGAAATCACGTCCGAGCCGAACAAGTGGAGCCAGTTAACGAGTGAGTGGCATCACGTCGTCTAAATGAATTATTGTTGGCTTTATGGGGAACATAAAACGATGAGATCGGAGGCAATCAAGCGGCACCCGTGGCGTGGAGCAACTAAAAAGGTGTCCGCGCCGGCGGGGGGCCCGCAGCAACCGTTGGGACTCGCGCTAAACGCCCACGCACGGTTTCTCTACCCATTTCAATTAGCAATCAATAGCGAAATTAACAAATGTGCCAATATTATTAATGATCATAGCAACACCTTGAGGGACACCGTGCGCATTCATCTCTGAACGTGATAACAAATTTTATATCAATAAGACTTCTTCCGTTGGTACAGTAGGCTTGTGTACAAAATAAAAATTACAAAATTAAAATCGTATGAAACAAGCTTCGGTCAGCTTATAAATTATGGATACTATTTTGATTTTTTTTTTGTAAAGCTACTGTACAATATATCGATATTAAGATTATAAATGTGAAAGTCTGTTACGCTTGGCTAATCTAATCGTGGCTTATCCATTTAAACAATATAGATGAATTTTGGCACAATTGAAGCTCTTTTATCTGCCAAATATACGATTCAAACTTTCCCGTTTTACCTTCGGGAATAGTAGAAAACATAAAAGTATCTTTTTTGAGGAACTACAGGTAACACTCGAAAAGATTATAGTCACAAGTATCATTATTCGCCTGGCCTTATCCCACTCTAAGTGGGGTCAGGACTAGATGTTTTAACCATGTTGTGATTTGATTGGGCTAGGTATGTTACGACCGGCCGTCAACCTGTCAACGTACTGAGGCAACTTATCTTACGCCTTTACGACATGTCGGTAAGAAATGAGGGTAGTCTATTGTACTCAGCCGGATACCACACAGCACAACAAAGTCGCAAGGATCACTAATATATATATATATATATATTCACAAAACAGGAGCGTTACAGTTTCGAAAATAACAAAAACATCACCCTCACCTCTCTAGGACACGCAATATTGTATTTTGATTCACTGCTGGGAACCAATTTAGTGGTGTAACAAATCAATAAATGTATCGTTTATTGGAACCTATGTGGATATCGATTTGATTTATACCCACCGTACGACGAGACGAGACCTTGTTAGTAAATGTCAAAAAACTTGTGAATAAAAAACTACTTTAATGTACCGACAACGAAAGAGCATCGTGTTTTTGTTTTTATTTTTGTAAACTAATATGATAGTGTTACGTAAAAATTATAATACTACTAACCGAATATAATAGAATATCTTTATAGGTGCAAGAAGAAAAAAAAAATTATGTAATTCTACAAACAATCATTTGTAGTCTTAGCAAAATAAAGTTAATAGACGTATATTAACATTTCTCATATAAAATTTTTTATTCTATTAATATAATCATCATCATCATCATCTTCATGCCCTTATCCTACTCTAAGTGGGGTCGGCACAACATGTTATAAACATGCTGTAACATGATTTGGCTGCGTTTTTACGACCGGCCGCCTGCCTGACGTCAACTTACCTCTGTCGTATTTCACGACACCTCGGTAAGAAAGAGGGTGGTCTATTCTACTAAACCGGATACCACACGGTGGGTCGACTTACCTTAGTCGCCTTTTACGACACCTCGGTAAGAAATGAGGTTGGTCTATTCTACTCAGCCGGATACCACACGACGGGTCGACTTACCTTAGTCGCCTTTTACGACACCTCGGTAAGAAATGAGGGTGGTACTATTCTATTCAGCCGGACACCACACGGCGTATTCTATTAATATAATATACAAACAAAAAAAAATACTAAGATACTCATAATTCACTAGATCTATTCTTCGAAATAAGCTAATTTATAACTTTATCTTTAAGTTGCTTATTAGTCTTTTGGAGCCTAGATCGTAATGTCAATAATGTGGTTGTTCTTTATAATAGCAAAACAAATTAATATATTATATATTATGCGATCGTACATCTTCATCCCTACATTTGACAATTCAATTGCCGAATAACTGATCCCTATTCCTAAAAAAATCAAATATTTTTTAATAGCGTGCTGTAATATTATTCCGTTTCTAGCTTAAAGGGTAGAAGCTCTTTATTAACTTTGATGTAATAAACTTAACTACACGTTCGGTTTATATAAAAAACAATACTTAAGACAATTTTGAGGACAGAAGATACAGTATCAGTAACAACAATTGATTATAAAACCTGTATAAAAGATAAAGTATTTTAACAGCCACTCATAAAATTTCTCGTCATTGGCTTTGCTAATTAATCGGCGCCAGTAAATAATAAAGGCAGGAGCCCCAACATTTTGTGGTTTAAGAATGCAATTAATCAAAATTTGGTCAGTAGCTAGAGCCGGCCGTAACGCCTCGTAAGCCGATATCGATAAGTTGCGTAAGCCATTGTTCGAAACCGCGCAGTCATCGCCAACAAAGGCGGTGGTGGCACCTTATTAAAATTTAGACGGTCTCGATGAATCGCTCTGTTTTGATAACCGCTCCCGAAGACTATCGACAATTAACGTGAACACATCACGAGGTGAAAGCGGTGTTTATGACAGATCCTATTATGTGAGCGATAAAAGGTTGAGAATTATTGTTTTGGTAGTTCCGTTATCTACAGTACATACTCATAAATGATGCCTTGAATTGGAGTTAAGTAAATTTAATGGATCTAATAAATCTTTAATAAATGTTAGACGTTCTGGCCCTCTTGGTCACCTATTTTCGTCACGTTTAAGATATATGAAAGACTCAACTTGAAATACACTTTAGAAAAAAACTTTCAAATTACTATTTTGCTTTGCATTGTTAAGTATGCAAAGTTAAATAGGTGGAAATTATATGAAACAAAAAGGCTGATATAATACTGAATAACTACGATATGGAATGTCACTATTATTTTTTGTGTTTTAGATGTACGCAAGTGGATAAAGCTTAATTTTAAACTTAATTTTCTTTTTATTGTTACATCTTATAAAGCCGGTTTATTGTCAAAATATATATTTTAAAAACAATAATTACAGTAGAATTTAAGAGCCAGTTAAATAAAGATTTAGGATCACATAGAGCTATGTATAATTATGTATATTAAATAACAAATTGATTCTATTATCAAATCTTCTTATCTGTCTTAATTAATACATTCACCATTATGATGAACTGAATTTTTTATGACTATTTGTATAGGAAAATGAATGAGTAACACCCCTTATATGGCTCACCAGATTTACTTCCTGTGTCTTCTTATGAAATAAGCAACCGAAATAACGGGATTATGAAAAAAACGAAAAATAATTATCACTTCGCGCTGCCATGTGGTATCCGGCTGAGTAGAATAGACCAACCTCATTTCTTACCGAGGTGTCGTAAGCGGCAACTAAGGTAAGTTGACCCACCGTGTGGTATCCGGTTGAGTAAAATAGACCACTCTCATTCTTACCGAGGAGTCGTAAAATACGACTGAGGTAAGTTGACGTCAGATTGTAAAATACGTAGCCAAATCATATGACATGTTTGTAACATGTTGTGCCGACCCCACTTAGAATGAGATAAGGGCAGGAGGATGATGATGAATTATCACTTCGCGCTGTATATTGCCTATGGGCAGTAACAAGCGCCTCCTAAATGATAAAGAAAGATTTCTGATATTCGTTTAGATGTTCAAAAGTTTATTAGGTCATGGTACACTCAATACTTTGAGATCAGTATTTACAATACTCTATTAATCTGAACACGTCTCGAATCAGCTTGTGTTCAAATAGGCTTAAGATAAATATTTTCACAGCGTAGGTATTGATACGCCGTACAATTAAATTACCCAACGTAATTGTATTCTGAAATAAAATGAAAAATAAGATTTTATCGGTCACGGAACCATAAAAATGAAGTGCATTGAAAGTACGCCGCTATTCAGTTATGAAATTTAATCAATTTAGTCAGTTTCATAAGCACGCCGAGCTGCACTGGGCACGCGTTTCATAAAAACGCGGGGCATTGTGCGCGATCATTTTGTTACAAATTTGATTAAAATTCTATTAGTTATGTTCCTTGAACGCTCCATAGAGTTATAAAGTTTCACATATAAATAGTCTGTTACGATAAATTGGTTTCTTTAAAAAATTGCAATTAAACAAAAGTTTACAATTGTATTTTCTAATAACGCGTATCCCCGCGCGTAAACAAGCAAGTCTCAAAGAGTCCTAAACCGGATTTGAAATACAATAATAAATAAGTATGTAAAATGATATCCTATCCTATCTTACTAATATTATAAATTCGCATATTATTCATTATACACCGGGATAACATATAGGCTATAGAAATCCTGTTAATTCTACAGGAATAGGATAGACATTGAAAAGCGCCATCTATTATCAACCTATCATGCGACAACAGTCCACGAAACGAAGTTGCGAGTAAAAGCTGGTTAGTTATATGTGTATATGTATATAGTCCAACAAGAAGTTATAGAAAATCAAATATAATCGAATACTGTATGTAAGGTCATTTCCTTTTATTATTATTAAAAGCTTTTATTCAACTCGCGACGTATAGGTATATGTAAAGGTAGAATCTTGCAAGTTATATTTGACCCACTTCCCGGGGTCCAATTGAGCTGAAGTTTTACATACTACTTACTATTTTTACGAAAAGTATGACCTGATGCTGCAGCTAGGATCAGGATGCTCCAGATGAGGGGAAATGCTCAGCAGTTAACAGTAGATACATGAAACTTTGTCAAATACTTTTATTTATTAAAAAAATATTGTATAACTTACTAACACTACTCTTCAAGACTAGTAAACTGGATTTTAAACACAATAATAAATAAATAGGTAACGTGATATTATAGTCCATCAAGAAGTAATGGAAAATCAAATATAATGGAATACTGAACGTAGGTATTTTTTTAAATCTTTAAATTATAATATTGTTGAATATTAAATGACGTATTACAAATAGAATTGTAATTGTATATGATCCGTCTACCTATACTTATTACAAAACAAAGTCCCCAAAAGCTGTCTGTATGTATGTGATCGATTTGCTCAAACTCTACCGAACGGATTGTTCTACAGTATTGACTAAAAGATAGTGTAATTTTTGAAGAAGGTTTAGTTTAATGGTATATTACATTAAAATTCCCGCGGGATCGGTATTTACGGGAAAAACTTTGCAACAAACTAATTGCCTCGCAGGCGAGGCCGTAAGCCCGGCTAGTTTGATATCAATACGCTTCAAACAAATTTTCATATTGGTCGTTATTTGAGTTTGTAGCGGCTCCTTCGTCAGCGGGTGGTCCGGTCCGGTCAACACGCTTTGATAAACCGAAACCATCGACCGATCTAATAGAATCAATCATAACTACAACTCGACTCCGACGCCAATCCGTGCGCTAAAAACGAACAAAGCCTTTGTAATGGCGAGAACGCAACCGCAAAGTTAACTGTAGAAACTTTAAACAATTTTAGCCTTCGAAATACTGCGTTTACAACAAATATGTGAGCATTTACGCTGAACAACCGGCATGGCATCGCGTGCAATTTTCGCAAACACCATAGTCATGGGCGCACTGCGATCGAGCAATTATTTTAAACACATTTCAACAAATGACGATAATGTCAGCCAGGAATGGAGATAAGAGGAAAAAAACATCACGGTATCAATCATTGCACAGTAGCCCTTCGACCTCTAAACATAAAGACCAATTCACATAAGCGCATTTCATATAATTACCTGTACTTACTACTTACTTCAATTTTATTTAAAAGAAACACCATATTTCAAGTCTCATGCAGCAGGCTCTAGGCTATTACCGTAATAGTTGATTCTGCGCCTTGAAACACGTGCAATTTATTATTAGCTCAGTGTCAGAAACATAAGCGTTTAGGCCTCCGCCCTAGCTGCCAAATTATGTTTAAGAAGCCTATCAGTTTGTTTTATAGACTTATAACCCAATTAAAAACTAAGCTTACATCACGCTCCAGCCTTTTGACTTTATCTATACCTACCTAAAAATGCTTGCATGCAATATTACTTTTGGGCCTCAAAGAAGGTCAGTCAATCAAAAAGCGTTAATGAATTACAATGGATTATAAGCAACTTTCACTCAATCACAAAATACGATTTTTTACATTTTATTCTGAAGAAGCATTACATTATTTCATTAGAAATAAATCCCAATTATTAGGAACATTAACTATATAGTAAGAGTAAACTATATATGAGCAAAATGGAATTAAATACTAAGCCATCATCATTATTGTCCTGCCCTTACCCACTCTAAGTGGAGTCGGCAAAACATGTTTGCCTTTTCCATTCCCTCCTATCATAATCTCTCTCCTATCATGTCTTATTTACTCTGGCGCCACTCCTTTTATATCCATGTCATATTTCACATAATCATCTCTTTTAAGACTTCCCCCTAATCACATATCCAAATTAAATTAATTATTAATGAAATTCTAATTACGTTAATTTAGCTATTTAAGTATGTAATTAAATTCTATGTAAATAAATTACTTGCGCCTTCATATCTTAATCAGTAAGGTTTATTCACATTTTATTATAAACTGTGACTTTATAATGATTCCAATGTGTTTATATGACCAGAAATTACGGCACCACCTGTGGATTAAATAACTATAACCAATATAACGAGTTACTTTTGCACAGTTTCCTATTAAGAATATTATCGTCTCCTAATCCGGTCTACAATGATATCGTAAACCAGAAACGGTCTCATAAAAGAAACCTGTTTAAAACACTCAAGTACACCCTACTTGCATTTTACTAGAGAACTGCAAAATAATTCATGAGGAAGTCTCAATGTTTAACGAAATCATGGAATTTTCCTCCTTACGGGTTCATGTTATGAATTAATTTACTCTGTTGCGCCGCGGTGCAATAGAGATGGTTTTATCGCATCGCGCAGAACACGAGAGGTGTCGTTAGTGCAATTATCGCAATTGGCTCGTTGGCCTCAAAGTTAAAACCGCCCATCATGTTCTTTCAGATGTGTTCGCCGTTTTCGTAATTCGCATTTTTAATCAACATTACCCCGTAAAAGCGGTTTATATGGATGTTTTCAATGTTAAGGTGCATTTCGACTAAACGGGCGACATTAAAGACAAATGTGAGCCCCAGATTTATCTCACTGCAATATTAACATCACTTTTTTTACAAGTCTCACATAAAACCTGTATATATAAACTATCATATGTTATTATATAAATGGACCACCCTCATTTCTTACCGAGGTGTTGCAAAAAGCGACTAAGGTAAGTTGACGTTAGGTAGGCAGCCGGTCGTAAAATACGTAGCGTAATCATGTTACTACATATTTATAACATGTGCCGATCCCACTTAGAGTGGGATAAGGGCAGGAAAATGATGAATATATTATTTTATACTCGCCCATGTACTCGCTGGTAAGATGGGAGATATTAGGTAAGGATGAAATTGAAGTTGAAAACCTAACAAATATCCTCTTCAAGAATATTATCAGGTTCATAAAAGCAACGGGTAGATTAGAGCAGGTGACACTGTCAGGACACCAGTGAAACACTTGTCTCAACATGGAGAAATGGGTAAATGGTAGGAGATGACCATCCGAAATGCACTGACAGTCGTCCTCGAGATTAGAGAGTTAGATACTTCCACACATTACTACTTCTATCCCGCGATCTCATTGAATTCATCGAACATTGACAATTGGTAAAAACTAAAAACTATTTTCTGTAATGTATATAACCTAATTTCATATTAAAAGAAGTTTTATTCTATTCTCCTAATATTATAAAGGCATTAGTTATTCGTGTTTTTATACCCCTTTGGCGCGTAAACGAATGTCCATATTTGTGCTAAGTTTTAAAGTTAGTAGATAAAATAAATGAAAAATATTGGAAATAACTAATAGTAAAGTACAATAGAATAAATTGTATAGTACCTCATCATCCTCCTGCCCTTATCCCACTCTAAGTGGGGTCGGCACAACATGTTACAAACATGTTGTCATATGATTTGGCTACGTATTTTACGACCGGCCGCCTGCCTGACGTCAACATACCTTAGTCGTATTTTACGACTCCTCGGTAAGAAAGAGGGTGGTCTATTTTACTCAACCGGATACCACACGTTGGGTCAACTTACCTTAGTCGCCTTGTACGACACCTCGGTAAGAAATGAGGGTGGTCTATTCTACTCAGCCGGATACCACACGGCGGGTCGACTTACCTTAGTCGCCTTTTACGACACCTCGGTAAGAAATGAGGGTGGTACTATTCTATTCAGCCGGATATCACACGGCGTAAATTGTATAGTTCCTATCTTTCCTATACGTCATTCACAACTTGTTCACAAAACCTACCTTTATATCTTAATGTTTTTATTGTAACCGTGCTGAAATAAACGAATTCGCGTGTTTACGATTTCAAAATTAATTAGCAGTTTTTATTCCCTAATTAGGTGAGCGACCCTCACAAGAGCTGATATCTTTCCTTTACTGTTTGCAAAGTGTAGACAACTTAACTATTATTGTATGTATATTTTACACACTTAAGTTCAAATAAGGTAATTAAGAAAAAACTTTTAAGAAAATTTTAAGATTCCTCGTCTCCCTGGTAGCATCATATTGGAGTAGTATGTAAAATTTCAACTTAATCGGATACCAGGAAGTGTGTCAAATTTAACTTGCAGGATTCCAACTTCACATACATCCAATGCAAGTTAAATAAAACCTTTTAATTAATACATTACATATTTAATATATTTTAATATATGAAATATGTAAAAATCTCACTTTTATAATTTCTATTTTATTTTGAATTTAGCCGTATTATATATAATAAGAAACATTTTATATAAGACGACGTAGTATACCTAAGTAATGTGTGTAAAAAAAATAATAGAGAGGATTAAGTTTGTATACTGCGTCCATCATATTATCAGTCTTTTGACAGCTCACGCTCATTAAGTTTTGTATTGCTTACGTACAAATATCATACAAATAATATTTGTACTTTATGGATGGGTACCGCCCACTTAGTGATGTCACACATAATGGTTACTACGATTATGCCACAGATTAAAAATAATCGGTAGAAATCGATGTTACGAGTATTAAAAGACATTTAATAACATTATATAAAGTTTTACTTTCTTCTTAGTTAATACATGAATACAAATAAAACAATCAGGATATTTTAATTTATTTTATTAGCACGAGTCGTCGGAATGATAATCAACACTAGACTCCTCCGATGAGGAGTCTTCAGTAGCAGTTATTATTAGCTCTTGTGTAGATAATATATTATCAAACGCAATATCACGTTCCCAATCAGAGAATATTACTCTTTTAGTTCTTTCCACCACACTTGCCCAGTTCTCGGCCGTTACGTGGGTGCAAGCATTTTTTAGCAATTGCAACATTTTATTCGCTGTGAATGGGGGGCTTGTATTGCATCTCGCAGCATGCCCTTTTACTTGTGCCCATATAAGTTCTATTGCGTTGTACTGGCAGTGGTATGGAGGAATCCGAAGAACAGTATGGCCATATTCTGCTGCCATTTCATTGATTACATAGCGTTTTGCTCTCTTTTTGGTTTTTAATATTTTTATTAATTCAACTTTTAACATTGAGTCGTCCACATTTTCTCCATTGTCCCGAAGCCAATTAATTATTTCATGCTTTTTATTAGCCTGTGTTGGCATTTTGTCGATTTGACGGGAGTGGTAGGGCGCATTATCAATAAAAATTATTGATGGTTCTTCCAATGAAATGAGCATTTTTTTTAACCACTCTTCATACACATTTGCATTCATCTCTTCGTGGTAGTCATTTGATTTCTTCGATTTAAATGCCAACAGTGCGTCTTGTACAAATCCTTTTGCTGTACCTGCATGGCAAATGATTAGGCGCTCACCTTTTCCCATTGGTACTGAGGAAGTGGAATCAGCAGTATCATCAGTCCAGAAACGAGATAGTGTGTGGTTAGCGTTGAGCCATGTTTCATCCGTGAAAACAATATTTGCCCAATCTTGTATTTTCTTTGCCTCTCTTAAAAAATCACAACGTGCTATAGCTATATCTGTGCGTTCCATTAATAATTTTCTTTTATTTAACTTTTTATATGAAAAGCCAATTGTGTTCAAAACTTTGACCAAAGAAGATTTTTCACCATGAAATAGACCACTTCTTTTCAAAGAAACAATAAGTTTTCTCAAAGTTGGAATTTCTTTTCTCAAGTAGTAATCATATACATGACGACGAATAGCGTCAGCGTCAAAGTCATCAACAGCTGTCACCTTATGAGCCCGGCGCTTTCTTTTTGGTGTAGATGGGTTGTTTTGCTCCAAGCCGCTCCTGCCGTAGGCATCAGTAGTGATTTTAGTCACAGTTGATAGACTGATCCCCAACGCGGCTGCAACACGGTTTCGGACTTGCGTGATAGGTATAAGAGGTCCGCCATTTTGATTTTCTTGCTCAAAATACTCATGAAGTTTTAACACTAACTGTCTCGATTGTGCTTTCAACACACGTCCTTTCGGCATTTTCACGATCAATTAATATAAGTTTCACAAAAGTTTTTCCGAGGAATAAAGCTACTTAACTCAAGGTGTAACAGATGCGAGAGAACACTCAGCGAACGTAAATGCGTGTGACTATCACGGGCGTTTCGTTGAGAGTGACAGATCACGTCAAAATGGCGGCCGAGCGGAAGGTCTGTTGATGTTGCCAGTTGATGTATAATATATTTTTTATGATTATAATAAATACACACGGATTAACATTTATTTTCAAAAAACTAAGGCAATATTAAATCAAAATGTTGATTTCTATATCTGTTATTAGTTTACGTAGGTTATCATTAATCGAATTACTTAGGTACGTAATTCGATTAATGATAGTAGGTACTATAATCGGAATGGTATCGCATACGAGAATCTTTAGGACATCACTAAATATGTAAATCGTCAAGCTGTCAAAAGATGGTTAGTATAATGGACAGTGTATAATAAGCCATTTCTTCGTTTTAGCTCATTTTTGTCCTATTACAGAAAAAAAATTATTACATGTAATAACTCTTAAAAAGTAGTGCATATTAAAATAAATGCTATTATAATTATTATTTACGGAAGAAAGTAATATAAGTAAGGATAATAAGTTCAAATTAAGTTAGTTAAAATCACTATGAAAGAGTACCTAATGATAAAAAGATTATTTAAAGTTTTATGTTTAAGCTCAGTTGCAGCTCAGATAACCCGACAATCATAACACATCAACTGTTGTTTTTCCATAGTAAACTATACATAAATATAAGTATGACATAAATTTCATAATTAAATAAATCGTGAACAATACATATAGCAAGACTTTTTACTAACTAATAACTGTTCATCATCTTCCTGCCCTTATCCCACTCTAAGTAGGGATAGGCACAACATGTTATAAACATGCTGTCACATGATTTGGCGTTTTTACGATCGGCCGCATGCCTAACGTCAACTTACCTCAGTCGTATTTTACGACACCCCGGTAACAAAGAGGGTGGTTTATTCTACTAAACCGGATAATACACAGCGGGTCAACTTACCTTAGTCGCCTTTTACGACACCTCGGTAAGAAATTATTGGTCTATTCTACTCAGCCGGATACCATACGGCGGGTCGACTTACCTTAGACGTCTTTTACGACACCTCGGTAAGAAATGAGGTTGGTAATATTCTATTCTGCAGGATATCACACGGCGTATTAACCAATAACTGATATCTTCAATTAATTATTATTCATAGAATTAGGCGTTACTATGCAGAGATCCATAATACAAAAGTAATAATAAAATTATTTTGCTATAATCCGCGAAGAAGTAAAATAGAAAATATATATAATGCTAAATGTAAGTGGACAATCGGTTATCATACCTGATACATGCAGGATTCGTAAAAACACATGCACAAACAAAGTTTGTGATAGTGAACGTATATAGTGCTTGTGTATTGTGGTGGCGGTGGTGGAGACCTCCACGCGGATTATAGCAAAATAATTTTATTATTACTTTTTATTTAATTATTATTAATTTTAAATATTAACTATCTAATGCGGATGAGGTTAACTTCATTGTTTTGACTGAATAAGGCGGTTCATGTATATAATTTAAGAGTGTTAACGTAACAGTATCAGTATATGCTTTCTTTCATAGGTTGCCCAAACATCCATCTCATATTACAACATATCCGTTGTCGGTAATCCGGCATCCATCACCGAAACTAATAGACCATATTCGGGGTTGCACTTCGTTGGCTTTACTAGCTGACCTCTCAAAACGTATTGACCGACTCAAAGTTCAGTACACAAGTGGTCAAATCCCTTAATTGGATATTTAGCTATTAGTGGCTGCTAGGATAAGCGTCTATTATAACCGACCTTGTTCAGCTAAACACATTAGGTATCGGTCTAATATGATTAATTTATTTACGCACAATGTATAATCAAATTATTTGTTATTGTCTATGTACACTATGTGTACCCATAACATATCGATGCTCCTTCAACTTCCTGCCCTGATCCCACTCTAAGTGAGGTAGGCACAACATTTTATAAACATGTCTCATGATTTGGCTACGTTATTTATGGCCGGCCACCTGTCTGACGTCAACTTACCTTCGTCGTATTTTACGATACCTCGGTAAGAAAGAGGGTGGTATATTCTACTCAGCAGGATACCATACGGTAGGTCGACTTACCTTAGGAAGTCGTTTTTTACGACACCTCGATAAGACATGAGAGTGGTCTATTCTATTCAGCCGGATACCACACGGGGTCCATAAATTACCGACGCTAATGTATACAAATCGGCTATTCTCAAGTCTTATTACGTAAGGTGAACCCGACTAATTTCAAGCCCATTCGTTGTCCTCATGGCCTCTCTTTGTCCCTCTGCGATAAAGGCCTATAAAGAGCTCATGAATAAGGGCACCGGATAGACTTGAAACTAGTCCAGCTCACCCAATATAATAAAACTTGAGTATACCGGTTTATACACATTAACTATGACTACAACTTACGATAGTTTAAATTCAATGATACCGGCGCTTGGACCTTTGATTGAACCTTGAACCTTTTTTGTTAAAATAACCTCGAATATGTACTATACTGTTGTTTAAGGCGTGTGGTATCTGGCTGAGTAGAATAGACCACCCTCATTTCTTACCGAGGTGTCGTAAAAGGCCACTAAGGTAATTTGACATTAGGTAGGCGGCCGGTTGTAAAATACGAAGCCAAATCATTTGACAACATGTATTGCCCGACCCTACTTAGGGTGGGATAAGGGCAAAAGGAGGATGATGATGATGATGATGATGATGAACTATACCGTTTTTCCTTTTTCAAGCAGGAAAGACAAGAATTTATGCCCAGTATGTTAGTTAGCTCATTATATCAGCGTCAATTGTGCCAAATTTTCATCCATATTGCTCCAGCGAATAAGCTGTGAAAGCGTAACGGACAGACAGACAGAATTCCACATTTATAATATTAGTATAAATTCCTACTATATAATATACGTTACGTTTTGCCACATTTTGCTACAAATGGTGTTAGCTGACATAGTAATAACTTGGTTCATAAAGCGATCTCATACAACAATTATTCTTAGAAACGTAAGTTATACTGTTGTAAATGTTAATGCTTATTTTCTTAATAACGGATCTGGGTAACGACTTAACAATTTAGTTATTATAATAATAACGTAAATTCTAATTCACTATAATACCTGTAGACATTACCACTATTAAAGGCAATGATGTGACAAGGAGCACGCATAGTTATTTATTATTAAACTCCAGTACTAAGTATAAATAATAAGTTAGTTTTAATATCTCACACATAATCTTCTTAGCATACGAACGCCGTGTGGTATCCGGCCGAATAGAATAGTACCACCCTCTTTCCTAACCGAGGTGTCGTAAAAGGCGACTAAGGTAAGATGACCCACCGTGTGGTATCCGGTTTAGTAGAATAGACCACCCTCTTTCGTACTGAGGTGTCGTAAAATACTACAGAGGTAAGTTGACGTCAGGCAGGCGGCCGGTCGTAAAAACGCAGCCAAATCATGTGACAGCATGTTTATAACATGTTGTGCCGACCCTAATTTGAGTGGGATAAGGGCAGGAAGATGATGAATCTTCTGCATACGTCCGAAAGTCTGTCTGTCTGTCTATTATGCTTTCTCGTATCCATTGGTGCAATATTAACGTTATTTGTAACAGTTGCAACTTAAACTGGGCTGACATATGAAAATGTATTTGTGTGTATGTCCTTTATAGACTCCAAAACGGCTTGACCGATTTTAATGAAATTTTTAGACAACCTTTAGAATTACCCAACAGATGTGCTTCTAAAAATTGGTTGTGATCAGAATATTTTTTTAAACTGTTGAGTTCTATTTCGAAGAGAATTTCAAACCAAAACTGAGCCACAGCAACGCGTGGCCGGACACCTAGTGTAGAATAAATATAAAAAATATCTATGGGAAAGGGTAAAAATACATAATTGAAGGTATTTTTAGACTTAACTTGACGCGAACGAAGTCATGAGTATAGCTTGTCGTTTATAATTAAATACGTGAAAGAAAATTGTTTATCTCTAAGCAAACTGTGTGCACGGAAGAGTGAAATTCGATAAAGAGTGGAGCAAAATATAATTTATGTATGTAGTACTAATTCAATAGATATTAAATGCAACAAAAAAATTTACCATAAAATATTGACACGTCAAACAAAGAACATAGTAAAAGTATGCATGTAAATTTAAATCTTGTTAATAGTATACAAAATTATAAAATTCTGTCTTCCAGTCCATTCCAACATACAAATATTTCACGTTATTTTAAGATTTTGTTTATTTTTACAATTGTAAGCCATGTTAGGAGAGAGGCATTTACTTTATATTTAGCAATTGTGTAACTAGTTGACGTTCATCTTTAACATTTAAATGAGTTAATCTCGTATTTTTTTCTAGATCTCGCAAAGGGCTCCAACGATTATCCTGAAATTCAGCATTTAGGAGGTTTTAGGGGATAAAAAATCTAGCTAGGTTTTATTTAAAAAAAAGTAGTTTTATACTTAGTATTTATAAATCAACGAAATGCTTTTTATCAGTTTTTACCTAATTTCCGTGATTATTCACAGAATGAAATGAAAACAAAATTCAAGAAATTTATCAAATTCAAGAAAAACAATTTACTAACCATAGCTTCATTATCTGTTCTATAAAATGCATTTTCATCGTTCGCAAGATATACCACAATGATTCGCCTTATCAGAAGCCCAAATTATTGGAAGTCAAATCATTGCTAATTGATTGGGCTCCCGATCAGGCATCCCGGCATCCTGTAGACATGTTCTGACCAGTCCCACCTTAATTTTGCAGCCATTAATGGGACATTAGTCATTTGTATATGGAAGTGCAATGTTGTTTTACGAATTCTATCTCTTGGTATTACATAATATACTACACTCCATATCATTCTCACAAAACTTAAGTTTAAAGCTCTAAACAAGACTGAGAATGTTATAATCTTATGATTAAACTTATAGATAGAAAGACGAAGTGAATGCTACTGATATTGTAAATGCGAAAGTTTGTGAGTATGGATGTATGTTTGTTACTATTTCCCGGCCAATCCGCTGAACAAATATCAATGAAATTTGGCACAATTATTCCTTATATACCGAGATAACCTATAGATTAAAGAAATCCTTTAAATTCTACAGACATAGCATGACATTGAAAAGCGCCATCTATTATAGCGCGACAGCAGTCCACGCGAACGAAATTGCGAGTAAAAGCTATTTTATAAAAAGGATACAATTATTTCAAGGTATTTAAAACTTTCTTGTAATGCATATATACGAGTGTCGGCTTAGAAAAACAACAAAACTGGTGTCGCGATTTTGGTCACGTAATAGGCATAATTTTAAAAAAGAAATGAATGCGCAGCTACAGGCGCGGTAAACGTGATCGCTTAAGGCGTTCATGCTATATGCAAAACGGTAACGTTTAGCTTCTGACTTATACAAAATCTTTCAACATTATTATCTAACCGAGATCACTGTTTCTTACCTTCAGAAATGAGTCTCTCGCGAATCTCCCACGCGAAGATCGTTGGGTTTTCTCTTTTGTATTGCTCTATCTTCGAAACAACCGCCGGCGTCGCAACTTTCGGTTTGCTCCCACCGATTAGGCCCGGAGGTCGAAGAGTGCCTGTAATTTACCAGTTTTAATAAAAGAAATGTATGATCATTAATCTCTTTAAATTAATTTAAAATTCCGTACAAAGACAGCCCGTATCCTCCTCGCAATTAATATCAAATTAAAATAATTACACACACCTTTAACTAAGTACAATGAGCAAATGTTTAAAGAAGTAAACGTCCCTTTAAGTAACAAATGAAAAAGTGACACCTGAAGATTTTAAAACAGAAAAAATAAATACTAAATCAAATTAAAGCTTTAATAAAAATACCGATAATAGCAGCACGGTACCGATTGATGCAATTTCATTGAACGCTAAACGTGAGTAAACGCGGACTACTGTCGCAATGCTCTTTATGAACATTTTAAAAAGAACGATGCCTGCCTTTGGAACTTATTACTTGGGATTAGGGCTTGAATTACTTTTGCGAAATCTATCACACGCTACCGCTTCAACTTTCAAAGGGAAGGTGGACGTGCTTCCATTAAAAAAGTTTGATAATCAAAGGCGCAGTGCGGAATAACAATGAAAACTGCAAATTGGTATTAATTATAGATACAATGACATCGACTAAATGAGGTCCCCGCAGCGAGACGTGAATTTTTAATTTATTTTATGGTTAAGCTAAGTTTTTATTGCAATACTTTTAAAAAAATGTGCTACTGATTTTGAGAGCATTAAGTACGATAATACATTTTTTTAATTATGGAAGTCATTACATAACAATTAATCAAAAACTTTATAAGGATATGCATGTATAAGCAGGTGTACTATATTATAGCCATTCCTCTTTCCGAGCAATATTTATTAAATCGGAACGTCAAATGGTAGAGCGGCGATTTTATATTTTTAACTTTTTAAGTTTACTTTAATAGTCACGTTTTAAAATTACTGTAAAACCAATAACAATAACGTATTTAAAGTGATTTTATATACTAAGTTAGCAATATACAAATAAGGATTCAGTAAGTTAAAGATTTTCGTTCAACTCTGCTGTAAAGACAACTAAATCTATAAAAACAATATATTAGCTAGAAACAAGGATCGGCAACCTACAGCTCTTTTGACATAAGTTTGGTAACTGAAAAAAAAATTATAAATATTCAATAATATGGTCGTATTAAAATTCTAGAAGATGATCTGTGCAAAAAATATATTTATATTTTGACATAAATAAATATTATCTCTTTAATTATTTTGATCTAAATCAGACATCAAATATATAATATTAATACTATATTATATTTTTTTAAAAAGTATATTGGCTTTTTAAAATAGATGTATTAAAAAAATTATCACACATGGCCTTTATCTTAAAAAACGCCGGCCCCTTGCTTTAACATATGTCAATCCTAAGTTTCATTATACTGTTTTCCTGCCAAATTGCATGCATAAAAGTTTTGAAAAAAAAATGTAAATTGACTACTCTATGATTTCCATCTGATCTACCATATCTTTTTTAAATTGATTATTATTTACTTTACCTTTTCAAAACAATATTGTTTAGATAAGAAATATCTATAACTTATTTAACTTATTTAATTCTTATTAAAGCTAAATCATCCGATGGTGGATAATTGCAACAAAAAAAGTTCACTCACAAAGTTGGCAAGCGTGTTTTTCTAAACATGAACTTCAATTGACAGAAAGCTTAATTAAATAAATATTCCAATCAGCATATATTAGTCACAATTAGTTGCAAGCCTTTACTAAACTGACTAATCGATTCTAGGAAATTATTCAACAGTAATAATTGATTTTATTACCAGTTTGGAACCTGAACACAATTTAATCGATTATTTAATGACCTTATTAACACGACGCGTATTATAATCGATTGTATAATTGGACATAAAATTGAAACTTCACAGCGTATGTTTCAAAATTAACATAAAGTAGCTTGACTTTGAGATCTAGATAAAAAACTCTTAACTAATTTTCGGACTTCGGATGCGTTTTTTCAAAACTTAAGGTAATATTCAATTTCATCATTGAGCACATTTATTTTATCAAAATGTTGCATTTTCATATTGTGTATTAAGAAATCATCATAATTTAATTGTTGATTTACAGTAAAATGTTATTGAATTCCAATAATTCCTAATCGTTTTACGTATTTAGAGCGTTTTTAGTTGTCATAATTTGATGATGATCATCATTTTATTTGGTTCATTTATTTAATTGTTGACATATTAGGAATTCAGCATAAATTAATTGGTGTAAAGTTTGAGATCTAGAATAAAAAATTATTGAATTCTGTAATTCCTAAATCAGTTAGTAGATAATGGATGAGTGCGTGCCTCAAGACAATTACACAAAAAGGCATCGGAGGCAGCATTCCGTCAGACGGCAGTGCGAAACGTTTTTACTTCCACCAACAACGGCTCTCCATACCGATCACGCTGAATAATTCAACACATTATTTATATTCTCATTTTTGTCAACGCCATTCACGATAAATTCATAAGGGTCTTTATGTCTTGATAAAACTAAAGCTTAAGAACGAAAATGGTGATGGCTTCCAAAAAATACAGCACGATTTAACGTAAGCAGTACCACGGAACTTTTTGGCCTTTGTTATTACTCACCTGCAGTTAATGGGCATAGCCATTGTTTCAAGAACAAATCGTTAATTAAAAAGTGCGGAAGTAGCGAGTCTTGAGCTCTTCTGCCAGTTGATCTCATCAACATAATTTACATAATACAGTAATGCACTATTACCATAAACTTTCCGGGAGAATTACCTGAGACCCTTTTAGTAAAAACCGTATAAAAATCGGTTCAGTAGATTTTGAGAAAATCGGTCACATACAAACAGACAGATTTTGGGGACTTTGTTTTATAGGAAGTATAGATTCGCATACTACTTCGTATGGTTGCAATCACATGATTCAAATGTTTACGTCTTCTTTACACCGTTGACTTGAACGGACTGCTTGCAGAGTTGTATCAGCATAATACTATAAATTTAATATAAAGTCACCACAAATAATCTAAAGATCACTGCAATAACACGTCGCTTGTCAAAATTTTTGTAGAGGTTTTAAGTCTGTCATAACTCTACTTCTACTAATACGTTACAATCCAATTGTTTTGCATTCAACTACGCAGCTGCGTTTCGACGTCGCCTTTCACTGCGCTGAGTATTTATTAATGATGGAAACTTAAACCTATCGCAGTAAAGCAAGCTGCTCTCCTTTAGCTGCCTTTTGATTGATAGGTAAATTGCAAAAGGCCTGTACAGTGATCATTTTGCGGTAATTAAATTGGCTAGAACGTAGCATGACCGGAGCCAATTACTTGCCGTAGCCTAGACTCTGAGGATCGTGTGAGGTATCTAAAATTGTTATTATTGCGCAAAACGCGAGCGTGCCTCTTTCGTTTTAGAAGTAATAATCAAGAATGTTTCCGCTATTGTGAATTTATTTACAAAGTATTAATACAGCAAACAATCTCGAGACAGTAGCGACTATTAACAAGCAAATATTTTTTATATGCATTTTTATAGTGATGGAATGTACTTAGTAGTCATATAAAATGTGCTATGACAATATATTAAGTAATAAACAGAATGCGCACATTTATAATTTAAATAGACAAATGTATAATTTGACATACCGTTATACTGATGCTATATTTTATTTGACATCAATAACATAAATTTTATAGCATCATTTTAGCTGACTAGAGATACCATATGTTTGCCAAAAATTTCTACAAGAAAAAAGCTTCACTGCTAGCATACAAATAAATGATTCGGTTACTTATGCTGTAACGAAGTCTATTACACTTCTACAAATTGTACAATAAGTACTAATAATTCAATCACAAATAATTTTTATAACATAATCGTAAAGTACAATAAATTCGTAATTTCGTAAAGCTGCAGCCTCTAAAATAGAAATCGTCCAAATGATAGTCATGATTGATTCGGTAAAAGAAGGGATTTGAAGAAGATTCGTAAAGTAGTTCTGTTACCGTCCCATAGTTGAAAAAAGGTTTACTCTCTCCTTGAAGAGAAGGATTAAAGCTTAGTACTCTGCACTTAAACAATTGGAACACCAATTTGAAACTCCTAGGTTAGAGGCATTCAGCTTTCATGACTATGTTTTCATCACACAAACTAATAATAAAATGAAATTTTAAAAAACTTGTAACTGCGAAAATATGTTTTACTATGCTCACACCATTTAGGTATCATGACTTTAGTTGACAAAATAAGATATTATATTATTATAAGTTGAAATTAAATATAATAAGATAAAAATTCATAATAAGCTCTATGCTGCACGAGTGTTTATAGCTTATATTAATGACAAGTAACTGTTGTAATAACTTTAGTAGTTGAGCAATTATATAAGCTTCTGATCAACGCTGCCTTGAATAAATAATTAATTGCAAAAATAAACGGAGAAAATATCACAACAATTTCTTTTAAATGTTTTCAGAATTTATAGAATAAGAACAACAAGAATAACTTAAATTTGACAGGTTTTTGTTTGAATAAAAATAAGCAATTAATCATCGAACGGTGCCCACAAACGGCACAATACGTACCTAAAACGTCAGTTAATAAATTTTCAAACAACAGTCATTCATGGGCGCTTAAAGTCATTACACGGTGCGTCTACAAAGAAGGACAACATGTTTTAAGCGACGCAGAAAGGCACGAATTCAGTTGATTAAATTTGTATTAAAACGACTCTTTATATTGGCTGGCGCTAACCGGCAGGGAAATGCCAACTCATTCACCTAATAGATCTGAATCTTTAACGGCAAAGTGGTCTATAACTAAGGTTGCCAGGGCTTCTGAATATTTAGGACTGTCTTTTCTGCCGTGGCAATGAGATTAATTTCGTTAACATAATAAACGTACATACAATAAGATTTTTCATATTCTAGTCCAGTAATGAATTTTGCCCTACGCTAATTTACAATTATAGTGACAAAATTAGAGACTACTTAGCCAAATAAACAAAAAGGTTCTAAAACCTATTTTACATTTTATTAGTTTAAATACTTTTAAACAATTGTAAAAATTTAAAGTATTGCATTTGAATAGCTGTGAAAAGTCAGCCCTTGTTCATTAAATTAACTTTATTTACAGCAAAATATATCTCTATAAATTTAAAATGTATATTAGTCAGTTATTCAGTTATACTTAAACTATCGAATGTGCGCGACTAGTTTCGATCCCATTCCCGGGGTTTTCTAGTTTGTCTCGCGTTGACTTTGCGATGAGAATTAATCATAAAAATAAAATAAAATGGCTTGATTATCTATATTATTTATTAAAATTCAATTTAATAGATATTTTACGAGAACTGTCCTAAAAAATTTCTTAAAATTGGTAACACTATTAACCCTGGTTTATAAAATTAAATTCAACGCGTGTGTTAACGATGCCTGATTCGGTGATTGATGGGTTTTTGTCAAAAAGTTAACTAGACAGCTTGCTTCTTCAGAAGCTATCAATATAGCACATATAATATAGCATTATATAGCATATATAGCATTTCATAATTTTAGTTTATTTTTTTTGTTTATTTAATTACATGTCTTGTACAAAATCTTTTATTAATCACTATTTTAGTGTGAAATGTACGGTTAATATACCTAATTGTTATCAATAATTTTGTTTTAACTTCTGTCTTGGTATATTAATAATTACATTAAGTTTTAAATAGAATAATCATCGAACAAACCAGAGTTGGCGAATGATAGAAGAGAATGGAACAAGACATATTGTGCCGCCCCACTTGGAGTGGGATCAGGGTAAAAGAACGATGATTTTATTTAAAATTTCATATTATTTTTTTATTATTAATTACTTTTGATATTATTAACTTCAAATTAAAAAATATTGCATCAATCATCATACACAACTGTTGGTTTTTAACTTATGAACTTAACTTTATGAAGCAACGATTAATGATAGTGGCCATTACTTAGTTTGAATTATTCATTATTATTTAAATGAACATGTTGTCCTATCCTTACTGTATATATCACCACAGTTAAGTTTTTTGATAGTATTTTATGTAAAAGCTCATTTGATTTTAAAGTGATTTAATTAAATGAAACAAAAATATGCATAGCGTATGTAAATATTAAAACTGGATCTTTATAAAAATAAGCACACCTGTATCAATTTATATTAAAAATAGGAATAATTAAAGTGACTATTGCATCATAATGTTAGTGTAATGAATAGTTCTGACCACCGGTCAGCAATCAGTGCATATTCAAGACTTCTTATATTCAATGATAAATATAAAAGCGTTTTGTTTGATCTAGAGCATCAAATCACGATTACAAGCACAATTTTTAGTTTTAGTTCACACTTTAGAAGAAGAAGAATAACTTTATTGCAGAAACAAAATTACAAAGTGAAAAGATTAAGAGATATAGACAATAGATACAGTTGAATGTGCAAAGGGTGGTGTTATCACACTGTTGTGATCTCTTAGTTTTACTTATGTACTGTAGTTTTAATTTCTGTTACTATCGGTACATTATAAAAAAAGTTGTGTTGTATATGCGAATTATAAAAGTTTAAGTACATATATACACAAATATAAAAATGTAGTAGTTGTCATATAAAAAAGCATTACTAAAATAGCAATCCCTGTCCTACTGTCATACGAAGGTATTATATCTCCTTGAAGAAAGGAATAAGAGAAAATAATACATCATTTCAAGCTGAATATTTTTGCTATAAAGGAACCAGCCCTCTCGTCACCCGGAGAGACAGTTAACTGAGCTGTTTAACGGATAAGAATTTTTTTGCACTTTGTCTCCATGGCTCAGGGCTTCAACTGAAAACGGCACAAATATATAACTCTCGATAAGAGATTCATACTTTCGTCGCTTGCCAGATTCGGTTTTATTCAAGCATCTTCGCAGCTTAAGGTATTAGTGTTTTTTTTCACAATGACTGTATGCTGTTAACCATCCCGGCCCGGCTTTTACAGCGTCGCCGGGCGGGATGTCTACTAGCTACGGGGAACGTTGTCTTAAGGATGCCTCCTGTTAGGCCGGACCACGGCTTGGAGCAACGCGTAGTCGAGGGCTGATGGTATGTATGACTACATACAGTATGACTTTGATTAGTTATTACATCGGAGGGGTGGTGAGAATCCGCCGGAAAACTGGGACCTCGTCTTCTCGACCAGATGGAGGTCTCTATGGAGGTCAATGTTCCACATGAACCACGGACAACCAGTGGCTGTCTGCATGAATCTTTTCTGCAGTCTTTGGAGTCCAGGTAGTGACGCCATTTCTTTAATATGGGACGAGGCTAACATATACTCGTATAGTATAGATAAAAATAATTAAATTTATTTTTGAAAATTAAACTCTCAAGGGCTTGACCATCTTATCTACAATATCATTACACATTTTCGACAACAACGACCATTAAGTATTCAAATTGACCTAAGGGAATTGGAGCGGAATAAGAAAAAGCATAGTTTGTGGCAAGAATGTCAACCCTGGTAATTCAATTTTGATTATAGGACCAATGCCTAAATACGGCTTCATTACGCGCCGCGGCGATCCGCAGCCAATCTTTTTGAGTAGGTATCATTACCGACGTTTCATATCGAAATAAAATGACCGGCCTAATACGAAATTACTCACTCCATAATTCTTTTTCCTTTGTTTATTTAGAAAACGTAAATTATACGGTACAATTGCCTCAAAAAGAACCAAAGAAATAAATCTATTTTTTATTTCATAGATTTATTTTTTATCTATTCATTTAATGTCGTGGAGTCTGTCTTTTGAAGATGTTTCGGTTACGGGACGACACGATTTTTGAGATTGTGGCGGTGAATGTGTGCATTGCTTGTGTATTGTTGTAATATTGGTGGCTGGTAGTGCATGAATTTTTACAAATTCTGCATGTATCAGTCTTGAGAACTCTACATTTAGCATTACATATATTATCGCGAATTATAGACAAATAAAATTGGCATTACTTTGTACGTATACATAAGTTTACTTTAAGTCCGCATGTATTTTTATGTTCTATGTGTTTGTGCAATAAAGTTTTATCTATCTATCTATCTACTTTTGTATTATGGACCTCTGCAAAGTAACGCCTAATTCTATAAATAATAGATTTATTTCTTTATTTATTTAATTGGGGACTTATAATTTTAAGTTAAGTAAGTAAGTTATTACTTACTTAACTTAAAATTATCGCTTTATCAAATTATTTCACAGTGCGCAATCGTCCGCATCGCCTCCCGTAAATAGTAGGTCTACTGGACGCAGAACGTTGACTGCTACAGAAAACTTAATAATTACACCATTGTTCATCTTTTCTAGAGTTTCTTGAAGATATACTTCGTACTTTCATATCAGGATAACGTCAAAATTCATTATGTTGACAAAAAAAAAGAACATCGAAATCGAATAGTCTTACTATCATATTTCTGCAGTATGATTGATATTTACCATTTTTCATTTGTGAATTTTATAAAATAAAATATTAAATATTTTTTTCCATAAGCCTTGTAAGCCCTTAGTCCTATTAAGCTTTTCTCTTGCAATCTCTCTTCTACCCATGGTCGTTCAGTATACCTCTTCTATCTATTTTATCTTTGAGGTATTTCTACGCCAATCGAACTTGTGTTTTGTTAATTTATCGTCATCGGTTTTACTGCAACTTATTAAAGGAGACCATCTAGAGAAGTCGACATCTGTGGTTCGACCAAGATGTATTGTTCATTGTTGTAAGCTTTAAGGCACTAGGATTAGGCGTTAATTTATATATAGATTAGTTACTTTATATATAGATAGTTACTTTATATTAGATAGACTCGGGTGGAGAAAGAAAGAAGAAAGAATACTCTTTATTGTACACAGAACAGAAATATTACAGACATTTATAAACAAACACAGGTACAATAAGGCGGCCTTATCGCTAACCAGCGATTTCTTCCAGGCAACCTTAAACATAGATAGAGATTAAACATAGATAGATAAAGGTTGAACCAACTAGTATATAACTAAGGTTATTCAGATATTGCTTCGCTTTGCGATTTTGTCGTGGAGGCTATCTCCTGATGATGCTTCGGTTGCAGGGCGATTGTTGAGTTTGTCATAGTGAACATGTGTAGTGCTCGTGTAGGCGGTGGTGGAGGTTTGTGCATATGTTTTTACGAATACTGCATGTATCAGGTATGAAAACGGATTGTCCACTCTACATTTAGCATTATGTATATTTTCTATTTTACTTCATCGCGGGTTATAGCAAAATACTTTTATTATTACTTTTGTAAAGTAGAATATAGTTATATTCTTAGCTAATAATCATAACCTTATAAAATATTATCTACAAACTATTTACACTGACTTCAACTACCAATATATAGTAAATCGTGAATGTAGTGTTATATTAATAAGCGCTTTAGTATTTCAAGTAGTTATATTGATTGAAAGGTTATTTATTCGTGCCCATTTCCACGGTAATGTTTGGGCTAGATAATAACATTTAAGCTAAGGCTAGGCTATGTTAAACATGTAAGTGGTTTTACATGACAGCCCTGGGCTGATAACTAGGCTTCCGTGGGAAACCGACATGTGACGTTGGAATATCACCAAAGGCTTAAATTGATTGACAATACGCGTAATTGTATATTTTATTGAACGGAACATTTCATATCAGAGAATTTGATCAACTTAGTAAAATAGTGAGATAGAAATTATAATATTTTTGGATTTAAATATTAGTGAACAATTATTGTACACGCTTCATTTATATTCCGCCAAATTCAATCCCTAATTAATAAACTTTGATTTCTTTCTATTCAAAATAGTAAAAAAGGAAACTTTAAAATGATGACGGAATGAGTTATATTAAAGTCACAGAGTATTTTTATTAAAGTCACAGTTTTTTTTATTGTTTAATAGATGACCCGATAGTAGTCCTATCATTTTTAAAAAGATGGTTGAAAGTTTTCTTAAACTACCATGTGGTATCCGGCTGAATAGTATAGACCAACCTCATTTCTTACCGAGGTGTTGTAAAAGGCGACTAAGGTAACTTGAAATCAATCAGACGGCCGGGCGGTAAATTAACTAGCCATAGCTAGAAATAACATATTCGAAACATGCTGTACCGACCCCACTTAGAGAGGGCAGGAAATAGATGATGAAAGTTTCCATAAACTTTCTAATCTACCGCAGAGGTTAAAATCCTTTATAAAAACCTTATCCTAGCAAAATTATTCCATACGCTCATGCGTGATCGATGTCCATGGGAAATCGTGATTAATTTTTATGTTTAAAGATATTTAGTTAAAAAAAGTATGTAATTGAATGAACAGCGAACACAAGATCTCTATTCGATTTTGAATAGAGATATATTCCAATCACGTACTCTTTCTTTTTTTGTTCATCCATTAACAATTAGTTTGATGTTTTGGTAGTGTTATTAATTCTGGTTGAGATTGATGTTATTTCTGTTCAAAATTACGTCGTTGTATCGGAATCTAATGTTTACGAATCAAGCTTAAATAATTCTCTTACCCTTATCCCACTCTAAGTGGGGTCGGCACTCTGACAACTGTGGCGCTACTCTTTTTATATAATTCTGTACAGAATCATTTCTACTCTTTTTCGTTCAGCCTCCATTTGTCCAGCCTCTTGCCATATATCCATATATCATATTATTTTAATATACGAGTATCATATATCAGCTTAAATCATGGTATTAAGTATAAACAACGCTCACGATAGCCTAAATTTAAAATAAATTCATTTGTTTTATATTAACTAAGCTATTCACAGGTACAACACCATTCAAAAACCGTATCATGATAATACAGCGGAAGATGCACGCACCGTTGCTTTTGAAATGGTCCTTTCACGATTCTTGAGCAAACACAAAGTAAGCATGTGCCCTAATTGCACAGTATAAATCTAATACCTCAAATTAAATAGCTACCAACTACAATGACAACTCACGTTTGGCTAACAACTCTACGGGATATTATTAGTAATTGTAAACCGTACTTTGTTTTACCTCAATTATTAAGCATTTAAATCGCTCGCTATTTAATTATATGATATGAAATGGTAATTTTATTCTAAGTTACAAGTTTACGGTTGTAATAAAAATAAACTTGATAAAAATTAGCTCCTGCTTTATGAAATATGACGTACGAAAATGGTTAGTAAATTTATTGAAATATTTTGTGGAAGAACTGAGGTAATTATATGGTTTGGTATATTTAAATAATTTTAAAGATTTTATCATTTTATAACATTTCTCTACATAGGTAGAGAGTTGGAAATATTTATCGGTGCATGAAAATGTTACAGAAGTTTGTATAAAAGGGCCTCAATGTAAATCTGTATTCAAACGACACTATGAGAAAAATCTGACTGTGCCAATAATGCTTTAGGAAAATGTTATGTTTCCAAAGCAGTTTACCGCTGCGCTGAAGAAATTTAGGCTTTTAGAGTGAGAGATTTTCTATCAATATCAACAGCAAGTACACCGCTCAACTTAAGTGTACACTACGAGAAAAATCCGACTGTGCCAAAAATGTTTTAGACAAATGTTATGTTTCCAAAGCAGTTTACATTTGCGCTGAAAAAGTTTAGGCTTTTAGAGTGGGATATTTTCTATCAATATCAACAGCAAGTACACCACTCAACTTAATTGTGTCAATCAAAATTTTATAGTCTCTGGAAGTTCTTTGATCTAAACAGAGTATTTAGATAAATATGTGTTTAAATGAACTTGAGCAAGACAAAATTATTGGAATAGCGAATGGCGTGGTAATTAATTTACAGCAAACATTAATTAGCAGCACTTGAAACGAAGAAAGAACAGTGCGTAAAGCGGTTGAGTTACATATATGAAATAATTTAAAATACAATCAAATAAGTTTCAAACAAGGAGCATCATCAGAATACGAGCATCTGCCGGAGTTCCTTATCCAATTATCGAAAAAAAAATTATGCAAACATGTTACCGATTTACATCCGAACGATTGCGATCTCATTGAAAGCATTGATAATTACAAGAAGAACGATTAATAATGCAGAGAACCATCGATGCTAAGATAGTTTTGACATCGGACTCGCATTGGATCGGGCGCCCGCGGCGTCGTCGCAGGCGTATGGCAGTCCGGTGGCTTATAATTAACACGCTGCAAGTTTTATGAATCGATTAGGATCTAAGCTTTCGTCAATAGCAGCTCCGTTCGGAGCTCCAGCGATGGCTTATCGTTGATTAATAGCAATTGAGATTTTTGCCGCAACCGTATTATTAGGAAACAGATAAATATAATCCGAACTCCATGGTTTTCGACAAATCGCCGACTGGTCATTGAATTTGTGATGTTATTTCTCTTCGATGTGGCAGAACCAGTATTCAAAGATTTTAATTGTTTACTGAATTAAACGTCGATTGTTTTCATTACTGACTTGTAATGTTTTATTGATCGTTTTAGTATGTAGAAAACAGCAAAAGAAACTAAAAATTTAAGAAGAAATACTGAATAAATAAAATAAGTGCGCTCAGTACGTGGCGTAGAAAGAAAATGCCTTTATTTAGTGTTGCCAATATTGTAGTTAATCGTGTAGAAACAATTTAATGTGTCTTTAACATTTAACGAGTACTACCTATGTTATTAAATGCTTATAGAAGTGAGGATATAATTATTTTGCTACTATAGCAAATTCGTAAAGCTGTGATAGTTCAGCTGTGAAACCGTGCAACTCTTTGTAGGGGGTCATGGGTTCAAGCTCGGGCATAACTTTTTCCGTTAAACCTTATATTTCTTATTGATATTTGCACATTAACGTTTTCCGCCACAACTTACTTAGGTTAATTCTACAGGAATAGGATGACTGAGAATTGAAAAGCGCCATCTATTATCAACTTATGACGCGTCAACAGTCCATGCGAACGAAGTTGCTGCTTGCTTCCCTGCCTCGCGAGCTCCTGCGATCACCGTCTCCGCGGCCCGATGCGGATGACGACGGCGACGACCAGGACGACGCGACGGGCGAAAGGGCGAATACACCGGACATGACACACCTACCCGATCAAGACACCACCGGACGAGACACCACCGAAATTGACCCCGAGGTCTGGGAGCTACCATTCCCAGACCTCCCCACCGAACAAGAAATCCATTTGGTCACCTAGGTGACCTGGGTCTTACGGCCCAAATACCGACACCGTTAGGTCACCTAGGTGACCTCGGCCCACGGCCGGAACACATACCGGGCCGAAGTGCCCGCGAGGAGATGCCCGGGTAGAGAGGATTTCCTCGAGGCCCGCACCCCGTTTACCCCCACCCGGGGAGTAAACGAGAAGACCCTGCTGCTGCAGATGGTATAGACCAACAGTCCATGCGAACGAAGTTGCTGGTAAAAGCTAGTAAGCTATATAACTACTAAACTATGATGAGTAAAAACAGGTAGTTAGTTATTTATCTTATACACACGCACAGCTACCACTTTTAACTTTCTTTAATAACGTCCATTGATGCAATATACAGTTTAAATTTATTAAACCACAACTGAAACGTTATGCGAGTAACTACAATTTAGAATAATACTCTACGTTATTATTCAGTACGATTTCAGGGCATATTGATCATTCTAGGCGGGCAGTGGCGGTGAAGTAATTATCGCAAATAACTTAGTTGGCGGCTATAACGAGCCGCAAGGCAATTCTATAAACATTGCCTATGTTAATCAATACTACGAGTACCTTAAAGTACAGTCTCGTTCAGGATTTTGAAAGAAATGGTCAACTTTCAATTTGAATGTATCTAAATTTTTCAATTTAAGTATGTAGTATATTAGTATTTACAAAAACAATTATACGCCATTTCATATATGAAATAATTAAGCAATACTTAGTTTGAGACTTAAACTCATGTAATCCATTAAACTCATGTATTTTGAGATTTTTAACTCAGAAATAAATATTAATAAATTCGCAACTCTGTCTGTTACGATTTTAGGCCGAATCTTCTGAAGAGCGTCGTAAGACCATAACTGAAGGATATAAGTCTCGCGTACATCTACTTAACTACTTAATTTTCAAAATCGGAATACAATACAGAAACAGTTAAATAACACGTTTTGAAGAATCCAGTCCTTCGTTTTGGTTTTTTATTTTTCTCTATTTATATTTCACGTTATTCAGACTTTATACAGAAAAAAATTACTAATAATAAGTCTTATGCTTCAGAAAGTTCAAAAATCGTTTGTGGACATCAATATATGTTTTTATGATAAAACTCCACAATCTGTTTTGAACTTGCCTTTACACAAGTTCAAAAAAGCAGTTAAAAAGTCGCTTATTAATAAAGCTTATTATACTGTTACAAACTATGTTGATGATAAAAAAGCTTGGATATAAGTTGCAACCAGCTACGCACTATATTCTAATTTTTCAATTTGTTTAAGAATTATATATTATATAAATAATTATTTTTGAAAAGACTAACCGCCGAAGTTCTTGCTGGTTCTTCTCGGTAAGAGCACCTTTCCGAACCAGTCGTAACTTCATTGTAATTTGACGATTTAAAAGTACTTATAAAAGCCAACTTGAATAAAGAATTATTTGAATTTGAATACCGTCTTATAGCTTTAAAGCTTACCAAGCAGTTTAGTAACAGCACCTTGCTGGGACAGTACGTGATGCGCGATGTCGTAGTGCCTCAGGCCGAAGCGAGATAGTTCTAACAGCCTCTGTTGTGATAGCAACGATGACAGTGGGTGGGATGCTGCGCCTGGGTATAGAGGAGTTCCTGAGCCACCGCCCGATGAAGATGGAGACACCGGCACTGAGAAAAAAAATCATATATAAACCGTCATTTTATGTCTATGATTATTTAACATCTACGCGTATAAGGTATGTGTGGCAATTTGAGTAATTTATTTATCTATTCTTAATATAAATAGTGGCTTTTCATATAATGGTGCTTAATATGAAAGCGCACCCAAAGATTTTTTTTTGAAAATGAGGTACGCAAGTAATAACAATAGTCATTTGGAAAGAGCTTGGCTTTCGGTTAAATTTTACTTGATTTGTTTCTGTAATTACGCCGCCAGCGTAACCTTTTAGCGAACACATATTGACACATCATACGCACATATATGCGCACATAAGTATCATATAGCTATCTCTAAGCTGAATCTTAGTAAATTGATATTTAGTTGTCTTACCCACACTTTTTCTCTCGAGATTGGGGCCTATTAGAAAGGCCAATAAGATTTCCATAAACTTGTATGAAACATATGCCTATTATTTAAAAAAAATCCCGATTAAAAGCAACAAAAAAGCAGCGTAGCTTAAGCATGGTACAATTATAGTTATTCTCACTTTTATTTTTAAGTATTTTCAAAATTATAAGTAGGTATCTTGTAAATCCCGTTCTACCAGTTACAAGTAAACACGTAAATAGGACTTTAATTATATGAACACTATGAGAATTCTGTAAAATAGTTTTGGTAATCAACAGTTCATAATTTATTGAATTCATCAACACCAGTTCATCAATAATACATTGGTACATTATTAAAATAGTTTATATAAATTTTATATTATAGTCTACGCAAAATCACATTGAGCGGCATTTCTTCTTAAAGTTAATTTAGGAGGAGGTTTTTTTGCAAATACAATAATTTCATACGTTTCAATATACTTTTGTTAAATATATATATTAAACAACCTTATTAGATTTAATTCATTATAGGTTCTAATAAAAATAAATCACTTTACGGAAGAGGAGTGAGAAATTGAAAACAAATGTCATCATAACCATAGCCTATCGAGCAAGCGTGAGAAAATTCCCTTTGTACAATCACTACCCGTTACAACAGGCCGCGGCGTTGAGTCCCCTCTAATATGCATAACCAATTTGAAAATGATATTGAAAGCTAACTGACAATACACTTTTTATATTGAACACATTTACAGTTTGTAAGTACATTGAGCTAAAGTGGCGTAGTAATAACATCTTATGTTACTTCGCGAAACGGTCGGGTAAAAGAAATCAACATAGCGGGTGAAGCTTTCGCAACAGTTATATGTTTATACGAGTAATTTGCTGTTAACTGCACCCAAATATGCTAAAAGGTCGATCGTAACAATGTGTTTCTTATGAACACGTCGTAACACATTCAATTATAAATTAAGCTATTAAGTTAATATACTATAATTTGTTTATCGGGTTAAGCATCGAAATTAATGCAAGTGGCATAACTTGTTCATAACTTAACACTTTTTATTAGCGAGTCCGTAAGGCGATTTCGTCGAGAAAGGTATGACCGAGCTTGAGTGTCATATAAACTAAAAGTACTGTTACTACAAGCTATTAAGTTTTATATTAGCTTGAAATCCAATATTCGATCGGCCGCTCGGAATTGGACTTCGACGTATAATTTCTGGTGTAATCGCTTCAATAATGGGAGAAAAAAAGTGATATTATCTACCCACGGTCAATAAATTAACACCGTTTAGAGCGAAAATGTAGAGTCTTAGTGTCGCTACTATTATAAATAAGGTAAGTTGGAATCGAGCGAGGTTTTAGTGAGCGTTCACGTCGGTGAGTGCGTGTATGTTTTTATTTGGGTGCGTGAGCAGTGAGGCCTTATTAAAATATTTCGAGTGGAAACTGGAAGGACCACTTAGTGGTGCGCGGGAGTTTCACGCCTGGGCTGATACAACATTAAGTCGACAAGATAGCTTATTTGTGCTCTGCTGAGGATTAGGGCCAATAAATCACTGATTAGAATGTATTGACTGGCACTGAGTTCGGCGCACGGTTCTCTCTTTTATTTATTGTGCGATAAGGTTTTAGGGTTTTATGACTTCATCATTTTACTTCCATTACCGTAGCTACGGCCGCTGTTTATTTAATTAACGACCAATGCAAGTGATATTCTTATCTTTTACGCAGTGATCGTAAACGGGACTGAACTTTAATTAATTGTGCAAATTATATGTCGTTTGGCCGGTTGTGAAGAGCACTTTGAACAATTACATACAAAAACCAAATAGATCATTCTATAGATCCAATAGTGATTAATAAATAACTTTGGGAAAAAATCAATTAAATAGGAAGTTTAGTTAATAGTTTAGTTTATTTAAGTTTAGTTTAAGTTTAGTTCTTAGGACCGAATAAAAATATGCTTATTCGTTTTAATATAGCGTAAGTATATATTGGTCCGTTTATTTTCAATTTGAGATTTAAACTTGTTCAATAATAACAGACATGGTAAAGCGCCTTGGAGTTCTAATAATTTAATTATAAAAATCCTTTTTTGGACTGAGCAAAATAAGAAAAAACTAAGCAAAATAAGTTTAAATCTTAGGTGTGAGTTATTTTCCTCATCCTTCAGTGTTAACATCATCCTTCTACACTTATGCCATTCTAAGTAGGGTCGGCACAACATGTTGTCACATGATTTCGCTACGTATTTTGCAACCGGCCGCCTGCCTGACGTCAACTTACCTTATTGGCCTTTTATGACTCCTCGGTAAGAAATCAGACTATTCTATTGAGCCGGAAACCATGCGGCGGCGTTTATATTAAAAAGTATATTGTGTTAGTTAATTTAGTTAATTAGTAAATGGTATTCAAACCACATTGCTCTATACGTAGTAGATAAGTTAGTTAGCTAGTTTATAAATAGTTGATTTATTCAACATTGCATACGCGAGAAGCTTATGCATAAAAAAAGGAAAAGCATTGTTTTACTGACGTGCTTTGCTATTAGTACTACCACGCAGCGGAAAATTGGCAGCTTTTGTGTTAAATTTTAATATCGGCTCGAAGTGTAACCGTATAATGCCAGACTATAACCACAAAATGATTCGATGGCTGGACTTACTGGAATTCCGTATGAATTACGGAAGCGATAAGATATAAATACTATTCTTATTTGCTTCGATGTTCATATTAAGTTGGTTCGTGTTAAATTGACTATATAATTTAAGTAAGTGATGTGACTTGAAAATAACATAGTGTTATATGTTATTTTCACGTCTAGTGAATTTAGACTTTCATAATTCAAATACAAAAAGCTGGTACCTAACTTTAATAATAAGTTTGTTTAGGTTTAACCATACAAAGAGGTAACGCTGCCAGTATTTTGGGAAACTTATTCCAGTGACATTCATTGGTTCTTCGAGTCTGGGTGCATATCTTTAATATTTAAATGAGTTAATCTTGTATGTATATATGTATATATTTTCGGAATCTCCGAAACGGCTTCGACGATTTTTGTTTTGGGGGAGAAAAATTAGCTAGGTTTTATTTAAAAAAATCATTTTATCTTTGCTTTTGGGCATTCAAAAATACAAAAATTTATATTGAATTGAATTTTTGCCATGAACTGTCAAGTCAGCGTAGCTTATTCGGGGAACGGGAGAAATGAAAATACCGAGGATAGAGCTCCACCTACCATATTATTATTTTTTTTTAATTTCCCTTTTTTAATTACCCAGATCATCCGGATATTTTGTATTTAAGTATGTATTTATATATGGCGACGTTTACCGGTATCTGTCACCCATAACACAAGTATTAAGTTACTTTATTTGGGGCTACGGACATCCATATGTGTAAATGTCCCATATATTAATTTATTTAGTCCAGTGAAATCGATTTCATGTAAAAATGTAAGTGTATATTTTTCTTAGTTTAAGGTTCAGATCTACTATGCTGCTCCAGTGCGGATTGGTTACACACATCCTAAATTTTTTTTCAAGGTATGCGATGTGATGTTTTACTTCACTGAAGGAACCATGATAAATTGTAAATATACACCGAAATGGCTTGTCAGTAATACAAAAGCGAAATAATTTATAGAATTAGGCGTTACTTTGCGGAGATCCATAAAACAAAAGTAATAATAAAATTATTTTGCTATAATCCGCGATGAAGTAAAACAGAAAATATATATAATGCTAAATGTAGAGTGGACAATCTGTTTTCATAACTGATACATGCAGGATTCGTAAAAACACATGCACAAACCTCCACCACCGCCACAACAATACACAAGCACTACATACGTTCACTATCACAAACTCAACAATCTTTTCGCCCCAAAACCGAAGCATCATCAGGAGATGGACTCCACGACATAATCGCAAACCTTTTTATTTACAAAAGCCAACGTCAAGCCACTATCGTTATTCGACCCAACGGAGCCTAACTTTCGATTATAACTCCTTATTAAGTTCAATCGAAAATTTATTTTACTACACTTTCTATATTAATGTATAAAGAATAAATTTCCATGCCATATGTATTGATTGATAAAAATATTATAAAACGATATTAAATTATAATGATATTTACGTAATGTTAGTAATTTAAGATATTTTATAACATTTTATTAACATAAATTCCGGCTAATGTATAATTATAAGATATCTCAGACCATAATTTGTTCACCGATCATTATCACTGCACACTTATACGCTTAAAAGAGACATAAGTTACTAATAAAAAAAGTTGTCTCGCCTTTATCATGAATAAAATATACGCCATCGTTAATGATCACAAAAACCGGATGGATTTAAGTAATTCATTCAAATATTTGCTTCTTAATATAGTTTAACCAGATCACTTTTATCGCTACTTCACGAAAGTGTGATGTAAAATTCATATACTTATTTAAACAGGAGATTAGAAAGAATTCGTACATAAAGATAATTATATAAAATAATTCATATAAACATACTGTCATATAAACATTTCATGTAAACAGCCATATAAACATACTGTCACATGACTTGGCTGCGTTTTTACGAACGGCCGCCCGCCTGACGTCAACTTACCTTAGTCGTATTTTACGACACCTCGGTAAGAGGGTGGTCTATTCTACTAAACCGGATATCACACGGTGGGTCAACTTACCTTCGTCGCCTTTTACGACACCTCGGTAAGAAATGAGTTTGGTCTATTCTACTCAGCCGGATACCACATGAGGGTTAATTAAAATTATTCTACTTCTACGACACCTCGGTAAGGAATGAGGGTGGTCTATTCTATTTAGCCGAATACTACACGGTGTAGGCTTATTTCAAATTTAAAATTAAAATATTCTTTACTCAAGTGGACTGTATTCAGTACTTTTGGATTGATTACATGTTAATCGTTGAAGCTTGGATTCTGAACTGAATCCAAGAACATATCAATTGGCTTAAATGAACTAATTAATCACCCAGGACGTTACAAGAAACGTTTATTGTGAAATTAGGAAATTATTAGTAAGGTAACTAATTCATAATGTTTGATATTTGTGTACCAACTTTTCTTAACTTTAAATTGTCTCACTTCGTAAGTTACCTGGCAGAGATCTCTGTCATAGGGATAAGTAGACCTTTGTACACTTTTTTACCGATAATTTTTTTTCCATCATTTTTTATGGTACATAAATAAATAAATAAGAAAGTTTGAGTAAAATGTACAGAGTTCACGGCTTCTAAAAGGAGCTTGACTGGTTAGTATCAATCCGTTTCGCCCTCATGCACAATATTCACAAGACTTCTAATACCTAAGTAATTAAGATCAAGAATAAGTTACCAAAAATAGTTAATAGAATTAGGCGTTACTTTGCGGAGATCCATAATACAAAAGTAATAAAAAAAAATATTTTGCTATAATCCGCGATGAAGTATAATAGAAAATATATATAATGCTAAATGAAGAGTGGACAATCCGTCCATCGCAAAGCGAAATCAAAGCTTTGCGATTTTGTCGTAGAGTCTATCTCCTGACGATACTTCGTTTGCGGGGCGAAACGATTGTTGAGTTTGTGATAGTGAACGTGCGTAGTGCTTGTGTATTGTGGTGGCGATGGTGGAGGTTTGTGTACGTGTTTTACGTCCTGCATGTATGCCTGCAGGTATGACAACGGATTGTCCACTCTACATTTAGCATTATACGAGGTGTGTTCAAAAAGTATCGCGAATTTTGTGTATTTTCATAAATTATTTATTTATTCGTAAATATCTATTATGTCCCCTTTAAAGTAATCCCTCTGGGATATTATACACTTGTGCCAACGTTTTTACAAATCTTCGAAGCACTTCAAAAAATCGTTTTTTTGTATCTTGTTCAGCTCCTACTTCGATGCCGTCTTTATCTCGTCAATCGTGGCGTAGTCTCGTCCTTTCATGGGCCTCTTCAGTTTCGGGAACAAGAAAAAGTCACAGGGGGCCAGATCTGGGGAATACGGTGGCTGCGGTATCATTGGTCTGTTGTTTTTGGCCAAGAAGTCGCGTACAAGCAGGGATGTGTGAACAGGGGCGTTATCGAGGTGCAAAAGCCAATTTTTGTTTTTCCACAAATTATCGATTAAAATCGAATGGCACGAGCCAATCAATATGCCTAGGTCATGGGCAATTTCTCTATCGATGATTCGAAGATTGGCCAATACCATTTTCTTCAATTCATCAATTTTTTCGTCTGTTGTTAAAGTGCTCGGGCGTCCGGCACGCTCTTCGTCATTCACATCTTCTCGGCCTTTTAAAAACATTTTGTAACACCGATAAACGTTGCTTTTGTCCAAAGTAGCTTCTCCATATGCCACAGTCCACACTCGGAATGCATCCGCGCACTTAATTTCGTTTTTCACACAAAAATCGATACAGGTTCCTTGTTCCATTTTTTGAATAGATAAAAATAGAAGATGAACCAAAACACGTGCAAGCAAAGCAGCTGTCAACAATTAACCGAACATTCAAAATGGCCCAACTTGTCAGCATAAGTGAAAGACATATGTACCAACATAACGCCAAAAAAAATCGAAATTGGAATATATGTAACTCGCGAAAATTCAAAATTCGCGATACTTTTTGAACACACCTCGTATATATTTTCTATTTTACTTCATCGCGAATTATAGCAAAATAATTTTATTATTACTTTTGTACCAAGAATAGATTTGGTGACAAAAACATTCCCTCTGTCCCCAACAAGCAAGGCGTAATTTTGTCTTCTTTTATGAAAGTTTACTTCAATTCATATTGATTTTATTACATTTCGAAAGTACTTACACATCACCTCCATAAATGTATTGTGAGGTTAACATCCTTTAGCGATAAACGGCGCCAAGTAATATTACCAACAACAATATTATAAACAAAATTTGATGCTTAAATATACAAGTATGTAAATGAAATTATACAAGTATATTTAAATCATAGAATCATGTAATTTTAGAATGAAAAAGTTCATACCGTTAATACTGCACCGTTCATACTGCAGTGGATTTAATGTGAAATAAGTAACAAATAGAAATACAGAAAATCAGAATTTCGCATCTAAAACATTATTAATAAAAGGCTAATACAGAAAACGTGCTATAATATTGCTTTATTCGACCGTGTACAAGATAATAACGACTAAATGTAACTAGTAATAAGAATTATATTTTTAAAAGAGCAGTCGCTGTGTCTCTTACTGACTCTTCTCGGTAGGAACAACTTTCCGAAACAGCACTAGAGTTGACGATTAAAAAGCACTTGATTATAATGTTTACTTGAATAAAGAAGATTTTGAATTTGAATTACCTATGGATTACCTTTTTAACGTTATTACATCTACATTGAATTCAGTACCAAGATAAAATATAAGACACTCTAAACCTTCAACGATCTCCGGACCAAAATTTGCATAGATTCGTTGCTCCGTCCGGACGTTAAAGTAAAAAACAGACATACTTTATCTATATATATTATATACACCGAAGATATGATAGGCATGTTACACGATGAACGTACTCTGAATGATTTTTTGTTCAACTATTATTAGGTATTGTAAAGCCTAGCTACATTCCAAATATTACGAGAAATCGGCCTCATCCTCATCATCATCCTTCCTTTCCGGAAATCATCCTTTTACGATACCTTGGTAAAAATGAGGATGGTCTATTTTCTACTCCGCTGGATACCACACGGCATTAAACAAGTTCAAGATAATATACAAATATCGCTAAATATTTTCAATAAACCTCAAATTTAGTGTCCATTATTTCGCAACAATGGCGTGTCGTTGTGCAAAGTGTAAGCAAGTGTCTCGTCTTATAAAAGGAATGCGTAAAATAATTTTGCCGATTTACACCTCATTAATATATCGCGGCATTCTCTACTAATTAAGCAACATCTTTTTAGTTATCAAAGCCACCTAATTATGCGTGATCACCATTTAAATGTTAATTAGATTTGCTTCTACACCTGATCAAACCTACCTATAAAGCTACAAAACAAAGCCGTTCGAATGTTGTTGTAGCTGTAAAAATGAAATTTTGACTCATACTCTGAGCACTTGGCGGGTTATTTAATTATCATAACACAGACCTACTGTTTACACATTCATGTATAGTTCTCGTTTTGATGTGATTCCGTCTGTTCTATTGTTGTAGCATGTATTATAACGTTCTGAACAGGTTTGCTTCTTCGTTAATAAGTCATTGATAAGAAAATTATATTATTTTATAGTCGATTTACAATTTTAAATTCATTTTATTGAAACTTACCTATATACATGTCTATATATATTATACTAGCGGCCTGCCCCTGCTTCGCACGGGTATAAAATATATATCCCATGTCAGTCAGTGTAAAAAAAATGATTAAAATCGATCGAGTAATTTTGATTTATTCATTACTGCCCGTGGCCCGCACGCGTTAAATTTGGAGAAAAACAATTTCCTTTCCCAATACCAAGAAGATTTCCTGCTATCTTTGGAATATCTAAATTCATATAGTACATTATTACTTATTTACTTTTATATTTTCCCTATGTATTTTATTTTTACAATTAATTACAGAATGTCTTGAAACAAACTCTTCAAAGAGCGACATCGGTGCTAAAGTCGAAGTGTTATAGGGCGAAGCGCGGCCTCCTCACGGCATTTTAAATCTGTAATATCTCCGAAAATGTTCACTTAAATTACATGCTGTAAACGGCCATATTGATCTATATTAAATCAACTATTTATTTAAGGTACTTAATTGGATAAGGATCAATGTTGTATTGTATAAAAATTGCTTCAAAAATATGTCATTATTTTTCGTAAAAAGTAAATAACAAAAAATGCTATAGTGGGTTATCCATAAGAGATAGACATATACTATCGCGGACTTTTCTGTAGACCTTTTTAAGATGTACAAATACTTAGTACATTATTTTGATAAATCTCGTAGGGTTTAGCCTGCGTTTGCAATGTAAGCGGAAAAAAATGTAATTATTTACAGAAACCTCAAAAATTACAGTATTTCTCTACTCCGTATTGAATGTTATTATACGTACAAACCTTCCTCTGGAATCGCTCTATCTATTAAAAAAAACCGCATCAAAATCTGTTGCGTAGTTTTAAAGTTTTATGCATACATAGGGAAATATGGACTTTGTTTTATAATATGTAGTGATAGTGATTGTTATTTTCCTCGCTAGAGAGCTCCGATCATAAATGCGTCCGATCGCTGCTAAATTCAAATGGTTAAAGGGCGAACCGCGTTTTTTTTTTCGAATTTGACTAATGCTGTTAGCCCTAATGGCTTTGACAGCGTCACCGATAAGACGGGCGAGCGCGGAAGCATCGCCGAGAGGCGAACCGCGACCTCCGACGCGCTATTTATAGGCTCGCGGCGGGGCCCCTGCATTGTAAATCTGTAATATCTTCGAAACTGTTTTTTTAAATTACATGCTGTAAAGGGTCATATTGATCAATATTAAATAAACAATATATTTAAGGTTCTTAATTGGATAAGGATTAATGCTGTATTGTATAAAAATTGCTCTGAACATAAGGCATCATTTTTCGTAAAACGTAAATGACAAAAACTGCTATTGTGGGTTATCCATAAGAGATAGACATATACTATCGCGGACTTTTCTGTAGACCTTTTCATGGTGTACAAATACTTAGTACATCATTTTGATAAATCTCGTAGGGTTTAGCCCGCGTTTGCAATGTAAGCGGAAAAAAATGCAATTATTTACGACATCACATTAGAAACCTCAAAAATTACAGTATTTCTCTACTCCATATTGAATATGATTAGACATGTAAACCTTCCTCTAAAATCACTCTATCTATTTAAAAAAAACCGCATCAAAATCTGTTGCATAGTTTTAAAGATTGAAGCATACATAGGGATATACGGACATAGGGACAGACAGAGAATGCGACTTTGTTTTATACTATGCAGTGATATTATTTATTTTTACAATTGATTAGACAATGTCTTTACATACAACATTCATAGCTTTCTTATCATTAGACAATATAAACTTGAAAGAAGGACACTTAGTTGCGCCTCCGGTCGCTGCTAAATTCGAAGTGCTTATAGGTCTAAGCGCGGCCTCCTCGCGGGATTTTAAATCTGTAATATCTCCGAAAATGTTCACTTAAATTACATGCTGTAAACGGCAATATTGATCTATATTAAATAAACAATTTATTTAAGGTACTCAATTGGATAAGGATTAATGCTGTATTGTATAAAAATTGCTTTGAACATAAGGCATCATTTTTCGTAAAAAGTAAATGAAAAAAACTGCTATTGTGGGTTATCCATAAGTGATAGATATATACCATCGCGGACTTTTCTGTAGACCTTTTTAAGGTGTACAAATACTTAGTACATCATTTTGATAAATCTCGTAGGGTTTAGCCTGCGTTTGCAATGTAAACGGAAAAAAATGTAATTATTTACAGAAACCTCAAAAATTACATTATTTCTCTACTTCGTATTAAATGTAATTATACGTACAAACCTTTCTCTGAAATCACTCTATCTATTAAAAAAAACCGCATCAAAATCGGTTGCGTAGTTTTAAAGTTTTATGCGTACATACGGAAATATGGACTTTGTTTTATAATATGTAGTGATACAATTATAAAACAAAGTCCCAAAAAGCTCTATGTCTGTATGTGATGGATTTTCAAATGTCTACTTAACGGATTTTTATACGGTTTTTACCAAAAGGTGGTGCATTTCTTCCGAAAGGTTTTTTTATGTCGGGATAACCCATTATGGGTCGTCACCACCCGACGGGGACGAGCGGCGGGTATGTCGGACTCGCACTGACTAAAAACCTGATAGTGCTCCACCACGCTGCTGGTGGCGGGGACTGGGTACCGTTGCACACATTGCCCCTATCCCCGCCAGCAGCAACTCTGTACCCCAGAGTGCGCCACCTCTGGGTTGGAGCCTCTCTCAAAGTGGCCCCTCCCTACGCTGGACAATGCATCGGGAGCACCTGATGCATCGACCGCCTCGGGGACCTTTTAAAGGTGGGCATCAAATAAACCCCGTTCGGAACGGCCAGGAGGTCCCCGAGGTTAACAGTATATTATGGTTTTATGTAAATTGTATTGAAGAGATCGCGCGGTTGTAAAAAATCTTGCCTGCAGGAGTTTTAGTCACGTGCACCGCGAAAACCAGCAAAGATACACTAGGTTAATGCACAAGATAATTGTAGATCTACAAAAATACTACAAATAAGTCCGCAAGAGCATTTCATTATCTCTCATGGTCAACTCACAATAACTACTTTTATGATCTAAATTTCAATTGAAATTTTTTTTTACACATTGATTTGCACGTGGGCAAATCCGCTGGCACAGTTTGTACCTATATATTATAAAATAAAGTCCCCAAAAACAGTCTTTCTGTATGTGAACAATTGCCGCAAAATCTACTGAAAGAATACAGTGTACAGTTTTTACATATTATGAATTCCCGAGGAAGATTTAGGTACATTCTACGGAACAGCTAAACCGAAAATCATGGGATTTTTCCTGCATACAGGAGGTTTTGGTGCAATATATCGAGTTCTTTTATCCTCAATCGGGATTTATAGGGAAAAACTTTGTGACAAAAATTTCTACAAGGGCGGAGCCGCGTTCACTGCTTGTATCTAATAATTACCATGCAACGTCGTTGTATCAAACCAGCGATTCATAGTAACATTGTGGATATTATATTTAAAATTTCTCAATGAAGACTAGTTCCGTAACAATTATTCCGTAATAATAATTATTATTATTATTACGCCGTGTGGTATCCGGCTGAATAGAATAGTACCACCGTCATTACTTACTAAGGTGTCGTAAAAGGCGACTAAGGTAAGTCGACCCGCCGTGTCGTATCCGGCTGAGTAGAACTGATCAACCTCATTTCTTACCGAGGTGTCGTAAAAGGCGACTAAGGCAAGTTGACCCACCGTGTGGTATCCGGTTGAGTGAAATAGACCACCCTCTTTCTTACAGAGGTGTCGTAAAATACGACTAAGTTAAGTTGACGTCAGGCAGGCGGCTGGTCGTAAAAACGCAGCCAAATCATGTGACAGCATGTTTATAACATGTTGTGCCGACCCCACTTAGGAGTGGGATAAGGGCAGGAGGATGATGAATTATTATTATTACTGTACCACTGATGGGCATAGCCTCCCCTCTCCATTTTTGGATTGGAGAGAATGGTTGTAGCTAAGACTCAGCACGCTGCTGCAATGCGGTAGGTTACATATTTCCCCAGAATTCTCTAGAGATACGCAAGTTTCCTCACGGTGTTTTCCTTTACTGAAAATCGTGTGATAAATTTCAATTATGAATTAGACATCAATTTTAACAGAAAAACTCAGTGCTACATTGTTTACAATAATCGAATTACAATTAATTACATACAGAGTCATCGAGTAATACAGTTAAAAATAAATACTACGACACAACTAAAGATCTAGTTCAACGTAATTTAGTTAGAATATCGTCCTTATATGGTTTCCACGACTTCTCCTTAGATGTAAACATTACTTTGATTTACTTGTATCACATATTATATTTATAACTACATTTAGCTTGTTTTGTTTTCGTTTAGAGCGATAGAAGGCACCCTGTTATTCCATCGTACGGGATCTCACCTCAAGCGAAATTTAATTTATTATTTCAGTGAAATTTACGCCAAATTTTACTTAAAATTTTAAAGTCTCTTAAGTAATATTCATATATTGTGACTATGATAGTGATGACTTTCTTTTTCGGCTTCGTTCTAGTTGGGACTAGATGGTTGGATTGTGTGAAACATGACATGCATATAAAAGGACTAGCGCAAGAGTTGACGAATGATAAGAGAGAATGGAAGAGAAAAACATTGTGTGCCGACCCCACTTAAAGTGGCAGAAGAATAATGATTAAATAATAATATTACAACATAACATAAAAACAAATAATAACATACTAAATAACTTTATATATTTATTCACAACATTTATTGTTGTCTTCTTTCTTGTTATTATAAAACTAGCTGTGCCAGCAGCTAGTTTTATAATAAGAAATTTTGAACATAAAAGTAATTAACGTGAGTTAATAATAAGAGATTTTTTAATGACTTTCACCGTTTACTTAGCGCACGCAACCGTTTTCGCCATATTTTTTTTGTTGCTGCTCCTCTTCTATTCATCTTAGCGTGATGTATATAGTCTATAGCCTCGATAAATGGACTATCTTACAATCAAAGAGTTTTCAAATCGGTCTAATAGTTCCTGAGATTAGCCCGTTCAAACAAATAAACAAACAAACAAACAAACAGACAAACTCTTCAGCTTTATATATTAGTATAGATTCAAAACATCTCTGTACTCGTCTTCTTCTTTGTTATTATAAAATTCATTTCTGTAACAAACCTTACGTCCTAATACTTAAATTTCATATCCCCTTACTATAATTGAAAAATAATAAGCCTTATAATTTTATCTAATCAATCATAATACAATATAATTTAACTTTATTTTTATGGCCGTGAAATGAATAAAATATTCTTGTTTGCTATTGACTTGTCAGTTTTTATTCAACATATATGAACATTATAATTGTAATTTATTATTGCTATTCGTAATTATGATATTACAGTAAATGCTAATGAGAATAAAACATTTAAGCCGTAGATATTAAAAAGAACTATTTTGAATTAGTATACATAAAAAAACTATATTAAGGTCTTAATTATAACAAATTTATATAGTGTACATTTTGTTATGGGTAATTTAAGTAAAATCGTGTTTAGGCTTTTGAATTGAGAATGTACAACATAAAGCTTCACGTACTTTAAGTTCTTACAAAAACAAAACGCAACAATTTAGGTACCTGTATTACTGCTATTCACAGTAGACTAAAATTGTACCAGAAGTTATTTAAACTGTAATTGACAATACAGAATCTATTAAACCTACTTGCAAAATTATCACCAGATTATCTAATTCTGTTTACAGTTAACAAGCACTGAATTCTTGAAATTGTCTTTAAGTGCATAGAATCACGTAAAACTTGATAATTTGCGTATAAATGGAACATTAACTACCATGACTTAACTAAGTACACAAATCTTTGCTCTATGGAATAGTTTCCTCGATCCAATACACGATTAAAACTGTAAAGGATTTCCTTCATCTGGAACCAATCCTGGAAGCATCATCAGGTCATGCTTATCATAACCATGCTTTGTCGTCGGGACTGGGTCAGTGTGTAAAATTTTAGCTTAATATAACACAGGACAGTGGGCCAAAAACATACAAAATTCCACCTTCACATACATACACGGTAAATTAAATAAAAGCTTTTAATAAAACGGTTTTTTGGATCATTATTGCTGTCATAACAATAATAAAACACCGGACAGTGGGCCAAAAACTTGCAAGATTCCACCTTCACATACATACACGGCAATTTAAATAAAAGCTTATAATAAAGTGGTTTTTGGTTCATTATTGCTGTCATAACAATAATAAAACACCGGACAGTGGGCCAAAAACTTATAAGATTCCACCTTCACATACATACACGGCAAATTTAATAAAAGCTTTTAATAAAGTGGTTTTTGGTTCATTATTGCTGTTATAGCAATAATAAAACACCGGACAGTGGGCCAAAAACTTGCAAGATTCCACCTTCACATACATACACGGCAATTTAAATAAAAGCTTTTAATAAAGTGGTTTTTGGTTCGTTATTGCTGTTATAACAATAAGTTGACGTACCAAACATTAAATTTCTCAAAAATATCAATAAATTGGCAACAGCAAATATCCTATTGTCACCTGATACAGCTTATAATCGCAATATTATTACATTTTATAAGCATTATGTTTTTTGTTTGTTCAAATAAATAAAAACTATCGCAAGAAGCTAATTGACCGTTTATTCAAGACTTTTTGCTAGTAAACGTAATATTTTAACTAAATTCTGATAGTTTATTTGAAGAATGCTTCGAATTTTATAAATTGTGTGATTTGATTCGAAATTAGGCCTAGCGAATAAGCCTAAGTGAGAGTACGAGGCCATAACTAGCAACTGTAGTTTTAAGTGTATAATTTTTTGCCTTAAAATTATACAATAAATCTATAATCAAATTAAATAAATCGGAACAGGATATCTTCTATCATGCATTCAATATTAAATTCGAAAGTTCAATATTTTCAAACTTACAAATATTGTCTTCTTCTGTTCTACTAGATGAACCGGCAAACGTTTTGCCATATAAATTATTGCTGCTACTGTATTCATCTAAGAGTGATGTTGTATAGTCTATAATTTATGTACATAAAAATATAAAGAATTATAAAACGATAGCTGATGTATACAATAGACAAAGCAGGAACCGACATAAGCTTGCGGCTCCTGCTTTGCGCCTTGCAAAAGTACGTAATTCGTTTGTGGGTTTTGGTATAAGATTCTATAATAAAATTCCGCAATCAATTTCAGCTTTGCCATTACAGCAGTTTAAAAACACTGTTAAAAAGAGGCTGATACAGAAAGCCTACTATATTCTTGAAGATTATTTAGAAGATAAGAATGTGTGGATATAGCTCTCTTAGAACCTGTACAAGACAGTAACGATATAATGTAAATATTATTAAGAATTATATTTTTAAAAGAGCAACCGCCGAGTTTCTTGCTGGCTCTTCTCGGTAGGAACAGCTTTCCGAACCAGCAGTAGAGTTGACGATTTAAAAGCACTTGTTTACAAGTTTATTTGAATAAAGAATATTTTGAATTTGAATTTGAATTTGAATATGGTCTAAGCCTCAGCGAGCTGATACAATGACCAAAACAATAAACAATTAACCAATATAACTATTCACTAAGGTATATATTCCGGATATAGTTTTGATTGCAGAAAGTTAACGAAATATAACTGACTGATTAATATAGATAACTTTCAAATATGTAAGACGTATGTGTTCATATAAGCGTATATAAATATGTTTGTCAAGTTTATCTATGGCTGCAAGAAATAAATATGAACCTTTCATTAACCACTGCTACTTTTAGTATTACGGGTGGATTTATAACAAGTTTACTGATCGACTTACTTTGTCGCCTTTTACTACACCTCCGTTAGAAAGAGGGTGGTCTATTCTACCCATCTGGATACCACACGGCATATTTCAAACGCTATATAAATGAAAAACTATAGCTGCACATCCAAATCGAGATCAAGAATCGTCATGATACAAATTAAGCAAGACCACAGTTCTCATTAATCATAACATTTCATCTGTCATTCAATATCATATAATCGGATATTGATCAACCTTCACCGGAAACGCTACTGGTATCTATCAAACGATCTGCCGATTAATTAAATCGGTCGATACAATGCTGGCTATGTCCTGTAGACCAGGCATTTCGCTCGTTCATCGCAGCTGCGTTGACTAAATGACAACTATCACCCATGGTACCTTTATACGGAATAGCCGTGTGGTATCCGGCTGCTTATAATATACCACCCTCATTTCTTACCGAGGTGTCGTAAAGGCGACTTAGGTAAGTTGACCCACTGCACCGTGTGCTATCCGTTTTAGTAGAATAGACAAATCTCATTTCTTACAGAGGTGTAGTAAAAGGCGACTATCGTAAATCGACCCGCCGTGTGGTATCCGGCTGAGTAGAATAAACTAACCTCATTTCTTACAGAGGTGTCGTAAAAGGCGACTAACGTAAATCGACCCGCCGTGTGGTATTCGGTTGAGTAGAATAAACCAACCACATTTCTTACAGAGGTCTCGTAAAATACGACTAAGGTAAGTTGACGTTAGGCAGGCGGCCGGTAGTAAAAACGCAACCAATTCATGTGACAGCATATTTATAACATGTTGTGCCGACCCCACTTTAGAGTGGGATAAGGGCAGGAGTTTGATGGTACCTTGTTAAGGAAATTTTAATTTTTTGCTATAATCCCCGATAAAGTAAAATTGAAAATACATATAATGCTAAATGTAGAGTACATTATCCGTTTTCATGCCTGATACATACTGGATTCGTAAAAACACATGCACAAACCTCTACCACCGCCACCACAATACACAAATACTACACACGTTCACTATCATAAACTGAGAGCACGACAAAATCATAAACATTTGCAATTTTGTCGTGAAGTTGAAGCATCATCAGGAGATATCCCGATTATGCTGCGGTTGCGGGGCGAAAAGATTGTTGAGTTTATGATAATGAACGTGTGTAGTGCTTGTGTATTGTGACGGTGGTGGAGGTTTGTGCGTGTGTTTTTACGAATCCTGCATGTATCAGGTATAAATAAAAACGGATAGTCGACTCTACATTTATCATTATATATATTTTCTATTTTACTTTATCGCGGATTAAAGCAAATAATTTTATTATTATTTTTGGATTTTGTTATTGTTATTCAGTTGATGGTTCACTGCATCTATGATATTGGTCACCTTAAGAGAGAACAATATTTTACTGAACCTTTTTGGAGCAATTTGTCCATCTGTAGGAGATCTACTAAAATCGCGTTTTACAACTAGATACTCTACCTTGCATTGATTTTCGAAGTATGTGCCAAGTGCGAACTCATCTCCTTTTTATCAAAAAAGATTAGTCTTTGGGTTAAGTCATTTTGGCATCTAAATTTAGAATGTTAGTTAATGAATAGTTTTTTGTGTATGGATGTTTCTGCTTGGGAATAATATTCAGTAGCCTTTTTACTATTTATCTTTATTGGCACAAAGCCACACTTTACATGGAAGAAAAGAAGAACCATAGACAAGTGACTGATACATACATTACAAAATCCACTATACATGATAAGGTATTACAATAGAGATTAGATAAAATGTAAATCTAAAGCTACACTTATTTTCGTTAATAGGTAGTTATTAATTGATAAAAGTTGATTTTCTTTAATTGACCAGTCGTGTTGTATCCGGCCGAGTAGAATAGACCATCCCCTTTCTTACTAAGGTATCGCAAAAGGCAACTAAGGTAAGTTGACGTCACGTAGGCGGCCGGTCTTAAAATACCTACCCGAATGTGACAACATGTTTGTAAGATGTTTGCCGACCCCGACTGATAAGGGAAGGAGGACGTACAGCGATATATATTGCGCCTATTGTGTTTGTAATATTACTATTATATAAAAGCCACTTATAAAAAGATACCATTATGATGGTAGCAATACAGCTTCTTACAAGAATTATTACAATATTTCGCCAAGGACTTATTAAAGAAAGAGTTATAATGCGAAATTAAATACAAAAATAATAAAACTAATTTGAGATAGTCCGGGGTTAGATGATTATATCAGTTCATTCATGTTTATTTTTTTCTGTATCTACTAAAGAGTTTAATTAATTCAAATACAATTAAGTTGTTATATTGACAATTGAGTTGTTATATTGATTCTCTGCGAGATAAGTTTAAGAAAATAGGTATTCTTACATTTGCTTCACAGTATATTTTGGGCAGCAATTTAATTTGTGTACATTACAAGAATTTTAAAACGATAGGTGATGTGTATAATATATGTATAATATACGGCTCCTGCTTTGCGCCTTGCAAAACTACGGAAATCGTTTGTGGGTTGGGTATAATATTCTATAATAAAATTCCGCCATAAATTTTAGCTTTGCCATCACAGCAGTTTTAAAACACTGTTAAAAAGAGGCTGATTCAGAAAGCCTACTATACTGTATGTGTGAGGATTACTTAGAAGATAAGAATATGGTGATATAGCTAGCTTAGACCCTGTACAAGACAGTAATGACAAGTGTAATTTGTAATAATAATTAATTTTTTGAAAGAGCAATCGCCAAGTTTCTTGCTCGCTCTTTTCGGTAAGAATAGCTTTCCGAAGCAGCAGTAGAGCTGCCGATTCAAAAGAACTTGTTTACAAGTTTATTTGAATAAAGAATATTTTGAATTTGACAATGACAAATTAAGTTCAAGGCTTAAGTGGATATATTCATATTCAGAGTACCTAGGTTTATATTTATATCTTTTAGGCCGTAAAGGCTTTATTTTTTTTTCATAACACCCGACGATTTTCACTCATCATTCCTTCGAATTTTTCCGAAATATTAGTTGTTTTTATAGCTAAAGGTAGTGAAGTAACAAAAATAAGTTAAATGTGATGTAATTCTAAATAAATAGACTTTTATCATAACGTAACAGATTATATCTAGGACATATACAGAGCATAGAGCTTCTTCGCTATAATATTACCAAGTTACTAAGTTATACCTAATAACTAGTATTCCCAGATATCCGAGTGAGTGAGTTATTTCGTGAGTTAAAATTATATAACAATTATAATATATTTTTAATGTAATTATGTCTACCCGGTGCTTAAATTTTCGACTTGCAGACATAGATATATGCAATTCATATGTAACCAAAAGTAATCATAAACTTATTTTGCAATAATCTGTGTAAAAACCTTAAATGAAGAGTGGACAATCTGTTTTCATACCGGATACATGCAGGATTCGTAAAAACATATGATAGAGTCTATCTCCTGCCTGCTGCGGGGTGAAACGATTGTTGAGTTTGTGATAGTGAACGTATATAGTGCTTGTGTATTGTGGTGGCGGTGGTGGAGGTTTGTGCTTGTGTTTTTACGAATCCTGCATGTATCAGGTGTGAAAACGGATTGTCCACTCTACATTTAGCATTATATATATTTTCTATTTTACTTCATCGCGGATTATAGCAAAATAATTTTACTATTACTTTGTATTATGGATCTCCGCAAATTAACGCCTAATTCTATAAATTATTCATATGTAACCGTTATTTTATTTGGCCATTTCAATTTTATTAATAAGACAAAAATAAATATTGCGCAGATTAAATATAATTTACGTTGTATATATTTAGGGATAAGCAAAAGAAATGTCATAAAAAATGCCGACGGCTTGTGTAGCATGGATATTTCTGTTCTTATAAAGACAAATTAGTAAGTTTTTCCATTAAAATACTTCACGTAACTTGTAATTTTAAAGGGAAATCATTGTTATTCATTATTAATGAAATTCATAGAGGCAAAGTGAATTTTTATAACACAAAAAAATGAATATGTTGTAAATATATGAATTATTTGAATTGAGAATGACTAAAAGTTAATTTCCAGTATATTGTTCAATTATAGAGTCTGTTGTGTATTTTTATATCCATTACTTGAATAGAAATAAAAATGTGATGGACGAGCACCTTGCGTTAATGAATATTTTACATTCATGCACGATATTTTAATTGCATGTCACTGTTCTTGTAACTATAATAAATGGGCCGCATGCATTTTTTTTAAGTTCTTTAGTTGTACGTGGTAGATTTCCAACATGTTATTAGTATGTAATTAATAAATTGTAAATGATACCTTAGGCCCTAAAGGCATCATTTTGATTCAAAAAAAATTATAAGGGAGCATTAAAAACTGCTTGAATTGCATATAAAATAATTTTTAGAAACTTAAGGGTTTTTTTTGATGTATGAAATTGTATCATAAAATTACCAGTTTGTTTTAAGCTAATACTGTTCTAGGTTTGTCATCTGAATTACCAGTTTGTTTGTTTTAAGCTTATACTGTTATAGCAAAATAATCTTATTATTACTTTTGTATTATGGATCTCCGCAAAAGTAACGCCTAATTCTATAAATTATTTGCTTATACTGTTCTTTCTTCTTTCGGTTTCTGATTCAGGACATATATCTTACCGTTTGGTGATATGTTGAGGGATTGGGCGATGGAGGCGGGCGCTGGCGGCTCCATCTTCCAGGACGCGCAGCACGAGGCGGGCGAGAACTCGGGTGTGGGGCCGCTGCCCGCCGATATCAACATGGTCGAGCCACCACGGACGCGAGCATACGCAACACAACAGTCTATTCACGAACAAGTCCAATACACGAACCAGTCCTATACACCTAGGCAAGACACCGCGGACTTCACTCGTCCACGCGCTCGCTCGAAGCTCAGCCAGAACACTGAAGAGCGCGCTTGCCGCACCGGCGCGCCCACTCGCGCGCCTACTCCCATTAGCACGCCTCGGAAAAAAATCACCGCCAAACAATAACAAAAAACCACCCGCACTCTATAGAACCTCCGTACACCTCTCACTCTAACACTCTTTAATTCGAACGCGTCAAAACTACAGCGACGCTCGATTCATTTGCAGCCTTCCGTCCTGTTCTTTACGTTTAAAGAGCGCGATCGAACGTTGTAATTCTTGATTAATACCCAATAAAGACCAGTTTCGTTTAAATGAACGTTGAGTGATACATCGTTGTCGAACTGAGTGTGAATAAAACAACTCCTACTCACACTCATACGATTCAACCTAAGCTTGAACCGTACGAAAGGGACAGGTGCTCTACCGCTCGGTAGTAGAATTACAGTAGTGAGCACAGGTGATCTTTCACCATTTCTTAACAGCGGTAAGTGTTAATGTATGTCTTTCTCGCTCTAACTTGTAGCAAATTTTCATCTAACGTAGAGACGACGGTGTCGTAACGGTGACCTCTTAATTAGTCGTAGGTCTAGTTAATCATGCTTAGCATTCTAATAGTTGGTGTAACGGGCGCGCTCCATTCTAATTAAATGGTCGAGTAGAGTCGTCATTTCAAACTTTGTTACATAGTATGCGCTCTTCATTTTCAGGGTATCCGAGTAAATTATTTATGATTTGCGTGGGAACATGCCAGTGGTAAAGAATAGGAATGGAGAAATTTGTTGTTTAGGGTGTCAGGATTTTTATACATATAAAGGAAAAATACAAATTATATGTTAATTATTGCATACGTGTATAAACGTTAATCTGAATTAAGGTTTAATTATCGTCGCCACGGATGTGTACATAGTACATATAATTGCTCTTAGTAATAAAAAAGCCGGCATTGAATACTTTTTATTCGTTGAATTACACAAGATGTATCAGTGCAAGGTTTTTATTTTAATTACAGGGAAAAGAGAATTGCCGGAAGGTTTGAGTCGTAATGCAACTGGTGCGGCTACCACGTTAGCTTTTGAACCGTTCCTTTGATCGTAAAATACACTTTCTTTATGCTAGCTCTTTAATTTGAAGCAATCTTGATCGACAATGCGGTTTCCGTTTACGGGCACAATAGCGATTCCTCGCTTTGTAAAAAATAAATAATAACGCCGCCTATCTTTTGATTCAAATTAAGTATTTAACTATTAATCTTTTTTTTTATAAAAGGAAAGTTCACATTAGTTATTTTTTATTTACTACATATATATTCGACTACTATACCTGTATAAAAATGTTGCGAATATGACGCTTACTTAAGTAAATGTTTATTAATATAATATCATGCTATCCAGCATAATTAGAGATTTAAATAAATAATAATAAATAAATATATGGAACACTTACACACATGGTTATCTGTCCCCAAAGCAAGTAACTTAATACTTGTGTTAAGGGTGACAGACAACTGGTAATATATATACATATAAATTTTAAACGTTAACTTAAATGCTTATATACACCTCCATGCAGGCTCCATGAACCAACAATTTTTTTATAAAAATGTTGGCCCTCGGTGGGAATCAAACCCGCGAGCCGTGGAACTGAAGACATATTCACTACCCACTGTGCCAATGGGCCAGTCAATTATTATATTTTTTTAATTTTTATTTTATTATGACTACGTTAATTATAAAATTTCCGTATTCTACGTAAGTATGTTTGATAAGTTATTTTCTTATGTTTATGCAGGTATTTATAATTTATAAAACTATTCATGGCAGATATCAGTCTATAACTATTTATGACGTATATTACGTCATAAATAGTTATTTATTTATTTAAAGGGGTATACTAAACAGAGTCCTGTCGGAGGTAAAACATAAATATATATATACTTAAGCAGTACTTAGATAGTATTCTAAAATTGTTTACACATCATGACTTGCTAGACTACTAAACTTAGGGAATCAGGTTAAAAATATTGAAACTATATAACTTAAGAATATAAGAATTACTTTTAAAAATAAAAATTATACAGAAAGTATTTTTAAGTTTGCTTTAAACTTTTTATAATTGTTATCAAATACGTCCAGAGAAGAATTTTTAACAACAGAATCTTTGTATTCTTTGCATAGCGACAGATTCGAATAATAGTTAAGTAGTTTACTTAACTTAAGAAATAAAAGAAGAAAAAGACAACATTACTTTTCCTTGTTGAAGTTGTATGATAGGTAACATTAAACAATATTTTTTCAATTAATTTTAAATTGAATACATGAGTATTATTTATTAGTTATATTTAATTTAGTAGGTATATTTTTGCACATATACATATGTGCCGATATCACGCAAATCTAGCGACTATTTTCGCTATAACATTCGCATTTGATGTGTTTTCCTTTGCAAATCTCATACTTCATATTTTCTATCATCGTAAAAATGTCTTATGATATATGCCGTCGGCTAAAATGTTTTAACAATCGCATAAATAAACTTCTTCTTCTTCTTCTTCAACCGATGGACATCCACTGATGGACAAAGGTCTCTTCATGGGATCTAGGGGTGTAAGGGGGAGGCTCGTCCCAATCAGTCTCCTCAATTGTCAACCTCACCTGCACGCGGTGCACCCTGCAGATTAACCGACGAGGCTCTGGCGACCGACCAATGGCGGTATAACCATTCACATAGCTGACCTAAATTAAACCAGACCGACAGTGGGCAGCAGCACTGTTGGTGCGACACGGTCAGCACTGCGATCACCAACCCGCATGCCAAGCGTGGTGATTACCGGCAATACCTTCATGTTATCATAAATAAACAACCATAATAAATCATCATAAACATCAATAAATCTTATTTAGACAATTTTGATTAAAATCATATTATTCTCTTAAAAATATAGTTTGCAAGGGTTGATTAAAGTGATAAAATTCTTGGTCAATTCTATAAAATTTAAGAACCGATTCGATTTTTCGAAAAAAATCAATACATAAGTATTGATTAAGTAAATCAAATTGCGTCACTGTGTAATGACATATGAAGAAATATTAAAAAAAAATTATGCATATTTATATATTTACTATACCTACCTTCCCAATAATGATAAAATCATTGATCACTTTTAAATACAATAAAATATAAATAAACAAATATATGGGACACTTACACACACGGTCGTCCGTCCCCAAAGTTAATAGCTTAACTTGTGTTATGGTAGACAGACAACTGCTGAATATATACTTATATATTTTTTTAATATATACTTAAATACAAATATACAACGAGAATCGAAGACCAACAACAACTTAATTTATACAAAATGTTGGCCCTCGGCAGAGATCGAACCCCTTACGTTAACGGGCGTCATACAATAGATATATTATAGTGTAAAAAAGTACACTTGAATATGTTAAAAGGACGCGAAGGAACGCCTTCTTCTAAAAAATACTGTTGCAGTAATAATCCGACGCAAAAAATAAACAATAACAAAGATATTAAAATATGGTTAAGCAACCCATTTTTTGAAGAGTTATAGAGGTTTGAAAGCGAGTTGGAAAGAGGTTTATAAAGACAAGACCCACCTCTCTAGTGTAGACTCCAGTATGGATGGGCAATTAAACATATCCTAGAAAATCTTTTGGCATATTCAAAAATACAGAATAATCTTTATTTGTAAAGCGCATTTCGAATTTATAACTTTAAAAACATAGAATTAGAAAATTATTTATAAAGTCGTAGGTTTGAATCTACGAACTGTTTATAACAATCTATTCTTTATCCGTATAAACCAACAAAGTTGCTATACCTATGTAAAATAAACAACATCGTCTTCATCAAATACTTTGCTGTGCTGTATCCGGCTGAGTAGAATAGACCAACTTCATTTCTTACCGAGGTGTCATAAAGGGCGACTACGGTAAGTTGACAGATCGTGTGGTATCTGGTTAAGTAGAATAGAGGACCTTCTGCCTTAACGAGGTGTCCTAACACACGACTAAGGTAAGTTGTCGTTAGGCATGCGGCCGTACGTAACATACGTGAGCCAAATCATGTGTCAACATGTTTCTAACATGTGCCGACCCCACTTATAAGGACAGGAGGATGATGATCGTCTTCTTGAAAAACATATCTATACTACTATATAAAGCTGAAGAGTTGTTTGTTTGATTATTTAAACGCGCTAATCTCTGGAACTACTAGACCGATTTGAAAAATTATTTCTATGCAACACAGTTTATTTATCGAGGAAGGCTATAGGCTATATAACATCACGCTTAAATAAAAAGGAGAGGAGCAGCAATAAAAAATGTTACGAAAACGGAAAAATTTAAAGCTTTCTTTAAGTAAACGGTGATAATATTCAAAAATCATGTATTACAAAGTGCATCTCTAAAAGTTCTAAATAAAAGTCTGCGACAGCATATGTCTAGCTTTTAAGGTTAACCCACTAATCATTTTTACGGTTATCAAAAGACTATATTATGGTTCTATTCTTTCCACGCGGAGCCGCTGGCGATTGCTAGTAGGTATATAAAAACTTTGTATGAACTTAATCATTATCTTCCTGCCCTTGTCCCACTCTAAGTGGGGTCGGCACAACATGTTATAAACATGTTGTCATATGATTTGGCTATGTATTTTACGACCGGCCGCCTGACGTCAACTTATCTTAGTCGTATTTTACAAAACCTCGATAAGAAAGAGGGTGGTTTATTCTACTCAACCGGATACCACACGGCAGTTTGTATGAACTTAATCAATATCGGTTAAAACTATAAATCTGAGGACGTTTATTTTACAAAGCATTTAGCGTGTGACAATTGACAAGGTGGACTCTGTAATTTGTTTCTAATATTGGCATTGAGGAATTGATTGTGGAGTAGAATTCTTAATGGTAGGATAAACGAGACATTAACGAGTCTTTTATTTATACTGTACTGTATTCAAATCAACTTAACATACATCAATACAAGTAATAAATGGCATATAATAAAAGCAGTTTAATAAAACAAAATTGAAAATGCTAAAAAGATTGACTGACGAGTTTCTTGCTGGTTATTTTCGGTAAGAGCAACATTCCGTACCTACAATGTGTCAATCGACAATAAAGAGAAAACAAATGAGACTTATTAATCAGTCTCCTTTTTTTATGTGTTATTAGACAAGGATAAGTGTATGAGTTTCATCTTCCCTGTCTTAGATTTATAGTTATTAACTAGGACACGGAGTCCAGCCTAAAATGTGCCCTACAACTTACAACAACAAGATACAACAATAAAGAGTACAGCAGAGTAGTTGCAATAAATAGAAAGTAATTGGGACTGAGAAGCTGTGGTGGGCCAGCGGTAACACCGTGTGACTCTTTCGAGGAGGTCGCGAGTTCAAACCCGGGCAGACACCAATGAGTTTTTCTGTTAAAAACTTATGTGTTTAATTGATGATTGCAATTTATCACAAGCTTTTCGGTGAAGGAAAACATCGTGAGGAAACCTGCATATCTCTAGAGAATTCTGGTTCTGGAGATATGTTTTACCTACCAATCTGCATTGGAGCAGCGTGGTAGGTCTTAGCTCCAAACCTTCCCTCAAAAAACGGAGAAGAGGCTTACCTATTCTCAGCAGTGGAAGAGTAACAGGCTGCTATATACTTAATAGAGTTACGAGTATTAGATATGATAGAGTAGAAATCCAGCCTAAAAGGAGTCCATCGACAATAAATAGAAAGCAAAAGAGACTTATTATCTGTCTCCCTTGTTTATGTGTGATTAGACAAAGATTATATGAGTTTCATCTTCCCTGTCTTAGATTCATAGAGTAAGTATACTAGGACTTCCAGCTTAAAGAGTAGAGTGTAGAGTAGTTACACTAAAGAGAAAGCAAATGAGATTGCATGTATCTGTATTTTCTTATCTGTTACTAGACAAAGTTAGGTATATGAGATTTATTTCACTCCCCTTTTATTTGTTGCGACACTCTCACCTACAAGTCTGCCTATAACATTCTTACTTTAGTATAATAACTCTCTGGTAATACCTAGTCAGCTAATTACAGATAAATGTTACTAAAATTAAATACATCGACAAAAAAGTTGGAAGCGCGACAAAAATCGAACGGCGCCATTTTTCTAAAGCCAATTAAGGTTATTTATCGGTACATCGAATAAAACAATTTCCACTATTATTATTTAATGATATTGGGTTCTTATTGGTGTAGTTTTGTTTATTTTGTCCTCGGCTCTGCGGACAGGCGCCGACAACGCAGGATTTAGTGCCCAGATAGGGCGTAGGTGTCACCTAATGAATATATTTATTTATTTGTGATGCCGCCCGGCACTTTTATCTCAGGACAGGTTCCTATCTAAGGTCCTACAGGTGCCCTATTGGAATTGTTAGTTTGCTTAAAAGCCGTAAATTCAAGCGTACAGAATATCTCGCTAATATTTTTATATGTTATTCAATATTATTACACTACTGTTATTGTGTGTAAACCTTAGTAAATAATAATGCTCTAATGCTTAGTTTATGTATAGAACCGGCTATACTCACGTCTTATTCTATCGGGTTAGCCCGACTAGTTTCGAACCCATCCGGGGCACTTATTCATGAGCTCTTTACACGACGTTATCGCGGCGGGAACAAAAAATCTCTAATGCTTATTTTAAAAAAAACTTTCAAAAATTACACTAATAATTATTTACCGCCGTGTGGTCTCCGGCTGAGTAGAATATACCACACTCATTTCTTACCGAGCTGTCGTAAAAAGTAACTAAGGTAAGTCGGCCCGCCGTGTGGTATACAGCAGTGTAGAATCGACCACCCTAATTTATTACCGAGGTGTCTTAAAAGATGACTAAGGTAAGATAACAATGTCGCTTACTGAATGTTAGAAGAAATCGTGAACTTCTTTCAATTGTTTTAAAAACAATTTCATATGAAATTGAAAACAGTTAAATTTTTTTTTCATTGAGTCTTAAACTGAAACTGTAAATGTGAATAAAAAGATTTTCAGAAACAGTTATCACTATTTTACTTAAACCTTTTAAAGCATACAATAAAGAATATTCGTATTAATACCTACTTCAATTATAAAATAATGAAACAAACTTTTTATTGACGTATTTTATTTGGAGATCTAAAATTTTATATATCACTTAAACTTTATTTTTTATTTACAACAAAAATGTACAAGTTATATCTATCTTAAATTACTTACACGCTAACACTTAAACTTTTATGGAAAAATAAACTTCAAATTTTATGTCAATCACAATAAAATCCGTTTTCTTAAGTTAGAATATCGTTTAACTTTTAGATTAAAGAGGGATCAAATAACCGGTTGCAAGTCAATGTTTGTTGTCGAGGTCGATGTCTATGATTCAACTGCGATGACAGGCTGTTTTTGAATATCATAATTGTTAATTGTCAAGACTATGTTTTAATTAAAACAGTTTATCCAATTGGAAAACCCCTTGTACAAATCAACTCGAAATGTATTTAAAAAAAAAAGTTTTGTTAAATTAGAAATTATACATTTTTAATTTGCAATCTATAAAGTTATCATTGTATAATATAAAAGCTATATAGTCTGTTATTACATAGATCTTGTTAGTGTCTACTACATTTTAATATCAGAATAGTCCGTAGAACTTTATATGCCGTGTGGTATCCGGCTGAGTTGAATAGACCACCCTTTTTTGTAACCGCGGTGTCGTGAAAGGCTTCTAAGGTAAGACCAACTGTGTGATATCCGGTTGAGTAGAATAGACCACCCGCTTTCTTACCGAGATATCGTAAAATACGACTAAAGTAAATTGAAGTCTGACTGGCGGCCGGTGGAAAATATGTAGCTAAATAGTAGTGTAGTTTATAACATGTTGTGCCGACCCCACTTAGAGTGGGAATAATAGAGGAATAAAACGTAAGCTCTTCTGATCAAACTACACCATGTTAAATTGTAACACATACCACAAATCACAAGATTCGTACAAGCGTATCCAATTTTACATATCAGCCATTATACATGAAGTGGTCAGTCACAATACGTTACCTCCCCACTTGACCACCTCATAGACAATAGACTAAGGTGTCACCCAACAAACACAATACAACCTCGCACCCACAAATGCATTGCAATCGGGATTCTACGCGTCGCTCGCAGAACTGCACGTCCAATTTAAAAAGAACCTCCCCGTCCATCTCTTACGTATTAAATAAGTCCATACTTCCCCCCCGCACCAAATACTGAAGTATCATCACGTTTTTGCCGTTTAATGTAAAAGACACACGCGACATTCGTCGTGGTCCGTCGACAAAGCCCTCGCCGCCTCGCATACATCGCCTATTTACATTATAATACGCTCAAAATATTTATGCTATCTATCTAAGACCACCCAAGAAGCCGTTGTGACATACGATCTGACAGCTACCTGATAGAACAAAACGGTCTATTCTATACAAACACCCTACTCAATTTGTCTATTGATTTCGCTTTTTTTTATAATTTAATTTGGATCACAATAGCCTTTTCCATGAAAGTGTATCGTCTCGATTCCATTATACCATTTGATTCCAATGTGTCTAACCGGGATTATTAAATTAATTTATATTAATTTATTTAATAAAATAATAAATCTATATTTAATAATGTTACAGGCAGTAAGACGGAATTCACTAAACTGCGGCATAATCGTCATTTTAAATTCAGTATGAATCTCTCTGTTGAATTTGAAATTCGAAGAGCATGTATTTTAATTAATAGACATAAACTTTGGAATTACATAGATTCTAACTTTCATAAGTTTAAAAAGTAACCTACTTTTAAACCTATTATGTGCTATAAATTTATACTCAAAATTAGGGTAGGTAAGTATACAACTAATAAATCAACTAAAATTTTAGAACTCCTTAAATCCCTTGAACTCCTAAAAAACCTTTATTTATTATATTCAGTTACATTTTGCCAATACTTTTCTGTGCAAGGTCGGTAAATAATTATTCCACTAAAAAAAAATTTTTCTCTATTTCTTCACTGCCAACATATTCAAAACAATATTAATTAGACCAATATAGCGGTTTTTTTTTATATACATATTAAAAAATTATCATAATTTTTGCTTGCAGCCGATGTACATAATTTGGTTTGATAAATAATAAATAATATTTATCATACAACAGTCAATTAGCTCTCACATGAAATAAATTGTACATAAATAAATAAATTTGGAAGTACAAACTATTATCTACTCTATAATAATTTATCTGCTTCTGCTATATATAATAATAATTATCGTCATAAATCAATAAAAGTGTACGACAATTTAATAATCGAATAAGTATGGTAATCCGAAACGGATAGAGTTCTATTAAGATGGCGCTCAATAAAGTGTGTATCAATTTGTAAGTACGACCGCAAGCCATAGAGTATAGTGTCTATAAAGAGAGTGCGTCTATCACCGCTCGGCAGTTTCCGCCACACCCAGTGGGCACGCTTCGAGTGGGGCGGCGCCAGTGAGGCCCCTCCCGCCGCTCGCGTCTCTCCCCGACCGCGTTCTAAATACAAAATAAATTTAAAAAAATATTATTCGCCATCTTATGTCAATGAGAATGCTTTTGAATTTTCGGTGCCATACTTTATTATTTTTAATAAATAATTTATCATATTTTTATATTAAAAAAATTAATTATATTCGTCTAAAAAACGGGTAATTGTATTATTAGATATATTGTTCAATATATTGCAACATATTAATTTAACAAATACGTCATTTATCTAGGCTGTTATTCCCGCTTCCTTTTTTTACTTTATAATTGTCAATTCTTGTGAAACTTCGCGTTTTTTATAAAAACAATTCCGCGGAAACGACTCTTGACTCCTTGTTAATTGTTAGTGCTGCCACAATATGAATATTTAAACAAAATGATATTTTTTAATATTATTAATAGATATTGTTTAAGGAAATCTTGACATAATTTTTTTGGGAAATAATAAACACTAATATTAATTAAATATGAGTCGTAGATTTAAATTGATAAATCTCAGGTCTTATAGGATAATCTAGTAATCTAATCGAATCTAGAAGATCTGTCACCAAATGTGAAACCTTATGAAAATATTGCTGCTAGAACATTCAGCGACATATGTTCTGGATATGTCCTATTGAATTAACCAGTTATACCTCTACATAAAATTATAAAATAACTAAATACCATTATAATGATATTTAGTAACTAATTAGTAGGCTTCGGTAACTGCCTTATCATGGACATTATTATTTTATGATAGCTGTTGCTTCGTGGCAAATTTAAAGAAATAATTCATACTGTAGCTACATAATACATTTTTATAATAATATGTTTGTGCAACTTTTTGATAAACAGCGATATTAATAGGCAAACCAGGAACCGAAATAAGTTAATAGTACCAAAGCTTCAGGTTTAGAAAGTTGGAAATCGTTTACGCGGTTCGGTATATGTTTTTGTAATTAAAAAGACACATTTTAAAAAAGGTTTTTTATACTATTGAAGATTATGTAAGTCTTTAATAGTAATTATTCATAATTCTCTTACCCTTATCCCACTAAAGGCACAATATGTCTTTAGATTCCATTGCCCTTTAACATACGTCAACTCTGGCGTTACTTTTTTTATAAGAATCGTCTTTTTATAAGAGTCTCTTCTTGTCATATATCCATCCCTCATTCATATTTAAATTCTTTTGATTAAATGATTTTCATCCCTCCTCATTCATTATATGACCATACCAAATCAATATCGCACTTCTCATATTTTCTATAATGGGCGCAACTTTCAGACTTCCCCTAATATACTAATTTTGAATTCTATAAAATTTTGTCACGCCATACACACACCATAAAAGCTGTGATGGCCCAGCGGTAACATCGTGCGACTCATTTGAGTAGGTTACGGGTTCAAACCCCGGGCAGACACCGATGAGTTTTTCTGTTAAAACTTATGTGTCTAATTGATAATTGCAATTTATCACACTCTTTTCGGTGAAGAAAAACATCGTGAGGAAATCTGCATATCTCTAGAAGATACTGGAGATATGTGTAACCTACCAATCCGCATTGGAGCAGCGTGGTAGGTCTTAGCTTCAATCCTTCTCTCCAAAAATGGTCAAAAAATACTTTATACACATAACTTAACATTTTCATCTTATTAGCATGCACTTGTCTTTCGTCCTTTTCCCTTATTGCCCAACATACTGATCCATTTATTACGTGCTAATAGTGTTTTGCATTAAAAAAACAAAAGTAATGAGAATATTATTCTCCTATAATCCGCGGATTAATAATTTATTTATATAATTTATTCGCAGATTATAGCAATTCTATAAATAAATCTTTGCATTTTTAAAAATTTTATACAACGATTTAGTTATGATAGAAAAAGGAGGGTTTATACGACGATCTAACTAGAAAATAGGAGATATTTGTCAATGGGAGAAAAAACTATTTTCTCACTATCCCTGAGTAACAAACAACGATGAATAAGAGATTGTTGTGTCAAAAAATTGAAACTCGTGCAAATTGTTGTACAGTACACCGCCCGCCCACGACATATGGCTCGGAAAGGGGCGCGAGGCGCACTTGCCTAGACTGCCTACCCCGTGTTTTAACTCGCCTAATTGTTTCCCATTTACATACATTAACAGAAAAAACACCGCAACTGACGTCCAACAGAGCCACTATGTAAATACGAACTTACATAGCTGCACGAACCACTATTAGGGCGGCGCGAACCGAACCTAACGCGAAATTATGAAGTTTAATAACGGAAATCAATTGTCGTTGGCTTTTAATTGTTGGGTTCATTCCTGGGAATATTTTATGTGGATAACCTGTTTTGTTAATTACTAGTTTAAACTCGATCTTTTTCAATATCTAGTTTCTTAGATAATCCATGGAAATAAACGTTCATCTAAGTATCAAGAGTAAATATCTATGATGTGAAGCAATTGTATTAAGATAAATTGCAATAATGATTAATAATTAAACTAAAAAGTTACAAAACTAAATTGATTTTGAACCTTTTTGCGTATAATTGAATTATATAGTGACAATTTTTCACATACACACATTTTTAAAATGATGTAAAAAAAATATTTAAAAGAAAAATAAAAAATAATAGGGCAAGTGTGGCTCGATCCTAGGTATTTTTAATTCTAAACCGCCCGTTCCCCAAACGAACTACCATGACGTTTGACAGCGAAAAATTGTGATTGTATTCAATGTAAATTTCAAAAAATTTTAGAGCCCGAAAACAGGGATAAATCGAATTTTTTTTAATAAAACTTATCTATATCCATCATGTGAAGCAATTGTATTAAGATAAATTGCTATATTGATTAATAATTTATCTAAAAATGTTACAAAACTAAATAGATTTTGAACCTTTTTGCGTATAATTTAATTATTCAGAGTCAATTTTTACACACGCTATAATACCTTACCGCACAAATATAATACCTTAGATTTTATAAATCTATATCTGATATTGTTTATGAATTGGATTGGATCTACATTCTCCTACCCTTATCCCACTCTAAGTGGGGTTGGCATCTCAGGGTTTCAATATGTTGTGATGTGATTTGGCTAGGTATTTTACGACTAGCCGCCTGCATGACGTCGACTTGCCTTAATCGCCTTTCACGGCACTTCAGTAAGAGAGTGGTCTATTCTACTCAACCAGATAAATAAATAAATATAAATATATGGGACACTTATTTATATTTATTTATTTATCCTGTTATATATTATAATCCTGTTATATATTAATAAGATCTAAGGTATTATATTTGTGCGCGTGTGTGAAAAATTGACACTGTATAATTCACACGCTTTGTTAAATAATTTTTTTAAATGTTTCAATAACTAAAATCAGCCATTAGTAAATAGTAATTAGCAAATAGCAATCACCCAACATCAATTTTACAGCAAATAATTTTTCAGTAAATCAAACATTATATTTTATATCACCTATTGAAAGTATATTTTCTTTTAAATAAAATGCTTTCGATAAAAGCAAATACTATTCATTCATTAAGTATCGAATAATTAATATAATTTTACGTAATTCTACCTTAGCAAGCAAAGGTATGTCACGCGGGAATTAAAGCAATTAGATAATAGCAATTTAAACGGTAACATATATTATTTAGAAAGACGCGGACAGTCCCATCATCCTTTCAATTCATTTAAGAACCCCTAATTATGAAACGGTAGTTAGGTAATTAATTGACGGTGAGAACCGAAAACTAACAATGGCTCACATTATGTTATATTCAAATCAGAAAAACATGATGTGTAACGGTCGATTTATATGAAATTTCGGCGCTGAAATAGTGGTACAGTCGGCTGCATAATTTTATTTAAGGTTTTTTACAGTAGGTACATTGATAAATTTAATGCTGATTCTAGGTGATGATTTCTTGCTTTGGTTTTTAGTGTCTTTTTTTTTAGATGAATATTTACAATAAACATTTTTATTCAAGCTCAAAAATAATATCTTCATTACCAATAATAATAGTTTTACAAACAAAGTTTATAAAATAATTATTACTTATACTTATGGAATCTCTGGATGGTATGAAATATAATAAATAAATATTATTACATATAATTAGGTATTATTAATATCTAACAAAAAAAATCGATTGCCAATTCGTAATCTTTATTTAAAAATCACCATATTGAGGTATCTATTTATTGCTGATTTTGCAATCCACAAATTTAAAAGTCAGTTTAGATAATAATCAGTATCACGGTAAAGCTTGCAAAATATGATTGAGCTTTAATATAATTGGTAGGATAGAACAGATAAATACCAAAATATCTCTGCGTGAAAAAAACAGAGTTAAGTTAATGTCAAAAATAAGTTGGTGAAATAATAGTTAGCCTTCGGGAGTTTTATTTAACTATTACCGCGATATCGGAAACTAAGAGTCGGTTAGTAAACGTAAGTGAACTCTTTTAGGATACGAACAATCTATACCAATATTTTGAACCTAGTCTGGTTGTGTTACTGTCTATCTGTTACACTTCCACTGCTAGGGGGGCAATATAATTGTTTAGGGGAGGGCCAGGTTTCAATTCGACAATGGACTCAACCGTTTCGCTTCGGGCCATTTAAATACAATAGTATATTTAGGTGCCAAGTTTAAGGAATAAAGGAAAATCTCCTTAAAACCTATTAAGTAACTTAAGTGAACGATTCAATATTTTAATATTAAAAGTATACATAGTATAATATACATAATATAACGAAGGGGAGACAAGAATTTTAGAATTGCTAAAGTAGGACATGACACAAAAAAGGTTGGGAAATACTAAAGCAATATTAATGAAATTTGGTTCGTTTCGAAATTTGGCTGACGTTAATATACCGGCCCAACATACAGTACAAAAATTCCTCAAAAAATATCTTTCAGGTACAGTGAAATAGCACAATAGTACATTACTCTTACTTTATATATTATATATTTTATGTCGACGGCTCTCTTATGAGTTTATGTTTAAAAACTCTTATGAGTTTATGTTTGCGCTAACAATATGTAAACTTTAACTTTATTTGTGAAGTAAATAAATAAATAAATAAAATAAAAAAATAAAAACACCTCGTTTTTTTTTTTTTTTTTATTTATTTATCTTTCTTTCTTTATAACTAAACAGTTTTTCTCACATATTTAATCTGCCAAACTACAAAGCAGTTTGTCGGCAGCATGCTCTCATTACTTAATAAGTTATTTATTATAATAACAACCAGCACCACTGGCACCTAAACACTAAAGTTGTCACCAACAATGTCACAACTAGTACTCAATATATAGCTTATAGTTTAAGATGTAGTTTTTCTTCGTAATCAGATAAATAACTTTTTATACTATAAAACACGCGACGGTTTGCATGTATAGATAAAATATAAATAAATGGATTGTTTTATGTGTATGTCACAACAAAGCAAATTAAATCTTTTCACTTTATAGCAGTAATGAACGCCATATCACTATACCTAGTCCACGATTAGAAATTGCGTGACCAAGCTAATATTGTTGCATGCCATTATAAAAAAAAGCCACGCTGAAACGCTGCAAGTTCTCATGTTGAAAATTTATGAAAGTAGGTTGGTAGCCACTATTAATTATAATAAATTTCTTTTAAATAATTAAAAAATATTCAAATATTATAGGAATAATATACCTACATTAATATAACCTCCCTCTTAATTTTGAATAAATACTCTAATCTTCTAATGTAACAAAGTTAAATATTAAACAAATATAAGAAGAAATATCGCTTTAATAAAAAAATTCGCACGTTTATCTCTATTAAATAAGTCTAACATCAAACGAATTTTTTTTTTCGAATGATCTTCTATTCCGTATAATATATGCTTATTAGGCTTATGAACTTTCAGCCTTAATTCTCATTAGAAATGAGTAAAATTTTTCAAAACATAATTATAAATAGCATTTCTCATTTCATTATTCGAGGTTAAAGGTCAAAAAAAAATTGTTTCGTGGTTCCACCGAAACGTTTAGTTTTATCATAAAAATTGTAGATAATAAAATTATCTATGAAAATTGTGTTTATGAAAATGTTTTTGGTCCGCTCGTTACCATTAGGCTATCACAACATTACTATAACAGCCAAAAATAGGGATATTTAAGATTGTTTTTGAAATAAAACCCCTTTCTCTGATCTTTCACCCTCAAACCCCTACATGCTGAATTTCAGTAAAATAGTTGGAGCCGTTTCCGAGTCAGTACCACGGGGCGCAGCATCTATTAAATTAAACACCTACAATTTTCGTATTAATTCATATTTAAGTTGACACTTTGTAAGATAGACCTATCTGCTCTTCTTCTTTGTCAACCGATAGACGTCCACTGCTGGACATAGATCTCTTTATGGGATCTCCACACCACACGATCTTGTACCGCTTGGACCCAACGACCCACCCATGGCGACTAGAACCATCATCCAATAGAAATTTTTATTGGAACAAGGTCTGAAAAAAACGGTATTTTCTCATAGTACCCTTGCAATCTCCCGTGTTATATCAATCCACCGTTGGCCGGTACAATGGCTCACTTATCGGAAGATCGAACAAAGGCTACTTACAACTGTTCTTAATCGTCATTTCACATACGGTTTCCACTGATGAACGCTTGTCTTGGACGTGTGTCTAAACTGAAAGGAGATAATATACATAGATAAAGTCGGTGCAAGTACAGTGTGCAAAAAATATTTGGTGAAAAATCGCTGATACATTTTAAAATTACAATCTATGCCAGTATATCTCCATAATATTCACGTTCTACAGAAAGATCAAGTTGCTAGCCGCTTGCTGGACAAAAGCCTTCTTTGAATAGCTTAAACACTCGCTGCTTCAATACATTGGAAGGTTGCTCAAAATCTAGGTTAATCACGTTTTATCATACATGCGGGTTTCATCGCGATATCTTTATTTCTTTGAAAGCTTAAGATTAACTGTTAATATACCTATACGCTTTGAATTAGTTTATGCCTACATGTAGTTTGAACAACTCTTGGTAAGAATTAATAGCTTTAACGCTTTGGCAATCCTTCGAGGCTTTAAAAAATTGTTCAGTTGTTTTAAAACCCAACTCATCATTGTCCTGCCCTTATCCCACTCTCAATGTTATGTTATTACATGTTTTGACTAGATATTTTACGATCAACCGACTGCCTCATATCAACTTACCTTAGTCGCCTTTTACGACACCTCGGTGGGAAATACGATTTCCCACCGATTTCTCTATTGTACTCGGTCGGATACCAGAAAATATAGTAAATGATATTTCCGTTAGGATGCCTTTATAATTGATGTCATAATAAACATTAAATTATTTTTAGTGTCTATGGTCGATGTTTCTGCTATCCGTCAGCTTTCGCAAATGGCGGTGACTACTTAACTCACTTTGCACACTTACTGTACTAGGTACAATGGGTTTCGGAAAGTGATATGCATAGATATGCACTAAGTACCGCGTACCGTGTAAATATGCAGATTCCTCGCTCGCACACACTAATCTCATTCCCCTTTCCATAGCCTAGGTTGAATAACAGTCAGTGAATTTCAGTGTTGCCAAGTAAACGGTCTATTTGGCAAAATGATAAATTAATTAAGGTTCGATTGTTGATTTAAAAAACTTTTTTATTCAAATACAAAGAATTTCAAATTTCGAAAACAAATGAGAGAATTGGCGCCAAGTGATAGCGAAAGCAGATAATATAATAGGGTAATCTGAGGACAATAATAATGACCGCCAAGTTTTTTGCTGGTTCTTCTCTTTTCCGAACCAGTGTAGCTTCATTGTTATTTGATGATTCAAAAATGCCTGTTAGCAATTTGCTAATAATTAATAACATACAAATTGCCATCCTTTCCTACCGCTTCATAATTTATCAAGCACATTATACACTTTTTATAGAAAAACTCATGTCCATTTAACAAATCGACATGACTGCGTTCGAATATTGTAATGTAACGGCCTGTTACAATCCCACTGCTGGGCATAGGCCTCCTCTCTCCGTTTCCGGAGAGAAGAGTTGGAGCTACGACCTACCACGCTCCAGTGCAGATTGGTATGTTACACATATCCCGAGAAATCGCTAGAGATATGGAGGTTTCCTCGCGATAAATTGCCAGTATCAATTAGACAGATAATTTTTAATAGAAAAACTCATTGATGTCTGCCCGGGGTTTGACCTCGTGATCCTATCAAAAGAGTCGCACGGTCTCACCGCTGGGCTATCACAGCTTGTTCGATATTTATACATATCCCGAGAAATATCTAAAGAAATGCAGGTTTCCTCACGATGTTTTCCTTCACCGAAAAGCGTGTGGTAAATTGCAACTATCATCATAAAACTTATGTAGCTAAATACATAAGTTTTAATAGAAAAACTTAATATATTAAATTAACTTTAATAGAAAACGCACGGTCTCATCGCTAGGCTATCACAGCTTGTTCGATATTTGCACTGCAAATACACCGAGATTGAAATAACAAAGACAACTCCTGATATACATATCACTAATTACCCAGTTCCGCATTTCACAACGTAGCCAGTAAATCTCTTCCGGCCACTTCGTGAATATTCAAACGCATCTTGGGTAGTATATTTATTAATTAGCGGCCGCTTTTCATAGGCGGACTTCGATCAAGATTAGGTACGTTCGTGTGAATGGCCTACGCCGCCGTTGCCTCACGCATTGAGGACTGCCTCACCTCCGCTTCGGCGATTATATGCTAATGAGATGTCATAACACGTGAATAATTACAGCCAGCCACGAATCGCCCTTTCGGAGGAGCCGCACAAATTGGATTTACGTGAAAAGCTAGTTTTGTCGGCGCGACACGAACTTAATATACGAGCGAGTACCGTAAGACGTGGGGTGGCGCGGTGTACGCGTGTATATTTCCAAGCCGATCTTTATTTTGTTAAGGAGAAGCTTATTTATAATGAATTTATTAACAAATTTAAATTCAAATTAAAAATATTCTTTATTCAAATAAACTTGTTAACGAGTGCTTTTGAATCGTCAACTCTACTGCTGGTTCGGAAAGCTGTTCCTACCGAGAAGAGCCAGCAAGAAACTCGGCGGTTGCTCCTTTAAAAATATAATTCTTAATACTATTTACATTCAGTCGTTACTGTCTTGTACAGGTTCAAAGAGAGCTATATCCACACATTCTGATCTTCTAAGTAATCTTCAATTGTATAGTAGGCTTTCTGTATCAGCCTATTTTTAACAGTGTTTTTAAACTGCTGTAATGGCAAAGCTGAAATTGATTGCGCAATTTTATCATAGAATCTTATACCAAAACCCACAAACGACTTACGTACTTTTGCAAGGCGCAAAGCAGGAGCCGCAAGCTTATGTCGGGTCCATGTGTATCCATAGGAATATTATAAATGCGAAACTTTATCTGCCTGTTATGCTTTTGTAACTAATTCGTTGGAGCAATATCGAAGAAATTTAAGCAAAATAAAAGCTTCAATACATGCTGTATCTATACTAATATATAAAGCTGAAGAGTTTGTTTGGGTTATTGATTATTTGACCGCACTATACTCAGGAACTACTGAACCGATTTAAATATTCTTTCAGTGTAACATAGTCCATTTGAAGAAGGCTATAGGTTTTATAATATCACGTTAAGATGGATAGGAGAGGAGCAGCAATAAAAAACAGTACGAAAACAGTACAATTGAAAGCTTTCCTTGCGTGCGCTGAGTAAACGGTAATAATTATTAAAAAATCATGTATTAAAAAATTATTCCCCTCTAAAAATTCTAAATAAAAGTCCGCAAGAGTATATATCCTAGCTTTTAAAGTTAACCCACTTTAACCATATTTATGTAGTAAAAGTTTACTAGCATTTTTATGGTTATCAAAATACGGTTTTAATCTTTCTACGCGGGCGTAGCCGCGGAGGCGGATTACTAGTGAGTTATAAAAATACCCATTTTTCCTCTGGGAGTAGGAAAATGGCGCATTGTAAATGTATTCGATATTTTAACATTTACATTGACCCGAAAACAGTCAGGTTCGGTTTATTTTCTTCTTTTGAAAAACATCCAATCGCTCGGAAGAATGAATGGATTATATTTCCCCTAATGATTAATGAGGTTATATTAAAATCTAATATAGAAAATAAAACTTGTTAATACATGATTTAAACATTGTCAAGCTTTTTTTACTTTTTCTTCTTAACGAATAATGTAAATTTTAAGCTATATAACTCTACTACCTATAAGACTTTCTTTTTTACGATCATCATATTTTTAAACAATAATTTTTGCTCTACCATTTTAATCGTATGTATTTATTACCACTTAACATTATTCTATAGAAAGTCACGTTCAATCTCCAACGTGATCTTTTTAAATCGATGTAATTAAAGACAGACCCTAAAATTAATCAAACCAAATTAATGTTAATAGCGATCTATAAAACTTTAACAGTTTATGTTCCCAATAAAGGTCTAACATCTCTTAATATTTAACTGCCGGGAAGAATTTTCTTGAGTGAATTAACATATAAAAGTACTTGTTATATTTCTCTATCTAATCTTTATCAAAAACAATTAAATAAATAAATATATAAATATATGGGACACTTACACACACGGTCGTCCGTCCCCAAAGTAAGTAACTTAATACTTGTGTTATGGGTGAGAGACAACTGGTGAATATATACTTATATATTTTCTAAATACATACTTAAATACAAATAAACACCCAGGCTCAAAGACCAACAAATTCATATTTTTTTTTTATAGAAAATGTTGGCCCTCGGCGGGAATCGAACCCGCGACCCGCGGAGCTGAAGGCAGGATCACTACCCACTGCGCCAACGGGCCAGTCAATTATAACAAAAATCATGTGGGCTCTATTTGTATATAGCAAAAGTAATAATTTCTATGTAATTTTTTCTTACTGCATAAGTACGTAATGTAAAAAAGTATAAAAGTAATACATAAAATATAGAAACATCCAACACGTCACTATTGCTAACTAGGGATGTTAAAAAATAATCGATTTTTATTTGTATCGATTATTTTATCAATAAATGTATTTTCTATACATTATAAATCAAGTTTTAAATAATCAATTATATTATTTACCACCTGTTTTACCTTTTTTTTCTTGTTTATTCAAATAAAAAATGCGTTGTAAATAAACCAATATAGCCAAATTATGCATTTTAATCTAATTTTGCAAACAGGTGCATCTATGTTCTTTTCTTTCGACTTAGTTCTTATTCTAATTAATTATTAATATATTATAAAAAAGAATAATTTTCTAATAGTCAGAAAACAATCGATTATCAACAATCGTTTTTTTTTTTATTCGATTCGAGAAGTTGTGAAAACTCGATGTTTTTACAATTATTAGATTACTAGCTTTTATACGTAAGTTTGTTTGCGTGGACTGTTGTCGCGTGATAGGTTGTTAATAAATGCTAATGTCATCCTATTCCTGTAGAATTAACAAGACTTCTATAGTCAATATGTTATTCTGGTGCCAACTTTCATCGTTATTGGTTCAGCGGATTCGTTGTGAAAGAGTAACAAACATCCATACTCACAAACTTTCGCATTTATAATATTATTAGTAAGTAATTATTAAGATTCATCATTCACCTGCCCTTATCCCACTATAAGTGGGCTCGGCACAACATGTTATAAACATGTTCTCAGATGATTTGGCTGCGTTTTTAGGACCGGCCGCCTGCCTGACGTCAACTTACCCTAGTCGCCTTTTACGACACCTCAATAAGAAATGAGGGTGGTACTTATCTACTCAGCCGGATACCACATGGCTAAGTAATTATTAAGATTATTAGTAAGATTTAGTAATCGATTTTATCTACTTCAAGTCACATCCCTATTACTAACTAGGTTCAAGCAAATAATAGTTGAGTCGCCTTGTTGCGGCAATGTTGCGATAATAAGGACGACCCGAGACCGTAGAGATAAACAAAGCGTGTACCGTCTTTCTCACTCCACTTTTCACGAAATGCCTCGTGGAAATTGCGACCAAGTTCGGGGGGCAGCGTGACCAAGCATATTGCATTAAGGTGCGCGCTAGTCGTTATGCTAATAGACTCCTTACAACAAAAACCTTAACATGACTTACTTTAAGCTACTACTATTTTCAATTCTAACTCGATAATTATAAAGTTCATTTTCGATTGTTAGTGTATAACGTTACATCATTAGAATGCAAGGAGATGGTAGGAGCTGCGTGTTCACTGCCTGTAGTGCGATAGCGGGAAAATGGACGGTTGACTACGTTTATGGCTGAGACGGCAGTCCGTGGAGTTAAGGCATATACATGTTCCAGTGAAATACACGTACTCGATAAAACTTTATTCGCATTTATTTTAGTCTGTTCCGTTTAATTTGCTTTAAGAGCACTCAAGCGAAATGGATGGACTAATATTATTAATGCGAAAGTTTGTGAGTATGGATGTATGTTTGTTACTCTTTCACGGCGAATCCGCTGAACCAATATCTATGAAATTAGACGCAATTATTCCTTATACACCGGAATAACATATAGGCTATAGAAATCTTGTTAATTCTACAGGAATATGATGAAATTGAAAAGCGCCATCTTTTATCGAGCTATCACACAACAGTCCACGCTAACGAAGTCGCGGGTAAGTTACCTATAAATTAATAAAGACACTAATTTAGAAAGTAGATATAAGGAAATTGGGCAGAAAAGAGTTAATCATTTTCGGTATCAGGAATCAGTTCTGGATACTTAGGACACTTTATAGATACTTTTAGTCACAAAACACAGCTTTTTAAGACATTGCTTCTGTACGTACTTTATGTTTTACGAGTTGGAAGGGTTGTGAAGGGCTTTGAGGGGGGTAAAAGAGATAATAGCAGGTGGTTGCCATTAACCAATAAAATGTAATTCAAATTCAAATAATTCTTTATTCAAAATCTCTTCTACAAGAACTTTTAAATCGTCAAATTACCATAAAAACTACGACTGCTTCAGTTAGGGGCTAAATATGCAGGCTTGATTTTGTAAAGTAGTTAAGTTTAGTTTAGTAGTAATAGTTTATATAGTATATATTATAAAGTATTAAGTGTATTATATTGTAATAATGGTAATATTAAAATAGACTTATAAATGATTACATTTAGAAACATTTACTCTCTAATGGAAAATAGTTATATTATGTAATAGAACAATCAATTTTGTTTATTTTTATTTGTTACTTTGGAAATGTCATCATCATCTTCCTGCCCTTATCCCACTCTAAGTGGGGTCGGCACAACATGTTATAAACATGCTGTCACATAATTTGGCTGCGTTTTTACGACCGGCCGCCTGCCTGACGTCAATTTACCTCTGTCGTATTTTACGACACCTCGGTAAGAAAGAGGGTGGTCTATTCTACTCAGCCGGATACCACACGGCGGGTCGACTTACCTTAGTCGCCTTTTACGACACCTCGGTAAGAAAAGAGGTTGGTACTATTCTGTTCAGCCGGATACCACACGGCGTTTACTTTGGAAATGTATAGGTATAAATAACTGTAAACGAACCTCATAAATAAATAAATATTTCAAATTAAAAAAAAATTATAGATTGGTGATAATAAATTTGTACATCTAATTTTCTAATGTGGTAAATATGCAGGTTTGTTAACCATATTCGCGTAATAAATATTTAAAAAACCAAAGACTTCACATACCTAAAATATGTCTACTAATGTTGTTTATATTTCTAAATAATAGTAATCATATTTGACATACGAAGTCCATGACCTTTCTTTTAAAACATGGAAATGGATTTTGCGATTCTAAGTCCTGTTATTTAAGTCAGCCACATACGTGAATGGTAACGTTGATAACAAAGCTAAAAGTAACTTGTAACTGACACTTATAAACTATTAAAAGTTTATCCTCATCTACTTAATACTTAATATTAATCGCCAGCGGTTCCGCCCGCATGGAAAGATTAAAACCGTAATATAGTCTTTTGATAACCATAAAAATGGTTAAAGTGGGTCAACCTTAAAAGCTAGACATATGCTCTCGCGGACTTTTATTTAGTATATAAAAAAAAAATACCCCGTGTGGTATCCGGCTGAATAGAATAGTACCAACCTCATTTCTTACCGAGGTGTCGTAAAAGGCGACTAAGGTAAGTCGACCCGCCGTGTGGTATCCGGCTGAGTAGAATAGACCAACCTCATTTCTTACCGAGGTGTCGTAAAAGGTAAGTTGACCCACCGTGTCGTATCCGGTTGAGTAAAATAGACCACCCTCTTTCTTACCGAGGAGTCGTAAAATACGACTAAGGTAAGTTGACGTCAGGCAGGTGGCCGGTCGTAAAATGCGTAGCCAAATCGTATGACAACATGTTTGGAACATGTTGTGCCGACCCCACTTAGAGCGGGATAGTGGCAAGAGAATGATGAATATGTATATATAATGCGCAAGATTTTCAATTCATTTTACGTTTAATAGTGGAGGTAAGTCTGCATCTCCCTTACTTTTTTATTTATATGTACAACTATTGTTGTTATAACGTGAAAAAAAATCTTTCATTAATGATAAAACACATGAACAGAATTAATATAACAAAATTAATGGACGAAATGAAACGGTTATTCATGCGAAGAGGTACAACCAGCCACAGTTTGTACTTGAGTTTAAAATAAGAATAAAAGTTTCTTACCGTTTCAAAAACACTCATTGTGATATTATAGAAATTGTATCAATACATATTAAACGGGAAGCCTATAACAATAAAGAATTGTTGATGATAAGTATTTTCGGTCCCCTCAGCATATGAACGACAATGAAAATCACAACAAAACTACGGAAGTGTGTGCGGTTTTGTGGTTTTACACTTAAAAGAAAGAACAGATCGTTTTAACTGATTCAACGATGAAAGGCACTTGAAATGATTGTAAATAAAGAATATTTCTGATACTAACTGGTCCAAGGCTTTACGGAGCATATTTTTGTATTTAAAAAGCTAACGCCCAGGCGATAGGGTTTATAAGGCGTGAATATGTACTGTGAATATAGGATTTTATATTGTACACGTGTTTTTTCTGTGGTAGCCCAGCGGTGCGACCGTGTGAGTCTCTAGAGACGATCATGGGTTCAAATCCAGGTAGAGACCAATTTATCTATTGAAACCTATGTGTCTAATTGATAATTGCAATTTAGCACTCGTTTTTCGGTGAAAGAAAACATCGTGAGGATATCTGCATATCTGTAGAGAAATCTAGGGATATGTGAAATCTACCAATCCGCATTGGAGCAGCGTGGTAGGTCTTAGATCCAATCCTTCTCTTCAAAAACGGAGAGAGGAGGTCTATGCCCAGCAGTGAGATAGTAACAGGCCGTTACTTACTTACTAATTTTACGTATTTTTATTGCAACTTTAAATAAATATGAACATGAATCCTTTGGCATATGTCGTCATAATTCGCCCATAATTAATAATAAGAATAAAAATTTCTATATTCTATACATGGGACATGTAACTTCATTCTTTAGATGGGCCCATATGATAAAATTTTTAAAGAATTTTTTTGTTGACACGTGATACATCTCACGTTAACATAACTTCTATAACAATATAAAGTGAACTTCTATAACAATATAAAGTGAAGTACATAGATGAAAATATTTGATAAAAAAAAAATTGGATAGGTACATGGCTCAGGTGCTATTTGTTTTCTTTTCAACAAACAAATAAAGGCGAACTCATCACTAAAATGTCATCTTCTAGTCAACCTTTGATTAACAGAAAGAAAAGACAAGAAATGAGTGCGGGTAATATTGAAAGTTACTTATGATAGAGAAAATGTTGAAGAAGACTTTGTCGTGTATAATAAAGTATATAAATAAAATAAATAAAGATACACTTAGCATTACATATACCTACTCTCTTAACGGGCGCGGATTTCAGCAAAATAAGTTGATTGTAACTTCTGTACTATGGAATTCCCCAAAGTAACGCCTGCTTCTATAAATCAAATAACAAAAAAGTATCCTTTTGGGACTAGTTCACAAATTTTACGCCTAATCAATACCTTTTAAAATATAATTTGATTACAAGACATTAAGCGGATCCTATAGTAATTTACAAAACCACTAAACTACCGCTCTCACGTGAATACGACACAAAAGTCGAAACGTTGCGAGATGAACGCTTTGTGGTTGCGACGTTTGATCTGTAATTAGGGTATTTAATAGCATAATGACTGTAACGGTCCCAATCCGATAGCATCGCATTTCAAAAGTCGCTTAAACGCTTTTTTTCAAAGCGTGAAAGGAATTAAGTGAATGCGTGTCCTTCTAATTGCGGCCGACTGATACTTTATTACGATAATAGATAGACTCGATAGCTAAGTTAAATATTTCAAATTTAAAGTATTCTTTATTCAAGCGAACTTGTAAATAAATGCTTTTGAATCGTCAATTCTACGACTGGTTCGGAAAGCTGCTCCTACCGAGAAGAGCCAGCGAAAAACTCAGCGGTTGCTCTTTTCAACGACCAATTTTGAATCGATAAATATTTATTAAATTTAATAAAGTTACAAGTGTTTCAGAATGTTACTCTAACCGAGAAGAACCTACAAGAAACACGGTGGCCAATCTTTTAAACAGAAGTTACAATAGAATTATTTTGATGAAGCAGGCAACATTCAAATATCTTATACATGCAAGACAAGTCACAGTGTTTACCGGTTTATTTATATAACAAAAAATTAATTTGAATTTATGTAAAGTGTTTCATATCTGTAAAAACAGCTTTAATTGTCTTTACAAAAACATCTTTACTTAAAAGAGAATTTCTTTACCAATATTGAATTGAGTGAAAGTGGTTGGTACCGAATAAACGACTAAACAAAAGAAGGATTTAGTTATATATGTCCCCAGTGAAATGCCGGACATAGTCTCAGGCAGGTGTGGTCGCTGCTCCATCGCTAATGAACACAATGAAGACGTATTCCAGCCCGCGTATCCGGCGTTGATCGATTGATTTACTCGCTGCCACCGCGCCCGAGCTTTTTGTATTCGAATGTCGCCCTACATTTGCATATCAGTGGCGAGGGCGAATCTATACGTGTAGCGAAATAGTATATATAAAATTTTATATATCTTATTTGTCTTGCTTTCCTTATCTATACTTGATCTACATAAAAATTAAAAACCGTACCTCCTCAAGCGCCGTCAAACGCACTTGGTTTTAATTATTTAGTTAATCATAGTTTAATATTTTCATCACCTTTTTGTTATACTTATTATATAAAAAGCTTTTTCACTCGAGAGTATTAGCGTCATTTGTGCTGAGTTAGTGATTTATGCACAGAGCTGTTAAAAAAACAATTAATTGTTGACTTTTGTCAAAATCTTTTCTTAAATTCCCGCCGATAACGTCGTGTAAAGAGCTCATGAATAAGTGCCCCGGATGGGTTCGAAACTAGTCTAACTCGACAGAATAAAACGTGAGTACAGTCGGTTCTATACATTAACTATGAGTACTACTCACAATAGTTTAAATTTAAAAATCGTTTCTTATTTATTGAATAAATATAAAGGAAAAATATCGTTGTTATAAAATTAAATACCAATTTCCATAAAACGTAATATTTGTTGTCGTGAACTGATATTGTTGTCGCACTTAATTAACACTCTACAGACACATTTCTATTATTCATACAAGGTAAAAGATAGTCAAAGTGATATCTGTTGCATGGATCACGTAGTGAACATGACACGTGACAATTATAGGCTAGTGGTGTCGCTGCGGTACAACAATGTGCACTTCGCACAATTAATTGTCCCATAGCAATCAAATGTGAGCGCGAACACTGAAAACTGTATTGCGTGTAACTGTGTTAATTAAAAGTGATTTTTAAACAAATAAAGGAAAAAAATACTCGAAAAATCAACAGATTAAATAAGGAAAGAATGAAGACATTAACTATTGCGAATATATCGGAAAAACACCGTATTTCTACCATAGAGTTATCCATAAAGTCTACCATATTACAATTAAAAGAAATAAAGAGAAAGCAAAGGAGGCTTTTTTACGACACATCGATAAGAAATGAGGGTGGTCTATTCTACTAAGCCGAATACCACACGGCTGGTCAACTGACCTTAGTCGTCTGTTACGACACCTCGGTAAGAAATGAGGTCTATTCTTTTCAACCGGATACCACACGGCAAACTATTCTGTAATCTACCATTGGAACGTATAGAATTATCGCACATAAAATACTTAACATTTTAATAAAGACAAGAAATTATTGAAAGCGATGTACAATGCGATATGTTAATACGTTGGTCGGACGATTTAGCACCCCCTCGCATATGCAGACATTTGTAGTTTAGCGGAGGGTAGCGTATCGGCGATCTACATATTATTGATACCACTTAGATATTCCTTTCATCACTAAAAACACTTAATGACTTGAATATGTGCACGAGGTTGTATAAATAAACGTTTAAGGTATTAATTAGTTTGATTATAAGATAGAGCCAAGTAATTGGTGACGCGTAAAAAGATAACGATACTTAATTAATTAAATTTTAATAGAGTAACGGAATTAACACGAAAATAATTAAATAATCTAAAACTATATTTCGGACTAGAAGTATCATAGTATGAGACGCCGTGTGTTATCCGGCTGAATAAAATAGTACCACCTTCATTTCTTACCGAGGTGTCGTAAAGGGCGACTAAGGTAAGTCGACCCGCCGTGTGGTATCCGGCTGAGTAGAATAGAGCAATCTCATTTCTTACCGAGGTGTCGTAAAAGGCGACTAAGGTAAGTTGACACACCCTGTGGTATCCGGTTCAGTAGAATAGACCACCCTCTTTCTTACCGAGATGTCGTAAAATACAATAGAGGTAAGTTGACGTCAGGCAGGCGGACGTTCGTAAAAACGCTAATTATTTAATAAATCGTCAACTTATAGATACATATAGGATATTTATTGGGTTCAAAAAAAAAAATTGCACTTCACCCTTCTTTAAATTCATGCATATCTGTTGTAAGACATATGCATATATTATTTCAAGGTATTTCCATGCCATACGATATTGTTAAAGAACCCAGTACAGTAAGGACTTCTTTGGTTCAAAAGTAATAATAACATTATTTTGCTATAATCCGCGATGAAGTAACATAGAAAATATATACTCGTATAATGCTAAATGTAGAGTGGATAATCCGTTTTCATACCTGATACATGCGTAAAAACACACGCACAACCCTCCACCACCGCCACCACAATACACAAGTACTACACACATTCACTATCACAAACTCAACAATCGTTTCGCCCCGCAACCGAAGCATCATCAGGAGATAGACTCCACGACAAACGCAAAGCTATTTGCCTATGCCTTCATCTATATATTACTTTTGTGGTTTTTCATATACAATAGTTCATTCCGGAAAGACGCTACATCGTGCGAATAAAGCGATTAAAGAAAACTTGTAAAGATTTGAAGTGAGAAAAAAACAATTTCCTTCGTTAATCTCCTTCAACAGATATTATAATTATTATAGAACGTAATATTATGTTTTATTTTGTACTTACGCAAAGTGTTCCATACGATAAACGAAACGAAATATTAATTGAATATTCAATGAAAACATTACATGAAGTACAGAGTAAAACAAATTACAAAATTATAAATTATTATTATAGAGCGTAATATTATGCTTTATTTTGTGCTTACGCAAAGATATCAATACAATAATCAAAACTAAATGTTAATTGAATATTCAATGAACTTCATGTAATGCATGAAGTACAGAGTAAAACAAATTACAAAATTAATTGGCGAAATTATATTAACTTTAACACAATTAAGACAAAACAACTTTAACATTTCAAATAAATTTTATGTTCTCGTATTCTTGACTGGAAACAAAAAGGAGCTATTAATTATTTATGAAAATATCTGTTTAACCCTTTGATTATATTTAAATACGCAGCCCCCTAACTTACTTTTGACAAGCTGCTAATCATATTCAAAGAAACACCTTGCCATATTTTGATGGCTGGCACTTTGAATTTTAAAACGTTAGGGGTCTTTTTCTCGACATGCTGTAGAGATAAGTGGCTTCCTTGATAGTGATGATTTTTAATCATTTTGAATTTTTGACTACTTTAGTCACAGTAAATGATTATAAAGAAATATTCCGTAATACGTCTATTCCCTAGCTATGCTTTGATGCTTTTAGTATATTCTCCGTGAATAAATTTAAATCGTGAGGACATCCGCTGAAGAGCCAAAATTAATTAATTCAGTAAGTTTGCAAGCATATTAGAACAGTAGACAATGGCCCAATGATTTCAAACTGAAAACTGCAATTGGCGGACGCATTCCGAAAAATCGCGAAAAATTAGCGCGGAAATGTCTCGAAGAAAAGCTACGGATTTCTCAAAAAAGAGAAAGCAGAAGAACTCTGCTATAACTGTATACAAGAGCATATTTTAAATGGATAAGAATTATAGCAACATACTTTTTTAATATCGACAAATTATTATTCATTTTCAACCGCTATACTGCGTCCATCATATTATCAGTCTTTTGACAGCTCACGCTCATTAAGTTTTGTATTGCTTACGTACAAATATCATACAAATATTATTTGTACTTTATGGATGGGTACCGCCCACTTAGTGATGTCACACATAATGGTTACTACGATTATGCCACAGATTAAAAATAATCGGTAGAAATCGATGTTACGAGTATTAAAAGACATTTAATAACATTATATAAAGTTTTACTTTCTTCTTAGTTAATACATGAATACAAATAAAACAATCAGGATATTTTAATTTATTTTATTAGCACGAGTCGTCGGAATGATAATCAACACTAGACTCCTCCGATGAGGAGTCTTCAGTAGCAGTTATTATTAGCTCTTGTGTAGATAATATATTATCAAACGCAATATCACGTTCCCAATAAGAGAATATTACTCTTTTAGTTCTTTCCACCACACTTGCCCAGTTCTCGGCCGTTACGTGGGTGCAAGCATTTTTTAGCAATTGCAACATTTTATTCGCTGTGAATGGGGGGCTTGTATTGCATCTCGCAGCATGCCCTTTTACTTGTGCCCATATAAGTTCTATTGCGTTGTACTGGCAGTGGTATGGAGGAATCCGAAAACAGTATGGCCATATTCTGCTGCCATTTCATTGATTACATAGCGTTTTGCTCTCTTTTTGGTTTTTAATATTTTTATTAATTCAACTTTTAACATTGAGTCGTCCACATTTTCTCCATTGTCCCGAAGCCAATTAATTATTTCATGCTTTTTATTAGCCTGTGTTGGCATTTTGTCAATTTGACGGGAGTGGTAGGGCGCATTATCAATAAAAAATATTGATGGTTCTTCCAATGAAATGAGCATTTTTTTGAACCACTCTTCATACACATTTGCATTCATCTCTTCGTGGTAGTCATTTGATTTCTTCGATTTAAATGCCAACAGTGCGTCTTGTACAAATCCTTTTGCTGTACCTGCATGGCAAATAATTAGGCGCTCACCTTTTCCCATTGGTACTGAGGAAGTGGAATCAGCAGTATCATCAGTCCAGAAACGAGATAGTGTGTGGTTAGCGTTGAGCCATGTTTCATCCGTGAAAACAATCTTTGCCCAATCTTGTATTTTCTTTGCCTCTCTTAAAAAATCACAACGTGCTATAGCTATATCTGTGCGTTCCATTAATAATTTTCTTTTATTTAACTTTTTATATGAAAAGCCGATTGTGTTCAAAACTTTGACCAAAGAAGATTTTTCACCATGAAATAGACCACTTCTTTTCAAAGAAACAATAAGTTTTCTCAAAGTTGGAATTTCTTTTCTCAAGTAGTAATCATATACATGACGACGGATAGCGTCAGCGTCAAAGTCATCAACAGCTGTCACCTTATGAGCCCGGCGCTTTCTTTTTGGTGTAGATGGTTTGTTTTGCTCCAAGCCGCTCCTGCCGTAGGCATCAGTAGTGATTTTAGTCACAGTTGATAGACTGATCCCCAACGCGGCTGCAACACGGTTTCGGACTTGCGTGATAGGTATAAGAGGTCCGCCATTTTGATTTTCTTGCTCAAAATACTCATGAAGTTTTAACACTAACTGTCTCGATTGTGCTTTCAACACACGTCCTTTCGGCATTTTCACGATCAATTAATATAAGTTTCACAAAAGTTTTTCCGAGGAATAAAGCTACTTAACTCAAGGTGTAACAGATGCGAGAGAACACTCAACGAACGTAAATGCGTGTGACTATCACGGGCGTTTCGTTGAGAGTGACAGATCACGTCAAAATGGCGGCCGAGCGGAAGGTCTGTTGATGTTGCCAGTTGATGTATAATATATTTTTTATGATTATAATAAATACACACGGATTAACATTTATTTTCAAAAAACTAAGGCAATATTAAATCAAAATGTTGATTTCTATATCTGTTATTAGTTTACGTAGGTTATCATTAATTGAATTACTTAAGTACGTAATTCGATTAATGATAGTAGGTACTATAATCGGAATGGTATCGCATACGAGAATCTTTAGGACATCACTAAATATGTAAATCGTCAATCTGTCAAAAGATGGTTAATATAATGGACAGTGTATAGTATCGCTAAGCTGTATTTATACTATGTCTACTATATACATTTTTACGCCTCCTTCCTTCCAATGAAATTTATTATAATCACTAACTAAAAATGTTTAACCACACACCGTGACGGGGCATAATAATATATTCATACTTAGAGTTATCAGCAATAATAACATCGGAACAAAATGCATGACTCGGAACGTAAGGGCGGAATGTTTACGTAGGAGCAATTAAAAGGTCATCAAACGAGTCTCGTCAGAACAGCGTCCGTGACGATCACATATATGATAGAGAACTAGCCATACATCCATACCATAACCTTAAAGTCCATACATAGACACCTATATGGACTTCAAGAATATGGAATGGATTTCAGCTATCAATAAATGGTCTAAGCAGCCGCGTCAAACAGTATACAGTAGTTTCAATTAATAAATAGAATAGGATAGAAATTAATTAAGCTTAAAATGTAAATTTTAGCCAGTATTAGTCTCCACGCTATGTGAAAGATGACGTCGTACCCCATTATAACGGTGTAATTTGGTTGGTAGTTGGTACATACAACAAATCAGTTCGCTGATACTGATTTTCATTTTGAGACATTACAGAATTAAACCAATTCTATACTTCAGAAATTGCACAGTCTAGCTAAGGATCATTTTTGCATTTTAGAATCATATTATATATTGTCTTATAAGGACGAATTTTTAACTAGATAGTAATTTGAAAATTTTCTGCATCCGAAGTAAATACTTGTATCCATTTGAGAAGCATTATATAATAGCATTTTAGAAAGGTACATCGGCAATATAATATTAACACAAATATATGCTGGCATAATAGTCGAATTCCCATTGTTTGTTTAGCCTTAGTATCAAAAATAAGCAAACATTATCTACTACCATTAAAAAATTATATAAATGAAAAAGTAAAAAAAAATATTCAATGTTCTTAATATTTACTTCTTTTTTTAATTTTAGACTGATTGGATGGAAGATATTTCGATTCGTTAATGCACATTATGTTGTTTTTTTTTAATTATTTTTATATTAATTAATGCAATAAAGAGATTACAAACAAACAAACAAGAAAATTTAATAAACGTCTTGCCATCGTTACAATTAAGGCATAAATTATTTTGTATATAGTACATTTCTAATTAAATCTACCTAAGAAATTAATTCGACCAACATTAAAAAATAATTATTTAATAATCACGAATTGAACAGGGAAACAAGGTAATTTATTCAATAATCGCCTTTTGCAGACGGGTTATTAAGACCCAAAAAGTAAAAAAAATTAACATTGCAAGCTACATATATCAATATATAACTGGAACTTAGCTCATTAAAAACATTTGAATTTATAATTTCGTATAACGTTTTTTGGCGTTTGGAAGAATAGTATTTATTTGTGATCAAGATAACATCATACAAAGCAACTGCCACCTTCTATTGTTTTATAATGCGTTGTGAAAATTGCCTCACTTCTAAGTAAATAATAACTAAATGTAACGGACTGTTTGATTTGTTTTTAATTAGTTTAATATGCCATCACATTGTGCAAAAGATCGTAAAGATATTCAGATTTACATTAACAAAAATGTTGTTCTAATATTACTTTTAGGCATATCATCATCTTCCTGCCCTTATCCCACTCTAAGTGAGGTCGGCACAACGTGTTATAAACATGTTGTCACATGATTTGTCACATTTTTACGACCGGCCGCCTGCCTGACATCAACTTAACTTAGTCGTTTTTTACGATACCTTGGCATGAAAGACGATGGTCTATTCTACTTAACCGTATGCTACACGGTTGGTCAACTTACCTTAGTCGCCTTATACGACACTTTGGTAAGAAATGAGGGTGGTACTATTCTATTCAGCCGGATACCACACGGCGTTATGAGGATAAAATCTAGTGGTCATTAAAAACTGATTAATTATGAGTCATTTTAATCAGTTCATCAGTCAGAAGCTGAATTACATATATAGGCTTACACTTACACCTTACGATTATCATGTAAATAAAATCTACTTACTATTTAACATTAGCTATATTTTATTCGTAATATAGCAGACCAATCGGAACAGCAATAAATCGCTAATTGCGTAGGGGAAACTCACCAATGAGTAAGCATTAGGGGCCTTGTACCTATATACAACGTTAAGCCAACGTGACTGGCGACTGGCGAGTGCTAATCGATTATTTCATATTACGTGTACCTAAAATGCGGTAAATTATATATATCCTCCTGTCCTTATCCCACTCTACGTGAGGTCGGCACAACATGTTTCAAACATGTTGTCATATGATTTGGCTACGTATTTTACGACCGGCCGCCTGCCTGACGTCAACTTATCTTAGTCGTATTTTACGACTCCTCGGTAAGAAAGAGGGTGGTCTATTTTACTCAACCGGATACCACACGATGGGTCAGCTTACCTTAGTCGCCTTTTACGACACCTCGGTTAGAAATGAGGGTGGTACTATTCTATTCAGCCGGATACCACACGGCGGCTCAACTTACCTTAGTCGCCTTTAACGACACCTCGGTAAGAAATGAGGTTGGTACTATACTACTTAACCAGATACCAGACGGCTAACCAAATAGCGGTAAATATTTCGGAGAATTTCGTTAACATTACGCGGACCACAAGGGTTGTGAAAACTTAAAGGGTTGTGACTTATTTATCGATGAAATAGAAATTAAGTTAAAGCTACGGCTTTTTACTACCTGGGAAAGACTCTTTAAGCATACTTATTTTTCCCATAGATAGACAAAATCTGCATAAATAAAAAAAAATCTGAAAGTTTTTAAAGGGTTCGTGAAATGGACTAATTTTACAATTACATAAAATTTATTTATCTCAATATACTCTTATCTGGGATGCTGAATGCAGCGAACATTTTAAACACGAATAAACAGTTAAAACCATTTTAAGTATGTCGGTCTATTTCAAAGAACGAGGTTTGTAATTTATGCTAATTGTTTACCGTAGCTTATGTGCACCTCGTCACAAAATATAATAGTGAGAGAACAAATGCGAAAGACCATAGAGTACATGAAAGAAAAGTAGACTACTGTTAATATCTGATTATTGGGCAAAAGCTTTCTCTCACTTTCACCAACTTAAGCGTTTAAGTACCCTCAATAGTGCAAAAAGTATTTTCTCCCTTTTCCCTTATAATAAACTGTTTATTTTTCTATATTATCGCGGTGTGCAAGCTTTAATTGTGCGAAATTATTGACGCAGTAGGTTTGTAGTGGAACTGTGACAGACAAACTGTCAGACAGACTTTCGCATTTATAATATTAGTTTAGTAAAGTAACGGCCTGCTGTATCCCACTGCTGGGTAAAGGTCTCATCTCTACGTTTTTGCAGAGAAGGATTGGAGTTAAAACCTACCACGCTGCTCCAATGTCGATTAGAAGGTTACACATATACCTAGAATTCTCTAGAAATATGCAAGTTTCCTCACAATGTTTACCTTCACCGTAAAGCGTGTGATAAATTGCGATTATTAATGAGACACAAAAGCTTTGTCAGAAAACCTCATTGGAGTTTAAAGCCATCGAAAGAGCCGCACGGTCAAGCCGCTAGGCTATCACAGTTCCTCCAATATTAGTATGGATTATCTTAATTTAAAATCTATCTGTAATACTTATTGTAATGTCTCCCATAATCTGTACAAAAAAACGGTCTACAGTTTACACCTCTATATGTTTGTAATACTGGCCGCGGCGCGACACGGAAGCCCGCTACTGTGCGACTCCATTGTGTCGGCGACACTCCCCTCAATTGGTTATCACACTTGTTCGTTGCGCTCCGGACTAAAGGACGCCGCGAGTACTGTCGGGTACGTCACATTACACAACTTGGTCAAATTTAAATCGAAGATATATATAAGACTAAAGTAGTAAGGGATGCGATCAGTGCGTGGTCGCGTTATAGGTTTAACTTCAGGCAAGCGAATCTATCTATCCTCCTCCTTTAACCGTTCGCTCAATGCTGAGCATCGTGATCTCCTGCCTCAGTTTATTTATACTTATTATAAAATAAAGTCCCTAAAAGCTGCCTGACTGTTTATGATCGATTTTTTCAAAATCTACCGAACGGATTTTTTTAAAGAAATTACTAAAAGTTAGTGTGATTCTTCTAGAAGGTTTAAGTTAACAGTGCATTACGGTTTTATATAAATTCTGTTGAAGAGGTCGTGCAGTAAAAAAAATGCTCCCAGAGCTTTAGTCGCGTGCGGCACGTAAACAAACAGAGATATATTTAAAAAATGTACTAAAGAATTGTAGATCAAGAATAATACTAAAAAAAGCCCGCGGGAGCATGTCTCTATCTCTTATGGTTAACTCACAATAACTACTTTTATGTTCAAAGTCTCAATTTGGTATGCTCGGAATATCTCAGCGTTGTCGAATCAGAAATGACGAGATCCGTAGAAGAACCAAAGTGACGGACATAGCTAAACGGGTCGCGGTAAAGAAGCAATGAGCGGCGCACATAGTTTGAAGAACTGATGGACTTTGGATTCTCAAGGTGCAAGAGTGGCGACCCCGCACCGGAAAACGTAGTGTACGCATTCCCCCACCAGATGGACAGACGACCTCAAAAAAGTCGCGGGTAGCGGCTGGATCCAGGCGTCACAACATCATGTAGCGCGAAAGTCATTGGAAGATACCTATGTTTAACAGTGGATGTCTATTGGTTGTTAGAGAGAGAAATAGATATGTAGAAAAAAACTTTTAAGAATAAATAAGAAAAACTATTCTCCAGTATATCGGTGATTTTAATAAATAAAAAAACATTTGAGATCCATATAAAAAGCTATCTAGCTTAACATTTTGGACAAAGCAAAATCACATAAATCATTACATCAAGTTAATCCTACATCACTGAATCACCGTCAAATAGTTTCCGAGAGATACAATGTAAGAAGATAATTTATGACCTCCAAAAAGGTAAACAATACAAGGCAATGTGTCAAAATACACTTACAATACGGACACGATGAGCTTTGAAAAGGAGGCGGCTGGTGAAGGGGTCATGAATGACACAATAAGAGACCCACTCGTACGAGATACAACAAAAGATGTCACTGTTGATTGACCACAAAAAATACTATGAACTTCTGAAGCAGTTAATAGGGCCACACTACAATAGACTCCCGCGGTGGTACATTTGAATGGCGATCTAGTAATTCACTTTGAATTTGTGCCAGTGTCGAGAGGTTTTTATATAAATTCTTTTCCCATTATAGGTATAAATTATAATCGCGTTGTAATTTGTATCACGACCTTTTTTGAGTGTAGATGTTTGCTTCCATCATGGAAAGAAAAATATTATATATTTTCATCAAAAATATGTAGGTCTTTATAAGGTTAGGATATTAAAGTTGATAGAAATTAATATATTTCATATCAACAATTCATCATTAAAAGAGAAAAGGATGTAGTTCCATTAAAAACTTGGTAGGTTGATTATTTAGAATTAATATAAATTAAAGAACAAGGTACGATTTATACAAAGTTTTTAAAATTGTTCTGCTTCTCATATAATTTTTTCATAAATGCTATTGGTGGACCTATGTCTCTTCAAATGAAAAACATTGGATGAGTAGAGGAACCAAAGTATAAGAAACAAAAATACCCTACAAAGCTGAAGTGGTGATGGCATAGCACATAATTTGGATAACTGATTAATGATAGAACTAGAAGCTAATACTCGTACATTTTAATTACATGTTTTACCATTCTCTTTAAATGTCAATAAAACTTTTGATCAACGAAGCAACGCCACGGATAACAGGTATACTGGTTACTTACATGATAATAATTAGTAAGTAGCTAACTAAATTATACTGACTAGAGTTCGAAATCTGATCAAGGACCTAAGAATTTGCTTTGAAATTATGCTTATGGCATATACATAGGTACTCACGACATAATTATGAATTTGATTTCATATTTATGTCCTCAGTGCTACTGAGTACACTTAGCATAAAACGGTTAGCCCTTTCGTTAATTTACTTAGTAATAGGTATAAGGTTGTAGCTGGAAGACTTGTGAAACTTGTATAAAGTTCTGGAACACGATAAAAGAGTTTATACACGGAGTAGACAAATTATAAAAAAAAACAATAGTATTTACTTTTACTCACAGGCAATTTATCATCATATTTGTATGTATAATACATCAATAGCGCTTCTCGAGACAATCGATGATAAACTGATAAAGAAATGATACTAATGTGAATAAATGTGCATCGATATTTTAATGTCGATTCAAGGTTAGATAGAGTGGAGATGGAAACATTATTTAAATAATGTTTTCTGAACGATTAATAAAAAAATATAAATAAGTGATTTCGACATTTAGTCGTGTGGTATCGGGCTGAGTAGAATGGATTATTCTCATTTCTTAAGTTGACCCACCTTGTGGTATCCAGTTGAGGAGAATAGACCACCCTCTTTCTTACCGAAGTGTCGTAAAATACGACTAAGGTGAGTTGACGTCTGGCAGGCGGCCGGTCGTTAAAACGCAGCCATATCATGTGACAGTATGTTTATAACATATTGTGCCGACCCCACTTAGAGTGGGATAAGGGCAGGAGGATGATGAGTGCATAGTATAGAATAGAAAATAAATGGAGATTCCGGATCGTATAGGTTGATATTTCGTATCAGTTGATATTTGTATGATTTTTTTAGAGTCCACTTCCACATGTACGCACCCTCACACTTCCTAATAAATTAGTTTGAAACGTGAGCGCGCGCACAACAAGTGAGGCTAACTAGCAGTCGGCGCAGGTCGGCACTAAGTCTAAATTACAGCCGCCAGTAATCACTCATCATCGCATTGCATTTTACGCCTGGACTGAACGCGCCAGAATCTTTACGAGTATGTCTAATGAATGATCCTTTGATTTGGTATTTCGGGTATTCTAATACACACTATGGCCTGCTTATTTCCTTGATGCGGACTTAGAAATCTAAGGGCCTTTTTCACAAGTTACTGATAAAGTGTCGGATAGTTAACCGACAAATAAACTAATGTAGCGGCCTGTTACTATCCCACTGCTAAGAATATGCCTCTTCTCTCCGTTTTTGGGAAGAAGGATTGGAGCTGAAACCTAGTACGCTGCTCCAGTGCGGATTGGTAGGTCACACATATCTCCAGAATTCTTAAGAGCTATGCAGGTTTCCGCACGATGTTTTCTTTCACCGAAAAGCGTGTGATAAATTGAAATTATGAATTAGACACATAAGTTTTAATAGAAAACTCATTGGTGTCTGCCAGGGTTCGAACCTGAGACCTCCACGAAAGAGTTGCACGGTGATACCGCTGGGCTTCCATAGCTTAAAATAAACTAAGTAGCAGATAAATGTCACTTAAAAGAGACTTTAAAAAGTGAAAAATTAAAAAAAAATAAATCACGGCCATTTTGAAATAAACAAACAAACAAACTCTTCAGCTTTATATATTAGTATAGATAAGTGTCTATATACAAGAAATAGTTGTAGGGATGAAGAGCAGAGGAGAGCTACACATGGGAAATACTTAATTATTGCAAATCCCTGGACAAGACCAGAAATTTAGCAATAGAAATTTATATTGACGATCTTCGGAAAATACGAGTATACACAATCGCTCTAGATTTATATGTCTGTCGACATTGTATTGTGTAACTAAGCCATAGTAGTTGCCAGTAAATAAACATCAATACCGCTGCGTAATTCCTCGTACTTATCCTCTTTCATAACTGGCAGCTAGAGTTCATGTAAAATCTTTGGGAAATTTATCAAAGAACCGCAACAACAACCACAATAGCGAAATTGAGCATGAACTTTCGAACGACACGAGTGAGGAATTAAACTTGACAGTAAATAGAGGTGTAACTCAGCGATGTTCGTGTGCACGAATGGAGTATCGACAACATAATGGGAAGCGCTTGATTGCAGGCCCGATTTGCGGGAACTCACTGTCTATTGCCGTTTACTTTAGAAAGGTATTAATTGTGTCATTATCGGGTATTGTACCCATTTATTATGACGAAACATAACTACCGTTTTATCGACATCACGATGCTAGACGTCATTTACAACAGAAAAGATAGAAAGTTGGGTAATGAGTCATAATCCTCCTGCCTTTATCCCACTCTAAGTGATGTCGGCATCACATGTTGTCATATGAATTGGCTACGTATTTTACGGCCAGCCGCCTGCCTGACGTCAACTTACCGTAGTCGTACTTTACGACACATTGATAAGAAAAAGGATGGTCTATTCTACTCAACCGGATACCATGCGATGGGTCAACTTACCTTAGTCGCCTTTTACAACACCTCGGTAAGAAATAAGAGTAATCTATTCTATCATATCACACAAGATGGCTTATTATTCCCGTTGCCTTCGCAACCTCCATTTGTTATTGCGCATTAAGCCGGCATTCGGTGTATTCGTAGGACGCTCGATGACAGAGAGCCGCGGCGAGTTTGTTTATCCATCAGCTTTACTGGTAATACGCACGACAGCAATGATCTCTTGTAATATCAAATTCAAATTATTCTTTATTCAAATAATCTTGTAAACAAGTGCTTTTGAATCGCCAACTCTACTGCTGGTTCGGAAAGCTGTTCCTACCGTGAAGAGCCAGCAAGAAACTTGGCAGTAACTCTTTTAAAAATATAATTCTTAATACTATTTACATTAAGTAGTTACTGTCTTGTAAAGGATCAAAGACAGCTATATCCACACATTCTTATCTTCAAGAGTATAGTAGGCTTTCTGTATCAGCCTCTTTTTAATGATTTTAAACAGCTGTAATGGCAAAGCTGAAATTGATTGCGGAATTTTATTATAGTAAACGTTTACAGTATATTTATATACTTCGCTTTATACAATTACCGTATTGCAGGTAAAATTTAAACGCAGATAAAGAATACAACGTATTATTTGCAATATCTCAGCTGTCAGACCCTAACCATTAGATATAACGTATAGAGCAGTTTGCGTCACACAGCGCGCGTTGAAGGCTCACTCATCGGGCTCAAAGGTCAATCGCGCAATTTGCTCGGCCCTAAGGAACAAAGCTAAAATGTTATCAAAATATTTTCATATTATAACTCCTAAGTATAAAGTCACAATTTACTGCCGTGTGGTATCCGGCTGTGTCGAATAGAACACCCTAATTTTTTTACCGAAGTGTTGTAAAAGGCGGCTTAGGTAAGATGACCGACCGTGTGGTATCCTGTTGAGTAGAATATACCACTTTCTTTCTTGCCGAGGTTCGTAAAATACGACTAAGGTACGTTGGCGTCAACCTGGCGGCCAGACGTAAAATACGTAGCCAAATCATGTGACATCATGTTTATAACATATTGTGCCGACCCCACTTAAAGAGGAATAAGAGCAGGAGGATCTCTCAAGTCACAATTTTCGTACGCATTCCTAAAGTTTATCATTTGGGAATCAATCGAGAAAAGGAAGATTGAAACCTGGGTTAGTAATATTTTAAATACTAATTATACAATTCAGCCATCTAAAATATCGTAACCTAATACTCAATTGAGCATTAGGTTTATTATCAGCTTGGTAATTACCAAACTCAACGAAATATCTTCCTCGTAACATAAACATAAGCAAAAAAAAATAATTTCTTAGATTTTATCATTAATTCATGACTCTCGTAGTTGTAGCGGAAGATGAATTGAATAATATCGTATTCAATTTGAATCAATGTTAGTCCATTTTTGAGAAAGAGACCAGTCACCAATTTTTAACTCGGCTTTTGCGTTGCCAATGAGCCGCGTTAGAAAGCTGAATGAACTCATTTGAAAATGGAGAGAGAAACACTCGAAACTGTATAACCAACTGAATAATAAAAAGATCCTTAGACTAACCAAAGTGACTGATATAGCTTAGAGTGTGGCATCGCTGAAGTAATTCACAGGTACGTGGTTCGAATAATGTTACAATTTGGATGATAGTAATTCACGATCCTGAATGGTAAAGTACAACAAAATTTAAAAGTAATAAAAATAATTTGCAAACTAATTAAGTCAAATGCAATAAGTTATTTTTTTTATTTACAGCAAAAATTTAAAAGTTATATCTATCTTTAATTTAAGTAATTTAAGATAGATATAACACGCTAGGTCTATACAAATCATGCCCACGTGGAATGGCCAAGAATGCTGGCAGCGTTTCCGCGCTGCATCGCTGAGCCGATTTGTGCGAAAAAGGAGCCAGCTCTCTTGTCACTAACTAAATGGAAGTAATTGTATAAATAGAGATAAAATTATAATAATAAATAATATGTTACCTCTTCAAGACTTAGGTCTACAGCTAAATGAGCATAGATTCCGTAATCTACTCTAATTGCGTGCTCGCGGGCAAAGCTGCAGCTCTTGCGGACTTTACGTTCACCTGACATACTTTATAAACTGAATACTTTAAATTGCACCTTGTAGTCTCAATAATAGAAGTTAAATCTGATTTAAACATAAGCATCATAATCATTGTATATCTTTGATTTCTTCAATAGAACCAATTTACTCCAGCATAGGGTTCAGATTTCAACAAGCTATGCTATATCTCCGGGTGCATATTAAGCAGGAATCAATCAAAATAACATGCCAAAATGCGTTTGTGCCCACTGGAGCTTACAAATCGCCTGTTTTAGCGTTATTGTCTTGGCCCTAATGACTTGCTTTATTTATGTGTTAAGTCATAATAAAACACTTTTAAACTTAAATAATTTATAGAAGTAGGCGTTACTTTGCGGATATCCATAATACAATAGTAATATTAAATTATTTGGCTATAATTCGCGATGAAGTAAAATAGAAAATATATACAATCTGTTGCCATACCTGATACTTGCAGGATTCTTAAAAATACATGCACAAACCTCCACCACCGCCATTACAATACACCAGCAAGCACTATACATGTTCACTATCACAAACTCAACAATCGTTTCGCCCCGCAACCGAAGCATCATCAGGAGATAGACTCCACGGCACAATCGCAAAGCGAAGCATTACGCAAACTTCTTAACTATATACTTCATATCTCTAAAAATCACGTTTAAATTGATTGATTTACTTAGTACTAGCAAATCCGGTCACACAATGGGTCATTGTGTGACTGGATTAAATACTATATTAATTTAATATTACTTAAAAAATCAGTGATTAATCATCTGATTCGCAGCTTCCTATATTACTTTTTGACCAACAAGCTCTATGATAGTCATAGAGCAGCAAATTTTCTAGGGCTCATTTGAGTGTTCTATGAACTAAGGATAGTTCCGTGGACAGATTACTCAAATGAAATTAAAGGCGAAAGAGTTATACGTTTTTAAGACGATCTGAAACTACAACTCGTTTCAATGAAAATGTACATTTACTTTGGCGGAATCTTTATATCTGCTGTATTTGAAATAGCAGAATTTTAGCACTTGAATTATAATAATTATACGAATCATCAAGTTTTCAATATTATGAATAGTGAATATGAAAGACAATGTAATTATAGAATCCTACGAAATTTACAACAAAGACGAAAGTTTTTGATTGGGCGTGTGTGTATGTTAGTAACGTCTTTAACGTTCCAATGGTTCGCTACTATTCGCTACTATATCGTTCGGATACTAGAGAGAAAAGAAATCGATATAGGATAACTAGGTATTTATATTATTACTTCTTGCGCAATCCTTGCACCTTTGGTGAAACTACAGGTCAGCTATACAAATTCATCATCATGGGTCTCCTTATTATTCTAAACTATATGTGACACGCTACCAGTTTGTATACGAAACTATAGCTCTGACTCACGCGACCGTTAAAGGTGTAGGTATAATAAATTCTACCCCAGCTTAAAGATTATTATCCGATATTAATAACCTAAGTCAAAGCTTTCACATTCACGGCATAGAGAAAAAATAAAAGTATGTTAACAGTGTATATGGTATTCCAATAAACCATAAAACTAAAGCAAATAATAAATCGAAGGTACTCATTCTTTTTTGAGAATTCTTTTGCTATAACTAGATACTTAAAAAAACTCCGCTGGCTTAAATCCGAATTTAAAACACCAAAATATTAATAGTTGTGATATAACCTAAATACCCAAAGAGATTCCCCAACATCCGTTTTACCTACCAACCAAGCGTACAATGTTCCAATATTCTCTTCATAAACTCAAATTCAAATTCAAAATATTATTTATTCAAATAAATTTGTAAACAAATGCTTTTGAATCGTCAGCTCTATTGCTGGTTCGGAAAGCTGTTCCTACCGAGAAGATCCGGCAAGAAACTCGGCGGTTGCTCTTTTAAAAATATAATTCTTTATACTATTTACATTTACTCGTTACTGTCTTGTACAGGTTCAAAGAGAGCTATATCCACACATTCTTATCTTCTAAGTAATCTTCAGTAGGCTTTTTTAAAGAGACCTTTGTCCGGCAATGGAATAGAAATAGTAGAAGGGTACAGGCCGTTAGTATTTTTATCATATAAGCATGTCTAAGTAGAAAGATACATTGCATTTTTACGATATATTACTAAACTGAAACCTAAAATAATAAAAACAAAATACATGCAGTATGCATTTGTAACAAGAACGACTGGTTTTCTTTACGATAATACATCACTCCAATATCCGCCGGGAACGAAACTCTTTAACATTATGATCATTACGCCAATTTTGTAGGACTAAGTGATATTAAGTGAATTTCGCAAGCAGGAGCGAGCAGGCTGATGTAATACGAATTTTCCGCTAGTTATCATGTATCAAAGTACTACGGACATCCTCCTCCTTAAAAACAGTTTAGGTTTTAATAAGGGGTCGTTAGAATATTGCGTAGTGTAAGAAACACACAGAGAACGCTTTCGAATTATACTGTATTGTCAACGCCATCAATAAAGTATAATCATCATCCTCCTGTGCTTATCCCACTCTAAGTGGAGTCGGCACAACATGTTATAAACATGTTGTTACAAGATTTGGCTGCGTTTTTACGACCGGCCGCCTGCCTGACGTCTACTTACCTTAGTCGATTTTACGACACCTCGGTAAGAAAGACGGTGGTCTATTCTAATAAACCGGATACCACACGGTGGGTCAACTTACCTTAGTCGCCCTTTACGACACCTCGGTAAGAAATGAGGTTGGTCTATTATACTCAGCCGGATACCACACGGCACATCAATTAAGTATAATATTAATAAATAATATTCTCATTATTAGTTCGTAATTTGAACGTAGTAAACAGTGTTCGGTGTGACAATTAATGCAATTGTTGGATCTATAAATCGACAAATGGCCTTTTCTTGTAATTCCCACAAAATTACTGCCGCTTGCATTCATCTTCTAACTATAGTTTTTCCTTCTCTCAACGATTTCCTCGTCGATTATAGCTTTGATGGCAGTCATTGTTTAGTCATAAACACCAAATGACTTTGGACAAAAAGTTTTTACGCAACCCAGCTGACTTAGCTTTAAACAATCTGCCTAACCTTTATTTAATTCTCCCACTTCCACGAATTGTATGTATGATAAGGCAATTATCATAAATACTAACAAGTCTCCCGCTTTAAGATTAATTAAACTGCACGAGTAATAAATATAAGCAGTATTCGTTATAATAATTATTCCGACAATTTTCGAACATAACTAAAAAATGAAGATTATTCCAAAGCTAACTTAATGAAAGTGAATATTAACAAACTATATATTACCTATATAAGAAAGTAAAATTAGTCTATGGTATTTAAACCTCCAGCGACGTCGCAGCAGCATAATGATTGATGGGTCCCGAAAGCAGGGCCGACGGCGAACTTGGGATTTATCACCGGCTCCCTGCGCAGTTTATAATACCAACTTCTCTTATTATTTATCAACATCTCTATTACAGTGACTTAAAGTCTAAAGTGGCATAAACCATCGAAGATTTTATATTGTCACTGATATTCTACATATGTTTCGCACGATCACATGGGACCTGATCTTCTCACTGGAATACCTAAATAATTTCGATTTATTGACTTTGTTTACTGTCAAGCATTAAGCGCCATTTGAAAATCAAAACTATGGAATAGTAGACGTTTCTTTTTTGCAAGCTGAGTTAATATATAATTAAGGTTTTTATATAGGTAAATGAGGTCACAATTGTCGTGAGGAGCCGGCACAAGATCTAATGGACAAGACCAAGACAAGGACCTACTCGTATGTCTAGGTCTAACGGTTGAATAAACAGAAGAAGATAGTTAAATAGTTTTCGAACAATTTATTAAATTTAAAATGTAATTCTTGTTGGTAATAAACGCTTTTAACCTTAAAGGAGAGTTATAACGTTCTAGCTTTGTAACGTAATGTGCCAAATATCGCAAAAGACTTTAAATTACTTGTAATCTATTGGTATCAGTAAACACTATAACACCTAAAAGTCCTGTTTTAACAAACGCTCAGTAAATCACATCCGAACCGCATATTAACCATTATCCCAGCGGCAAGTGCAGTTATTATCGATAAAGATTTATAAGCGGCAATTATCGACGGAAAGCTGTGATATTTGAACCCTTTTGTTTGTAACAGCCGCCAGCAAACAAAGAACAGGTGAACAGTCACCGGGACAGTGTTGCCACGAATGTGCCTTTCTTCACGGTTTTTATTAGGATTTTTTGTCGGACCACAAGTAAATTGTGTCCAGATAAAGGTCGAACTAACACCAGCAGTAATTAGCGGTGATTAATAATCGCTTATCTTGATCGTAGGCCTGCTAGCGTTATAATTGCCTAACATACTGTTACGAAAATTTTTGGAAGACAATTAAATTGTACAAATTGTTATCATTTGTCCGCTTTTGTTGCGCTATCAGCGGCAAACATCTATTCAATCTTAAAAACTGTTTTTTTAATTCAAGCATTACATTTGTTTAACTAATAAAATGGTAATTTTATTATAGTCATTATGTACTACTAAAAGCGGTATGTATCTAAATACTTCATTGTCAAGTAAAACATATCGAAGTCGCTCTCCTATACTTTTACAATAGCTAAAATCATATGTTCCCATTAAATAGTTTGTGTGGGAAAGAAGGGCAAAAACATACAATTCAGGGTCACATTCATCATGTTAGGATGGATATATGTAGAAACCAACACCAATATCTAATAATATTTAATAGCATATTTACTTTAAAAGCTATGGTAGCCCAGCGGTAACACCGTGCGACTCTTTCCAGGACGTCACGGGTTCAAACCCGGGCAGACACCAATGAGTATTTCTGTTAAAGGCTTATGTGTCTAATTGATAATTGCAATATATCACACGCTTTTCGGTGAAGGAAAACATCGTGAGGAAAACTGCAAATCTTTAGAGAATACTGGAGATATGTGTAACCTACCTATCCGCATTGGAGCAGCGTGGTAGGTCTCGGCTCCAATCCATCTCTTCAAAAAACGGAGAGAAGAGGCCTATTTTCAGCAGTGGGATAGTAACAGGCCGCCACTTACTTAAGAAGAAATAATATTAAGTGGAAGTACAAAAAGATATGCAAAATTTTATAACCTACGATCAAAAGTTGAAGGCCTTTGCCCATCAGTGAGCCTTTATGTTAAAAAATATATTATTTTCGATTTCTTTATTCAAAATCAATTTGTTTATTATAAGAGGTTAAGTCACGTTATCTTCGATCGGAGCGTGTCGGCATCGTTTCGCATGCGCCACGGAGCGAGCTGGATTGTGACGGGACGTAGGCTTCCTCGAAATGCGCCTCGAATCCTTCCTACGTCAATCAGAGGGCTAAAGGGACGTCCATTTAATTTATCGATTATCGTAGAAAGGTAATTTTATAGCTTTAAAAGAAATATAGATCAGTAACCTTTTCAAGTGTAACGTTTGATATTGTTGATTGTGGTTATTGTGTGTGACTTTTCCGAACAAAGTATCACAACTGTTGTAGTAACCTTGGTAAATTAATAAGTGATTTGTTTCAGAATATAATGTTAAATTTGTTCATTAATCTATTAATTTGCAATGGTTCTATAAGGCTAAGAGCATAAAGCTATCAACTCTAAAAGCGATAAAAAAACTTCTGTATGCTTTAAACACTGTTATACATTTAATAAAGCACCGTATGGTATACCATACGGTGCTTTATTACATGCCTTTCTTGTAATGGTCACGTATACGTGACCATTACAAGAAAGGCAGGACAAGGAAGTAGGAAGTTATAAGACAAAAATAAAATTTAAGAACTACCACAGACAACATTATCTTCATTGTTATTCTAACAAACGCCGTTAAATTGTTGAAATGTTGTTTGGTATTATAGTAGAAAAAGAAAAATTGCATTATGTCAATATTTTAGACTTATCTAAAAACTTAAAAAAAAAACAATTTATGATGCTTATAATAATTGTACGTACTTAAATAATTATTCCAGAATAATTATTAAAAAAAATGGTTTTATGCTACTTCTATGGTGCCTTTAAGAAATCCTCCGTAAGAAACAAATTAAAGCGAAAAATAATACTTTATAATTTTTGGGGCGCATATTTAACGCTAATGTTTGATATAAATATTTTTGACAAATACCAACTAAGTCATTAATCAAATAATTACGAAGCAGCTACCTGCTTATTATAAATATATTCGACAACGTATCCGTAATATGATTTATTATTATTTGCTAATAATAAGCAATCAAAAAATCAATCTAATCCAATCAAAAAATAATTAAATTCGAATAACCAACTCGTCAACGCAACATCGATACATCGAGCGCGTCACTCGGCCGAGCCCCCGCAGTGCTCAATTGATGCATCGCCTGCTCATCGGCGGCCGACATTGCTCGCCTATTCACTTATTACATACGACATAAGAGGATAATTATCAGCGATCAAAGTATATTTGTTATAAAATTATATGAAAATTCAAATACCTGCAATCTAATAGTATTATTATAGCAATAGTATTTTATATCAGAAACGTATTAAACTACGGTGAGTGGTGGTCATAGTTAATGTACAGAAACCGGCTACATGCACTTTTTATTCTATTGGATGAGCCCAACTATGCAGTTTCAAGCCCATACGCCGCCCTTATACATGAGATCTTTTTACTGGAATCTACAATCTAGCGAAAAATCATTGTTTAGCTTAAGTAAAACTGTTTAAAAAGTAGCCAATTTATTATAAAAGCACTACATCTAATTTTACTAATTTCTGTTTTGTCATACATAATTAATTTACTTACAACTTAATTTTACCAATTGTCATAAAGTTTGCATTTACAAAAGTGATAATAAAATTATTTTGCTATAATCCGCGATGGAGTAAAAAGAATATATCCTTAATGTAGAGTTGACAAAGTAACGCCTAATTCTATAAAAGTTTCCATTTGTAACTGTAGAATATTTATATCGATTCTGTGTGGTTCTGATACAAGTGTGCGTATCGGCTAATACGCTTTAAAAAGAAAGTGTTAAAACTTGTTGTTCTATTTATCTATCTAGGTTCGGGGACGCCTGAATGTGCAGGACGGGTGTTCAGCTCCTGTGTCAGACTATTCGACCCATTTCTCCATGTTCGGACATGGGTTCACTGCTGTCCCGATAGTGCCACCAGCTTTAACCCACCCGTCGCTTTATCAAAACTACTAATATCACTCAAGGGAATATTTATTAGATCCTCAAGTATAATTTCATCCTTACCTAATTTACCCGTCTTACCCGCGGGTAGATTAGTCACTCAACTATATGATGAAGACTCGTTTCTTTCTCTCCACACTCTAGGTACGTTGAATTTTCCTTTTTTCTCATTATTGACATGTATTTGTTTAACAGACAGTAAAAGCAACGGCATGTTACAATCCCACTTCTGGGCATAGGCCTCCTCTCTCCGTTTCTGGAGAGAAGGTTTGGAGCTAAGACCTACCACGCGCCTCCAATTCGGATTGGTAGGTTACACATATCCCCAAATTTCTCTAGAGATATGTAGATTTCCTCACGATGTTTTCCTTCACCGAAAAGCGTGATAAATTGCAATTATCAATTAGACAGGCAGTGCCGAGTAGTAATACCTGTTATTATTGCCACGTTTTCCCTGCTATGAAATAAGCTTTTTTAGTTTTCTTTGTATCGATAGGTTTGAGAAAAATCTTCGATTTTCTGAACATTGCAATCCCTCTTCTTTTGTTCGCTTCTCTTTGTATATTTTTTTCTACAACACGCTTTATAATAAAAACTAGCGGCCTGCCCCTGCTTCGCACAGGTATAAAATATATATCCCATGTCAGTCAGTGTAAAAAAAATGATTAAAATCGATCCAGTAGTTTTGATTTATTCATTACTGCCCGTGGCCGTAGCGTTAAATTTGGAGAAAAACAATTTCCTTTCCCTATACCAAGAAGATTTCCTGCTATCTTTGGAATATCTAAATTCATATAGTACATTATTACTTACTATTTATTTAAATTACATACTGTACAGGGTCATATTGATCAATATTAAATAAAAAATATATTTAAGGTTCTTAATTGGATAAGGATTAATGCTGTATTGTATAAAAATTGCTTTGAACATAAGGCATCATTTTTCGTAAAAAGTAAATGACAAAAACTGCTATTGTGGGTTATCCATAAGAGATAGACATATACTATCGCGGACTTTTCTGTAGACCTTTTCATGGTGAACAAATACTTAGTACATCATTTTGATAAATCTCGTAGGGTTTAGCCTGCGTTTGCAATGTAAGCGGAAAAAAATGTAATTATTTACGACATCACATTAGAAACCTCAAAAATTACAGTATTTCTCTACTCCATACTGAATGTTATTAGACATGTAAACCTTCCGCTAAAATCACTCTATCTATTAAAAAAAACCGCATCAAAATCTGTTGCATAGTTTTAAAGATTGAAGCATACATAGGGATATACGGACATAGGGACAGACAGAGAATGCGACTTTGTTTTATACTATGTAGTGATATTATTTATTTTTACAATTGATTAGACAATGTCTTTACATACAACATTCATAGCTTTCTTATCATTAGACAATATCAACTTGAAAGAAGGACATTTAGTTACGCCTCCGGTCGCTGCTAAATTCGAAGTGCTATAGGTCTAAGCGCGGCCTCCTCGCGGGATTTTAAATCTGTAATATCTCCGAAAATGTTCACTTAAATAACATGCTGTAAACGGCAATATTGATCTATATTAAATCAACAATTTATTTAAGGTACTCAATTGGATAAGGATTAATGCTGTATTGTATAAAAATTGCTTTGAACATAAGGCATCATTTTTCGTAAAAAGTAAATGAAAAAAACTGCTATTGTGGGTTATCCATAAGAGATAGATATATACCATCGCGGACTTTTCTGTAGACCTTTTTATGGTGTACAAATACTTAGTACATCATTTTGATAAATCTCGTAGGGTTTAGCCTGCGTTTGCAATGTAAGCGGAAAAAAATGTAATTATTTACAGAAACCTCAAAAATTACATTATTTCTCTACTTCGTATTGAATTTTATTAAACGTACAAACCTTCCTCTGGAATCACTCTATCTATTAAAAAAAACTGCATCAAAATCGGTTGCTTAGTTTTAAAGTTTTATGCGTACATACGGAAATATGGACTTTGTTTTATAATATGTAGTGATGGTAAGTATATTTCTTCCAGGTTAGCATTTCGATGTAATAATCACTACAGTGGCCTAATCCTAATGTGTTACCAAAGTGCCTCTAAACATATCATGATACAATAGACCGTTGGTATATATTAAAAACATAAAACTAATAAATTTATAGACTTTTAATCATATTCAAACGAGAGTTCAAATTTTTGACCCGATGTATATTTATGAACCGCTAACCGTGGCCCATCGATCAAAGCGAGCGTTTTACTGCAGCCAATCGCATGGATAACAATCACGTGCAGGTGTGCGAACACGGATTCGGTACAACCCTTTCTCAAGTTCACTAGTCATAGCTTAACTAAATTTGCAGATTTGCCACTTTACGCTGAACAAAAATCGTATCTTTAATATTTAAATAAGTTAATCTTATATATATTCGGAATCTCGGACACGGCTCTTACGATTTTCCTAAAATTCAGCATGCAGGATGTAGAAAGCCTGAATAAAGATGAGTAAATTAATCCAAACATAAATAATACATATCAATTATTATCTCACAGTCGAGATATTAGAAGTAAGAAATAATACCTAACACATTACCTATATAAACTAATTAATCTACTTAAATGCTTGCATAAGCTTTTGCTTATGCAAGAAAAACTAATGAGAATATTATGTAGGCATTTAAGTAGCTACATATTGTATAGTAATAGGTAAAATGTAAGATTATCTACTAGTATTCTGTGGCAAACTTCGATCTTGTCATCGTCAACAGAAGAACAATTTTTAATTTATGTCGACAAAATTCTCAGTTTGGCACATCTATATCCAAAGGTTCTTTAATCTTTGACGCTATTCTAATTCGTTTATTGGGTCCCATATATAAAGATACTGAAAAAATACCATTTGTTAGTAAAATTTAACTAAATATCTACAAAGTTGTTAACTATGTTGTATTTTAGGTAAGATGTGATGATTTTACAGTCGATATAAACCGACAGTTAATATCGGATAACTCTATCAATTGCTTGAGGGATCCTCGGCATTATTTGATGGGTTATTTTTATTGTCGCTATCAATATGTGGTACTAATTAAGTATATCTTAGATTTTATATTGGCTACTTTTTGATACCTAGTATATCCAAATCTATAGAAACGTTTCAGTATTTCGTTAGATTCATTTATAAAAAAAACAGTTAATCTAATTTCAACTCATATGTAACTCATATGTAGAAAAATATATTCATGTATTTTTTGTTTAATTACGTAACTGCGCTGACTAAGGTAAGTTGACCCGCCGTGCAGTATGAGTAGAATAGACCACCCTCATTTCTTATAGAAGTGACGTAAAAGGCGACTAAGGTAAGTAGACGTCAGGCAGGTAGCCGTTCGTAAATACCTAGCCAAATCATGTGAAAACATGTTTATATCATGTTGAACAGACCTCACTTAGATTGGGATAAGGGCAGGAGGATTTTGATGAGTAGAGAGAGACATTTAGAGAGATTACAATTGATGTGGTTAAAAAAAGAAAATTGATCCGTAAATTATATTAATATAAATTTTGATAACTGTACTAAATATCGAGAGAATTCTAAATATATGGCCACAAAAAAGAATTTGCAGACCCGTGCCACGTGACAACTTTAAAAGATGTGGTTTAATTTTGCGGTTTCCGAAATTTTCAAAAGATGCCATTCGTTTTCGACAATTTAGTGTCAAACCGATCTATAAAGCCTTTGTTCCAATATCACCTGCTGTTCGCACAAAAACGAAAATACTTTCTTTTCATCCTTTAACGAGGTACAGAAATTTTGAGAAGCTTGTAACCAAATTTAAAATGTAATGTGTATAATTATATAAATTTAACCGTATACATAGAAATAATTTTATTCGGAAAATTGGAATATACGCATAGAAAACTACAAACAAAAAAGAAGTCGAACCATTAATTTGTCGAAATTGATCTCGTTTCGCTTTAATTTTACCTCAGGTGCTCACCTCTCTAGTTTTCAAATATGTTTACTAGGGAAGACAATTTTTTTGTTTAAATTTATACGTAAATTCATTATTTATAGATAATAATAAATAAATATATGGGACACTTACACACACGGTCGTCCGTCCCCAAATTTAGTATACAAATAAATGTGTTAAACAGAAAATAGCCACACTGGTAATCTGGCACACATTTTATTCAACACAGCACAAAAAAAGAGCCGGCCTTTGAAATTACATTAACAAAAACCTTGTAAATGTGGTGTACGGTTCAGCAACACTCATCGCCGTACAAATCCAAATGTCACGTGAGATGTGTTTAACACTTCAGTAACCGATCGGACCACAACAATAGATAGAAATATTATCTCTTCCCGCTCGCCAAATAGAATAAATTGTTACATGCGATTACACTCACGAATTTGACTCGAAGGAATTCGGGTGCGTTAAGACAGAGCTATGAGGTTTTTTTTAGATTTTTTCCCGTGATAACCGCGGTAGGTAGCCAGCGAACCATCGGTAGCTGACTTCGATATACTCGCGTTAGTTTAAACAAATCGTATGGTGTCTCTTTGGATCATATCAATGCTTTCGACCAAGACTTCGTTCGGTTTGAGACGCGCCGCTCGCTCGAGACGATATCCGTTATTAGTTGTCTTTATTAGTTATTTTTAGTTCATACTTCTTCCATCATCCTGCTGCTCTCATCCCACTCTAAATGGGATCGGCTAAACATTTTATGAACATGTTGTAACATGATTTGGCTACGTATTTTACGACCGAACACTTGCCTGACGTCAACTTACCTTAGTCGTATTTTACGACACCTCAGTAAGAAATTAGGGTGATATATTCTACTCAGCCGGATACCACACGGAGTTTCATACTTCTTATATATAAAATATTATAACTTCGAGAATATCAACGCATAACTATGAACTTTAGCACTGGTCAAAAAGAAAGTCATAGATATTAAATATATTTGGTTTATTCCATATTAAATTTATGGTAGGATTATTTCTTCTAGGGTAAGGTTATTCCTCTCCTATTAACTAAGTAATTAAAAGAACTACTCTACTAAAAAGTCCCTGATGCCATTTATCTATCTTTAAAAGATAGATTAGCATTCCCAATGGAATGAAGAGCAGGTATAATATGCTCTATTCCTGTGCGAATCGTAGGCTGAACAATATCAACAAACTTTACCATTAAGTATATCAGGTTTATTTAATAAATATCACACTTTACAAGCGATTAAGTCTATTTTCCCTTTACACTACGAATAATATCCGATAGCGTTTAGTAGTTTATGAGTCATCTAGTGTCAATGTATATACCGCTATTATTTGGTAGTCTTGTCGGTTCCTTCACAGGTCGTTATAACCCATCATTGTTATTTGACATCAAAAAGACGATATTGTTAGGTAAAAAACCATTTATGATTTAGTTAATAAAACGTTACCGTGCTTGCGCGGATTGATTATTGGATTGCAAATCGAAATTGAAAAAATTGAAATATAAACTCCAAGTGGGGTTGGACAACGTGTTTTAAACGTGTTGTCACATGATTTTGCTACGTATTTCACGACCGGCCGCCTGCCTGACGTCAACATACCTTAGTCGTATTTTACGACACCTCGGTAAGAAAGAGGGTGGTCTATTCTACTCAACCGAAAACCACAATATGGATCAACTTACCTTAGTCGCCTTTTACGATACCTCGGTAAGACATGAGAGTGGTCTATTCTATTCAGCCGGATACCACTAACCTGATTTGATTGCCAAAACGAAATTTGTTTTATTTTAGGTCAATGATGCTTCACCGGAATTTGTGTAGATAGTCTTTTTAGATTTTAATTTGTGTATTATAGTCTTTTTGTGTAGATTGTCTTTGTGTGTTTTCTTTTCTTTTAAACGTGAAATACAAAAATAAGAGACACTTGACATTTTCAAATCGATACAAAAACAATTTCTTGGAATATTCAAATATTCAAAATCTCCCTTGAAAGTGAGAGTAGACAGAGCTTTACACTCGTAAATATCGTAAAAGTAGCCGTGTGCATAATACTTTACTATTAAATTGTATCATACTAAACGAATTGTAGATAGACAAAGACATAGAATATCTTGCTATATAAAACACGCCTTTCTATATCTGGTACTGACTGGTTTTAGGACAGCCCCGTAAACGTTGACGAATTTTTTTCAAGAGACGATAAGATAAAGGCAAAGGTCACCTTAACCTTAAGCTATGTTCCCAATACATTACAAATAACGTAAATTTAAAAATTACAACAAAAATCCCAAGTACCGTGAGGCTTCCGACGATTAAAACAATTTCGTTCGTGTTGTGTTTTGTACTTTTTGTGAGAGGCTAACGTCATATCATGTTTCCATAAAATCATCGGAGCGACTATTATTGTTCTGTCGAACTTTGCTTTAACAGATCTTCAGGTGCTATTACAATGTGAACCCTATGTGTATATAGATTGTTTCTGTATTCCCGTGTATGTGATTCAAGTTAGGGCTTTCAGTGACGTAACAGTAGCATGCCCAGTAGCCTAGGTAACTTGATAAGGTGGATATCGCTCTGCCTCCGTTCGAGTATTCGGCGCGATTAAGATGAGAATTATTTTGTTTTAATATTTTCCATATTACCCTATCTTTGATAAACGATTACACTGTGAATATAAATTGTAATGCAGTACTATTTTATTGATTATTGCTGATAGTCTTTATAATATTAGTACGTATGTGAAACTACCTACCTATACTATCTGTACTAAGATATAAAGCTAAAGAGTTTGTTTGTTTGTTTAAACACGCTAATCTCAGGAACTACTGGACTGTTTTGAAAGATTTGTGTGATATAGTGTAAGATAGCCCATTTATTGAGGAAGACAATAATCTATATAACATCACGCTAAATTGAATAGGAGAGGAGCAGCAATAAAAATTATTACGAAAACAGAAAAATTTAGAGCTTTCCTTGAGTGCGCAAAGGAAAATGTTATTCAAAACTTTCTTATAACTCACGATAACAACTTTTATGTTCAAAATTTCAATTCGTGGAAAAATTTGAGACACACTTGATTGAACTAGTATGACTTAAAATGTTGTATTACACATTATATGTAGGAACAGTATTTTAATCAATCTTCTTTATGATTTTCACTTAAGAGAACTTTTAAAACGTTACCCAAGCGTAATCAGCACGACTTAATTTTTTTTTTTTTTTCAAGTTCTTTTTCATCAAGCATTTGAAAAAGTTATGTACAAAAACAAAATTCTTTTTTGATAGTATGAAATAATTAATCGACTACATTTTAAAGAACCGTATCTACAAATTTGCCTTATAAAGCATAGACTTGTCGTTTTTTTTTATTTAAAACTAAAATTTTGATTTTTTACAAATAGTGGGAACCTTGTTTAAATAAACCGAAACTCCCCCAAATAGACCACTTTTGCTTTCATCCAGCGATTCCTTAATATTTAAGGCGTAGTTGAAATTGTAAACAAGTTTAATGTAAGAAAATGAACTTTTATTAATGCATGTTATATTATGTAATATATGTGTACAAAACACGTGACTTTATAAAATATATGTATCCATATAATAGGTGTATCGAAGCGAAAAATAGACATCTGGCAATTGGTAACGGTCGCCATAAAAAGTCGAACTTTTTTTGGTAAATTCAGTAGCTTTCCGCGTCACCGATTTTGTTACCTTAGTTTGTATTGAATTTTATGTGTTATGTTTATACAAAAACTTATCACATTTGAACACTAATCAAGGGCTTCATAATTTATTACATACATATATAAAAATAATTGTCGGAATATGTAAATATGAGTCTGAAAGCGGACCCCGGGTCTTGGGGACATCGCTAAGAAGAAGAAGAAGAAGAAGATATATGTAAATAATTGGTTTATGATATACCTAGTAGCAATATCCCGCGGTTTCACCCGCGTACATAGCGATCTCATGGCAGTGGAATGTCTACTAAGTCTATAGATTAATGTTTGTTAAATATATCATCAATAGTTTCCCTAGCGCATGCGATGATAGATTTTTATGGTTAATTTTTTACACCTTATTAAATTTTAATACGGATCCGTATTTTTTTAAATGTAATATAGCCTATGTTTCTCAGTAAAGATTCAGCTTTCCAATGTTGACAGAATTTTTGAAAACGGTCTATTAGTTTTTGTGTGAAAACATTACACATACAATTACACATACAAACAAACAAACATACATACAAATTTTTCCTCTTTATCATATTAGTATAGATTTCAAATGTTATTGAAATTATCTACCTTTTTCTCGTTCAAAAGTGAATTATAAATTCACTTGGAAAAACCTACTCGTACATGTCTTAATCTACTATAGGACAATTGCACACACGTTCATCCATCTCCAAATAGTAACTTAATACTTGTGTTATGGGTAACAGACAACTCGGCGATATATACATTGGTATATAGTTTTAAATTCATCCTTAAATTGATACACCTAAAATCGAAGAACAACAATTTTTTTTAAGATAATGATTGCCTTCGGCGGAATCGAACCCGTGACCCGTGGACCCGCCAACGGGTCAGCCGAGTATATACTATACTAGCTTTTATTCGCAACTTCGTTCGCGTTGAATGTTGTCGCGTGATAAATTGATAATAGATGGCGATTTTCAATGTCATCTTATTCCTGTAGAATTAACAAGATTTCTATACCCTATATGTTACCCCGGTGTGTAAAGAATAATTGTGCCAAATTAAATCGATATTCGTTCATTTTCATTTCGCCGCGAAAGAGTAACAAACATACATCCATATTCGCAAACTTTCGTATTTATGATATTAGTAAGAGTAGGATAGAATATCCATTGTACGATTGAATTAAAGAAATATATCTGACAGCCGGCTCCTTTTAAAATTTACGGTCATATAGCATGCTATAAAACAACGCCTGATCGTGGTTCACATTAAAGGCAACATAAAAAATAAACTTAGACATCAGAAATGAGGGCAATCAAAGATCTTTACTGGAATTATTACAAAAAAATAGAGCATATCAAAAAGCTTTGGCTCCCACCTACCGAGTTCCCATTGCACGTCACACGCTCACGAAACAAAATACCGGGATGATAATATTGTAGGACGCCTTATCGAAGCGTTTATTTTAATTCAATCTGTCAGAAAAGGGACAAAAAACAAGAGTTGGGCATAGCTACTGGGCGCCTCGGGACTTGATCATGTGAGCATATAAAATTCCATCACTCAAGACAACCATTATTTTATTATGCTCATATTTTATATGTTCATTTTTATTTTTACATGCTGTTTCAACTATATATGTGTGTGTATGTGTGTAATATACATACATGTACATCTGTATATATAACCAACACTTTGAGCATACAGATTTAACTCAAAGTTTATACATGTTGGTGCATATATGTATATAACCGACTCCTCTAAAATCAGTTTTACGTACTTTGTGCATACAGATTTATTTCAAACTTTATACATTTTTATACATGTACATGTATGTATATAATCGACTCCTCTAAAATCAATTTTAACCCGCTCTGAGCATACAGATTCAAGTCAAACTTTATACATATTTATACATACATATACATGTACATCTATGTATATAACTGACACCTCTAAAATCAGTTTTAACCCTCTTTGAGCATACACATTTATTTCAAACTTTATACTTGTTTATACATGTACATGTATGTATATAATATACTCCTCTAAAATCAATTTTAACACACTTTGAGTCCAACTTTATACATGTATATACATGTATGTATCTGGCTCTTCTCGGTAGGAACAGCTTTCCGAACCAGCAGTAGAGTTGACAATTCAAAAGCACTCGTTTACAAGTTCATTTGAATAAAGAATATTATGAATTTGAATTTGAATATATAACCGACTCTTCTAAAATCAATTTAAACCCATTTTGATTTGATTTAATTCAAACTTTGTACATTTATCAAGAACCGATGACAACACAATAATTTGAGAAATTCGTATAACTTTTTTAAAAATAACTTAATAAATAATCGCGTTAAAACGGAACAAAATATTTTTAATAAAAACTTAAAACACGCTTTATAAAAGGGTCATACATCGAGTTCAACCCAAAAAATAAAAGTTAATATAGCTATAGTAATCATAATAAAAGAAAATATAAGTAAGTAAGTAACTAGACTAATCTATTAGACACATAAGTTTTAATAGAAAAACTCATTGGTGTCTGCCCGGGTTTGAACCCATGATCGTCTCTAGAGATTCACACGGTCGCACCGCTAGGCCATCACAGCTCAAAAATATAAGTATCATTGTGAAAATTGTGGATTATTGCGTAGGGGCGCTTTGCGCCTGCTTTTAATCCGTACATACCGAACGCTTATATTAAAGTGACCTTATTCGAAAAAGTATTTTGTGGCAAATTGCAACAAAGCATTGCAAAGCGTCTACAAAACTCGTGAGTATTAAAGAGACCCATAACTTGGAAAAAGTTCGTAGCGTGATGTCATAGATAGGATTGAAATAAGGATTTCATTGTATTTAACTTAATTAAGCCTATTTTTGCTTTCGGTCACTTTAATACTAGGCGTGCGATATATTAATTATTTAATTTTTTTTAATATTCTTTATTCAAATAAACTTATAAACCAGTGATTTTGAATCGTCAACTCTACTGCTGGTTCTACAGAGAAGAGCCAGCAAGAAACTCGGCGGTTGCTCTTTTAAAAATATAATTCTTATGACTAATTACATTTAGTCATTACTGTCTTGTACACACTGTGCTGTGCACTGTACTGTGTCTTGTACTAAGCGAGCTATATCCACACATTCTTATCTTCTAAGTAATCCTCAACAGTATAGTAGGCTTTCTGGATCATGGATATTATTTTTCATTTCTTACTTTCATTTTTATTTCAATGTGCTATAAAACGTATTTTTGTTAGTGTAAACTATATTTTTGTATATACGGCCGGTTATTTTAAAATGACTATACAATATTTTTTGGACAAATTGGTGGGAATTCCGCTTGATTGCACAGTTCGCAAGTTTGCGCGTTAATTGTCAATTAATGTCCAATATAAGCATGTTTAAAATGAAGTTATAATTCGAACGGGTCAGAGATGCTGGAGTCGAGTTTCGCGGTGGAGACGAGGCGCGCGCGACCGCGCAATTTCATTACCCTGTCCACGTTATTGCCACTTATTTAGGGTTGCCAGTCTTTTTATATCTTTGATTAACAAAGTACAACAAATTCATTATCATCATCTTTCTGCCCTTATCCCACTCTAAGTGAGGTCGGCACAACATATTATAAATATGCTGTCATATGATTTGGCTGCGTTTTTACGACCGGCCGCCTGTCTGACGTCAACTTACCGTAGTCGTATTTTACGACACTTCGGTAAGAAAGAGGGTGGTCTATTCTACTAAACCGGATACCACACGGTGGGTCAACTTACCTTAGTCGCCTTTTACCTACTACACCTTGGTACGAAATGAGGTTGGTCTATTCTACTCAGCGATATTATACCAAACGGCTAAAAGTACACCTAATTATTTATACTTCATACCTGGTATTCACACGGATCACGGGTTCAAACTTAGGGCGGTCACCAATGAGTATTTCTGTTATAATATAATTTAGAATTTGATATATCTTTTATCGTACATAATTATTGCAAATTGTTATTTGGAATTTTCACGCGCTTATCATTGAAAAAAATATCGTGACAGAACCTATTTTTTCAGAATTCTGGGAATTCTTTATTCTTGATCCCTTCTCTTCATAAAGGAGAGAGTAGACCTATGACCTGCTAAGGTATAGGAAAATAGGAAAAGATGTCGTATTTCCAAAATAAAATTAATGTTTTATATAAACTCATTTTATCGTTTTCATAGGATAAGCCATTCGTCGTTTATGCTAGTCCTACAAAAATTACATATTTAAATGCTTATACTTATACTATTAGAAATACACGCCATCTTAAACCGTTCAGTCTATAAAATGTTTATAAAATACCTACTATTCAACACATATTAATCCTTATTTAATTGATTTAGAACTTTTTGGAAACGAAACTACCTTGGATATTATATTACTAAAGTAATATATTGTTATACTATATTAATTTTTTTGAATATCATTTATCGGCAAAGAAGTGAATAGAAGATAAGAGTTATTAAGTGTAATGATTAATTGTAATTATTTCTAGTATAAGTTTACAAAGACTCCCATGAGCAGTCTTGGCGACGATAACAATAACAAAACCACATCTACCTGCCGATTATTAAACGATAAACCGTGTAATTTATCAAATTATCAAAAAATTATATTCCGGTAGTCAGTGGCCAGTTATATCATTTTTTGTGGCGCTCCCCCAAAACTTGTACCAAAAAAACAGGTCAGACGCACGCGACACGCGATCCGTGGCGTCTCTGTATAAAAAATTAAACAATAATAATCAAATCTGTGTGGGTTAGGTCGATATTAAACGGCAATAAATTATCCTAATCGGTGTAAGCTATTTTGCAACTTTGGATTTAGATTCTATACGTGTCCAAAGTTTGCCGCCCCTACGCATTTAAGTTGAGAGTATGTTGATCGGACTGAGATTAATTTTAGCGCAAACTCAGATACAAAAAAGAATGACATTATAATTTGCTATAATCTCCCATAAATTATAGTGGATAAAGTAAAACCTAGTTTTATAAATTATGGAAATCAGATGAAAAAGAAACGAAAATGACAAATATTTGACTTAGTAATTATATAATACAATCACTATCATAAATGAATGATGATTCGGGCTTAATATATCCATTTTTATATATTTTTTTACCGTTCATTAAGAATAATTCTACGACGCACGCATACCCTAATTTTTTCAGAAATTATCTCTGTTTTTCTTATATTTCAGCATGTAAAACCAGAAATGAGTGTTCGAGTTTCTTACATAAATATATAAAAAACTTAAACATATTGCTATTTAGCAATACTCACTGTTTTTAACACAGTGATATTAGTAACATTTAACCTCTTTGATTATTTGATCTAAACTAAACTGGAATTTGAGAAAATAATATTGTTTAAATAAGGAGTATGACTCCTTAAAAAAAAGAAAAACAAACAAGCGGCAATTATAAATTTACGCGTATTTGGTTTCTGTTACTTTGTAAGTTCACCAAATGGCACGCTCGCCTCTAAAACAAAAAAATTAAATAAACTTAACGTCTTATAATATCGGTAATCAATAAAAAAAATCTTTAAACTATATTTATGCAAGATCTCCTTACGAGTGTTTAAAAATACCTATCGTGACTTTTATAGTACAATATTATATTATAATAATATTATTTTTCAATTATACCCACAAAGAAAACCATCAACTGTAATATAAACTTAAAACAATTAAAATAGTTAAGTTATATATAAGAAATATTATTTCATAACATACATATTGAAGTATAAATTGTATATAATTTCTAGAGATACATCATCGCGCCATCTATAAAAGTATTTTGTATTTACATAGAAACAACGTCCTCTGTTGCAAAATATCCGAATTTTGTTGTACTGCTGTCTGTACAGCGCTATCTATTCAATATTGTTTGTATTAGGTAATTAGGTCAATAATTAAATTACTATATAGTTCCATACAATTGCAATAGATGGCATTATTAGTAACTACTTTAGCTTTTTTATTATAAGTACGGTCGTTTTAATTTTTACTTATGCTATCTTTGGAATTGAAATACCTTGTATTCCTATATTTCTTAATATAATTATGTACAATCGTTGTGGTTGCGATGTCTTATTTGACTTTTAATGCTCATTTAAATGTGTAGGTACGGAAAAAATATTTTCGATTTTAATTAGTATTTAGCGTTTTGTGCCAATACAACTTCCCTGTCTTATTCCGAATATGTATACCGAATGTATATATAAATAAATGTTTGTCTGTATTTCCTTCATTAATTCCTAAACGGCTACACCGATTTTAATAAAGTTTTCAGACAATCTTTTAATGAATGATGATGATGACTGATTCTGTAAAGTTTGGTGTTGATCAGAACATTTGTTAAGTTTTGTTTCGAGGAGCATTTGAAACCAAACCGAGCCACGGCAAAGCGTGGCCGAATCTACAGTACTAAATATACATTGTCAATTTTTTCAGATGTATGAATAGATAAATAATAATATTTAATGTATATTGCATAAAAAATATTAGCATTCTACACTCCTTCTTTGTCTTAACTATAACTGTGCCAAATTTCATAATCCTCTGCTCGCGTAATTTTCGTTAAAAGTGGTAAGTACAAAGTTTTTGCTTCATATATCAATAAGTGCACATATTACGTACCGTATAAAAAGGCGATTAAGGTAAGTGTCATGTGGTATCGGCTTAGCAGAATAGACCACTCTCATTTCTTACCAAGTTGTCGTAAAAGGCGACTAAGGTAAGTGCCTTGTGGTGTTTGGCTGAGTAGAATAGAGCACCCTCATTTCTTTCCAAGTTGTCGTAAAAGGCGAAGGTAAGTTGACGTTAGGCAGGTGGCTGTAGTAAAATACCCAAATCACATCACAACATAGTTAAAACATTTTGTGCCGACCCATTTAAAGTGGGGTTGAGTTTATTTTCAATTTCCCCTCTCCTAGTACTTTGATGCGCGTTATTTTTAAATTTGATTGATTATAATTATATAATTTTAAAATCATAATGTTAAGCATGAAATGGTAAGTAATGTATTTAAGTGTGTATTGTATCCAAATAGCGCATTGTACGTGACCATTTAGAATTTTTTTTGTTAAAAGATAGAAACTTGGTTGGAAACTTAATACTTAGCTCTATCAAAAACTAATTTCCCCCAAAATACTCCCAACCATTTAACACTCTCACCATTAAAGCACTGTTAAGTGAGCGAAATTCGCAAAATAATCCGCTGGGTAGTTTCCATTTATCGCTAATAGTCAGATCGACAGAGACTGGGTGGCGGATTTAAGTATACAAAATTACTTATATTCAAAAGAATCTTTCAATGCATAAAATTGTTTATACCTTTTCAACATTTGAAACTCTTATTCGTGTACCAAATAAATTTATTCCCCAGACCTAGTGAACTCTAAATGAAATATGTATTTACTTTTTCTCAAACCCGATGTTTTTTCTCACTGTTTATGCGCTAACAAAGAGCATATGTATTCCGTGAGCGTAAAAAAAGACTTTGATATTTCATCCATTAATGTCAATCTCATGTTCTTAGCTAGCGAAACACGTTTTGATGTCGTAATAACGAAATATTAGGTTTCTTGTAAACAGCGTCTTTATTGATTACATTTCTTTTAACTTTTGTACTTTTGTAGACAGAAAATGATTGAGCACTTTTTTCAATGCCCTTCTATTATTGGATCAGTGGATAGATAGTGATCCATAACCGCTACCTAGTAGACCAAAGCTGCCTTTTTGGTCCCTTCTAGTTATCTAGCTCTAGCTAGGCCATATAAATTATTTGTCATGATTCGTTGACAATGTTTGCTGCATTGTCTTATTCGCAACTAAAACATGTTATAATTGAAGACCAAAGCTCACCAACAAACTACTAAAAGCCCAGAGTCGCTCCGCGGGCTATGGAAAGTACTATGTTCTGAGTATCTCTGCCTTATCAAATCAGAAATGAGGACCGGAAGGAAGGACCAAAGGCACTGAGGTCACGAAGCTAAAGGGATGGGCGGGGCACATAGTTCAAAGAACCGATAAATATGGTGGGGTCTTAAGGTGGTAGAATGGCGACCCCGCATCGGTTGGATCCTGGCGTCATTAGATCATATGTTATGGAAGACCTTTGAAGAGGCCTGCCCAGCAGTGGACGTTTATATATTGAAGAGAGAGAAAGTGAGAATTTTTAATATTATACTTGAATGGCCCGTTGGCGCTGGTGGCAGTAACCCAGATTCACAATTTTTTAGTTCTTCGGGTCTGGGTATGAATTAAAATATGTATTTAAATATTCAATTAAAATAGATTTACCAGCTGTTGGTATCACACCACCCATAACATAAGTATTTTAATAAATTTGTGGTAGGACGACCACGTGTGTAATTGTCCCATATATTTATTTTGAATAGAACTAAAAATACCCCAACGATATGTACAATGTTTCAACTGTTCTACAATGAATACTTTTTCTTCGGAACGCGAATAATGCTTAAGAAAGAAAAGAAATGCTTAGAATTTTTGCTGCGCAATAAGTAGAGGAAACTATGTTTTTATGAATAGTTTTTCAACGGAGTTCCCATATCTTTGTGGAAAACTAGTTCTGCTTTTTATGCTCTTAAGAAATAGGTAGTTAGTTAATATTAAAATTGTAACATTATTAGTAGCACTGCAATCCTGCTAAAAAGCGATTGTATTCAATTTTTTATTTTCCAATACAATTACAAGTAAAAAGATGGTAGTACATAAATATGTTCTCAGTTTTAATATACGAGTAAGCTTTCAGATATGAAGAATTTTATATATGAACAACAGAAAAATTGGACTCAAATTCTCTCGTTTATTGGCAATTTTTATGTAATATGTTTTGTATAGCTTCTTTATTGCCTAGTCGTTTGTAATTTAACATTCTTAACATTAATATTATAAGTCTACAGCATCTTCATTTTGATTCCGACAGCTCCGACAGTAGATTAGATCCATAGTTACGATCCTTACCGATCATCATCTTCCTACCCTTATCCCACTCTAAGTGGGGTCGGCACAACATGTTATAAACATGCTGTCACATGATTTGGCTGCGTTTTTACGACCGGCCGCCTGCCTGACGTCAACTTACCTCTGTCGTATTTTACGGCACCTCGGTAAGAAAGAGGGTGGTCTATTCTACTAAACCGGGTACCACACGGTGGGTCAACTTACCTTAGTCGCCTTTTACGACACCTCGGTAAGAAATGAGGTTGGTCTATTCTACTCAGCCGGATACCACACGGCGGGTCGACTTACCTTAGTCGCCTTTTACGACACCTCGGTAAGAAATGAGGGTGGTACTATTCTATTCAGCCGGATACCACACGGCGTAGTTACGATCCTTACCGATCGTGATCTTAAATTCATGACAGGCACCAATGAGTTTCTAATAAAACTAATGGGAATAATTTAATTATACAATTTAATACGCGCTTTTTTCTGAAGGAAAACATCGCCAGGAAACCTGAATAAATTAAGAGAATTCTTGGGATGCATGTAACCTACCAGCCCGTATTGGAAGAATGTGGTAAATGTTAGTGAAACTTTAAAATACAGAAACCTACGCCTATGCTGCACACTTAGCAAATTAAAAATTAAATGAGTTCCATTCCACCCACTAGTATTTAGTAATTTCCCTACGTTAGAGAAACCACAATTAGGTCTAAAGGTTACAACATAGTTGTAATGACTTTATTTATAAGACCGTAGAGATTTTGTAATGAAATAGGTCGCACATGCCGCTGTGATAAATAACTCAAATCAATGTTTAAGATTAATATCAAATAGCTAATAGAATATTTGGAACAGTAGTGGAAAAATGTACATTTCTCTAAAAACACGTTTCTGTTATTACACCATGAAATTTAAAAAAAAATTCTAGCTGTAAACGTAACAATAAAAATAGCATAACAGTAAGTAATTAAGGTCACAGTAAAAAATACGAGAATTTAACTAATCGCTGGGTGGATGATTAAATTGAATTAATTAAAAAACTACGTAATTCACTAAGGTCGCACCCAAAAGCAATTAATTAATACCTTTCAGGAATATACACATTCTTTTTTTTAAGACATGGTAACTTAACTTAGACCCTCTAATTCAGTGAAACTTTTAAAAACACTTGTAAAAATGGTATTATCAGGATGTTTTTCTTATTGGTTTTTTAGAGTTGACGATTCAAAAGCACTTGTTTAGAAGTTTATTTGAATAAAGAATTTTTTGAATTCAAATTTGAATTTATAGTAAAGCGCTTGATATGTTTAGTTTTCCTGTTTCCAGTTTCCTCACTTCGTGTTCCCTCTTCATATCGTGAAGAACTTTAGAGTCTTAAATGTTCAAATTTTTAGTATTCCTCAAACCAATCCGAGTTTTTTTAGTGATATAGTCAAACGTTTTTCCTGTCAGACATGAGAAAAATAATTACATCTGCGACCCTCGTCCGTTTCAATCTTTAGTTAATTTCTACCTAAAGATCCAATTAACTGGGATTAAATAAGGTATTAGATATCTACAATATCATCTAATGGCAAAGTATTGGGGGTCCGTAATTAGTTATATCTCGATATAAATCGGTGTATATATCCCGAATTTTCTTTTAATTTGCAAGAGGATTTTAACGTTCAAACGATAAATAGCACAATCACTCTTAATTGCTCTCTTGTGCGTGCTTCGTTGTGGAAACTGAATATAAATTAATTAATCGTTATTAAATCTTAAGCGCTTATAACAAAGTAATTAATGTCTTTACAAGTTCCTAAATGATTAAATATCGTAATATTTCGCTTTCAAGCTAAGATAACCTTCTTCATTAGGGAAAAGCGTTTGACTCAAACGCACTATATTATTCATTTTCAAAAGATTACACCATCAAATGTTGCTAAAAATAATAGAAGAGGAAAAATAATACCTAGTGAAATAAACTCAAGCATTTGAACCAGATAAGTAAGTGCAACTCACTTTACATTATAGAATGTATTTCAGTATGATTTTAAAAATCTCTTTTACATTTTCTCCTTATTTAGAATCTGTATGAATAAGATGCTGTCCCGACCCATGTCACCTACCCATCTCTCGTTTCCAAATCTCATTCTCTGTCCCAAATTCAATAGTTTTTCGAATTATTTTATTAAAATTTTTCTTACTTTTCCTTAGTTCAAACCCAAAGATCGAAATGTTATTATTAGTTAATATTGATGGGTCACTTAAATCATCACATTATTTTAAATATCTTCAGGTATCTTACCAAAAAAAAGAATAGAATTTTTAAATTAAATTTTCATTTATATACGTGAGTAATTAATAGAAATTAATGTGTATATGCGTGCTCAAACTTATTAAAAAGGCCTTAGGGACGTAGAAATATAAATAAAATGCGTATATTCAAGTCAAAATAATATTGCTAGGAATTTGTTTGACCGAAAATCTCGAAAATTTAGGAGATAGTCTAAAAAGTCTAATATTTTCTAAGCAGCGCAGCTTTTTCAACCTGATAAAACATTATTAAACGGAGACAATTACTTTATCACGCTTCACTCAGTCTCGTTTCTGCTATATCTTAAGTCGATTATAATGTAAAGTACATAATGTACAGTAATAATCAACAAATAAAGCAGAAGAAAAAAAATTGTTACCTAAAAGTACAGCCTTGCTCATAGGAAAGGATCAGTGATTAAAAGATAAATTCTATATCACAATTTAATGGACAGAACTTACAATATAGCACATACAATTTACTAAAGTTAACAATAATTGAGTAGCGATCAACTTACATTAGTAATTTAAGAAGGTATATAAGATATTTTGGAAAGTACTTTATTCGAAAAATACGCCAAAAATTACGACCGTTAACAGGTTTTTACAGTCCAATCAATTAATTTACTTGAATAAGTTGGGCAATATGTAAAAATGTTACACCTACAAATTGACGCTAAGATTGACTCCATGATAGAAGATGCTTTGTCTGGCCGCTTACTGTTGCGCATACAAGAATATAAAACATCACGGACAATGCCTCACACAAAGGCCCATTCAAAATATACTCCAACCATAAACACACAGAATACTCAATGCCGAAAAATTTCTGTTTAAAAAAAATTATAATATCATTGTACTCAAACTGATTTAACTAATATTACAGGACCATAAATCTACATATACATGAATCGATAGATTTGTTTGTCAACTACGGCGTTTAGAAAGCGACTTTTTTTCATATTTAGGATTTGTCCTTAAATGCTACCAACTTTATCCAAATTAAGTACACTTTACCTATTGAGTACCTATTGAGTATAGGTATGCTCAATAGGTACCCAATAGAAGATGGGGATCTTATGTTTAAAACGTTCAAAACACAAGACATCTTCTTAAGAAATACAAAAAGATTAAAATTAAATAATTGATAGAATTAGACGTTACTTTGCGGAGATCTTTAATACAAAAGTAATAATAAAATTGTATTGCTATAATCCACGGGATAATTTTATTGATATATTAATATTAATAACAAGCGGTAAAAATTAAAGTACAAAAAATATGCAAAATACCGCAGGAGAAATTCAACAACAAATGTTTGATTGGACTGTACGTAATTTGTCAATTTGTGAAGTAAATTTTATGATAAATATTTATTTCAATGCATTTATGATAACGATACATTGGAATGGTAAATAGCTTGAATATAAAGATCCAATTCGTACGTTAAATTTGCATAGATGACTAGAATATTTATTAATTAAAATGAATCTTAATACTAAAAATATTTTTATCTAATTTTCATACCTATATGATTTCTAGATAGATCCATGGATTTATAAAGAATGATATCCACCTATTAGTCAAAGACAAAAACTACGCAATTAACCGAAAATTTATAATTGTAGATAGATTAAGAAATTTTTTTTTGGTACTTTTAGTCACCATAATAAGAATATTATACAAAAATACGTAAATATGGATTTGTGATTTAGCGTTTCATTGTTCCCATTTGTTGATTTAATATGAGTTATAGTGGATTTTTTTGTGGTTTTAATGTGTAATCAATCGAAAAACTATGACTAACTCACGAATCTTTAACTCAATCATGAATTCCCCCTTTTTAAAGTCCATGACTTTTTTTATAAATATCGCTTGACTAGATATATGTAGTATTAGGTTCTAAATTTACAAAAATAAAAAAGTAACAATTACAAATTTATCTGAGTTAAACTAAATGTAACCAGTTGCAACAGTTATCGTGTCTCATATTTGAGTTTCATATTTACTGTAATTTACCAAAGACTGAAAGGACGGCACTTTCAGATATGCTGAAGTATTATTTTAAACATTTAAATCTTCTGTTAAGTTAACTCTAGCAATAAATGGCTTATAAGTCGCCAATAGTAGACAATATAATAAAAAAAAAACTACTCAGAATAAAAGAAAGATAGTATAAGAAAAGCAGACTACTTTGATTACTAATGCACATTTGCTATTGACAAAGATTTTAGGAAATCTGAATAAGAATTATTTTTATATATTTTAATATTAAATAGCTTGGCACCGGATTTCAAGCGTTGCTGATCCAATAAAAAGCGTCTAATTAAACGTTTTATATTAATTAAACGTTATAAATCGATCGCAAGTATTTTTACGAACACTCCCATAGCAATAAGTAAATATTAATCCTTAGTAAATATAAAATTCATTCTACGTTATTCAATAATATAGCTACCGTATAACAGTATACATAGAATATGTTGCATTACATGTAAAGTGATTAATTAGGCTCCATTAGAATTATATTTAAATGATTATACATATTTTGATAATAATAAAAGATTATACGCACATATATAATTGCGTTTTTTCCATTTACCGTTTATTTAACGGTTTCAATGTTTAAAAATGTCAATGTCAAATGTTTAAAAATAATCTTTTAATTGGGAAAAACACGTGTTATTTTATACTAACTATTTTTCATGACAAATAAATTACTGCTTCCTATTCGAAAACGTTTTTTAACTATAAATGTCTCAAAATAAATAAACAAAAAATAGAAAAACGGGTAATGTCGTTCTTTTCTTAAACCTAAAGGAAGTATTTATTATTCGTTTGAATATTAATAATTGTTATGTTATAATAACTATCTGTTAAATGCGTAAAACTATATTTGCGACTAGATAACATATTTTAAATTATCATTATTAACAATTGCGATATCAATCGGGATATTAAATTTTTGTTATTAATCAAAAAAATAAAAGATTATAAACATTTTGCATTTCTCAATTTTCTAAGATTTTGTAAATAAATTTAAAAAGAAGATATTTGGCATTAATGTTAATAGAAAATATTTAAATATCACTTTCTAAGAGACCCGGTCGTTTAGGTCGGTCATAATCAATTAACTCTATTTCCTCAGTATCTTTTGAGGAGCTTGCAACTTCTCCCATTAAATGTACACCACCGTTTTTGTTGTATTTGTGTCGTTTATCATCGTTTAGAGTCATAACTTCCATCTCAACTCCAGTTTCATCTTTATTGACTGCCGTTCGACTGCCAGTTTTCTTGTATTTCAAGTGTACATTTTTGGAAACATCATCAATTTTGAGTATTTCGATTTCAACCTCAGTCTCGTCCTTATCGACCGCTGTCCGGCTGGGATAGCGGTCTAGCTCCTGTCAGGAAGCCTTAAGTTCAGCCAGAGTGTGTTCCTCCTCATGCAAGCTCTTTTCAGCAAGTCGGAAGCTTTCTAGAAACTCGTTGAGATCAACCAAACCGTCTTTATTGATATCCATCAGACGACAAATGTCAACAAGTTGTTCTTGTGTCATTGGATTTGGCATATATTTACCAAGTAATTGACACGCTTCGGAAAATTCTTCTAAAGTTATGTATCCTAGGAAAACACAATAAATTGAATATTGCTGTTATGTTAACTGAAAATTATTTCCTACGAAGTAAAATATCAAGTAATTTGATACTAAAAACGAACTTGGAGATAATTTATTATCCTTTCAAATTTGAACTAAACATTTGTACAGATACGATATATTGTATACAGAAAGAAAGACATTCATTTTACAAAGATAACAAGTTTACCTGAATTGTCCTTGTCGAGAATTTTAAATATCGCCTCCAAACTTCTTTTATTTCTGTACAGCGTTTCGACGACAGTTTGAGCGTCAGATTTTCGCCCAACTCTCTATAAGGAACATAAACAAAATTATAGTTATTTGCACTTTCAAAATACTAATATAATTGAAATGTTATTAATATTACAAGAATGTACGTATTATTTTCTAATATCTGAAAAAAAACAACGAATTAGTATAAAATGCGCTGACGGATATTATACAAGAAACGAATTTATTTTCGAAATAAAATCGTCAGTATGATATTATGGATTTTTACTTAATATTATAGATCCTATTCAGTGCAAGCCTTCATCTTGAATTCATTTATTTTCTCCTGAAGTAAAATCATGATATAAAAAAAACATCTAGTCTGACAAACATCTAGTCTAATACTACTAAAATTACTATTCTTGAAAGACTTGACGAAATTTAATTTATAGATCCTTTTCTAAATTGAATCACCCAATGACATCCAGACCTCGATAAATTCTGAGAAACCTTCTTAGGACGGCCTAAGAAATTCGACTGTTACTTAACAACTTTTGCCCGTTTATCAAGTAAATGAAGATGTATTTATAAACTTTATATAGCTCAAAGATTTCTACTAGTTAATGAAAGGCACATAAAGTATGAAAAGTATGAACGCATATTCCAAATAAACTCCGAGAACGCTGTACCAACTTTAATGATATTTATAGACATTCTCCAGATTGATCCAACGAATACTGTAGGTTTGGTAGCGATCTGGGCATTAAAAGAAATGTAAATGACAGTTTTGTAGGGATGGAAATCGAAAACCTACGGAGCCACACTAACGCGCAGCCGGTCCGCTATTTAGAAAATAAATAACACAAATCTCAACCAAACGTTTCACTGATAGATATTATTATGAATTAATTAATATCTTACATTAGTCGTCATATCAAATGTGTCCATATACCGGACTTGACGTGTTTCAGGGTCAGTGCGGACTAGTTTATCCTTTAGCATCCTCCACGGCAGTCCAAGACGCGTGACCTCTTCCATTGCATAACACCAATTGCTAATTGATATGAAACCTGGAATAAAAGCAAGTGGAAATATCTTTCTTGAAACTTAAATTATTTGTCTCATTAGTAGAGCAATTGTAAAGTTCATAGACCTTTTGTTACAACATGTTTCAAATACAACCTCCTTCAAATAGTTGGGTTTGTAATATAGAAAAATATTGTTGCCGTCAATGTGACAAGTTGTTAAGATAGAATAAATGGGTTGATTTTTGAGAAAAAATTCTTCTTATTTATTGAATAAGAGTAAAGGAAAAATATCGCTGTTATAATTTGTTAACAAATTTATTTGAAATAAGTCTTATATAAAGATAAATCGATGTATGTATGTGAGCCGTGTGTTTATATATTCGTGAATTTTGTGACTGTTCAACTCACATTGATTGATGAACTCTCTTAGGAATAACATCAAGCAGACTTTATAATAACCATGAGACGTATCAATACATTTTGATATGTCTTCAATTAGTATTAATTTGCCTTGGACCATAAGGTTTATTTCCAAAGGTTATTCTATATTAATATACCTTAATTTACTTATTATTTTTTTGTAAATCACTGATTGATACAGAGAATCCCTGGTTAAAGAGTCCTGATTTATGCGTAAATATTCGAAATAATTAGTAATAATATAAAGACTTCACTATTATATAAAACTTATAAATTGAAAGTTGAGCAACATAATTTTTAGTTTAACACATAATTGAGACAATTTCCTCATATCTTATGTTAATGTAAACCGTTATCAATTAATACAAGTTTAAATTTGAGCATATTTTTCAAATAGATTATTAATATATTTTTTTAGGTTTTACAAATCGATATCTTTGCTTTTATTGATGAAGAACGTTAATTAATTTATCTACTCTGATACTAAAATACAACGATTATAAAACTGAAACCAAAATTCTTGTGACAAACATTACGTACGGTCAAAAATAAAAAATTAAAAAGTTTTATTACGATAGGTACACGTCTTGTATGGACACCTGTATCATAATATAACTTTTTAATCATAACAATACACGTATACAACCTCTAGCTGGACCAAGGAGGTTAAACCTCTACCTTAAAAAAAAAGGTTTCAATGAACGTGTTAGCGGCGACGCAATACGCATGCGCAATCGATGTTTGCGGCTTAGCGCTAACATTTGACATTTAAAAAATCTTTTCAATATTTAAACAAAGTTTGGTTTTTATTAATATTGTTTTACGTATTATAGTATGAGAGTAGATAAAGTAGTGTATGATACTGTACATAACTTGATCTTATAACACTCGTGTGATACTATAAAAAAACTCGCCTACGACTCTCTTTTTTTAAAACACACTCGTGTTATAAGAACCCTTAGTATGCAACAGTATCATAATCTATTAGTAAAAAAACATTGTGACAGTAATTATAGGTTGCTTAAATCATCGTTATTTTACGGGTGAACGTCACCGCGTAAACTTTGAAATATGTTGAACTTATTATGATAAATTACGTTAAGGGTAATAAGGGTTAAACTAACTTAACTTCTTCGCTTGTTATGGATGATTTTGATTATTATTTTATTATATTATTGACTGGCCCGCAGGCGCGGGTGGTACTGATCCTGCCTTCAGAACCGTGGGTCGCAGATTCGATTCCCGCCTGGCCTATCAATTTTTAAAAACGAATTTGTTATTTCTTGGAATCTAACACACCCGTAACACAAGTTTTAAGTTACTTTGAAGACAAGCGGCCGTGTGTGTAATTGTGTCATATATTTATATTAATTTACAAACCACTTTGATCTACATCCATACTCCGGAAGGTGGCCTCAAGGGTTCGGCGGGCTGTCATAATCTGACTGTGAAGCTCTCTCATAGCAGACGACTCAACCAGCCCCACCCTCTGGCGGAATGTGAGTCGACGTGTACGAGACACTGCTGCGGTGTACTGCACGAACTGACGGTCCAAGGAGTTGCCGCAGAGCTTCAAATAAGCGCCTTTATTGGAACCCAGCTCGTAGTAGTTCGACGCCGAGAATATTGTGACCACCTTAGGAAACATTTTTACGTAAACAAAGTTTGTAAATTCTAACGATACTGACAACATAAAGAGCTTATTCTTCTTCTACTTCAACCGAAAGACTTAACATGGGTAATGGAATCTCAACGTCACACGATCTTGTGCTGCTTGAATCAGTGGCCCGTCGACGCTAGCGGCCCCACCCGACATTTTATATCGTCGGTATAGGTCGTCCGCCCACCTTATTAGTTACTAAGAACTAATTACTTCCTATATTGTATTAATGACCTAAACCTCATTTTTCTTTTTATTTATTGTACTTAATATTTTTATTATAATATTTTAATTAATGCAATAAAGAGATTACAAACAAACAAACTAAGGATGAGCAACCTTTATATCAACGGTGCACTTTAAATTTTAAAATTCTTTGATGGGCCGCATATAAAGTAATTCTTATTAATAACTTAAAAAACTGTGTTTTTAATAAATATAATAAAAAATACAGCATTAAAAAAGTTAAGATTTTAGTTTAGTTATACTACCATTCTATTATAATATTTTTTTACAATATATTAATAGGAGTAAGTCTATAAAATAAAATCAATTTTAGAAACGCTTGGCGGGCTGCATACAAATGTTTAAAGCTGCAAGTGACCCGCGGTTAGCGTGTTGCTCATCTCTGACCTAAACTTGTATAATAAATTCTGAATTTTGAACATCGATTAATTTACAGTTTGAGCTAAAATTCAATTTAACTGGCTTCCTTATGCTATGTCTTACATTTCCATTATGAAGTATTTCATATCCTCCAGGTTTACATTCGTGACTTCTTACAAGGAAGCTCAATTTGTTCTTGGTGAGGAAAGTGGTAGTGACGTCAGGTCCAAAGTAAGTTCCAGCGCCGCGTAAAGCATTCGCAACGCAACCACTAACGCTTTGAGGATCCGACCAAAGGATGTCGAATACCTTTAAAAGAAATATATTATATTACTGAGCACGCAAGAAGAACGTGGTCCGACCATGCCTTACTGTGGCTCAGGTCAAGGCGACTCCTTGAAACAAAACTGTCTTTGACAGTTCAATAAAATGCTCTGATCACCAAAAAAAATTGAAGTCAATTTTTTGTAGGTGAATCTGGGAAACGTTAGGAGCTTAAACCTACCATCCAATGCGGATTAGTAGGTTACACATATCGCCAAAATTTTCTAAAGATGCAGGTTTCCTCACAATATTTATTTATTTATTTATTTATTTATTTATATATACTTTATTGTACCATCACATATATTTCTACGATATGTTCCACAATATGTTTCTTCGCTGAAAAACAGGTGATAAGTTGCAAATATTAATATACATAAGTTTTAACAACTAATTGGTATCTGTCCGGGCTTTGAACCCACGACCTCCTCAAAAGAATCGTACAGTCTGCTATTATAATTAATTACGGATGTCTTCTAGGACTTCCTAAGCTGAAAAGGCAATTTTGAATTAAGGAAAATAAATTCAATTCCTAAATATAGCCATATAATAATGAACGATGAATGACAAAAGAAAGTATAAGGCAATGGTCTACTTTTTATTATTAATAAATGTTCTTTATGCTACAGACACTTAACGACCTCTAGAGCTTTACCTATACTCTTTGAAGAAAATGAACATTATCTTTTCGTTAAATAAATTGCAAGTCAGCATTTTATATTACATAATCTTTACTTATTGATTTACTGCGCTATTGTCGAGATTAGATTCTTAAAATAGAATTAGGTTGGCTACTAGAATTTTATATATTTTTGCCTCATAAACTGTATTCTTCTTGGGGTTGGGTTGGCTTTGGGGGGAGTAGAGTTTGAAGAAATCGTAACTGTGAAAAGTTAAGAGACACTTCCGGTTCCTTTAGTTCTTTAGTAAGTAGTTTAGTATTGGAATTATAAATGTGCAAATGGGCGTAAATGGGTTTAATTAAAAAGTGAAATAAGAAAATGGAAGTCAATCCAATATTGAACGTTGAATCGATACGACCCTGCTGTCAGTACTTTTAGGTGTTTAAGTCCTGTTTAGAAGCGTATTTTTTCTTAAATTATATGATGTACATTATTTGTAAAACTTAAGAAGATTTTAACATCCTAGCTTAAAACATGATGCCCACTCCATATTTAATATTTGTTAACAAACTATCCATTATATTATAAGAGAGATTATAAAGTTTCTTTCTAGCTTATCTCAGCGCATGATAGCATTGTGAATTAGTTGAAAAATCGTTCAATTTCATTATATTTTAAATATATTGTAACTCTACTACCATCATATACATAATATATCAACTTAAAAATAAAACTGAAGTATTAATAAAAAATAAATTGAACTAAAACATTTCGTTACATTATGTTGTTTACGGGAAAGTTTTAAAAGCCCGTAAATTAGATTAAAGCGCAACTGAGCGTTCTATTACTCAGTGCGCTTTCGTGTCAGACATTTTTATGTCTATCATAGTGAATAATATCTTTTCATTTAAAATAAAAGAAATAAATAAAATAAATAAATAAATATATGGGACACTTACACACACAGTCGTCCGCCGTCCCCAAAGTAAGTAACTTAATACTTGTGTTATGGTAGACAGACAACTGGTGAATATATACTTATATATATTTTTTAAATACATACTTAAATACAAATATACACCCAGGCTCAAAGACCAACAGATTCATTTATAGAAAATGTTGGCCCTCGGCGGGAATCGAACCCGCGACCCGCAGAGCTGAAGGCAGGGTCACTACCCACTGCTCCAACGGGCAATACAAGTCACTCTATAACACAAAAGACCTTGTACTTATATTTACTCGCCAATTACGGACGGTATTTACTTAATAATAAGTCGGTATGCTGATTATGCCAAAATTTCACTATGTCTAGAATTTAACATAACATCTTAAGCGAATCAACAAATTCTATAAGCGTTCATAACGCGTGAACAAAATAATTTAAGAATTAATCACCTCGATGCTTGTTAAAATTCATTACTATTATATGGCCTTCAAAATTAAGCTTTCAATATTTGCACTTAGCTAATTAAACAGTTAGTCATACAACTCCACACGTCGAAGATACAGATGTTGGATTGGAGAAATTCAATGACATAACTATCTTTTGAGGTTTTTTTAAATAAACGAAAGTAGAAACAATAGTTGGATACAGAAAAGGTAATATTTCTTTTTAATATTTCAAGCATTTACTAGATTATGAGGGTCATGTACGTAACTATTATAAACGGTATTTTACAATAATGTATCTATAAGTGGTGCAAAAGGACTTAGCGCGTTATCCGGTTAAACACATTACCATTATAAAAATGAGTCTTAAAATAGATTAAATCAATATTGCTTAAAAATAAACAACATAGACGGAGATATAAAGTCGCGCAATAAAGCAGAACACGATAAAATAAACATAAAATATCCATAAAAATACGACCGTATCTAGCATTCGTTACATCGATTAAAAGAGTAATTTTTTAAAAGATATAAAAAATATATATTTAAAAAAAAATAAAGAAAGAAAGAAGGCTGTGATGACATGTGGGATACAAACCCGGGTTTTGTACATTTTCGGTCCGCCCGTGACCTATCGCAACATTGAGTTTGACAGCTAAAAATATCCTTTGCTTTCAATTCTACGTTATATCATATTTTTATTTTTGCTGCAAAGCCTTGGATTATTTAGCTTGGGTTGCAAACATGTTAATTTTTAATTACATACTACATTGTCACAGTGAAAAACAGGTAGTAAAGGAAAGGTATACCTCTTCTGGGGTATGTCCTTATAATAAATGTATATAAATTAATCTGGCCCCGTGTAAATTATCATGAAGCGACAGTGCTTGTGTAGCATGAAATTGACTTTTAATAAGCGTTCAAGTCTCTTCTATAAGCTAGACTCGTAGTCGCATTAATTAACCTAGTTATCATACTTTACGTTTTGCATAACATGAATTTATGTATTTAACATAGCTTTATAGTGTAAAGTTCTTTTATAATTGATTGTAATTAAATTAATTTTTGTACATGCAGGAACTTGGAAGTTTATTTAATCTAAAAAGAAATACATTAACGGTATACGGCTATTATCAAAACCGGCAATTATTTAAAAAATGCTTTTATATATGATAAAAGCAAAAAAATAAACAACACTTTTTATACTAATGATAGTCGCGACCAAGCTCGCGGCATCTTAAGCGTTTAGTTTTTTTCCACTATATCACACTGCCAGCAGTGGCAAAAAACCGATATATTCTTCGAGCTAAGGATTGGAATATATCGTAGTTATCGTATACTTCTAGTACCTATTAAAGGAATTGCTAAGAAGAAGCAACCCTTGGCGAAATTGGTGAAAAACGCTCATTTTACATTCTGCACGAATTTGGGAGAAATAGTTGAAGTAGGAAAGTAGAAGAAAATTTGTGGTTTAATTTGTGTAGATAGAATCTACCCCTTTATATCCAACGATCATTAAGTATTTAATGATCACATTTACTACTGTAAATTGATTAACAAAACAGTTTCAATTAAATGTTGTTTCCATGTTGCAGAGAGAATAAACACAAAACGAGTTCGACGTCTGTACGCAGCTTCAGTGGATCTGTTGCAATTTGATCTAACATAAGTCCCGGTTGACATGGGATTATTAATAAACCTATCTTCCTCGAATCCGTTTGAATAGCCGCAGCTTGCTGAAATTTACTCAAAGGCGTGAGTTTTAAACTACATTTGATTGCAGTGTGTGTAGATGTAGAGGTGCTCTAACACTTTATATTTTCACGTCTTTTTATCTTTTAAATGGAAATATTACTTAAAATATCGACACAAAAACTACAGTGTGTCACTTTAACCAATTTCCCTGATCTAGGATTTAAGCCCAAGTATTTCCAGAAATAACCCAGGGTGGGTTCAGAGTGAGTCACTATAGTGAGAGTATGTAGAGTCCCTATTTCACGCCGTGTGGTATCCGGCGGTATTGAATAGTACCACCCTCATTTCTTACCGAGGTGTCGTAAAAGGCGACTAAGGTAAGTCGACCCGCCGTGTTGTGTCCGGCTGAGTAGAATAGACCACCCTCATTTCTTACCCGGGTATCGTAAAAGGCGACTAAGGCAAGTTGAGCCATCGTGTGGTATCCGGTTAAGTAGAATAGACCACCCCCTTTCTTACCGAGGTGTCGTAAAATACGACTATGGTAAGTTGATGTCAGGCAGGCGGCCGGTCGTAAAATACGTAGCCAAATCGTGTGACAACATGTTTATAACATGTTGTGCCGACCCCACTTAGAGTGGGATAATGGCTGGAAGATGATGGTGTAGACTCTATATTCCCTAAAATCAGATTGGAGGTCCTTGTAAAAGTAGGACATAACAAACTATATGAAGAATATTAAGAATAAGAAGAATAAAGTACTATCCATAACATTAAAAAAACAATATGAGACATTCTACCTCAATTGATTGGATAAATCAGAAGCTTTTTAAATATCAACATAATAATCGCAGTATATTTTTAAAAATATTTAAAACATCTGAAAATTTTTAATAACAAACTTTCAGTCTAAAAATATAATATAACTAGCATTTACCCGCGCAACTTCGTTCGCGTGGACTGTAGTCTTGAAATTAGGAGTGGCTTCTGTCACCATCCAAACCTTCAAATTCTCTATCACAAAAATCAGACTGATCCGGGATGAATCAGAGGGATTTATCGTTTGATCAAGAGCTTAATATGATAATTTTAGTAAATAACCCGTACTTACATGAAATATATATTAAAATAGCGCAGTAAAAAGAGTACAAAAAATTTATTAACATGAAATTTTTTTAATGTTTTCTGGAATTAAATATCTCTATAAATATTATAAGAAATATGTTAGAAAACTTATTTAATAATAACATTTATACATAACAAATCAACTGTCAAATTGTTTTTTTTTTAATTACCTATACGTACGACGCTGGGTTCCAACGTTTTTAGTATAAATACGAAAAATTAAATTCAAATTATGTTTTTGTTAACATAATATTTTAAAATAGGTATCGGAAAATATATTAAACTTGACTTTATTAACTGTAATGACTTTTAAAATATTAAAAATGGTGTTTAGAGATAAAATATTTTTTCATTAGCAGTATGGCGTAATTTCTATGGGATTAAATTAAATAAAACTTTCCAATACATGTCAATTAATGGTCATTTATTTCGTACTTGTTGCCAAAGACTACTAACTAAAGACCTTTTAAGAATGCGTTTTCTTGAAACGTGTTTTTTTGACAACAAAATTTATATATGATTAAATTTTACTTGAACTTAAATGATTATAGCTTATTATATTTTAAGGTTTTTAATAAGGTTTGAGGTTAATAATGTTTGAGGTTTTTAATAACCTCAAACTATAATAAATAAATATTAGATAAAATAATAATTGATACTAAGATAACAAATATTTTTCTATTTAACAACACTAAAATTATTACTCTGGTCTAGGCCAAAAGATGTTTCATCATTCTGGCGGTCTCTTTTTTATTAAATATTTTTCTCCGGTTTATGAAATAAACAAAAACCGAAATAATAATAATAATAACGTTTTTGAAGATTTTTGTACATAACCCCCATATATATAATATATATACATTAATTTTGCCAAATTTCATCTATATTGGTTCAGCAAATTGGCCATGAAAACGTTTCGCATTTTTATTATTATTAGTTTATTTATTTTACTAAATAACCCGAATTACTTATATTAATAATCCATTGTTATTACAATATTAAATTTTCTCAGTTAAATTTGTCCAGTAAACGAATAAAATAAAATAAAATATAAATACTCTTTAAAGATAACTCTTTTGACGTAAGCCGAAAAACTTCGAATCTAAATACTTCTGTAAATACAGATTTGACTTGATTTTGACACATGGTAAATAAAAAATAGTTCCATAGGTTTATTATAGATGGCGTATTGAATGTCATCGTATTTAATTCCTCCTGAATTTAATTCCTGTTGAATTAACAGGATTTATATAGCCTATATGTTACCCCGGTATATAAGGAATATTTATGCCAAATTTCATCGATATTGGTTCAGCGGATTGGCCGTGAAAACGGAACCGACAGACAGACTTTCCCATTTATAATATTAGTAAGGAAAGGAAGTAAGGATAACTGCGCGTCACAAAGTTTATTAACTTTTCGGAATACTTCATCTACTCACGCTAAGGGGCATAGGAAATTGTATTATAGCAAGATTCAAGAATTTTACCAGGATGAGATGACGACAGTATTTAATTAAATTGTGGGGATGTAGTAAATCTATGCTGACATTATTACTTTAATAAGAGATGAGATTTTTCTAGTAAAAGAATTATAGACAAGTTAACAATACTGAATCCATTTGTGATCCTATACTGAATCTACGAGTATATATAAACGTAAAGCCACAAAAAAGAGATACCGTATCAGAATATGAAATTTTCAATAACATTAATGAAAACGTGGCTATTTCATTCACTACAGAAATTAAGACTCATTCACGAACATAACATTTATTATAATTAATTGCAGTGGTTTGAGATACTTCGTGGCATTTACCCCTAATTTTCCTTAGCAAATGAAGCAACAAATTAATGAAGGTGACAACACAATTACCGATATCATTTTCTCTGGCAATTTCTCGAGGAAACTTATAACGTAATAAACTCAGATAAAGCGTTATATGAAACACAATTATAATACCCTACCTTTATCAAGACTTTTACATTGTTAAGATCCTGTTGTTACATTCATATAAACAAAAACTGAATCGTCAACCTATCGTTTTCTTTTATGTCTCGATAAGACTTAACTTATCATGATGATGCATAACAATAATACGAATTTTGTGGCGTATTATTGTTATGCAATTGTTATGTTGGTGGCAAATGTTATTTTTTTGCGATTTTTACATATTACAGGTCATTTGTATCGCAAAACAATGTAAAGATAATATCCTCAAGTTATGTACCCCTTACTTTAGAATAGAGGTTTTCGCGAGCATTTTTGACTTCTATCCAGCACCAAATTTCAAAGAAACATGTCTTAATAGGTACTTTAGATTCTTATCTCGGCCGTTTATTTTGGCATTTGAACAGCTACCATTATTATGAATCATAAATTTTATTTTATGATTAATTTTTTAGTGATCATAGCCTAACATATGGCTACTAGCTCTATGGACGAAAGATGATGGTTTAGTTTACTTCGAAGAGATATAATTCTTCATATCTGTTTATGACTTCTACAGTACATAGCAACTGTCAGATCGAGATATGGAGGTACAGTTTTACCGGTAGCTTGGTTACTAGCCTAAAGTTAGTTCCAGTGAAATATTATTAAATTACAACACACTCTATTGATAGCCATTTGTTTCGGTGCTTTATTTATTATTTCTTCTTTATAACCGTTTTTAAATCCATTTATTTATTGATTTTAATATTAATTCATTTACGAAAATGTTTGTTTTTGTATATTATCAAATAATTTAATGTTATCCCTGTTTACTCAGTGTTTTGTATTTACAAATTATTGACCTGGTTAGTAAGTAAGGTAAATGGCCTCTATTTGTTTAGCAGTTTAAGCAATTTGTCGCCTCGCGTCGTGCTCGTATTTTAACAGTATGAATTAGTGTTTGATAAAATCTAGACAAGGAAGTTTACTTATTAACGTTTAGCATTAAACCATAACACGAATTTATTTACTCTTTTACATTTTAACAATTGTGTTTAATATTTAAAATAAATATCGTGTTGAACTATTGCGTTTATACATTATCGTTTGTTATTCACATTTTATTTCTTCGTAACGTAATTGTTTATATTATGTATATATCCTTAACCATTATATAACAAAGTCCTGCCACATATTATTCTCTGATCCCGATAGACTTACAAATTGAAAGGGGGATTCGAAATAGGAATTTTTTTCGTAATTCATTAAAGGCTTCGCGCAACGATTATTGTAGAAAATTGATTCATTCTTGATTTATTAAGTTTAAATATTTTATACAAGCTATTACTTACTAGCTATACTACACCATAACGAGGCCAAGGTACGGTTAAAAAATATATTGCAGTAAAATTACACCTGCAGAAGCAATTAAATCCGAAACAATCGTGGAGCTTTATTTCTACATCCCAATGTAATTCTGGCAATACTGGTGACCTAGATAATAATAATAATAATAAAATCTTTATTGCACATCAAATACATAGGAAATACAAGACAAAAGAAATAAAAATAAACAGGAACACATACAGAAGTGCAAAGGCGGTCTTATCACTAAAAGTGATCTCTTACAGACAACCTCTATAGTAAGAAATTAAGAATAGTAAGGTTGAGAACGATGCACAAGACGGATACTACATAAAATAATCGATAAACGTACTTTCTAATATTTACATTCTACGTTAAATAAATAATATATTTATATATATGTATATATAAATATAAATATATATATATATAAACTTAAATATTATATGTATAAATATTAACTACATACGTAGCATTATATATATATTATAATTAACATATTCGATTTATTTATAGACTAAGATAGAATTTTCTAAGACGATATTTAAAAATGTTTATAGATTTAGAATGTCTTATATGTCGTGGGAGTACATTCCATAGATTGACGGCTTTCACAGTAAAGGACTCGCTATAAGTTTGGCAACGACTAGATGGGGTCTGAAGCCTGTTATCGTTCCGTGAACGAGGATTGGAATGTAGGCCTGAGTTAGATACAAAAATAGCTAAATAGCTAGATACAAAAGTTCTAAAATAATTTAATCCGAATAGCTACGGTTTTACTATATTTATTTAAAATATATTCAAGTTACAAATAAATTGTCTCAAATTAAAATATTATGAATTAAAAACAATATTAACGAGTTGTAAAAGGATTGTATTTCAAAAACAGACACGCATGCTCTACGCTCACGCACATGCACGTACACACGCAAAAGAGCACGCGCTTACATACACACACACACACAAGCACAAGGTGTCAAGTAACGACACGTAATGTTCAATCAAATTAAGTGTCCCAAACTTGATGTCAAATAAAAACTTCTAAGACCACTGAAATTTTGTAAAGCTCGTCAAAAACTCGGTAACTGGATTATACAGACATTCGGTGGAAGTCTCTAGATAGAAATAAACTAAAAATCCAATTGTAGGTTTATCTGTACACCAACTTGGAAACGCGGCGTGAAATTTCTAAAGCGAGTTAATTGCATTACCACAAATTGATATTTCAAAATCGCAAATTGCGAATGAAAATATTTGTAATTTATTAGAACTTACAAATTACATTGTCATAATCACTTTTTCAGTTGATAACTGTTTAATGTTCTCATTCCTTGTTTATTTTCAAATTTAAAGTAATGTAATGTAAAAGAATAATTAATAATAATTTATAAAAATGTTGATATTATTGATATAGGTGTTACCTTGTGAAAAATTGCATTTGATTTGTTATTGAAAAACAGAATTAAAAAAAAATTACTGCTTGCGTTGAGCTCCATATTTCTCTTAGTGAAAAAAAGCTTTTGGCTTATAGTTAAAGAGCACCTTAATAACCTATAATAACCTTAATAACCTATTAACCTTGAAACCTTTACTTTACAGGCTAAATTACTGTTAACCAACAACCAACGAGACCAGACACAAGAACAAAGCCAAACAATATTAAATAACGAAAATAATTTGTTCTTTTTATCCGTTAGATAATACTTTTAGTATGATTAACTTAACTAATTAGATAATTATAAAAATCCTATGACAAAAGATTTTCGCCTTAATGTTAATATTTCTTTATTAGGGTGCTCATAGCAGATATTCTGCACTCATGTTTCGAAATGTATTGAGACTTTAGTATTGATCAATCCAGAGTAACAGACAAATGTAGTCTACTATGTCATCCCTATTTACTAAAAGCCAGTCTGGGCAAACCGAAAGCAATACGATTAAGCGAGGTTTGCACAGCAGTCTGATTAAGGCGTGTTTAGAAATAAAACAAAAACGACCCTGTTACAACCACACTTTATTGAAGTACTTGTATATGTATGCATATTTTTACCAAATAATTTGAAAATGATCTTTCTATTTACAATATATTACACATATCCCAGAAATTCTGATGAGATATTGCAGATATACTGTCTATCTTATATCTCGTAACTACCATAATTTTTATATTGTGACTATTATTTGTAACTATCGCACTTGATAAGTAAATTAGTGATCGGTTAGGTAAAGCTGCTAGGTATAAATTTGTAGTATGTATTCGATTCGGCTTGAATAAACCGTAATAAATATCGCTTGAATGGCGTCGGTTCCTTGGCAACGCCACGTGAGGTTAAATAATCAATATAAATTTTGGGACAAGGTGTAAAACCCGCATATTTTCTATAAACACTAGGTTATGTACAAATTATAAATATGTATATTTTGAATTATGTAGACCCCGAACCGTCTGAACATTTTTTTTCGAAGTGACTGTATGCTATTGGCCCTAACGGCTTTTACAGCGTCACTGGGCGGGACGGGCGAGCGTATAAGCATCGTCGAGGTTGCGAAATGCGGAGAGTAGAACGCAAAAGCTCTACTAGAGTTGGGGAACGTCTTCCTAAGGGTGCCTCCTGTGTCATTTTTTTAATCTTTTTTCAACAATAATCAGTTCTATGACCATATCCTTTATATTATTATTTCAAAATCAGTGTTATACAACTCTTAGTAATATAATAATAAATCAAGGAACGTTTATTTAAATTCGAGATAGATGTATTAAATTTGAATCCTGCGCCCAAAGGAATAATAATTATCATTAAATCAGTTGGAATTATTTCGTTTGCACGATATAGAACTAAAAAATTAATTAAATGGATTTAATATTCCTTACTATACCAACTTTTGCACGAAGTAATTAGGTGTCTTTTGACCTGACATGAATATAAAGTCACTAACGCTTTCGCAAAAGTTTCATAAAATTTTATTTGCTTATTCAGTAAATTTAAATAGATTTACTACATTCTTCTACGCAAAATTATGTCTAAAATTTAAGTTAATTAAGATTATGCAACATTAGAATAATTAAATAACATTTATTGCTTGTGATCTTGTGGTTTACATGCCACCATTACTAATACAAATAAATTATACCCACGTACGTGAAAATAGATAGTATATATACCGTAATAATGTTTCACTCTAGCTGAATCTAAAATTTATCCTGGGTACTAAAAGCGGAGTACTCCCAAGCGTAAACTTTTAAAGTACAGAAACACATTAGAACTCTACGTGACGAATTTGAGGCATTGGCTCAAAAGTCAGCTTCATACTAATAGTAACGTACTAAATTGCGCACCACAGAGAAACTGTAACAGTCTGCTAATATACTACATCATCATCTTCCTGCCCTTGTCCCACTCTAAGTAGGGTCGGCACAACATGTTATAAACATGCTGTCACATGATTTGGCTGCGTTTTTACGACCGGCCGCCTGCCTGACGTCAACTTACCTCAGTCGTATTTTACGACACCTCGGTAAGAAAGAGGGTGGTCTATTCTACTAAACCGGATACCACACGGTGGGTCAACTTACCTTAGTCGCCTTTTACGACACCTCGGTAAGAAATGAGGTTGGTCTATTCTACTCAGCCGGATACGGCGTAATCTGCTAATATACTACGTTAATTTAAAAAAATCAATCATTCTTTATTACGTCAATATTGTATCGAGGTAATAAAAATGATTTAATAAACAATATTATAACTATTTACATTGATGGAAATGGATTTTCTAACCGTGGCGTATCTTTGTAAAAGCCCTCTTATAGTCATGTCATCTAGCTTAAATCACAGAACTAAATGCTGTAGTAAAAATAATAAAGTCCTTACCTTTGACAACCATTTTTCATTAAGGGAATCTATTTTTAAAAGCCACTATACACTGTCCATTATATTAACCATCTTTTGACAGATTGACGATTTACATATTTAGTGATGTCCTAAAGATTCTCGTATGCGATACCATTCCGATTATAGTACCTACTATCATTAATCGAATTACGTACCTAAGTAATTCGATTAATGATAACCTACGTAAACTAATAACAGATATAGAAATCAACATTTTGATTTAATATTGCCTTAGTTTTTTGAAAATAAATGTTAATCCGTGTGTATTTATTATAATCATAAAAAATATATTATACATCAACTGGCAACATCAACAGACCTTCCGCTCGGCCGCCATTTTGACGTGATCTGTCACTCTCAACGAAACGCCCGTGATAGTCACACGCATTTACGTTCGCTGAGTGTCCTCTCGCATCTGTTACACCTTGAGTTAAGTAGCTTTATTCCTCGGAAAAACTTTTGTGAAACTTATATTAATTGATCGTGAAAATGCCGAAAGGACGTGTGTTGAAAGCACAATCGAGACAGTTAGTGTTAAAACTTCATGAGTATTTTGAGCAAGAAAATCAAAATGGCGGACCTCTTATACCTATCACGCAAGTCCGAAACCGTGTTGCAGCCGCGTTGGGGATCAGTCTATCAACTGTGACTAAAATCACTACTGATGCCTACGGCAGGAGCGGCTTGGAGCAAAACAAACCATCTACACCAAAAAGAAAGCGCCGGGCTCATAAGGTGACAGCTGTTGATGACTTTGACGCTGACGCTATTCGTCGTCATGTATATGATTACTACTTGAAAAAAGAAATTCCAACTTTGAGAAAACTTATTGTTTCTTTGAAAAGAAGTGGTCTATTTCATGGTGAAAAATCTTTTTTGGTCAAAGTTTTGAACACAATTGGCTTTTCATATAAAAAGTTAAATAAAAGAAAATTATTAATGGAACGCACAGATATAGCTATAGCACGTTGTGATTTTTTAAGAGAGGCAAAGAAAATACAAGATTGGGCAAATATTGTTTTCACGGATGAAACATGGCTCAACGCTAACCACACACTATCTCGTTTCTGGACTGATGATACTGCTGATTCCACTTCCTCAGTACCAATGGGAAAAGGTGAGTGCCTAATCATTTGCCATGCAGGTACAGCAAAAGGATTTGTACAAGACGCACTGTTGGCATTTAAATCGAAGAAATCAAATGACTACCACGAAGAGATGAATGCAAATGTGTATGAAGAGTGGTTCAAAAAAATGCTCATTTCATTGGAAGAACCATCAATAATTTTTATTGATAATGCGCCCTACCACTCCCGTCAAATTGACAAAATGCCAACACAGGCTAATAAAAAGCATGAAATAATTAATTGGCTTCGGGACAATGGAGAAAATGTGGACGACTCAATGTTAAAAGTTGAATTAATAAAAATATTAAAAACCAAAAAGAGAGCAAAACGCTATGTAATCAATGAAATGGCAGCAGAATATGGCCATACTGTTCTTCGGATTCCCCCATACCACTGCCAGTACAACGCAATAGAACTTATATGGGCACAAGTAAAAGGGCATGCTGCGAGATGCAATACAAGCCCCCCATTCACAGCGAATAAAATGTTGCAATTGCTAAAAAATGCTTGCACCCACGTAACGGCCGAGAACTGGGCAAGTGTGGTGGAAAGAACTAAAAGAGTAATATTCTCTGATTGGGAACGTGATATTGCGTTTGATAATATATTATCTACACAAGAGCTAATAATAACTGCTACTGAAGACTCCTCATCGGAGGAGTCTAGTGTTGATTATCATTCCGACGACTCGTGCTAATAAAATAAATTAAAATATCCTGATTGTTTTATTTGTATTCATGTATTAACTAAGAAGAAAGTAAAACTTTATATAATGTTATTAAATGTCTTTTAATACTCGTAACATCGATTTCTACCGATTATTTTTAATCTGTGGCATAATCGTAGTAACCATTATGTGTGACATCACTAAGTGGGCGGTACCCATCCATAAAGTACAAATATTATTTGTATGATATTTGTACGTAAGCAATACAAAACTTAATGAGCGTGAGCTGTCAAAAGACTGACAATATGATGGACGCAGTATAGCGTGACAATTTATAGGTGTATATGATAGCGGGCAATGCAATAGTATTAAAGTATTTAGAAAATTGTATCGACTACACATACGATTAAAATAAACGTTTATGTTTATGAAGAAATTTAAGCAACCAGATCCTGATCACCATCTAGATGTATATATAAATATTTCCAATCCAGAGCAATCTAATGAATTCAAATAAACTAGTGCTATATCGTATCAATACAACGATGAAAATCCCGGGACTTCAACAGAGAAGTTTCGTGGCGGCATATTGCATCGACATCTACATCGAAATTGCATAAATTTGTCGAAGCAAGCATCGAATGAATGGTTTAATTGGATTGTAACAGAAGATTTCATTTGATTCGTAAAACACAAGAATTACATGAGTATACAAAGTTTGCAAAATATATATAGCAGTGTAGTCATAATTAAAATGTGAAGCCTGTCTGTCGTCTATCTTTTATAATATTTATTATATATTGGTAAAGTTTAGTACAATTAAATCTTAGTTAACGGGTTAACATACAGAATAAAAAGACGTGTTTCTTTCGTATCCAGAAAATAGAGTTCACAGTCAAACCTATTTTTACTTTTTAGTTGACAAGAACGAAGTTGTAGTAGAACGAAGAAGTAGCTTGAATTTTACATTGCTCACTATTAATTTTCTCAAAATTTACAAAATATATTATAAATTATCACAAAATTATTCATTGTATGTTTATTTAATGTGACGTAGTACCCTAATTATAAATAAATATATACATAAATCAATTACACACAGACAAGTTATAAACATATGTATATACAATTTTAAATACACACTTAAATAAGTGAATACGCCCAGACTCGAAGAACCAAAAAACTATATTTTAGAATTACTACTAAATTGTAAAAACACAAATCAACGAAAACATTTATGCTTATTGAAAAGCGCTGTTTTGACTGTGGTATCATAATTTAGAGAACCGAAATATTCTACAGAAGCAAAGATGAGCTCGCTTCAATGAAGTAATCCCCTAAACTATAAATCACGCGAAGGCAAATAAATGTATTTTATCTTGGTCTATATTTCTTTTTGCGGCAAAGCTTTTATATTCAAGAAAAATTTGCCCTTTTTTCCAGAGGAGCAATTGATCTCCCAAATGAATGATCCATAAACTCACCTGCTTCCATTCCACTTTATCTATAACTTCAGCTCCAGGTGTTGCACTTTCATTCATAGGTGGCCGTAAAAGAGATACGTACTGAAACAAAACAAAGTTTTAGGGTCATCCACTACAAATTTTAAATTGTAAAATATTCAAATTTTCCAATCCAATTCAATACTAGAGGTACCTCATTCTTTTTAGGTTTACGTTTATTTTTGCTTAAGCTAATAAAAAAAGAAAAGCGTCTCAAATAAGATGTACGACATTTTTTCAGACAATGTATTCAAACGCCAATTTGAATATATTGTTACGTAGTAGTTAAAGCCAAAAATCTTAGTCAATGAAGCGAAAAGTGTTATATTTTTAGTTCTAAGTTAAAAACTATATTTGATTGTATTATGTAAAACATATATAAGTTAAAAATTATACAGAAATAAAATCATTTTTTTATATCTCAGACCACAGACAGACACACTCACGCTTGTTTGTAGTCTGAGATAAAAAGATTGATTGGAGAGCATCAGACCGATTAAACTAAACCGATTTTCAATTAATATTGTAATTAATTTTCAATATTATCAAAAAGTATTTGATTTCAAATTAAAATAGTAAAGAATATTTTGAACATGTATCTGGAATATCGACATATATATTAAAATCACCAAGGCGCTAGAGCCACTACTTGTCAAATCAAGTCAGCGTTTAAGACAGGACTGCTATTTAAAGACACCCAATCCCAATAAGAACTTATTGGAACTTTATTAACACAAATATTATTTTACCCTTCCGGGAAGCAATATATCATGTTGAAACCCAAATCTAGTTTAGGGTAAAAGGGTTATTTATAATGAAAACAATGTAAAGGAGCAGTAAAGCATATTATCATATATTCATAAACTACGCAATTCCCTTATATACTATATGATCGAAATGCTATATAATATCTTCGTATGCTAAATTTGTTTAGCGAACAAATATTCAACAGACGCCCACTCAAACTTGTACGAATAATAATACCCAAAATTTCAATATCACACAACAAATACGATCATGCTGCTTAAAATACTAAGCATAATATTTAAAAATTATTTAGGCCCTTTATAGATTTGCCAAGCTTATGAGCCTAATGGGTAATTGCAATTTATCACACGCTCAAGGAAAACATATCGAGGAGACCAGCATATCTCTGGGGAATTCTCGGGATATGTGTAACCTACCAACTTACAATAAGGTAGTGTCGTGGGTCTATGCTCTACTTTTCTCCAAAAAGGAGAGATGAGGCCTATGCCCTGCAGAAATTTGTATTTATTACAAAAACTGACACATCTTTAATAGTGCTTAATACAGATAACTTTATATAAGCAACAGTAGTTGGAAATTGCATTAATTACGAATTTTATCACTACATATTATAAAACAAAGTCCATATTTCCGTATGTACGCATAAAACTTTAAAACTACGCAACCGATTTTGATGCAGTTTTTTTTAATAGATAGAGTGATTCCAGAGGAAGGTTTATACGTATAATAACATTCAATACGAAGTAGAGAAATAATGTAATTTTTGAGGTTTCTGTAAATAATTACATTTTTTTCCGCTTACGTTGCAAACGCAGGCTAAACCCTACGAGATTTATCAAAATGATGTACTAAGTATTTGTACACCTTGAAAAATGTCTACAGAAAAGTCCGCGATGGTATATATCTATCTCTTATGGATAACCCACAATAGCAGTTTTTTTCATTTACTTTTTACGAAAAATTATGCCTTATGTTCAAAGCAATTTATAGATCAATATGGCCGTTTACAGCATGTAATTTAAGTGAACATTTTCGGAGATATTACAGATTTAAAATGCCGTGAGGAGGCCGCGCTTCACCCTATAACACTTCGACTTTAGCAGCGATGTCGCTCTTTCAAGAGTTTGTTTAAAGACATTCTGTAATTAATTGTAAAAATAAAATACATAGGGAACATATAAAAGTAAATAAGTAATAATGTACTATATGAATTTAGATATTCCAAAGATAGCAGGAAATCTTCTTGGTATAGGGAAAGGAAATTGTTTTTCTCCAAATTTAACGCTACGGCCACGGGCTGTAATGAATAAATCAAAACAACTGGATCAATTTTAATAATTTTTTTTACACTGACTGACATGGGATATATATTTTATACCCGTGCGAAGCAGGGGCAGGCCGCTAGTATCATTATATTTTGAACAAGTGTTTAAAGCATTAAAACTTCCTGAATATAATTTCTCTCATGAACATAAAACGGCATCACTAAACAACTTTTCAGACGTGCATTAAATCCATAAAATAAACATTTCTGAAGCATAATCTAAACTTTGTAGAAGTTTTAATGCTGTATTAATATTAAGTGAAAAGTGTCTGATCAATTTAAAATTTACTAACACAAAGAGTCTTAGTAAACCTACAAACTTCGAATTGTTTTAAGATTATCGTTACTATGATGATTTATTATTCTTTTTTGCCTAACAAAATTTTAAATATTTTCTTTCAATTGTAATCGTTTACCCTTATCAAATGCAAAAACAAAGACAAAGAGAAAATATATAAATAAGATGTTTATTTCATACTAAGAATCTAATAAAAATCCTACTTCATTGTAATCATATAGCATTTATTTTAAAAACTATAAGCGTTAAATAAGGGAAAAAAATGAAATATTCAAATATAATACAATAATACGTATGTCAAATATATAAGAATAAAAATGTCAAATATTTTTATGTATAAATTTAAATTTTAAAAAACATAAATATGCATTAAAATCGGTTCTTTTAGTTATTATTTTACATGTCAATGTCCAAGTTTTGTAACCGATTAGAGAACGAAGAAGGAAGAACAAAAACGTAATCAATTGTACCTTGGTATGAGTGCACAGAACAGTGCTGGATTATATGATTTATATAAAAATCTTACCGAACATATTTTACATGCAATCAAGTCAGAAACTTTATATTTATATATTAAAATACAAAATTTCGTTACATACATGACTATAAAATAAATATTTGTCTATACAAAAATATAATTTTGATAGATGATGCTCAAAATTAAAAATTAGAGAGAACATCAGAGACGAAAAATCAATTCAAAGGGAATCTGTAAAAAGAACGTTAGTTAACATCGGATTGATGTATGCCATAACCGTGAATAACGTTTCAAAAATTAGACGCGTCAAGGTTAACGTATTGGGTCTCATCGGGATGAACTAATATGGCATGTCTAAAATACTCACTACTATCTTGTGATTCGTTTTTATTACAGGCAAATAATATAATTTGTAACACTGAAAAAAAAATTCCCTCTTCCCCTCGAACCTAGTGCTTTCAGCCTTGCTATTATTTAAACGCGCCTGTCATTTGAGTGTATTGCACGACAGTAATTGTTATATTATTTCGCGAAGCAAATATATGTAATACTTAATGATAGAATGTATCCGTTTTCATACCTGAAACATGCAGGTTTCGTAAAAACGCGTGTACTATAAACCTCCATCACCGCCACCACAATACGCAAGCACTGTATACATTCACTACCACAATCTCAACAATCGTTTCGACCCGCAACCGAATCATCACCAGGCCATCGACTCCGTGATGAAATTGCAAAACTACTACTAATAAATACTAATCTTACTGTTTTGTTAATAATAAGGCCAGTAAAGTTGGAAATGAGATAACGGTTCAAAAAATTAATTAATTTACAATATCAGTAGCGGTTAAAAAGTAAGATAATATTTTGTAACACTATCTTAATAAATAATATCTTACAAAATAAGATAAAAATTATGACGATTCGTTGTAGAATATTCCTTTCTTCAAAGTGACAGCGATCTGCTCTATGTCACGTTATCTATCTCATTAATGTTTTAAATTGTATTTAATGGGCTTGAAGATATAGTAATTATAATGAAATACTTATAATCAGATTCACAAACATTCCTAACATAAGTAATTTTTTTGCTATAATACGCATTTGTAAAAATGCGGATCTAACAAAAAATATTTGTAAAATAAAAATTACATATAAATTCCATGGAATAAAATAAATTATACATAAATATATATTTACTTTTGTTCTATATCATTCCACAAAGCAACGATTACTTTAATAAATTAACATGAAAACTTTTCAAAGCTTTTTTTTATATATCTCAAGTTATTTACCTTATCCCTATCAAGGCTTCGAACCATGTCTAGATCGGTGGTGTCGGATATGCCGCCATGCACAACGAATACTCGGTTGTTGATAATAGTTCCAAGTGGAAGCCAGCGGTATACATTTTCAATCAGTTTCAGCAAGCGTTCTGCATTATGCTGTAAACAAAATACCTCCTGTCATATAACATTCAAGTTAATAAACATTAAAGAACCAAATAACTAAAGAATATCTCAGTCCGCCCACGCTAAATTTCCGGAGCCGCTTTTACAAGTTTCTATGAAAATACTTTCCCCTAAACGCCTACGATGAATACCTTTGCCATACATATTTAACATAATATTACCATTCTGTATCCCATTACTTAAAGATCTTGAAAGATTAACTTATACATAAACAAACAAAAGAAGCAAGTCCATTCCCGAGCGTTCACATTTGTATTATACAGTAATGTATTTAAAAACATTATTTATTTTTCAAAGCGTGAAAAATTTATTTTATATCTTTGGTTTTTCATAACCAATATAAACCGAAAATCTTATCAGCTCTTTTTATCTAAATACGGGATATTTGTGGTATTTATTTCTCTGTATTTCTTAATACAATAGTATAAAGGAATGTAATAATATTGTAAAACTTATACTTATATTATACAGAAAAAAATAAACAAAAATTGTATATTAAATATGTTTATCGTTACGTACAAAACTATATGATGGTCTTAATGAAAATGTATGGCAACTGTAGATTTTTGAACTGTAGAATTTTATGATAACTTAATATCTATAATGATTATTTAAAAAAAATTGTACCTTAAAAATTCAGCGAAGAAAATTAATATATATCTATCTACTCACCCGATATTTTTGATGTACTTCTCGTATGAATCCATACCTACAAAAAAATAGTAATAGTATTAGTACATAATAGAGCTGATTGTAACTTCTAGACTCGATCTCTGAAAGTACCTCTGTGCATGACTTAACAGGCTGGTATAGAGTGCAGTCGTATAAAACAGGGCATCGGCTAAGGAAAGCAGTTTTATAGGCAAAAATCCGCAGCGGTGCGAAAATTGAAGTACACCTCTCGACATATTTTATAACTTTTATGCCCACGTTGCTCCATTATTGATTTATATCGGCCTTTTAGGAGATGGTTCTATAATGGGTGGCATAATGTTTGCAAATAGTAAACTTCCTAACCGCATCATATGGGGTGTAGATGACAGTTGCCACGCCCAGGTATGTGAGCTGAGCTACAGGGCACTGTCATAAGTCGAATCATACATGTCCACGCCGTGCACCCTGGGCAATGTTGCAGTCACTAATGAGCTCACACTTTTCTATTCCTCAGGCTGCAATAGCAAGTATGATCTGGCGGTGCGGGATTATGGTTTCCCACGTAATATCGCACGTCCGCTATCCCCTTCCTCTACCCCCTAATCCCTTCAATTCCAGTCCTTCCCCTCTAAAATATCCTTCTCACCTGCAAACGTAACATGGACGCGGAAAATAATCAACACTTACCCCAGGAGGGTACCAGCTTAGCTGGAGAATCCCTTCCTGAGACTGATGCTCGGGCTACGGCCCAAGCATCAGTCTCAGGCTGCCCCTCGTATTCTGGGGGGGGCAATTTTTCGCATTCGGGTTTAGAGCATCCTGGAGGTTCAGCAGCGAATCTCCAAGATGAACTTACGAGAACCCTCCATCTGAGGGAAGAAGACGACCTATTGAAGTCGCCGACGCCTGGGCCTTCGGGTACGGGTGAGGGCGATTTCAAGATGGTGGCGTCTAAAAAACGCAAGAATAGGGCCAAGAAACTGAAAAGGCAGTCGGCTGTGTCGGACGCGCCTTTGACTTCCCAACCCGTGGAGGGGGACACCTCTTCGGGGGTTGGGGAGGCGAAGACCTCCAGACCGCTGAAGAAGAAGAGGCAGGGTACTGACCCTGAGGAAGGACCGAGCGAACAGCGACCGGCAAAGCGTCGCAATTGGGGGGCTACAGCGGGACCACGTTGCACCGCAAAGGAGCAGAGTGATCTCGCTGTGGCCATCCATCGTGCGGATGGTTTGCCGGTCGATGGGGATCTAGCAACACATATTAGAGATAAAATAGCTGACCTTATCGAGGCAGCCGTCGTGGAGGAGGTCGACAGCTCCAAGCTAAACTTCGCGACCTCGGGGCTGGTGGCAGAAGGGTTCTTCCTTGTGACACCAGCCACTGAGCAGTCGAGGGATTGGTTGCTGGGGTGCGACTTCGGTCTCTACGACGGCGTCTCGATCAAGGCCATGAGAAGGGATAGAGGTAGAGTGGCAATTTGGATCCCAGGCACGAGGAGAGCAGCTGATCCTCTCCTTCTGCTTAGGGGTCAAAATAGACATAGATCGGAATTAAGACTCCCCGAGTGGAGCCTCATCGTCAGAGAGCCCCTCCCTCTGGGGGAGCGTCTGATTGTGGGGGTCCCTCGGGAAATAAACGAACTTTTTAGGGAGGGTCTTGTGTGGCTCTTTTACCAAGCCACACAAGTGCAGGTTAGGTTTTTAAACTGGAAACCGAAACTCAAACCCACACAAGCACAAAGTCAAGTCGATACCGACTCAAACTCCGCACAGAACAGTGTTGCTCGTGTGCTGGAACCAGCGGACACGACGAAACCAGCAATCGGAGCGTCAGGCGGGGCCCCTAGTACCCCCCCGCCAAGACATCCGTGCAGGGAATAGTCGGAGATGCCGGTACCGCCACGGCACACTAACGATCAAAGGTACCGATACATAACTGATGCCTTGTACACTTCTTGAGCGCCTTGCCTCACAGCTGGTGATCGAAGTCGTGCAGGGCATCATTATGTATTGGGAAAAGAACAAATAAACACACACTACACACTTAATGGGAGGTACGCCCAAAAGACATAAACACATACAAAAACACTCTACACACACACTAAAGATTCTTCAGATAAACTTGCACCACTGCAGAGAAGCCATGAGTGAACTCTGCGACTATGTGATCAGCAAGCAAATAGATGTGGCCCTGCTACAGGAACCATACGTTGTGAATGGACGTGTGGTCGGTATGGGTTGTTTAGGGGGAGACATAACCTATTACAACAACGGTGAGTCGAACCCCAGAACATGTATCTATACCAGTAGCAGGATCAGAAACTTAGGTCTAATTGTAATAGAATGTTACAGAGATTTAGTAGTGGTGGAAGCCATGATTCCACTAGATGAAGAAAAGAAACTAAGGATGGCGTTTATGTCGGCCTACATTCCCAGTGAGACCGACTTCACGCCACCAACTAGAGAACTGGAAGAAACTGTCAACAAATACAGAAGTAAGAAAATTTCTTTTATAATAGGATGTGACGCTAACACGCACAATGAGGTGTGGGGTAGTACAGACACAAATAGGAAAGGAGAAGCACTGCTAGAATTTATCATAAGTAACAATCTCGAGATAATGAACATTGGTAATGAACCAACGTTCGTTACAAGCACGAGAAAAGAAGTATTAGATATTACTCTAGCATCAGAAGACATGGCCAAATACATCAAAGATTGGAAGGTGGATCTAAACGACTCGTTATCAGATCATCGCAGAATCACCTTCCATATAAACAGCAAAATTGGCAAATTGCGCATTAGAAATGTTAAGAAGACCAACTGGGACAACTTTGGGTCCTTAATGAGCGAATGGAGATCTAAATACACTTCCTACAACACGATAAAGGAGTTAGAGGAAGGCGCATTGGAACTAAGCACAGCATTAAAAGATGCCTTTGTCAGTACGTGTCCACTACGTGAGGTTACACAAGGCACGGGCCAACCATGGTGGAACAACGAACTGAAAAAACTCAGGAAGAAAGTACGCAAATCTCAAAGAATTGCCCTTAAGAAAGGGGATGAATTGAGCTGGGCGGAATATAGGCAGTATAGGACGGAATTCCGAAAAAGGTGCAGGAAAGAGTCCAGAAACGGCTGGCAGGTGTATTGTAATGGGGTCACAGAATACCCTGAAGCAGCACGCCTTATGCGTATACTGGCAAAGGACAGAACATGCAGACTGGGTAGTATTAAAGTGGAGGAAACAATAGTTACGGATCCCAAAATAATACTAACCAAAATGGCAGAAGCACATTTTCCAGAATGTAAAGTAATTAAAGAAGAAATGATATCACCAAGTACCGATTACTACTGGTCAGACCCGGGAAATATCATAACAGCAGAGCAGATTAAGTGGAGTATCATGTCATTTGCACCATACAAAGCAGCTGGTCCAGATGAAATACTCCCTAAAATGCTACAGGTAGCATATGAACATATTAAAGGTAACATGTTAGCACTTTTTAATGCGAGTTTGGCGTGGGGCTATGTCCCGACGAGCTGGAGAAAGGTAAAGGCGGTGTTCATTCCAAAACCTGGAAAGAAAACCTATCAAGAACCGAAGTCATTTCGGTGTATAAGTTTGTCCTCGTTCATTCTAAAAACACTAGAAAAAGTGATAGAGGGACATATAAGAACTAAGCTAGAACAAAGCAATCTTCCACTGCATGAAAACCAACATGCATATATGGGGGGCAAATCAACAGAAACAGCTCTCCATAACTTAGTGGTAAGAATAGAAAGAACCTTATGTAATAAAGAAATAGCATTAGGTTGCTTCTTTGATGTAGAGGGTGCTTTTGACAAAGCAAATCGCAATGCTATAAGAAACTCAATTTGTAGGGAAGGAATAACAAATGAAGTGGGACGCTGGATAATGAACATGCTAGAGCATCGTTCAATCGTGGCGGAGCTAAGTGGAGTTACACACACAATAAAATCAACGAGAGGATTTCCTCAGGGAGGGTGTCTCTCTCCTCTTTTATGGTGTCTCCTACTAGATTCATTAGTTAGGAAGATTAATGATAGGAAGACATACATGCAAGCATACTCAGACGACGGAGTCCTTTTAGTTACAGGAAAAGACCTGAGCACTATAAGGAACATAATGAGTAATAGCATTAGAGCAACACTAAGATGGTGTCAGGAAAGGGGATTAAACCTTAATCCTACAAAAACCAAACTAGTCCTTTTTACAAACAAAAGGAAAATAGCCAACTTTAGCCCTCTCAGTATAAAGGGAGTAGAGATACAGTTGATAAAGGAAATAAAATACTTAGGTATAACGCTAGATAAAACCCTAAGGTTTAGAAGTCATATCAAAGATCAATGTAACAAAGCAAAAATTGCACTCATGCAATGTAGAAGAGCGGTGGGCAGAACCTGGGGTATGAAGCCAAAAATTATCAAGTGGATATATACGGCTATCATATTACCCAGATTACTGTACGGCGCTTCGATTTGGTGGCACAGAGCCAACATCGGAGTCAATAGCAAGGACTTAACGAAGATACAGAGGATGGCAACACTAATGATCACAGGTGCAGTGAGAACAACCCCATCTGCTGCACTAGAAGTTCTGGTGGGACTTTATCCTCTGGACCTAGCAGCTAAAAGAAAAGCTTTAGAACAATGGTATAAGATGAAAGTGTTCCAACAATGGAAAGGAAACTTTACAGATAAAGGTCATACAGATATAGAAAAGATTTACGGAGAAAATCTGTCTATGGTAGTCAGGAGAAGTGACCTGATCAAGAGACAGAAAATCTTCGATAAAAAATATAGGATACACATAGGAGTAAAAGAAGATTGGAAAGTGGAATATAGTGAGATGAGTCAGACCATCTGCTACACGGACGGTTCAAGACGAGAATCCACGAAGCTGGCAGGAGCTGGCATTATCTACAGCACCTCGTCAGATTTACACCAGGTCTTAAATCTGGGTAAATATACAAGTGTCTTCCAGGCCGAAATGATGGCTATCATGGAGTGTGCCAGGAAACTTAAAGAAACTGAAATAGCATTAGAACATAATATAGTTATATATAGCGACAGTCAAGCAGCTTTAAAAGCACTTGACCGCATAGAAACAACCTCAGCTATCGTGAAGGAATGTAAACGTGTACTAAACGAATTAGTTGAGAAGGGGGAAGTAACGATTGCATGGATTCCGGGGCATCGCGGCCATGCAGGGAACGAACAAGCTGACGAATTGGCAAGAAAGGGAGCTAGTCAAACATTCATAGGACCAGAACCCTTTCTCCCAATTGCACATAAGATAATAAAGTGTGTGATAGAAAAAAGAATAGAAACAGAATCGAACAAAAGATGGAGAAACACAATGCTCAGACAAGCAAAGCTGTTTCTCAAATCGTTTGATACAAGGAAGTCTAAACAGCTGATGTCTCAGAGCAGGGAAAATGTAGCAATTGTAACAGGCATTACAACTGGGCACTGCCTGTTAAACAGACACCTGTCAATAATGAGAATAACAGAAGATGCTGCGTGCCCAGAGTGTGGAGAGGAAGAAACGAGTCTTCACCTTATGGCTGAGTGCCCTATGTACTCGCTGGTAAGATGGGAGATACTAGGTAAGGATGAAATTGAAGTTGAGGATCTGACAAATATCTCCTACAGAGATATTATCAGGTTCGTAAAAGCCACGGGTAGATTAGAGCAGGTGACACTGTCGGGACAGCAGTGAAACCCTTGTCCCAACATGGGGAAATGGGTGGAATAGTCCGGAATAGGAGCTGACCACCCGCCCTGCACCGACAGGCGTCCCCGAAATTAGATAGATAGATAGAACCGCATCATATAATAGGAAAATATCCAACTTTTTCTTTTTGTATTCTTAACAGTTATAATGCAGATTGTAGCTGTGTAACTGAGAATTCTACATACATCATATTTTTATAACTTGTACTTTCGTCTTTATTCAAATCAGTTGCTACAGAATATTAAAAAGGCTTACAATTTGCAACTTACTGATTAATGTTTTTTTTTTAATCAAAGTAGTACTTTGGTAAATAGAAAGTAAATTAGAAACCTTTAAACTATCGTACCTATCCGTGCAATTATTCTTATTTGATTTAAGTTAAATAAAAGTATTTTCAAAGTCAATTTATCCTAATAGGTCTTAACGCCACTTCAAAAGCTATAATGAACAAATTGAGTGTCTGGATTTTTAACTTAGTAAATAAATCATTTACTATGAACTTTTACAAAAGATTGAACTTGGAAACAATTATAAGCTACGTAGCTTTAAGCCAACAATAGCTCCATATATTTAATACGCCATTATTAAATTTAAATTTACTAAACTCAATTGTTAATTTACTTTGCGTTTACATTCTGACATGAAACCTAGTAGAGTAAAATATATCTCATATTTTCTCTTGACCACGGGCATAACTTATGTTGTATCAAATCTACAAACATTTTGATTCGTGATGCTTCATTTCAACCATAGTCTGTTTTTCATTTTTCATAAACACGAACAAAAATCACTGCCTCTATATTATACGCATTGGCTCGTTAAATAAAAATATAAAGATATACGAAAATCTCTTTTATTTTGCTAATCCACCAAACCAACACAGCAAAATAAATGATTTTGCTGTGTTGGTTTTCGCATTTACAAAACTCATTTTCTAATCCAAAAACAAAACATTTGCTACGCTGTCACGTACGGTGCAAATATTCTACGAGATTAAAATGTAAATACCTGGAATTCATAATGAGATCCTCGTGGTTGCCTCGATTTAAATAAACTCCCCCGGGAAACGCCAACATACACGCAAGCAGCAGAAGAAATACTTCCAAGCCTTTTTTGCCTCGATCGACGAAATCTCCATTGAAAATATATGGATTCTCCGGCGACGGTAATCCATTCTGCGTAAAAGATGAAACGAAATTAAGACTGCGCATTATATAACGTAATATGGAGTCTACAAGAACACGGCCGTGTGGTATCCGGCTGAATAGAATAGTACCACCCTCATTTCTTACCGAGGTGTCGTGAAAGGCAACTAAGTTAAGAATACCCACAGTGTGGTATCCAGCTGAGTAAAATAAATACATTCGATTTGATTTATCCGAACGAAGTCGCGGGTAAACCCTAGTTAAATTATAATTAAAATAACCGCACAATAAATTACATTAAAATTATTCTTTGACTGTATGCGCAGAATGACAATATATCATGATAATACTTGTATATAAATCAGCGGTAAGCACGGTTGGAATAAAAATAATAATGAAATATGAGAATCGTAGAAATCTTCCGTCCCATCTGTTCATTAGAGAGCATTAGAAAACAAAACACGACTCAGAGGTTAATTTGAATGTATTATGTAAAAAATGTGAATTGTAAATATTCTAAGTATTACAAAATAAAATTTGATTATCATTTCAATATACGATCTATAACCATCCTTTATAACAATATTACATACAATTGAAATTTAACACATTAATTTTGCCCTCACGAAGCTTTTTTACTAAATATCTCTGAGAAGAATTTTTACTTAATATCTGTGACGAAATCATTTTAATAAATAAATGTATGGAACACTACGATATATTATATACACATATATATTCTATGACAGACAACTGGTAAATATACATTTATATAATTTTAAATACGTATATACACCTAGAGTCGAAGAACAAACAAATTGTTGTTAGAAAATGTTGGCCCTCAATGGAAATCAAACCCGCGACCCGCAGAACACTGAAGGCAGGGTCTCTGCCAACTACGGGCCAGTCAAATTGTATCAACGTAAAAACAACAATCTCTTAGTTATATTAACATACGGATCACATCACGTTACCTTTATATAATGTCACACGTTTCTTTAGTTTCACCCATTGTGGGTCACAAACTAATCACGTTGGATTCCAACTCCAAATAAGGTATGAATCGAGAAAGTTTCAAATCTAACAATCTTATACTTGCTCGTTGTAATAATGAACTTTCGATACCTAATTCATCTAGTACTATCTATGGTATAAACATATAAGATTGTGTAAATAATATGTACTGATTTGTGAATCCTCACATATGCAGCGTTGACCGTAAGTAAGGTCACTTACGCAATACGTACATTTAATCGATACTCTCGCGCGACGCAATCCTTTATCCTGTCTGATCTATGGTTCCGCTATGAAATCATTGTATAAACAAACAACATCCTGATTGTACACATTAAATGCCTATTTCTGTAATACTGTAGATATTTAAATTGATTGCGGTAAAAGTTCAAGTTGCGGTAAAAAGTAAAATTTTTGATTTGTTTAATACACAATCCTCATTGCTTGTCGTTTTATTCTCATATTATTATTTTATTCGTGCCCCGCCGTGTGGTATCCGGTTGAGTAAAATAGGCCACCTTCTTTGTTACCGAGGTGTCGTAAAATAAGACTAGTGTAAGTTGACGTCAGGAAGGCGGCCAGTAGTAAAATACGAAGCCAAATTATGTGACAACATGTTTGTAACGTGTTGTGCCGTCTCCACTTAGAGTGGTATTAGGACAGGAGGATGATGATTATATAATTCATGTATATTTATTCTGTAGAAGTGCATCCCAACGTGGGGCACGGCCCCCAATTTGGTGGGCCAATTTGATGGTTAAGGGGGCATTAGAAAATGAACTCGGCACTAGATTATTTAACCCTTTCGCACCGGTCCATTTAAAGGCAATGCTAGTTTTTGGTGACAAATTAATCAAAAAACCATATTCTTAAATAATTACGGTAAATAATTGTTAGTATAATTTTATTTAATCTATTTATTGTTGTAGCTATGTATGTAACATAGGGGAATAAGAATTTTAGAAAGGCTAAGGTTTAGAAGGGTTTAGTTTTAGAAGGGCAAGGCACTAAAAAGTTGGGGGACACTGTTCTATAGTAACAGTTACATGCAATCAACGTTACTCGAGCACGATATACGCATAAGTGCAATCTTCGCGACTCTACAGGACTCATATTTTGCATCTTGTGTAAAACGTCCGCTCTAGAAATTCACGGCACTCTGCCAACTACTTAATCGTGATGAAAATTGCTTCTACGGCAGTCCCTTTAATATAATGCGCTATACAATCTTTTTCTTTATTTTTTTTTTGTGATTGTGACTGTATACATTTCTTAACTTTACATTTAGTTTAAATACAGAGTGACTGGCTGATTTGCACCGTAGGCAGTGATGCTGACTTCAGCACCGTGGGTTACAGGTTCTTTACCGTCGGAGGGCCAACATTTTCTGTAAACTGTTTGTTGGTTCTTCGAGTCTGGGTGTATATATGTATTTAAGCCATTATTCTCCTGCCCTAATCCCACTCTATGTGGGGTCGGCACAATATGTTATAAACATGTTGTCACATGATTTGGCTATTGTATTTTACGACCGACCGCCTGCCTGACGTCAACTTACTTTACACGGCTTTTGAGAAACCTCGGTAAGAAAGAGGGTGGTCTATTCTGCTCATCGGAATACTACACGGTGGGACAACTTACCTTAGTCGCCTTTTACGACATCTCGGTAAGGAATGAGGGTAGTCTATTCTACTCAGGCGTATAATACATAGCGGCCCAAATTACCTTAGTCGCCTTTTACGACACCTTGGTAAGAAATGTAGGTGGTTTAAGTATAACACAAGTATTCAGTTTTTTTGAGGACGGACAGCCATGTGTGATTGTCCATTTAAAAAAATTTAATACACAATTATAATTTCTCTTTTGAAATCATTTGTAATGAATGAATGCATGAAGATTATATTTTTATTCTATACTACAACAAAGAACTATCTTAATATTTAAATGAGTTAATCTTGTATATATATATATTTTCCGAATCTCGGAAACGGCTCCAACGATTTTCCTGAAATTCAGCATGTAGGAGGTTTTGGGGGAGAAAAATTGATCTAGCTAGGTTTTATGTAAAAAAAATACTGTTTTATCCCTGTTTTTGGGCATTAAAAAACACTAACATTTATATTGAATTGAATTTTCGCCATTAACTGTCAAGTCGACGTAGCTTATTCGGTTAGCGGGCAGCCTCGAGAAATGTGAGTGCCAAGGATCGATCCCAACTAAATAATTGTTTTTTCTTTTTTTTTAGTTTTTTATTGTAAAAAATTACCGAGCAAAGCTCGGTCACCCAGATATTAATGTGTAATTGTGCAATGGTCTGGCTGGGTATAATTTATAATTCATACCTTTGACTCACAAAAACTCACACAGTAGCAATATATACAATGTAGTGAGCATTAAAAATAAATTTCCGTCTGTCTAAACCATGCTACCCTTGTCTAGGTCCAGAACAAACGATGCCATTCTAATTTTACGGATTTGTAGATCCGTTTCTGTCATAAATGACACTCAGATAGATTGTGGAAATTTCATGTCTTACCTTACAATTAATACTACTTTCGCTTAACTATTATGTATACATATATAAACAGTTTTAATGCGTGATGGGAAATATTATAAAAATTAGCTCTTTAAGCAGATCCTCATATATTTCATACTAGCGATCCGGCCACGCGTTGCTATGGGTCAGTCTGGTTTTGATTTCCGGTCGAAGGAAAACTGTCATTGACAGTTCAAAAAGAGACTCTAATCGCCACCAAACCTTACAGGCTTATCCAGGTCAATCTAAAGGTAATCCAAAAATTTCATTTTATTCGGTCCAGCCGTTTCCGAGTCGAGTATATGATGTAAAAATCTTCACGGCCTATACAATTAATAAATTACATATTTTTTAACATTTATAACACATAATTTATGACATTCATTATTCATATAACAGCAAATTGGAGTCTAGAAGTTTACCGATTCCCTTAACGTGATATGATTTATTTTGCATAAACTTTTTCAAGCACCTTTATTTACAACAAATTGTACCTCATTTGTCATAGATAGTTTTCTGTGATAAAATTGTATTTGCATAATTAAAAATTAATTATTTTTTGGACAAAACTCATAGATACTTCACAGATGAACTCTCGGTATGAACCAGGTTCTCCAATCATAAATTTAAATTTATTTATTTCAAAATTTATTTATTTTATCATTAAATCATTTGGTCATACACGCGCGACGTCAAATTTACGTTCTATTCACTAAATGAAATTTTATGAAAATAACATAGTACTAATGCATGTTACAAATATCATGATTGTATTTCCAATTTTCGGAAATGATTAAACATAAACTCTTAAAGCTTGAGTCTGTTTAAAATATAGTAATATACCTACCTGGGCTAAATTTTTAATACTCAAACATACTTCTAGTATTGAACGTAAATCTCTACATTTATTATTCTCGAAAGTATAACTCACTAAAGTCGTATATTACAGTATTTGGATAAGTTAAACATGGCTTCTGATAATAATAAACGGTTCAATTACGTAATCCTTCTTCACATTATTAATAGCGACAAGAAAGGCAATAGAAAAACAATATCGTTCTAAACGAGGTCATATAGAGTAACAGGCGGTCTATCAATCAAGCCGGCTGTCGTACAAATTGGACGACGCGTGACGCGTGCACCACTCCTTAGTTGTTAGCTCAACGAAACCTATAGATAAAAGAAACCGTTCTTGACTTAAACTCGCTCAAACAGCGCAGAACACTTAAAGCTTTGCTATAATTCAAGTTATATAGTTTCAAGTTAGTTATAGTGGACTCAATGTCGCGAATTACATCGCGAGCTTACTGTCGCTCTAATAAGTGGGTACACTAATAAATTACACCCGCCTGGTGACGCTGTAAAAGCCGTTAGGGCTAACAGCATATAGTCAAATCAAAAAGAAAACTAATATATTACTATAGAATTTGTTAATGCGAGAATGGAAATGCAGTTTATTTGTTATGGTTTGCAATATCATTGATTTTTTTTCTTTTCGTTTTATATTACTAAAATATTGAATTTATCTTTTCATCTGTGGTAATTCAGAGCATCTATATTGTTTAACAAAGTATGGCTTAACAAACAAGTCTGAGAATGAATGATAATACTAAAGACAAGTATCGTAATAAGGAGTCAGATGATCTCCCACTTCAACGGGTCAAATTTTACTTTTTTCTAGTACCACGTTGCAGAAGTGGGTTACGCAATAGTTTTAAGTAATTTTAAAACTATTGCGAAACTATTATAATTGCGAAAGTTTGTGAGTATGTATGTATATTTGTTACTCTTTCACAAGGAATCCGCTGAAACAATATAGATGAAATTTATCACAATTATTCCGCGTGCACTAAGTAAACGGTGAAAGTAATTCAAAAATCTCTTATAATTAGCTTAGGAAAACTACTTTTACGTTCAAAATTTCAATTCGGGAAAAAAATTGTGACACTGATTTCCACGGGGACATAGCTGCTGGCACAGCTAGTTGAAAATAAAATATCTATAAAAACACCTCTTGACTTTATAATATAGCCTTTTATTATTATCGGTATAAACAGTGCTAATATTTATACGTAAAAGCGACGTTACACCAAAGCCAATAAAGTAAAAACTTTTACAACGAACATTAACTCAATTTTGCAATTTTGTAACAACTCTGCAGTAACCCATTTAAACTCCTATTCTAAAAATTCCATTAAGTGATAAGGTCAATGGGTTAACGACTTTATTCTCGTTTCTGGGTCGAAAACATCTCACTTCGTATTATTTTCCTACAAAGTCAATTCCGTTATATTTTTCATTGTCGGTTACAACGATAACATATTTCTAAATGCATTGGATGTTTGCCAGATACTATAATACATACGCCGTAAAAGCTCCCATTTGAAAGTCCCGTGCCATCTATGGAAATATACGAAGTTAATACACATATGTGAATTGTGTATAATATATTGTGTGAATGTATGTCAGTGCTGTGGCACATCCATATTTATATTTCACTCTATTTTTATTCACCAAGACGCCGTGTGGTATTTGAATATAATAGACCACCCTCATTTCTTACCGAGGTGTCGTAAAAGGCGACTAAAGTTAGTTGATGTCATGCAGGCGGCCGGTCGTTACAAATACGTTGCCAAATCATGTGACAACATGCATATAACATGTTGTGCCGACCGCACTTAGAGTAGGATAAGGGAAGAAAGATAATGATTTTGTTTCACCAAGAGACTAAACAAGAGAATTTACCTTGCCTCCTGCCTCTATTGTTGAGTACGTAAAATATATTATGTATGATTAGGTAAATTAGGTTCAAAAATGAATTGCAGTCTCAACATAAGATCTTTTGAATTCCTAAAAGTAATACATTAGAGTATTGAAAATGAATACAACCATTTCAATAGAAACAATAAAGAATATTTTTCTCCGTAAACATTCCCCCCTATTTTATCAAACCCAATTTCGTCCATTTTATAGAGGGATCATTAATGTCTTAACGATAAAAGCCTACGACTCGGGATTTAACAAAGTTCGTTAAGGCGTTTTATATTGCTTCTCATTTCGAATTAATTTTCTCCTAGTAGGAAAGTGTTTAAATTGCGGGTTCCTCATACATAGAAAATTCAGTCTAACATCTCTTATGTCGTTTTCGATTTATCACAATATATCAAGCCTTAACTGGACAAACTAATAATGTGGCACCCATTTATCCAGCTTGTTTCATCGATATAGCGCAAATGGTTTAATATTGAAGGTGCTTTCCTCAAATATTTACTTTTTAAAAAGTTTTCAAAATGAAACCACAATTTAATAGCAAAAAAATATTTTCAGTTCATTGACTCCGTATATCAAATCTAACCTAAAATAACATTTCAAAGAAAATGTAAATAGTTGTTCACCAAAGCAATGATTCCACGAAAGGCGAAAATTTCATATCGTCCCACGCAAAGGAAAAAGCGTTTATCACTTTCCCTAAAATGTGACAACTCTATTATAATACAAAACAACACAACAAAACAACTCGATAGTGAAAATCAATATATCAAAGCTACTTTCTATACGATGATTCAAGTTCCGAAATGACTAGTTTGACAAAGGTATTGTGTAGTAATAATTATTTGTTCGTTACAAAACATATGTAGAATACTGCTACATAGTAAAGTAACTATCGAACATCGAAGTAATAAATTATAACATATTTGTATGAACCTTAATCATGGGTGGAATAGTCCAGAATAGGAGCTGACCACCCGCCCTGCACCGACAGGCGGCTCCGAAATTAGATGAACCTTAATTTTTAAGTGTATAATGTTAGTTAAGTAATACTAATAGTAATATAAATAATTTTAACATAAGTAGTAACCTTAAATATTATTAATCATCAAATGTGGAAGCTTTGTACATGTACATTAAATCACACTTACCTGTTTATTCGAAAAAATTACGGCTTAAAATTATGTAATATAAACTTAATACATAAAAAACTTTAGGGTGAGTATTAAAACAGTTCGTATATATTATACATTTATACAAACAGGAAAAAATCAATCAATAGTGCAACCACATTGATTTGATTTGCTCTGTTTATATGTTGTAAATAGTTTCAAAATAAACTGGCCAGGTTTTTTCGGCGAAACCTTAGAGCTCGCTCTTTTTTGCAATTGTCACGTTGATGAATCAACGTTATTTGAAATAGAACTTTAACAGCTTTTTATGACAAGTAAAGAACAGGCGGAACATAGACAGAGCAATAATGTCTTTACATTAATCTAATTATATTTAAATGTCTATAAAAGACTTACACTGGAATAGTAATAAGTTATTGCTATGTCAAATTTATGTAAACAAAGTGGAAACCCTGGTGAGTTAATTGTTAATCACTCTATATTAATTATAACAAGAAGATTACTGTACCTCTAGTAATTCTCGACCGTGATCAGATTAACTCAAGATTTTTTCCTTCGCCAGTATATACGAGTACATAGTATTCAAATTTACCTTGTGGAATATTACGAGCAAATCGTCCAATTTGCCGTGCAAGTCTCCACAAATAGTGATCTGACTGGAAATTGAAGTTGTCGCAACGTTTATATTTGGTAGCCTCTTCAACGTCTGGGATGCCTCTTTCAAAATTTGTGCAACCTGCTTTGGAGGTAAACGGTGCTGAAAAACAAAATATATAAAAGTTTTTGGTCTGTTCTTAATTACTTTTACAAACAACATTCCAATTACAATCCCCGAAGCTGCTAGTCAAACCGGGTTTTGTTTAATTAGCCAGACAGAGAACAGAACTTCGTAGTTCTTTGGTCTAATGTGATAGCCAAAGCTTGGATTTAAACTTGCCTACTGTGTTCTGAATATAATGTCTAGTTACTTACTATTCACTAGATTAATACTTTATTTATTTAATTGCTTACAAAATGTAAATTATTTATAATCTTTACAAATCTTTTATTAAAATTCACGTAAAGAAAAAGTTTTTTTAATATACTTATATGGATTATCTATGCTATTTTTATTGGCTATTGAAAATTGGATCGTACAATATATTTAATCTCCGCACTATATCATTGATCATTATCTGTACATAGGAGGAAGCACTAAAGATAAATGTAATTTATACTATTAATATATTAGTTACTGCTTTTATCCAATGAGGAATTTTTTAGCGATGAAAATGGTTTGCTAGTCATAGATATAATTATTATATAAAAAAAAACATCCAAAATAAATATCAAAAATTCTAAGCAACGAATTGATCACTTGGTGCACAAGTGGCGTTTTTGAGGTTAAATAGTAACAACCACACAGTTGTTTGTGTGTTTAGATATATCAAGGTAGCACCCCACACTAGCTACTTTAATTTTTGTCTTTCGGGCAATCTATATTTCAGGGATAAAAAGTTCACTAATGGACACTATATAATGCCCAAATCACTATGCCAGTTGATCATGAGGTTTTTAGCAAATACCTGTTAATGAATATCAAATAAAAATTATAACAAATTTCTTATTATTGCGGCAACATCTTATTATCTTACTTCATTTCCTTTAGAATATGTTTATCAATTGGTTAGTAAGATCTTTTTTAAAAGTTTACGTAATTTGTGATCAAAGAATCATTTTACACACGCATTCGCACATTCCGTGGTAAATTACATAACAAACGAGCTATGTACCTACAAATATGACTGACGTATATAATCTGATAACATTGACGTGTGTTTAGTCTGGCGTGCGAATTGACATGTATGATAAAACTTCATTAGTCATTATCAAATAACTAAAATGTTTTATTTTTGTAGTGAATAATTAACGTATTAGCGTGATGTCGAACAATATATCCAAATTGAAAATAAATAATTAATAATCGTGACCAGCGAGGACATTTTGTGATCAAATTCAAATAATTCTTAATTCAAATTGGCTTTTACAAGCACTTTTAAATCGTCACATTACAATGAAGTAAGACTAATTCGGATAGGTGCTCTTACCGAGAAGAACCAGTAAACTCGGCGGTCACTCTTTTTAAAATTAATTAATTAAATAATGTATTTGTTAACAAATCAAAATTTACAATAATATTTAGTGCGTAGCTTCTCAGTGCGTAGTAGTGGTCGCAATTTAAATCCAAGCTTTGTTATCATTAATATAGTCCACAACAGTATAGATCGCACAAGAACGAAATCACGAATTCAAATTTCGGTTGTATTTTTATTTGATATTATGTAGCCAATTGCAACTCAATGTGTTCAGTTCGGTAACCATCATCGCCATACACAAGAGATTCATTATGCTAAAATGATACTCTGCCTTCGCTTTCTGTATGGTATAGATTGATCAAGTATAATACCGCAGTCCTCAAAAGATAGGCAGATAATAGCTACTTACTTTCTTCTTCCTAAACGTCTCAATAAGTAGGTCGATATCTTTTCTTTGCAAAGGAAATTCGATATCGGGTTCACGGGTGTTTTTCGGGGGTGCTGTCTCATCTACGCCCCCGCCTTCATCTGACTCCTCAGAAAAAACTTGCTCCACTAAAACAATAAATAATAATTTTTAAATCTTATAAAACCTATATTTAAAAAATATACCTATTTTTTTTAATTAAAAATTCCAATACATGAATTCAACTCTAGCCGTTTTAAATTTTCGATTTATGTTGACTTAAATAGTAAATTTATTATCGATGTTTATTTTTTTTAAAGTTCAGTTGAATAAATATATTCTTTACTCTTTGTTAGATCACTCTTATGTGCAATTTTTTTAAGGAAACCGAGTAAAGTAGACAGTTAGTCATTAAATTACTTACGATGAATTGGAGTAATCTTTTTCTCTCTACTCAACGTCATATACAACGTTATGTATAGGAATTATATGTAAACTATTATAGGTACTGTACTATTGACCTAAACGTTACGGAAGAATTGCACTGCCTTTTAGTAAAAACCGTACAAGTTCACTTCAGTAAATTATGAGCTAAATGTCGTTCAAAATTAAAAAATTAAAACTACAAGCACGCAACCTAAAGATACCTGACCAAGGTAGGCACCTTTGATATTAGTAGGTAAAGTCGTACTTTTGATATATTAGAATATATTCTAAATATAATAACAAGCCATTAATTCCAAAGAATGTTTGTATTAATAAGTATAAAATTAATGATATATTATTCTGCTGCTATAATCCGATTCTGTAATTACTTTTGTATTATGGAACTCTGCAAAGTAACGTCTAATTCTATAAATTATTAACAAGTAATCGTTAAATTGTAGGTTCATACGGCATAAACTCCCCGCATAAAATACTAACTAAGATACTTTTTACAAAAAACGAAAACAATTCTTAAAATCCCCAGAGTAATTGTATATGCAAACATTTGCCCCGCTTTAACATAAAAGACGCGTCATTCTAATTTGTGTTGAATAGAAACTGGTATACGACTTATCTATACTTGAAAGGATATTCATGAAATTTCGTCCTGAAACGATTGTTTTAGTAGAAGATAGAAAATTGGATAAGGTTTATGTAAAGCATTATATTGAGCTTAAACTAAAATATTTTAAAGAGATAACTTGAATGTAACGAATCGGCTAAGGATATTATTGTAACGATAATTCGTGTCATTTCGTCTGGTCTTTAAAGATAAGTTAAGGTTTCATTGTGACATCTTTCATTGTTTGTTATTGTTTTAAAATGAACGGTTATTTCAGTCAACAAAAACTTGCAAGCTATTCTAAAGACATTTACATTGTGATTAATTAATTAAATGGCTCCTAAGTTTCTGTAATAAATCTTTTAACGAGATTAATTTGTTGACGACGACAGCAGTATTCTAATGCTACTTCAAAGTGTAATTTAACTTTCTATTTAAAGATGTCTTTATTTTTTATTTTCTTTAAAATAAAATGTTATGTTTTAGAAAGTATTGTAGCGTTGTTTAGATGAGAAAAAATACACTGGGGGATTTTTTAGCGTTTAAGTATATATAGTAACCATATTCTTAATTAATTGATTTCCTGTATTTTGTGAATATTTTTAATTGCCAGAAGATTTTTTTTTACTAAATATTGTTGTTTTTTATATTACTTAGAACTTTTGCGCATTACTAAAATAAAACGAATAACATTTAAAAACAATAGTACAAAATGTGTTGAATACTATAAACAGTTAAACTAAAAGGATTTACGCTGCCAATATATATTATTTAAGTAATGAATGAGTTTTAATAATGGCGCTGTCCATTTTTGATCATGTTTCAGTTAACATGTACAAAAGATCGTACCGCAGTTACTCGACGGCTAGATTTATTGCTTTGCGGGCCTGCCGCGTAGCGAGCGGATAATTCCCAGTAGAATTTCCATCACCAAATCGTCTGTAATTATGGACATTAATAAAATCATGAGATCTTCCCGTAAATTCTCCCGCAATGACCGTTAATAGTGACAATTAATAATAAGCGACGATAATATCTATAGTAATATATATAGCTGAAGAGTTTGTTTGTTTGAACGCTCTAATCTCAGAAACTACAGGACCGATTTAAAAAATTCTTTGAGTGTAAGATAGTCCACTTATCGAAGAAGACTATAGGCTAAAAACATCACGATAAGATGAACAGGAGAGAAGCTGCAATAAAAAATATCGCGAAAACGGCAAAATTTAAAGCTTTCCTTACGTTCGTTAAGTAAACGGTGAAACTTATTCAGAAATGTCTTATAATTAACTTACGATAACTACTTTTCAGTTCAAAAATTTTAATTCGGGAATACATTTGTATACACTGATATCCATGCGGGCGAAGCTGCCGGCACAGCTAGTCCATTATAAATGTATTAAACGAGAAAAAGTAGTCGATCAAAGTTTTTCGCCAATCTTTGGTAATCGTTCTTCTCTTAGACTATAATAATATACCTTTAAAAATTTTTTAAGACTATCCTAACTGGATAAGACGTCATAAAACAACAGAAAGCCACACCCAACAAAATACTGGTGTCTGCCAACAAAAGTTATTGCGATGACTAAAAGATAACCGAAATAGCGGCGTATTTCCTTTATCGCAGGAAAAAATATTTTCTCACTGAGTCGTAATTTCAACAACTTACATCTGAGAACCCTTCAGCCTTGGTGTTGAAGAGGCATTGTACTGATTTTTATCTGGCCCTCGGTTATACTTCGATTTCTCTTTCCCTTTTATCATTATAGGCAGGGTTTTGTTATAAAATATTTCTAAATAAATATGGTATATTTTATGTTTTATTTTTATGAATTAATCAATAAAAAATAATTTAAATATAAGTACAACTTACTGACGGACGCTGTTCTGGATGTCCGCTCAGAAGAAGGTCTGCCGCTTGTTTCTCTCATGTGACTAAGCAAGGCATTGAAGAAGTTGTATAGCTAAAAAAAAAACTTTGTTAATGTTTTATTATCTTTTTAGAAAAAAGCAAAAGTTAAATTAAGTGGCGGTCTATTGCTATCCTACTGCTAAGCCTCCTCTCTCTTTTTATAGAGAGCACGTTTAAAGATTAGAAACTTTACGCTGCTCCAATACAAATTGCAGGCTAAACAGAGCCTAGGAATACTCCAGAAATGTAGGTTTCCTCATGACGTTTCCTTCACCGAAAAGTGTTAAGCGATGTATCAATTAAGGGCATCAATAAAAAGAAAACAGTAAATTCCCATGATGTTATCATGCAAAATTCAAATTAATATCTATTGCTATCAATGGTAAGAATGGATTAACTAGGTATGAAAGTGGATAAATACATCCTCACAAATCTATTACGAACTAATCATTTAGTCTTTGCTTATTATTATATATTCCGAAAACACTTACGGACAAAAAAATACGTAATACTAGAATACTGTATACGAAGTGCATCCACTTTAACATTCCTCCTTGTTAGACATTATACATTAAATTATATATAGCTGTAAATTACATAGTGAAAATATGATAAACTATTGGAATAGTTTAATTATGGCCGGTCACACTATTTGAAAGTAGTGATCAACGTTAAAACTTATCGTGTTAAAAATTTGCTGGTTATACGATACTAAGATTACGGTACTAAAACATCCAAGATTTCGACGCGACAATTTCTTCTCTGTAAACATAATTTTAATTATATGAATTAAAGTCTGAATAAACTTTCATAATAATCCTAGTCATTTCGTCGGTCTCAAACACAAGTCTAACGAGCGATGTCACTCATTGCTCGCTTTTGTTTGAACATCAGCGGTTATTTTCATCTTACAGAAAGGTCGTGAGCGACCGTGGAGAAATTTACATTGTAATCAATTAATTAAATGTCTCCTCGTAAAGAGATTCATTTGTCGGAGACAATTGCGGCTTCCATAGGCATTTCAAAGTGAAACTTAAAAGTCTGTGTCATTCAACCAAAACAATTTGTTTTAAAAGAAAGAAAGTCGTTAAATTATTGCATTTTCACGTAGCGGCCTTTAAACTCTGGATTTTTTTCAAATATATTAATGCGTTCCCAAATCAACATTAGAAAAACATCCAACGAAAATTATAGACACTAATATAAAAAGTTAAAGAGTTTGGTTGTTCTCAAAGAGTTAAAGAGTTTGTTTGCGCTAATCTCAGAAACTACTAGACCCATTTTAAAAATTCTTTTAGTGTAAGATAGTTCATTTTTTGAGGAAGATTATAGGCTCTAATATTGCTCTAAAATGAACAGGAGAGGAGCAGCAATAAAAAATATTGCGAAAACGGCAAAACTAAACGGTAAAAGTTATTCAATAATCGTTTATAATTAACTTACGATAACTACTTTTACGTTAAAAATTTCAATTCGGTAAAAAATTTATGACACTGATTTCCTACTTATTATTTTTGAAAATATGCGCTATATGAAAACATGAAGTATTTTTTCTTATAAAGCTATGTAACTGCAAATTCGAATATTGTTGTATTCTTTTTATTGCAATACAAATGACTAATACATAAAATAAACTAATACAAAAAGGATTAAAAAACAATATGTAAACAATGGCGGCCTTAATCCAAAATCGGAAGGAATCTTCACCTTTTAACATCAATTTAAATAAACATATAACATAATTTAAATAAATAACTCAGTATCTTAAGAGAAGGCATGAACTTTATCTTGAAACCTTTTTATGACTAGTATTTATAGGAGCTTTTCAGCTTTTCAGTCATCTATATAATTTTTACTCAATCTTGCGAAAGTCTTATAGTGTTGTATAATACAATGTCTTACTTTATATTCATAATGTAAGACTCGTAATATAAATAAGAGCTTGCTGATATAATCCTCTTAGGATTTTCACCCTTTTCGTACCTACAAGGATTTTCTTTTTATCGTGGAGTTTAGAAAAATAATCTTAGTCTCTCCGGCCCTCAGATATAATACAATTAAATAATATAACTAATAATATAATTAAAGGAAACTTGATACTAAAATAATTATAATTTGTATTATGTGTCTGAAATAACAAAAATACCAACCAAAAATAAATACTTGAACGTTATTTGCATGCTCACGAAATATCAAATGTGTTTCGTCTGCAATGTGCAGGATGTATGATTGTGCAGCCGCCTGAGCGAACCTGCTGTGACCACGAATTAAACTATTCATGTGTAAAGTCACGTAACGTAGTAATGATAATTTGATACGAATACGTTATACGAACTTTATGATTTATGATAATAAACACAATTTAAGACTTAATTATTACCGAGCTATCTCACCGCATCGTGAAGCTGAAGTGTCAATGATCGGGAAACCTAATACGAGGAGCCGATAAGTGTTAATTCCTTATGCAAACTGCCAGCACCAGTGGACTCCAAACTAGATGGAAGACGCTGAATCCAAAAACACAAGATTGCGTAGTGTGGAAAATTGTTAAAGAGACCCAGGTCCAACAATCTAAGTCCATTGGAGTAAGAATAAGATCAAAGAGATATTGATCATTGATAGAGATATATTGATCATTAATTTTTTTTCTTCTATTGTGTATTAATATCCGTCACAATCCGATTGCCTTTTAATTTTTCTTCAAATATATAATTCAATGCATTTGCTCAGTACAATAACCAACTACTCGGTTTTAAGCTGGCTACAGAACTACTAACCAGCGAGGATTGCCTAAGGCACATGTGATTTAAACAAGTTTGCGGCCCTACTATAGAGGTAGGCTTAATATCGGTTTTCACCGATATTAAGACATCATAATTAAAATAAAAGTAAATAATAAATCATTGACATTTTAGTAGATTTTTTAAATAACTTTATGAACGATCGTTTTAAACGTTTATTTAAATCAGAATGAATAGATCCATGGACGCTACTTGACGCTCATATGAGTTTTATGACTAAGGTAATAGAATTTTAATATCAAATTTTATAGCGTTACTTTCTGTTTAATAACTTCCAAAATGTTTACGAGTTTGCTTTTAATGTAAATTATCGCAGTCTTATAAAAGAACTCTAAACTTTACTCAATAAAGTTGTATATCTTCAATAAAAAAAACAAAGGTTGTAAGAAGAGTGTTGCTTATTTTATACCTTTTTTTCAGCGGCGAATCACTGCAGTACAAGTCGTGTGCAGAAGCCATTTAAATAATATGAGCGATATACTATTTCAATGTAATTTATATATATATATTTATAAATATAAATATTTATAAATATAAATTTCGATAATTAAGAGTTACAACCAATACAACCAATTATTACAATTATTACAAACCAACTGTAAATACAAAATATGCCGTATCTAGTACGAATGATGAAACGAAACGAACTCTAAGTAACTCCCACAAAATGCAATAAAGGCTCAGTGAACTGATTACCGCAAAGTAACCCGAACCCTTTGTGTTCGTTTAAGCAATAAATCCCTTGAAATATTCAGAGGAGTACCGAGTACCTCGTCATACAAATCTGGATAACTTAAATCCATAACAATTTAGGTTCTGTATTTTGTTACGCTTCTTAAGTAGTTTTCGTAATCGGGAAAAGACGAATTTTTGGATTTCCATCATAGAAATTATTTGTTATTTAATGATTCATGCCAATTGATTGCTCTATTTTAATACTTACTTTAAAAAAAATTAGAAATTTCCTAATGAACATCTTCATTTTGACACCTTAGTGATGTTCTCTTAACGTTTCATTCTAATCGTAATAAATCGTTATATCTTCGGTACAGGTCCATAACGTTATTTTATATAAAAATAATATTGCCATTAACAATGCTAGAGCTGTGATACTAAGCAGTAGGACCGTGCGCTCTTTTTTTTAAGAGGGTCACGGCTTGAAACTCCTGGCAGTCATCAATGAGTTTTTCTCTTATATGTCTTATATATCTAAGAACTAGAACTTATATGTCTAATTTATAACTGCTATTATCACATGCTTTTCGATGAAGGAAAACATCTTGAGGAAACCTGCATATCTCTAGAGAATTCCGTGGATTACCACCACCCTACCAACCCGCATTAAAGCAGCGTGATCAGTCTTAGCACCAACTATTCTCTCCAAAGACGGAGAGAGGAGATCTATGCCCAGCAGTGAGATGGTAACAGAAGGTAACAGGCCGTTACTTCTTATTTACTTTTTTTCTTATTATCAATATACTCTAAATGTTTCATTTAAATTAATTTAACAAAACTAAGTTGCGTAACAAGTTTACAAATAAATTATAAGTTTAAATTAAATGTAAATTTCGGCCCACGAAAACAAATTTTATCGTAATGACTGAATGATTCAGGCACGAGAGCTGTCAGGTACTTAGAAGAGCCTATAGTATAATTTATTAAAACTTTACGTTTTCGAAACAATTTCAACAGATTAATAATTTTATATTCAAAATGTAACTTCATAATTTCACCTACTACGAATTCGAATAACGATTCGAGTTTTTAATTAATAATTGTAGTTTTTTTTAAATAATTTCTTGCTTGTAAGTGTTTTTATCTTGTCTCTTTTAAAGACTTACATTTATGTATGAACTGTATTCTTACTTTCTTCTTGTGTCTCGTAATTTAAATAGTCACATTAAGCCTTTTGTTCTGTTCAACTTTTGTTAATTTTTAGTAACAGGTATTCAAGGCTTACAGCCAAGAATAACTTTTGGTTCTTCATAATTTTTCATGTTCGTAAAAACAAAGTAACGGTCTATTAGTATCCCACTGCTGGGCATAGGCATCCTCTCTCCGTTTTTGGAGAGAATGATGGAGCTTGGACCTTCCACGCTGCTCCAATGCGGATTGGTAGGTTACACATATCCTTAGAATTCTCAAGAGATATGCAGGTTTCCTCACGATGTTTTCGTTCACCGAAAAGCATGTGATAAATTGGTACCTACCAGGGGTTTGAACCCGTGACCCCTCAAAAGAGTCACATGGTCACACCGCTGGGCTATCACAGCTTTAGCACATGTTCGTAGTTCTTCACTAATTTACTAAATACATCGACTGTTAAAGGAGATTGCTGTATCCCAGCACTAAACAATATCTTTAACCTATGTATATCGATGACGTGTAAATCATTTGTATGATGTTCTGTGATACGACAACCAAAGCCTCTAATACACGATGTATTTTTTGAAAATTTACATTAAATTGTAAATTAGATCAGGCGCTCAAGTAATTAAACGTTTCGCATTGTCATATCGCATATTGCTTGTATTTATTACACAAGGTTTATTGAAAAAGTATTGGGTTATTATTTTTATCTACTCTGATACTATAATACAAAGATTATAAAACTAAAACCAAAATTCTTAAACAAACATTACGTACAGGCCAAAAATTAAAAAGTTTATTACGATACAGGTCTTGTATGGACAACTGTATAATATAACTTTTTAATCATAACGATACAACCTCCAGCTGGACCAAGGAGGTTGAACCTCTACCTCAAAAAAAGGTTTCAATGAACGAGTTAGCGGCGACGCAATACGCATGCGTAATCGATTTTGTGCCTTGACGCTAACATTTGACTTTTAAAAAATCTTTTCATCATTTAAACATAATTTGGTTTTTATTAATATTGTTTTACGTATTATAGTATGAGAGTAGATAAAGTAGTGTATGACACTGTACATAACTTGGTCTTATAACACTCGTGTGATACAAAAAAAAAAATCGCCTGTGGCTCGTTTTTTTTAAAACACACTCGTCTTATAAGAACCCTTATTATGCAACAGTATCATAATCTACTAATATTACGAGTACATATAGCATAAATTTTTTGTACAATAAAACAAAACACATATCTGAGGAATTTTAAAAATTAAAAAAAAAAGTATGAGATGTTTTAGTAAGCAATTTACATTTGCCAACTTCACGTTATTCATACTCGTACATCCACCACTTAAAGGTATATATTTCACTTTTAATAGTTTCAACTACATATATCGCCTTTGAACACAAAAAAGCTTTCAAATTTTCCAATTTGATTGAGCAACATTTGAAATTGCCCGTACGAAATATACGCAGACAAACTCTTCGCATTGATATAAATCATATAGAACTAACATCATTTGGTGTAGATAAATTAATTACTTGAGTAAACAACGTACCCCTAATTGAATAGGAACAGCTGAATCGCTTGTGTTAAAGCTTTCATTAGTCAACATTTAAGCAACACGTAAATAAGTGAGTACAGCATCTTTAAAATCGCAGTTTGTAGTACAGAAGAAAGGTGTAGATAAAGTAAGAGATGTGTAGACAAAATACTCGTAAATGCAAACTTCCAAGCGATATCATTTCTGAAAACAGTTAATAACAGCTAGTAGCACAAATCCCTAATGTCCTATCATAGAGATGCGATAATAGCGATGCAATAGGCATCCCTATCCTAAACCTATCACAGTATTTGTGATTCAAGGTCTTTATGCAAGGTTTACACGCCGTAAAGTCTATAATCAGTTGTAAAAATAATGAAACATATCTTTAATATTTGAATGAGTTAATCTTGTATGTATATATTTTCGGAATCTCAGAAACGGCTCCAACGATTTTCTTAAAATTTAGCATGTAGAGGGTTTTGGCGCAGAGAAATCGATCTAGTTAGGTTTTATTTGAAAAAAATTGTTTTATCCCTGTTTTAGACATAACAAAATTATTAACATTTGAATTTCATATAAAACACTATTTTTGCCGTAAATTTTCAAGTCAGCGTAGCTAATTCGGGGATAGATTATACTTAGGATCGAGCCCCACCTACCCAATAATTTTTTCTTCAGTTTCTTTTTTTTTAGTTTGTAAAAAATTACCTCGGCTCGATCAACCAGTTTTACTAAGTTTTTATATAACCCGGAGTTTAACTTACGAACCCATAGTACCAGTCACGCGCCCCTATCGTTTCGCCGCCACGGCTTTCATCTAATGTCATAACGTTGAAATTATGATGGTAAATTATTAGAAAGTTATTGACCGACGACGCTGTCTAGGTATCGCGTAGATAACTTTTGCACAGCTCATATGTTGTACTTACTTTGACTTGGTCCTGTTCACCGGCATATTCGATGCTCTGAAATATTGTCCAAGTATAACGCCGGCGCACCTCCATGCGGGCCAGGTAACGCCTATACCATTGTTGTATTAGTATAGCGGCTTTCATGGCTACAACAGACAGAATCATAAGCCAAAAATAAATTAAAATATAAGGTACATTTATATAATTTAAATACACGAGTAGAGAGTGTTAACAGAAAAAAAATGAATGGACTCTTACCGAACTATTGAATGATGAGGTACCTACCTACTTAAAGTAGTTACTTTGGGTGATATGAATGTATGCGATGATTTACTAAGTTATGTAGTACTAGTTGTACCGACGAATTCTTTCGCGTCAAATTAAACGTTAAAAAGCCCTCAATTATAATATTGTTTTTTTTTCCATTCACGAAGGAAAAACAGGATTTTTCGAGATATATGTTAGCCCAGTAAAGCTTCCATCATATCAAATTTCATCAATATTGATATATCGGATTTGCCGCAAAAACGTAACAGACAGACAGACTCTCACATTAATAGTATTAGTATGTATGGTAGAACAATAAGTCCGCGATCATCATATAAGGTCGCGGTCTTTATGCAATAAGTCAAAGTAAAAAGTTTTAAGCAAACTTGTCGCCACTGTGAATTATTGAGAAGATCCCTCGTCTGGAGCTAATCCAAGCAGCAGCATCAGGCCTGAATGCTTATCATAATAATGCATCGAGACTGGACCAGTATGTAAAATATCAGCTCAATCCGACAGCGGGAAGCGGGTTGATTTAACTTGCAAAATTCCACATTCACATACAAGTCCCACCACCTTCGCAAACATACATACAAGTCAAGTTAAATAAGAGTTTAAAAAAAAGGTTTTTTTTCTCAAAAAGTAATTAACACAATACTAATTGTTCAAACACGTAATGGGAGGAAACATTGCATTAACACAGATAAGTTATAGGCGAAAACGTGAAACACACACATGAAAGTCTATTATTAATTTAACTACTGTCAGAACTCGGATATTGATTTTACTAGCCGGGACATAGGTGAGCGACGCTAGTGTCTCGAATAATATATTCTGAACACGAAACTGCAATATATTGATACAGATTTAACGTGTGAAATGTACGAGGTATTTTATAATATCAAACATAGTACTGCACTTAAATAGCAAAGGTTATTTATATATTCAAGCTTTATGTATGAGCTTTCTATACTAAAGTATTTTATGAAAAAAAATTGGTATAAGACTGCGTCTTTGCGTCTTCCAAAAGTACATAGGTCGTGTCTAGGTTTAGTTGTAAGATTCTATAATAAAATCCTGCAATAAACTTTAGCGTTTTCATCACAGCAGTAAATAATTATTAAAAGGAGATTAATACAGAAAGCCTATTATACTGTTAAGGATTGTAGATTAAATATTATTATTATAGATGATAAGAATACGTGGATATAGCTACACCTCTACACAAGATAGTAATGGCTAAATGGAACTAGTTATAGAATTATGTACCGAAAAGAGCAACCATTGAGTTTCTTTTTGACTCTTCTCGGTAGGAACAACTTAGCAAAACCAGCGAACCACTAGTAGATTGATTCAAAAGCATTGTCAACAAGTTTACTTATACAAAAAATATTTTAAATTCGAATTTGAATAACGAGCTGTAGAGTTGATAATTAGCTTCATAACAATATGTGCATCCCATTCAACGCCGAATATCCCTTATCATGAAAATTAGGACATACCGTAATATTACGACTGATCGCTAATCCAGTTAGTTATTTTTTCTACAAATAAGGGCTTTCATATTTCATCGTTAATTTAAAACATTTATTTAAATTTTAACCTATATTATATAAACTACATAAATCTTCAAAAAATAGGTCACAAATATTCATTCATATGAAACTACTATAAATATAATTCATTGTCAATTCTTAAAGAGCTGTAGCTGTGGAAGTATATGACATAAACTATTACTTTATAGACTCTTATTTGACACCTATATTACACCTGAACCTAACTCTGTTAGGTAAAATGACTAAGAAATAGTAATCTAATTGGAAATTTTATTTAATTATCAATCAAACAAAAATATAAGAATTTTAAACAGCGAACGATTTAATTTTAAAATGAAAAGTTGTTCAAACTTTTGCCACAGTAAATCATAGAATTGCAGTTAGAATTAAGAATAGTCAATAACTCTGTGTTATTTAATGATGGTGCAGAAATAGAATAGTAAAGGTATAAAAGTCAGCGTTCATATTTAATACACAAACACGTGACGATCCAAACAGCGTTGACCTATTTTCTTTTATCTTGTTATACTAACATGTCTTTACGGCGATAGATCAATAGATATTATTCTAAATATATGCTATCCTCATCACTGAATAACGTACTCAACAACAACAAAATGTTAAGAAAGTTCTCTATTCGTTCTGTTGTCCATATAAAAAAAATCTGTAATTTATTGCATATCTACTTAGATGTTCTTAACTTAAGCACAAAAAAGAAAGAAACAGAGCTGTGATAGCCTAGCGGTGAGAACGTGCGAATCTTTCGAGGGGTCACGAGTTTCAATCCTGGGCACGCAAAAATGAGTTTTTCTGTTACAATTTATGTGTCTAATTCATAATTGTAATTTATCCCACACCTATCGATGAAGGAAGACATCTTGAGGAAACCTGTATATCTCCAGAGAATTCTGGGGATAGGTGTAACCTACCAATCCGCATTGGAATAGCATGGTAGGTCTTAGTTCCAAGCCCTCAAAGTTACACTCCAACCTTAAAATTTATTCTTAATTTTGATCCAAGAGTGTGCAAGGTAAGTAAATTAACGGATAAATAAAAAAATATATAAACAAACGAGATTTTAAGAATTATTAATAGTCGTCCTGGGTATTATGGAATAAATTTAAGTAACGAATGATGCGCAAAGTGAACTAAAAGTAAAATTTGTAAGCAAACTTTTTGAGTGTCACACAAACGTGGCATAACTTTACAACATCTACTAGCTCTTAAAAAGCTCCGGGTGTCTGCATCCGTAAAGCTGTAAACCGCAAAGTACTCTACTTTATCTCTTCAGTTGCAAACAATGTTAACTATAGTGCTTTGAGTTGGTTTGAGTGTACGCTTTAAAAAAACCTTTTTTTATGCATCATGTGTTCCAAGAACATAAGTATTATACCGTAAGAAACATTAGTGATTAATGCTTAACGTTTCTAATAGCAATGTTGCCATACAACTTCTATTCTATTAGCGAACTTTAATGAAAACAAAATCGAAAATGATTATGTACACAATTGAAAAAAAATATGATGAATTTTTACATTTATTGACTGTGTTTTTAATAGCTTTTATCTTTATTAAATTATTGGTGACTATTAATATTATGATGTGAATTATTATTTTTTTATTATTATCATTTAATTTTGACATCATCATCCTCCTGCTCTTATCCACTGTAATTGAGATCGGCACAACATCTTACAAACATGTTGTTGCATGATTTGGCTACATGTTTTACGACCGGCCGCTTGCCTGACGTCAACTTACCTTGGTCTATATGACTCAACCGGATACCAAACGGCGGGTCAAGTTTCCTTAGCCGCCTTTTACGACATCTCGGTAAGAAATGAGGGTGGTACTATTCTATTCAGACGGATACCACACGGTGTTATTTTAATTTAACATATTTAAAAAAATTGATTTACTTATTTTATTTTTTTATTTATTTCCTTTTATACATATAGTATATAAAAGCGGACGCACATATATAAAGGCGGACTTAACCTTAAAAGGGTTCTCTTCCAGTCAACCTTTGAGTAACAGAAGAAAAGGACAAGAATTGAAGAAGAAAGAGAATACGGGTAATATAGAGAAAAAGAAAAAGTTACATAATTGCAAATTATATTTGTTAATAGTTATTTTATTAATTTATTTAATTTAGTTATTTAATTTATTAAGCATTTCTTTTTAATTTAATTTTCTTCTAACATCTCTTGTAAACATCGAGGTGTCGTAATATAAAGTAAGGTAAGGTAACTTCTGTGGACAAACTCACTGTTTATTAAAAGTTTTATTTATATCAGCGCGGCGTAGAACTTACCCGTTGACTCGTTTGTACAATCATATGCAGATTTGATTCTGAATCCTATTATCGTGCTTCGTGTAATCCTATATGCGTAGTCCTGAATTGTAAATCACTCTGTTTATTTAAATGTGAAGGTTTGCGGTAAATCCGATGTACACGGATAGCATCAATTATAATTTTAAATTAGTTTATATGTAGTATTAAGTTATACATTGCCCTGAATTAAGATTAATGGTGTTGTAAAGTAAAATGGTGTGGTAAGATTTAAGTGTCTCATATATTTATTTATTTATTTCAGTGTTACCGAATGTTTATCTTCAAAGAACAAATTCAGTTTTTTTTTAAATTTGAGCATCAGTTTTTTCAACTTGAAAATTCTTAAGTATTATTAATACTCAAGTATTAAAATAATATATAACTTAAATATTTTTCCATATATTGCCATTCATTATATAACTTAAATATTTTTATCATATAAATATAGACTACATTTTAAAAATAAAAAAATATCATATTATATTTATTACTATATTTCCGTGTGGTATCCGGCTGATAGAATAGACCACCCTCATTTCTTACCGAGGTGCTATAAAAGGCGACTAAGGTCAGTTGACGTCAGGCAAGCGGCCGGTCGTAAAATAAACAGCTGACTCATGTAATGTACATATTTTAAACACGTTAATGTTTAAAATATGTTTAGCCGACCCCATTTATAGTGGTATAAGGGCAGGAGAATGAACATGATGATTATAAATATATTTATAATATTTTTAATTGTCTATAAGATAGTTGTCTATAATAGTGTTATGATATTATAAAGTTGAATGAAAATTTGTATAAGAATTTAGAAAGTAAAAAAATAGCGTTGAAGTTTTCAACTCTACACGTCTCAACGTACACTTAATAATGTTATGATTTGTTTTATGGCCATATCAGTATTTTGTTAAAGTTGTAAATATTACATAGACATTACAGAAAAGACGCGAAGTGCAATATGAAGATGGTATCAACATGATATAATGAGGAGGGTGATGCGGAGAAATAAAAAACATTTGACCAAACGAGTTATTATACGAATGTGGATGGATACGTGACTAGAGGGAGGCCTAAAAGGAATGATAGGAGAGTGGAAGAGAAAAACATGTTGTACCACCACACTAGGGAGTTAAGAGCAGGAAGATAATGATGATGAATATTACATACTTCTCTCTGCTTTGGTCATGCTGACGTCATCTCTCTTCCAAAATTTAAGAAATGGTGCCAAAGCTTTCATGGTGCATTCACCGTTCAATATTTTCTTTCCCAACTTCTTTGGCACCTCTTGTTCTATTTCAGAGCTTCGACATGAGGATGAATCATCTCCTAAGGACCTTGCACGACGTCCTCCTCTAAAACTTACACATCCACAGCCCTCTGCCAATGAAAACATCGTGGGACTCTTGTCTTCTCTAAATTTTTTATCTCTTCGTTTTCGGGCACATCTTGGAGTTTTTTGCCGTGTCTTGGGAATCGTGACAAGTTGACAGACCAGCAAAGGATGATGCGAACATAGCCAGTCAAAACGACTGGATTGTACCTGTAACAAATAAAACCTTTTAGCCTTATCATTATAAAATACATTTATTGTGATGCTATGAGTGAGTAACGAGTTTTAATACCTTAGAGTTTGAATAAATTATCATAATCATCATTACTAATCTCAAGTGGAGAATAATCTCTGAAAGAGTCAGATATCATTTTATTAAGTAAAAAACAAAGTTTTTGTAAGTAAAAAAAATCACACACAACATGACATCATCTTCCTGCCCTTATCCCACTGTAAGTAGGTTCGGCACATGATATAAACATGTGGTCACATGATTTGGCTATGTACTTTACGACCAGCTGCCTACCTGATGTCAACTTATCTTAGTCGTATTTTATGACAACTCGGTAAGAAAGAGGGTGGTCAATTCTGCTCAACCGGATACCACACGGTGGGTCAACTTACCTTAGTCGCCTTTTATGACGCCTAGGTAAGAAATAATAGTGATCTATTCTACTCAGCCGGATACCACACAACAGGTCAACTTACTTAGTCGCCTTTTACCATACATCGGTAAGAAATGAGGGTTGTCTATTTAGCGGGATATCACATGGCGTAGTCGACCCTAATTTTCGAAAGCGAATTAGGTCATTTAAAACAAGAAATGTATTGAATTTTTGAAAATGTAGGTGCCCGTGCACCAGTTTTTATTCTCACCGGAGTTTCTATCGTAAATCCTGCGATACAGGTACTTAAGGACCGACATGCTATTACCCGTAAAGTGGAATTGCTCGTCGTAAAAATATAAGATAGGCAAGCTTTATGGCGCTCACATTTGTACATTATTTGCATGATCCGCCTACAAAACTTAATACTCTTCGTAGCAAAATACATTTATAAGTTCCCTAATGACGTGATACAGCTATTATTATTCTGGAAGCTGCTTACATTATAATTATATTTACATATTTTTAGAAGCTGTGGAAGCCCAGCGGTAACACCGTGCGACTCTTTCGAGGAGGTCACGGGTTCAAACCCGGGCAGACACCAATGAGTTTTTGAGTTAAAAACTTATCTGTCTAATTGATAATTGCAATTTATCACACGCTTTTTAGGAAGGACACATCATGAGGAAACCTGCATATATCTAGAGAGTTCTGGAGATATGTGCAACCTATAAATCCGCACTGGAGCAGCGTGGTGGTAGGTCTTAGCTCCAATTCTTCTCCAAAAACGGAGAGAAGAGGCCTATTCTCAGCAGCGGGATAGTAACAGGCCGCTACTTTCTTTTACTTACTTATTTATATTTATTTATTGTCTAGAGGGAGAGCGGAAAAAAAATGATGTTTCGTGTGAAGTATGAACATGCTTATAAAAGAAGTAGTATCAGAGTTGATGATTTATAGAAGAGAACGGAAAATCTGAACATATTGTGACGACACCAGTTATAGTGGAGTTATAGTTCCGCCTTTTGGTATCCGGCTGAGCAGAATAGACCACCTTCATTTCTTACCAAGCTTTCTTCAAGGCGACTTAGGTACGTGGACCCGCCGTGTGGTATCCGGCTGAGTAGAATAGACCACCCTCATTTCTTACCAAGGTTTGTAAAAGGCGACTAAGGTACGTGGACCCACCGTGTGGTATCCGGCTAAGTAGAATAGACCACCCTGATTTCTTACCGAGGTGTCGTAAAAGGCGACTGAATTTAGTTGACGTCAGGCAGGCGATCGGTCGTAAAATATCACAGATCACATAACACCACGTTTAAAACATGTTGTAAATCAGCATCATCATATTAACTGGCCGGGCACTAAATATTTTAAGTGAAGTAACATATAATCAGTAAAATATTGAAATACTCCGCCTAAGATTTACTTAGGCGCTTGTAAGGCCTAAGATTTACTTAGGCGCTTAGGCGCTTTAGCTTGTTATTTTTTGTTCATTCTATGAGTTTCAAACTAAATTAGACTCGTTATCAAGTGGTCCAAACTTTATTTGGACGAAACGTCACAAGGGAATCTGTTACTGTCTATTATTTTAATTTGATTCATATATTGCTTTGTAGTCAATATTTGTAATAAATGTTCTATCGGATGAAGAAAGAGCAAAAGTCAGTGAGTCGTGGGAGTAACCTTCTCTCCTGCCTAAAGGTGTATTTATTTTGTTTGGCGTAGGCTTTAGCGTAGGAAAACGGGAAATGAGCTTTATCCGGAGCTTTGTCGAAACTGGCGGTATTTTTGGCCTCAAAGTCGGCAGCTTCATTTCCAATAATAATAGCGTGGCCCCTAACTTAATACAAATTAGCCCTGCCTTTTGGATGCGTGTATATCATTATCTTTCTGCCCTTATTCCACTCTAAGTGGGGTCTGCACATATTATAAACATGTTGCTAAATGATTTGACTACGTATTTAACGACAGGCCGCTTGCCTGACGTAAGAATAAGGAAGGTCTATTCTACTGAATCGGATACCACACGGTGGATCAACTTACATAAGTCACCTTTTACGACACCTCGGTAAGAAATCAGGGTGGTCTATTCTACTCAGCCGGATACCACACAGCCACAAAACCCACCGAACTGAGGTATGGGCGTAATTTAAAAATATTTTTTATACTCTGTAATGTTACAGCAATTTGAAATTTTTTACGATAATATAATTTCTAAAAATTGGTCGAATATTACCTCTGTAGCCAATTTTCATTTACGTGGAATGGTGCTTACCAACGCAACATCCATTCATCTATATTCCTATAAAAAACCTGAATAAAAGAAAAATCTACCAATGTCGTAAAAGGAATACCTAAAAATCCCGTAAATTTTCTCACTTGTCACCAAGAAAAGCAATTACTGTGTTTACTGAACAACAATCCGAAATAAGGTTTCTCGAAAATAAAATTGATTACGAATTATTTATGGTTTCTTAAAGCATGGAAGTTGCAAAAGAAAATGTTGATCCCTGAAAGGCAAACAGGAACTTATTCACAAATACATGAAATTCACGTATTATTAGAGACTAAATATCAAGTACAAAATAGCAGCCAGTTATTATCCCACTGCTGGGCCTTTGCTTTCTTTCTGTACAGAATGGACTTAGAAGAATTTCATAAACCTGACCCGAATTTCGAACCCGACACCGTAAGCGTCGCGTGCACAAACTTCATCCGTGCATGCGATGACGAAGACCAGAGCGACAGGGAACACTTGGAACAGGCGCGGCCACCGCCGCCACCGTGTCCCCCCGCACCCCCACCACCCACGAGTCGCGCCCAGCGAGCTGCGGGACGCAGTTCCCGCCGCGATAACATCGTGTTAAGAGCTCATGAATAAGAGCCCCGGTTGGGTTCGAAACTAGTCGGGCTAACCCGATAGAATAAGACGTGAGTATAGCCGGTTCTATACATTAACTAAGAATTTCATAGTTCAAGGATTATATTGTAACACCTCATGACCAATTTTAAATTAAATCATTAAACAAATAATGTCACCATTCAAAAACACCGAAATAGTTAAAGAAAGTAAAGTAAAATATAAAAGTAAATTATTAATTATCGCATTCATTAAACTATACCTATACTAAACTCAATATAGAACGGATGTTTCGATCAAGTAAAATAATAATCACGAGTTTCCTATGATAATCACTTCATAATATACACATTCGAATAATGATCTCATTATAATGTTATGACCATAATAAAATGGAAGCTATATCCAGACCTTCGTAACGATATCTGTGGTTATAAAATAGTTCTAATAAACTAATAACTCCTCAGACACGCACAGCTCTATTTTCGTTTATAACAAATTTGATAGAAATAGACCCATAAAAGAGAAACAATCTCTACATTGTTTTATTATATATCAAAGGGAGCGTTTAGGCAACGTTTTTGATGAAACATTCCAAGCGGTTTGATTTTCTTCCAACATTTTAAACAAATAACTTTATACTTCCTAAGAATTATACAAAATCTTTAGAAATTTAACACTTTATCGCTCCGTCGTTTGAAAAAACGGCATAAGAATCAATTTTTTTTCAACGCAAACAGACAGTTTAACAGAAAAAGACAATTTATAGAATTAGGCGTTACTTTGCGGAGATCCTTTACTTGGAGAGGCGTTGCTTTGTGATTTTGGTCCTGGAGTCTACCTCCTGATGATGCTTCGGTTGCGGGGCGAAACGATTGTTGAGTTTGTGATAGTGAACGTATATAGTGCTTGTGTATTGTGGTGGCGGTGGTGGAGGTTTGTGCATGTGTTTTTACGAATCCTGCATGTATCAGGTATGATAACCGATTGTCCACTTACATTTAGCATTATATATATTTTCCATTTTACTTCTTCGCGGATTATAGCAAAATAATTTTAATATTACTTTTGTAGAAAAAGACAAAACAAGACTTTGATTTATAATATTAAAAGGTTTCCTAATGACCAATAGACTTGCAATAGAGAGCCATAGCCGCTATCTATATTTTAAAGGACTCTCTTCAAAAAATATTCCTTAAAATATTATTAACAACATACATTAAACAATGTATGATTTTACTAAGTCGGAATAGTTATTACTATTGTAGCTTATCTGTCGTGCCTACATTATAGACTAGTTTTGAATACGTCGTTAAAGTTTAGGCAGTTACGGTAAAACTGGAGAAAGGTAGCCTTTATTACGGTTTGTAATTACAAAACAAAGACTTTGAAACATCGCTGCTCGGCAATCACTTCAATTATCTAAATCCTTAAAATATAATGTAATGAAAAGGCCCAATACAAAGAAAGGAGAACTTTTAATGTTACTATTTTGCCGTTCTTTTTACGATTAAAAAAGTTAAATGGAATAACAAGCTTGAACCTGAGCTTCGTTTTCGCCATATGTCTATTACATACAGTTCTAATTTATAAAAGTAAGCGTTACTTTGCGGAGATCCATAATACAAAAGTGTTTTTACGAATCCTGCATGTATCAGGTATGGAAACGGATTGTCCACTCTACATTTAGCATTTTATTTTCTATTTTACTTAATCGCGGATTGAAGCAAAATGATTTTTATATTACTTTAATTTTTACATACAATTCTGATTGGCACGCACAAGATGTACATAAGAAGAATAGGTTCGATAATAGTACACAACGACAAGTATTATCTAATAATATGAAAGATCGTAATTACGCCATTGAAATCGTCATGCATTACGTCATAGACCCGAGAGTTGCGCTAATCCCTACAGTATACCTCACGACACTACTAGCCATGTCACTACAAAAAAAAACCATAAAAATCCACTGTAATATCTTTATTTCAAAATTATTTGTTTTATTAAAAAAAACAATTTTTTGGGTAAAAAAAATCGTTTTCTTTTAAAAAATCGTTTCGTCCGCTGAATCGCTAAAGAGCTCTTTCAATATAATGGTATATTCAACCTCTTTAGCGAGTACTTACTCGTTAAAGAGGTAGAGTACTTTAAAATTCGCCGAAAACGTGACGGGTCTAAGAATGTTATTTATAGTTCGATTACGATACGATTACTTTGATATATACATGAACTTTTGCCTGAAAAATTAAGAAGGCTTGGCAATAGCTATTTACTACGTCGAAGGTTATTATATGAAAATTCTTAAATCAGTTTTATGCTCGCCTTAACACTAACATAAAATAACCCTTACAGATATCCTAATTATAAGATAAAAATTTATGTGGATGGGATGAAGCTAAAATTTTATTTTAAACCAAACATTTTATTGTGTTATTACTATATGATTAACTAGCTTTTACCCGCGACTTTCTTCGCGTGGACTGTTGTGTGATAGATCGATTTTCAATATCATTCTATTCCTGTAGAATTAATAGGATTTCTATAGCCTATATGTTATTCCGGTGTATAAGGAATAACTGTGCCAAATTTCAGCGGATTCGCCGTGAAATAGTAACAAACATACATCTATTCTCACACTTTCCCATTTATAATATACGTAGGATATAATAATAATAATAATAATAATGATAATTTATTTATTTTTCATTACATACAGAAATGTTACAAAACGAAAGGCTGAAGGATATGATAGTATAATATATTTAATTGATTATATTTAAAAGAAATAACTAGCTGCATCTTTCATCTTTAAACTGCTAAGTTAGTTAGTAAAGAAGTGAAAATACATCAAATAATCAAGTTTCAAATATACCCTTATTTCAATCTCTTTTTTTTCAATATTTTGAAAATACACGTTTTTAAAACGTTAACAGGTGGGGGACACAGTTCGAAGAACCGATGGACGTTAGGGTCTCAAGGTACTAGAGTAGCGACCCCGCACCGGAAAACGTCAGTGTAGGCAGGCAGTGTAGGCAGTGGCAGTAGGCAGACCCCCACCAGATGGACAGACGACCTCAAAAAGGTGGACGTCTATTTGTCGATGAGAGAGAGAGAGAGAGAGAAACTGAACGCGCCCGGTTCACGATCAATTTTATTTATACATATGTATAAAGTTTATTTTAAGTGAATTCGAATGTATGTTTTTAAAAACAAATTACACATATATTCTAATTCAATATATCAATTTATCGGTGTTCACATTGTAAGCACGACTATTTCCCTTCATCCCATCAAAAAGATTTCGCTTACAGTTATTAAATGAAAATATCAATACAACAACGCCTTTGTGTTTGACGTATAAAGAAACACAAGCCAAATAAAAGTAACAAGACACGTAGTTGGTATACATGTTACACATTATCCGAAATATTCCCAATGGAGAGATCCCTTATACTCAGAGAATGCGTAATATTAAAAATTTGAATAATATATTCAGCATTCTATGATTTGATCCATAGAGGCATAATTTCCATGATGCATGATTAATGCTAACATAAGTTACTTGAATCAGATTCCATCTCATGTTTTTAAATGTTTATCTATGCTAATATATAAAGCTGATGAGTTTGTTTGTTTGTTTGATTGTTTGAATCTCAGAAACTACTGGACCGATTTGAAAAATTATTTCAGTGTAAGATAGTCAATTTATCGAGGTAGGCTATAGGCTAACATCTATAACAATCATCTATAACATAAATATAACATCACGCCAAGATGAATAAGAGAGGAACAGTAATAAAAAATAGTACGACAACGGCAAAATTTAAAGCTTTCCTTGCGTGCGCTGAGTAAACGGTAATAGTTATTCAAAAGTCATATATGTATGTGCAAAATTGTTCACCTCTAAAAAATCTAAATCAAAGTCCACGACAGCATATGTCTAGCTTTTAGGGTTAACCACTTTTATGGTTATCAAAATTCTATATTACGGTTTTAATCTTTTCACGCGGGCGGAGCCCCTGACGAAAGCTAATTGCAAAATATATAAAGATAAGTTTATAATATAATATTTATAATATCTACTCGTATCCTGGAATTATAACTGTAGTACGAGATTTGATTGATAATTAACTTATTTATTTTTTGGTGACCCAAGTCACCAATTCATATTTTAAAACAACATCCACTGCTGGGACTGTCTGTCTCTGCATGTCTGTCTATTCACGATAAATTTAAAAACTACGGAACTGGTTTTCATTAAGTATTTACATATAAACAGAACGACTCCTGACGAAGATTTAAATATATAATTTGACTAACTTTTGGACTTTATTTATTTCTAAATATTTCATAATATATAAAAAAAAATTGTTGAATAGATTATCCGCCGAGTTTCTTGCTGGTTCTTATCGGTAGGAGCATACTTCCGAATCAGTGGTAGCTTCTTTAAAAACATTAGACGATTCAAAATTACCGTCAACAGTCTACTTGAATAAAGAATATTTTGAATTTGAATTTTAATCAGCATAATACTTCAATTACAAAAAAGAGAATTGGCGAATTCGAAATACATGATTTTAAAAATATTGTGCTCGATAATAAAATCAAAAATAACATAGAACTGAGATACAAAAGTTAAGAATAATAACATTTTCATAAGACTTACTGATACTACACTCAATCCCAACTCACAATATGACATGACCTCTATCGAAATCCCGACGAATTTACATGTAAAGTGATTCTATCAAAAAATATAAAGGACGTGTCTGAATATAAGTTCCATTACAGTTTGTTTATCAGTGGAAAAAATATTTCAGAAACTGCTATCTCACATATTCCGAGATGAAAATGTGGTAATTCGAAAGGCTAGCCAATTCAATTTTTATCTGACATCATATGAAAACGATACCAAAATCAACATAATGATTGGAATTATTTATTTATGTCAATATATTTATTTATATAAATTATATCAAATATTTAAAAGATGGATAAACCATCAACAGGATCACAATAAATGTACACAATCATCATTCTTGACTGGCCCGTTGGCGCAGTGGGTAGTGACCCTGCCTTCAGCTCCGCGGGTCGCGGGTTCGATTCCTGTCGATTGCCGACTTTTCCATAAATGAATTTGTTGGTATTCGAGTCTGGGTGTATATTTGTATTTAAGTATGTATTTCAAAAATATATAAGTATATATTCACCAGTTGTTTGTCTACCATAACACAAGTATTAAGTTACTTACTTCGGGGGCGGATGACCGTGTGTGTAAGTGTCCCATATATTTATTTATTATTCTTGTAATTATCTTGATCTTGCAAGGTGTTAGCTAATCTACTTATAAACATTACTTGACACATTATTTGACATTACTGATGAAACCTGAACCTCACGGGCTAGGTCGCAAAATCATTAGTCGGTTTTACTAGATGAGAAAAACGACTTACACAACTCAACCTGTTCTCTGCTGACGATGGGTGGTAAGTTAATAAATATTGATGGGTCATAACGGTCTAACTACGATAACGATAGAAACCCTGACTAGGATTCGCCGCAGGCGAGGTGGTGAAGAATGACAATCAAACGGAACAAACAGTCTTGGGCGTTCCCCTTACCCATTTAACTTATCTCCATCGAGGGGAATAAGGATTGAATATTATTATTAATATAGCCTTATTATATATGAAGAATAATAAGGATTTAATATAATGAACATTAAATCCTTTAACTTCTTGATAAATTTCGTCATTTATTCTTGGTAAAAGTGACATAGAGATTTAAATATATAACTTTCTCTTTCAAAATTAAATATCTATCTTGAAATATAATTTACATACAAGGAGTCCCTTGAATGTAAATGATATTTCTAAGTATATTATATTTCTATTTACAATATAAAGTTATAGATATAATGTTAGCACGAAGTGTTATCGTGAACCATCGTAACTCGACGTTCAATAAAGCGACGTTTACTGTTTGTGTAAATTATTGCAACCGTCTAGTAGAGATGTTTAATAATAACTTGCAAATAATCCACTGGGACAGAGGCGAGGTGCCTAAACGCGTAAATTTTAAAAGTAAGAAATATAAAGCTCTATCAGAAACAAGACAACAAATTACACAAAATATACAGTACACATTGATATGAAATCGGGACTAATGGAATTAATAACACCTTATTACGTATCTAACTAAGAAGCAGATTTTTCTTGGCCATACGACCGCTATGTCCTCTTTTTCATGATATCCATATATTGTTATGATATCATGTTATGTTACCATTTAATGTAACGATATGTATCTATTATTATATAGTCATCTTTAAATTTGATTAAGCGTTTATTAACAACTACGGGTAGTTTAGTTAAAGTAGTTATGGATGTATAATGGAGTTATGGAATCATTGTGGAACTTAGGGGTCAAATATTGCATATTCATAGATTTGACTTCAGACTTCTGCCCAGACAGTATTTGCTATTCCAAAACATAAATACTGGCAATGGTAAAGTAATAATTATTAATGATCACGATTAATTAACAAGGATTAATTTGAATAGTTAAAAAAAAACTTGTATTTGGTACTTAAAAATGACATTGAAATGTGCTCTGTAATAAAATTTCCAGTAAACGTGTAAAATAATAAATGAAGTATCTAAAGAAATTGACGTCCACGTCCTTTGTCTGAGGCTGTAAACTTCAAAAAAGTCTCTCTCCTAGTATGTAATTTACACTTTGAAGTAAATATACTTTTTACAACTTTTTGTTTTTTACTCTATAAAAAAGGTCGCCTTTACTGTTTCTTTTATTTATACCCTTAAGGCTAAAATCCTAGAAAATACATTTAAAGTTTTAAGGTAATTATTTAAAGAGTTAAACATTACATTAAAACATTCACTGTATTTAACTCTTATTACTAACTATAAACCCGAATATACCCGAAATAAATCAGCATTTTAACATCTATCAGTAGGTGTGGCTCACTACTTAATCATGGTAGCATATACATACTGTCTGGTTACACGATGTTTATGAACACGTGTTTTCATATTAACGAACTAAAACTCCTTACAGCGATGTATATTGGACGGAAGGACATCTGAGATTTGAAACAAGTCAGAAAGGAGAAAATACGTCAAAGAAAATTAAATTAAAGAAACGATTAAATGTAACTAGTATTAAGAATTGTATTTTTAAAAGAGCAACCGCCGAGTTTCTTGCTGGCTCTTCTCGGTAGGAACAGCTTTCTGAACCAGCAGTAGAGTTGACGATTCAAAAGCTTTGTTTACAAGTTTATTTGAATAAAGAATATTTTGAATTTTTGAATACAGCTTTGCTAAAGGAGAACCAATCATAAACAGATTACATTATCATAAAAGTGTAACTAAATCTCGTGGCAAAATACTGCGGGCAATACTTTCAAAATTAAATGCAACCGAACTACCTCTCGGTCCGTCGGCAATTCAATTTAAAATTAATTGAAAACCAAAATAACTTCGTATTTTCCGTATTTTCTCCGTACCGTATTTTTCCACTGATTTTCTTTACATTAGTTCTTTTTACTAAAGATTTATCTATACGTTTCTAAATTTAATCTCCTACACTATGTCCTATGTAATAAGAAAACTGAAAATTGTTTTAATGTTATTTTGACAAGCTTTAAAAAACAGCTTTGGTTGGATGTAGATGCTACTGAAAATAAATATAAGTATAAGTTTATTTATCAAATCAAGTATCAATTACACACAAGAACAATTAATGCTTCAGCAGAGATTAAACAGATACACAGATTCTTTGTTGATGGTTCTTAATTTAGCTATTACGTTAAACTTACTATGGAAGGAAACTGGCGCCTGAACTAGGATTCCCTGTATTTCAGGTCGCCAGAGACTTCCTCCCTTACAAAATATAATAGACTAAGTTATACAAGTTATAATCAATTAATAGAATCTACTACAGTAATTAGTAAATTCTCTTAAAAAACGCTGATTACATCAAAAATTGTACCTTTTGTAATTACAACATGGAAAAAAGTAAGAAAAAAAATAATAATAATTTAATATAAAATATTGAAAAATGTAGAAAAAAAGAATGTATGTGTGTGTGCATGGTTATATGTATGTATATATGTGTGTATGTGTAGATTATATGTGTAAATTAAGTAATAGTGTGAATTAATTTCTCTGTGTCCTCATAATTCAAATTGTGGAGCCAGTTAGTTACAGTTTTTTTACAAGAATATTTATTTAGTGGGTATATATTTAAACACTTATTGCATTTATTATATAAAAAGGAGGACAAGAACCAAAAGAATTTTTTAGCAAATTGAGTTTTGACTTTATTAATATTGCAGGCCATATGTGTTCGTCGCTTTCCAGCAAATAATTTAGGATCAAAAGTTAATGAACAATGTTGTTTCAATATAGTAAATAATATAAACATCTGTCTAATTGTCAAGACTCCACAAGATTTATATAGTTCTGATGTAGAATAGAGCACAGGTTTGAAGGTAGCAACTTTAAGTAATGCGCGTTGGGCTATTTCTAACCTAAATAAATGTGATTTACATGCTCCACCCCACGAAGTGATACAGTATAAAAACAAAGACTGACATAAGGCGTAATAAACTGTTTTGATAACATTGAAGTCTGCTATGTAACGAAGTTTCTTAAAAATATACATTAGTTTTCTTACTTTAGATACTAGGCCTGAAATATGCTCTTGGAAATTTAAATGTTTATCTATTGTTATTCCTAAATATTTTACATGGTTAACAGATTCAAGTTGTAAACAATCACATAAGTCAGTATTTGCATTAGAACACGTGTGAATAATTAGTTTAAAATTATTGGAACCAAGCAAGGATGGTTTTCGTATACCAAAAGAGATGAATTTAGTTTTACTTATATTTAAAGTCAAAAGATTGTTGTTAAACCATTTCATTACTAAATTAAGACCGATCTGGGCATTATGAAAAGCATCCTTCCATGTTTTCCCATGGAACAATAATGCTGTATCATCCGCAAAGGATATTATTTTGCCTGAAGAAATTTTGAGATTGCATAAATCATTAATAAAAATAAGAAATAATGATGGGCCTAAAATACTACCCTGGGGAACGCCAAAATTTACGGGTAAGTCACTACTAATGAGATTTCCGATCTTTGTACGTTGATATCTATGACTTAGATAACTTTGAAATAGTTTTAGGGGTTGGCCACGAACTCCAAAACATTCCAACTTATGCAAAAGTAATGGTGTAGAAACTGTGTCGAACGCTTTGGATATATCAAGAAATATTGCTAAACATTTATTACCTATATCAAGTTGCTGTACTACGTGATTTGTTAAATAATGAACAGCATCCGCCGTGGATTTGGATGCTCGAAAACCATATTGTCGTTGAGAAAGAAGATTACTTGATTCCAGATAGTTAATAAGACGCGTGTTTATTATTCGTTCTAGGATTTTTGATAATGTTGGCAAAATTGCAATAGGTCTGTAATTATTAAGAGAGAGTCGTGAGCCACTTTTAAAAATCGGATGGACTAATGATCTCTTAAATATGTTAGGAAAGATGCCGTGGGTAAAACTCAACTTACAAATATGTGAGATACATGGTATGAGTAAATCTTTATATTCTTTAATAAATGATGAAGTTATGTTATCATACCCTGGTGTACAATCAGTTTTTAATGACATTATTGCTTTATTTATTTCAAAGTGATCTACTTCAAATAGTACAAAGGAGGAAGCGGTAGTATTAATATTATTATTGTTAAATGGAGTTACAACATTATTTAAATTTACATTATTCTGTATTTTCTCAGCTAATGATTTTCCAATATTAACAAAGTAATCATTAACGTAATCAACAGACATATGTGGGTTTGATATTAGATTTATAGGCGATATATTATTAGATTTTATATTGGTAGTGTTTTTAATAACTTTCCACAGCTTTTTATTGTTTTGTTTTACTTTGAGAATTTCCATCTTTTCATAATTTCTTTTTAAGTTTCTTAATATATTATTACAAAAGTTCCTGTATCGTTTATAGGTTTTTTCTAAAATAACATTATTGGGCATAGTTTTTAGTTTTTTATGAAGTGCGTCACGATTTCTAATACACCTGAGTAAACCTGGCGTCATCCAAGGTTTGATGGGCCTATTTCGACTTGATATTTGAATAGATTTTGAATTTGATATTAAGGCATTTGTCAAAAGATCTGTCAATAAACTACTAGCTATATTAGGATCATCATTCTCTAGCACTTTATTAAACTTTAGATCATTCATTGTTACAGCCAAATTATTATAATTTACTTTCAAAATATTACGTGAACTTATATCTTTAGAAATGTCTGATCGCAATGATAGCATGACGGCGTCATGATCAGTAATGGGAGACGTAATAACAAAGCACTTGGCAAACTTATTCGATTTCAAAATAACATGATCTAATGAGGATTTGCCTCGAGTGGGCAAGGTGTGTGCCGGTAGTAAGCCATTCATGGCAATTAGATTAAGATATTCATCCGACTGCAAGTTAGTGTTATCTGGAGCAATGTTAATATTGATATCTCCAATAATTATTATGTCTTGGAAGGCTGCCAATGAAAGAAGTACCGAATTCAGGGACTGTAAAAATTTATCAATACCGGTATTGAAGCTAGGAGGTCGATAAATACCTATAATAGCTGTATGTAAACCAATTTTTATTATTAAACAATTTGCTTCCAAAAAATGAGGTTCCAAAATTTCGCATTTAATATCATTTTTTACATAAACTACTAAGCCATCACTTTGGTTGTAGTCGTCCGATGTCTTGTGACAAATATAGTTCTCAATAATAGGAATACTATTTGCGTGTCTTAGCCAGCATTCCGTTAATACTATAATATCAAAATCAATATTGATTCTCGCTAATAGAATGTTGAAATTGTCAAAGTTGCATGATATGCTACGGATATTTTGCGTAATGATATTAAAACTATTATTATGAGTTTCCATGACCTTACAAATTTCTTCTGGAGTAGAGTATCGCGATTCAGATATACAAATACTATCAAGATCACTTATTAAATCATTGATTGTACCTATTATTGTAATATAGGAAGAAACTTAGTACAATAATTACAATCCGTTTTAACAATATGGCACAATAAATCATAATCAAAACGTCCAATAATATACAAAAATATACACAGTTTCCAGACCCTGACAGTACGAGGCAGTACAATTACTATTATATATTTAAATACAGATATCATTCCAACACCATTTGAGACATTCCCTGTAGAACAAAAAATAATATATATTATTCGCCATCTGTACTTACTAATTATTTGATAACGAGCAATATCAAGAAATAGAATCATTACATTAACATGTATTAGTTCGGAAATTACCCTATTTGTACGGAGTATATAGAATTTGACATTTAAGTAAAAACTTAACGTAATTTCTAAATAAAAAACAATATTAGTTACGCTTATAGTTATAATATTGTGTTGCAGAAAGAATTTTTTATAAATACTATAATTTGAGTATGAGGTAAATATTAAAAAAGAATTATGATATAATACTAGAGTTACATGTTTTGTGGAGTGAATATTGATAGTGAAAATAAAAATATGAAAAGTTTTATACATGCCTATAAGTGTTAGTAGAATGTATTTAATAATTAATTTGATATTTAAGAATGCACATGAATAAGCGGAGAGTCATTTTTTTTCCCTTAGCTTCACAAGATCCCCATCTTCTTTTATATGTATTAATTGCATACCTTCTTTTTTGCGCAAATAAACATTGCAATTCGTAATCCAACAATACGCATATCCATTGTTTCTAGCAAACTCACGCGCTTGAAAGAATAGATTTCTTGTTTTGAGTGTTAGGTAGTCCGATATATAAATTGGCATATGAGGTCCATTAATTCGCAAATGTTGAGTGCTTAGTTTGTCTTTATTTCTATTGTAATTTTTTAGTGCCATAATAATGTTTGTTTTTTTTATTGTACTACTAAGTTTGATTATCATTGGTTTACAACTATCTTTCTTAGTATTTATCCGATAAATATCCAAAATATCTGAGGAGTTTATGGAGACTTCCAAAAAATTGCAGATTTTGAAAAGTAAATTGCAAAGATCTTCTTTAGACTCCTTCGACGTTGCACTGGGAACATTACGTATTTCAAGATAAGATAATCGTTGGTTTCGCTCTATTTGATCAATCTTACTTTCTAACGTTTTAATATACTCGAAATTTTTGTTACGTTCTTCCTCCAACTGTTTTATTTTTTCACTCATTTCGTCATATTTTTTACTCACAAATTCGATAGACGATATTATTTCCTGATTTTTTTCTTGTATTATTTTACTTACTGACTCTTCAAAGGCTAAAAATTTTTTATCTTGTTGCCGAGAAAAAGCTGTAAACATCATACGAATTTCCGCCATCAAACCACGGTGCAGGCTATCATCTTTATCCTCACATTTTCTTTTACGCTCCGAAGTATTATATTTGTTTGTCCAGCGATCTAATGCAGGGTCTGACTCACTATGTTCAAGCGCACCGATAGCAAAATGACCTTGGACGGTAGGCGACGGCGGCGGCGAGCGGTTGAGCGGCATCGTGCACTGTGTTTTGTTTCCGAGTTAAAGTGTTGTTGGCGGAAAGAGACAAACGCTAATCACACTGTCAGTCGCTGCGTTTGTATAATTAGTTAGAGCAGGATAGAAACACTCCAGTATAATGTTCCACGTAAATTAATAATTGTTCAAAATTAATCGGAAAACTAATAAAAATAAATTTAAAATTGAAGTTTAAATCTTTGAAATAATTCACTTCTAATGTTCACAACACGTAATGATAATAGGATGTTATAAAATGGAAGTTACACGGTACTATTGTCTTGTACTTTTAACACGTTCGCACGTCGTAACACACCGGGAGGAAGTGACCGGGAGGAATAAATAAATAAATATACGGGACATACTGGGAGTTTACTAATAATACTATAAAGTAAAAATTGAACTTTTAGAACATTTGACAGCGTACTTTATTAGGCTGCCTGAGTAAAGTTCTGTAGTAATTATTAAACGCAACATTTTTACTGTATCATTATAAAAAGTTCTGCTGTATCTCGAGAACGATTGTATACGTAATTCATAATTTTGTATGTAATGTAGATAAGACGTATGTGAAAAAACTACATAAACACGAATTACACGCGTCTTTTTCTTACGAAAAAATCTGAAATTATATGACCCCAAAAATATACAAACATTCAAATCCTAATTATTGGTAGGTTATAAACATCATCATCCTGGCCTTATCCCACTCTAAGTGGGGTCGGCACAACATGTTATAAACATGTTGTCTCATGATTGGGCTACGTATTTTACGACCGGCCGCCTGCCTGACGTCAACTTATCTTAGTCGTATTTTACGACACCTCGATAAGAAAGAGGGTGGTCTATTCTACTTAACCGGATAACACACGGTGAGTCAACTTACCTTAGTCACCTTTTACGACACCTCGGTAAGAAATGAGGGTGGTCTTTTCTACTCAGCCGGATACCACACGGCGGGTCGACTTCCCTTAGTCGCCTTTTACGACACCTCGGTAAGAAAAGAGGGTGGTACTATCCTATTCAGCCGTATACTACACGGCGTTGGTAGGTTATAAAAATAATTAAAAAAACAAGAAACTGTGTATTATCGCTTCCTTAGTAAATAAGCAATTAGTAACACTGGCTTCTAAACAGACTACCATACGGCTTCCGCACTTAACAGTTTCTATTCTTGCACTACGATATGGCTTCACCACTACAAGTACGTCATTTAGTCTGGAGATTCTCCGGTATTGATTTCTAATGTTTCGTATATCGCTCATGGGTTACAATAGTAGCAAAACTCAAATAACATGTGTTTTGTACTAGTCATCATCTGAGAATAAAATGATCATCAATTTTTGTTTCTGACTCCGATGTATAAAAAAAAATAAGTTACATTAATAAGAAAAACAACCGATTTTACTTCTGCAGCGCTATTACTACTATTTTATCGCAGTGCAGACTATTTGAGGTATATTTCCATGTTGATTGCAAAATGCAAATATTATTGATAAATGAGTGCTATATCTTCTTCTAAAAATACCCGCAAATTGACTACTACATAGTAATAGGTCCATAGCAGAAGAATTAACATTGTCTCCACTGCATCTCAATTTAAGCTTAACTGGTGATAATAGTTAATAGTAAAATACCCTCAATTATGTATTATAATTTTATCCCATTCCCAAAGAAAGTGTGGGAATTTTGTAATCCTGTATGTTAGCCTATATAATCATACTAAAATTATAAATGCGAAAGTTTGTGAGTATCGCTATATGTTTGTTACTCTTTACGTTACGCTGAACCAATATCGATGAAATTGGTCACAATTAATCCTTATACACCGGTAACATGTAGGCTATAGAAATCCTGTTAATTATACAGGAACAACATGACTTTGAAAAGCACCATCTATTATCAACCTATCATGCGACATCAGTCCACTCGAACGAAGTTGCGGGTAAAAGCTAGTATTATATAAGCTCCGATTGGTTACCAAAATTTTTATCTATGGTCTATCGAATAGCTTATTATTTATCTCCATTCCGGTCGTTAATTTTTGCATCAACTATATTTTGAAGCCATAACAAGTAAGTATAAAAAGTTTAACGCTTAAAATTAAAAAAATCTATATTAAAATTGAAGCCTTCGTCATAAGGGGGTAAAAATTTTCATAGGACCTTTAGATTGGAATTATTGTAAGACTAGGGGCCTTGCTGCTCAAAAAGACTTAAAAAGAAGGACACCTTTTGAGTAAATTTTATTATAGACTTTGTAAAATATAATTTTATATTTTTAAATATATTCGTAGCCATAAATATAGAGTCTATATTTATGTTTTATTAAAAAAACAGACAGAAGTACACATACAGACTTGCAGAGAGCCCAAAAAACTATGCCACCAAAGTGAATTATCGATTGTTTCCTGTTTTGAATCTATAGCAAAAAATATATCAATCGAAGAATCGCAACGCGAATTACGCGGAACAATCAAGCAATTCGTCCAAACTCTCCAAGCATGCACCATTTCCCCGATGATTTGGCAACTCGTACCCGCCTAAATTTAAAACACAATCTCACTGAGTCAACGCTCTCGTGGCTCTAACACCCGAAATAAACAATCCTGAGAAGACGACAATATTCGACCGAATTCTGAATTGTAAAAGCAAAACCTGCAATTAATCAGCTTTAACAAAATTCAATAAAGTTCACCCAGCTACAGTACGTTGGTTTGAAGCGTATGAAGAAGTAACCCTAGTAGTTTTGGCATACATTCAATTATTTTCACTTTCATGAAATGTAAAATTGTCTACCTACATACAATTAACTCGATATATTAAACTAGTAACAGAATGTAGTAGCTTTCATTAACAAAGCATGTTAACTAAATATAATACAAACTCATTCTCAAAGCATTTTTCATAAAAAAATTATTTCCACGCTGGAATACTCTTTGCAGAAGTCTATGCGATTGACAAAATTGTAATTCAAGCAAACAAGTAATAGAAAATTTAACTTTAACAAAAATCTACAATTATGAGAAAATAATCAATAATTTTGAGTAGTTTACTATACAAAATGTAATCCGTTCGTAAGTCTATCATCATTAGGAACATATCGAATACGTTTTCAAATTAACTTCATAGGCTTTTATTCATTGTATTTTGTAATAGAGAACTAAAGCAACTAACCCAATTTTGAAACTGCTTACACAATTTTTTTATTTAGTAGTCAATAATTGACTAAAAATTAAGGATGAATATACATTTAATATCATATAGAATAATAGTAGAAATACAAAAACCGATGTTACTTTGTGGAAATACGTGATATCGCAGTTGAATATCAGAAAATCATAATAACATAATCGTACACTGCACTACAAAGTCCTGAAAAACGCGAGGTGATTTAAAAATTTCAATATTTTATAAATTCACTATTTGGATTTAATTAAAACTTTCTATAACTGTCCGCACAACAAATTTAAGCACAGTAAAAAAAATATCTGCCTAATAAATATATGTAACCTCTAAATAAACGCAAAACGAGTTTTCACCGCGGTTGCATCAATGAGAGTAATATAGAAATAGGTTATTAGAAAAAATAAAACGATTGCGTGCGTCATCCACGGCTCGAGAACATTAATCAAGCGAAATGCTTCTGTCATTCGTATCACCAGATATAAATACGATTCACTCAACTCGCGCGAATTATTTAAACAAAAGTAATTAGACCATAATACACGGTAATCATTAAAAGCTTCATACAATCTATATTTCTTAAATAAATATTAGAAGCGAACAAGTTTGTTTGAATGTGCTTTAACCATTTTAATACTCAACTTCCCTGGAATATCAAATAGGAATTCATTCCTGGAAAATCAACTCTACACCAATAAAGTTTTGAGCAGAAGCTAGGAATTTATAAAAAGCTCGTCTGTATGTAATATCGCTTGGAAAATAGCTGACGACGAGACCTTGATAAAATCAGTTCGAATTAACCCAGTGGACCGCATTTATCTACATAATACCTAGTCACAAGTCTTTTATGCGAATAGGGGTGTGAAAACGTGTCAAAAATACTGTTTTTTTTATCTATTACATTACATTTTATCTAATGGTTAATTACTTTTAGAGGTACCACTTTTTTATTTAGAAACAAATCAAGACTTAAAAAAGAATCCATTTAATTTCTTTCAACTGCCAACAAAAAAAGTCTAGACTCTAAGTAATCGCAATCAAGCGTCATCAATAGAAGGAAATAAGCTCTGTATTACAGCCGTAATCATTTTTTGAGTGCCGCCACGCCTAATAATATAACGATATAAAATTCGAATTATAAATCAGCATCAATTAAATGTAGATGAATCTCATGTCAAATAAACATGTTCTTTCAACAACACAAATGAGTATTTAATGGTTACATCACGCATTGATGATCGGATTAGTGTTGAACAATTGTTTGGCGCTGGTATCATACTTCATAGTGACATACTTGGCGGGCGATCTCTCGGGCGCCAATTAATTCATAGGCCCCGAATACCATCATTTAGGTGACATTTATTTACTTCTTGCATTTGAACATGTTAAAAATATTATACATAAAGATAGAAAAGATTAAGTGGTATCCGCCTGAGTAGAATAGACCATCCTCATTTCTTACCGAGGTGTCGTAAAAAGCGACTAAGGTAAATTGATGTCAGGCAGGCGGCCGGTCGTTGAACACCTAGCCAAATCATGTTACATGATAAGGTTAGAAGATGTTGTGTGTATGTTAAAAGATACAAAACTCATTTTAAAAATAAAATATTAAAATCATTGTTAATCATTATTTCATAGGAAAATATTGCCTTAGTGTTTGGTATATAAGAATACCGACATAAAGTAATTTAATTACAAAAAGAAATTACAAAAGTAATAATAAAATAATTTTATTATTACTTTTGTGTTATGGATCTCTGCAAATTAACAACTAATTCATAAAATAAAGTAAATTAAATAACATATTGTATTTTTTGTTGTGCTATTAATATAAAGAGTACCTGGTTGACCGATCCTTGCTAGGTATTTTTTACAAAATAAAAAAAAACTAGATATTTTAATTTTTAGTGACCACCCGTTCCCCGAATAAGCTACCCTGACTTGACAGTTTTCGGCTAAAATAGTGTTTTATATATTCACTGTAAATTTTTTTATGTTTTTAAATACCGATAAAACGATTTTTTTAAATATAATCTAGCTAGATCGATTTTTTCCCACCAAAACCTCCAGAATGCTGAATTTCAGGAAAATCGTTGGAGCCGTTTCCGTGATTCCGAAAATATATATATACAAGATTAACCATATATATATACAAGATTACCCACCACCCACCATTTAAATATTAAATGGTGGGTGGTGGGTATTTATAAGTATGTTTGTGTATACATATGATCTAGATTCATGGCGGCTCTATTCAAAGAAAACAATAACCTAATTTCAAAGGAAAGTTTGAATACAAGCTGCTTTAAAATATATGTTTGTCGTAACTAAAAAAATAAACTAAAAAATTAAAAATATCTCTTACAAAAGATTCCTCTTAAACACGAGATAACATACATAGTTTTTGATATTTTTATTTAGACGTGTATTGTTATTGCTTGCCGCAAAAGCCTTTTTATACAGTGGCATACAACAGGACGTACGAATAGCAGCTAATTTATACGGCCCAGTTTACAACACTTTCATTAAAGGGGTATTTTAATTGGAGTTGTTTTCAAAGGGCGGATTCTACGGGATTATAAAAGATATTGCTTTTTAAAAGTGTTACGCCGTAATATATAGACACATTTCAAAAGAAAAAAATGTTAATGAATTTTTATTTTATATTATTACTGATTACTAAGCCTATTTAATTAGATAAAGAAAATAAGAATGATTTTCAAATATATTTCCTCCTGCCCTTATCCCGCTCTAAGTGGGGTCGGCACGACATGTTATAAACATGCTGTAACATGATTTGGCTGCGTTTTTGCGGCACGACCGGCCGCCTGCCTGACGTCAACTTAGCTTAGTTGTATTTTAAGACACCTCGGTAAGAAGGAGGGTGGTCTATTCTACTAAACCGGATACCACACGGTGGGTCAACTTACCTTAGTCGCCTTTTACGACACCTCGGTAAGAAATGAGATTGGTCTATTCTACTCAGCCGGATACCACACGGCGGTAGAATGATTTTCAAATATCGTTGCTAATTGACTGTTTACTTAATAAAATAATACATTTTCATAATTTGATCATCATCGCCAGCCCTAATTATATAATAACTGATTAAATATATGTTCCAGTTTGATGGACATGTAATGTGGAAGAAGAAAATTCATACCAGATACCAAAAGCAAATGTACGTACTTTTGTAGGGCGCAAAGCGGGAGCCGCAAGATTAACGCAGACTATCGATTCTCCATACTATGTGCTCCTGGCATTGCCACTTTAGCTTACGATATAAGATAGATACGACGAGTTACGTAGGGTTTTTTGATTAATTTTTGGTCTACAACTTTGTGTTCTTTGGTACATTAACAGAAAAGCAGAAAAAGTTTGAAGGCGTTGATTTATCGAGAAGTACACTCCAGCCATTGCGGGAAGTGCACGTACACGAGGAAATTCGAGAGGAAACGACTTATTGTATTTTGATTCTATTTATGAAATAGATGATATAATTATCAAATTTTATAAAACCAATTAAATTTTCCTAAAATTTACTTTAGAAGTGGAACAGTGTTTTTTTTAATGCCGAAAAACGAGGATAAAACGATTTTTTTTAAATAAAATCTAGCTAGATCGATTTTTCTCTCTCAAAACCTCCTACATGTTCAATTTCAAGAAAATCGTTGGAGCCGTTTCCGAGATTTCGAAAATATATACCTATATATACATACATAAAAGATTAACTCATTTAGATATTAGAGATTAATGTAATTAAATAAAATCTGTTACTATCGCACAGCCGGGCATAGGCCTCCATTGTACTTATTTGGAGAAATTATCACCACGGTGCCCCAATGCGTATTGGTAGTACACATGTATACCAGATACGCAGGGTTCGTCGCGATGTTTCACCTAAAAGTGTGTGATAAATTGCAATTATCAACTTATGTATTAACATAAGTTTTAATGCAAAACTCATTGGTCTGCAAGGGGTTTGAACTCGTGACTCCCTCGAAAGATTAGCACCGTCTCACTGCTGGGCTATCACAACTTTTAATATTAGTAAATGTTCTCAATTTGAATGTGACAGATTACTGGAATACGTGGACTATGAGATATACGCTCATTTATAATATCTAGTAGCAGTATCTCTTCTGTCGTAATTTCGCCATAAACCATTCGGATTTTTTATAACCTTAGCATTAAACCGCGTGAGTTTTATTACAGCGGCCGTGAAAATAACAATTGGCATTTAATATAATTTTACAGGCAGCTGTCTGTTACCTGAGAAAATGTATATACACATTATGTGCAGAAGACATTCAAATGCAAACGCTGACATGTGAATATTAATTATGATATAGGAAGGGCTTCAGCCCTGCAAAGACTAGAATTATAATAGTCATTATATATTAAAAAAAAAAGAAAGACGGAGTGCACGAAAATAAAATGGAAATCGTTTTCCTGCTAAGTATTTCACACATAATATACTGGTTTCTCCTATACGGATAAAACAACTACGACGATCATCATAATAAGCAAGAGAGCACTCGGGTATATTTAAGATGTTATTTAACATATCATATAAACGAATTACCCTAGCACTACGTCACCGCACACATTTGAAAATAGTTCCCTTTCATTCATTACATCAAATTTAAAAATTCGATACCTATACAGTACTTTATAGTATTCATTTATTTAAAAAAGTTTCAAACATTTGCTTGAATCGTCGTATGAAATATTAAACTAAATATAATATTGATTCTGAAATGCTTAAATTTGTATTCGTGTTTTGTGCTGTCCATTCAATGATAAAATAAGTTCTTTAAAATCTCGGATTACTAGTAATTCTATATGTGATTTAGGTTATTCTTTTGAACTACTATTATCGGTAAAGCATCTCTATTTTGTTAATATATATTTATTATTACACAATATCTCAACTCTACATGCAATAAGGAACTGTGATACTTACGTTTTGCCTTTGGTATTATTAAGCTAAAAACTCAATCAAAAAAACAAAATATAACAAAGTTCATATTAAAGCACTTTTAATTAAAGAAAATCTCAAATGCAAAGGTTACGAAGTTAGCAATCGGAAAATTTGTAGCGCGTAGATATCGTTGAACACCGACCCTCGTAACGGACCACGGACGACTAGGTGCTTTTACGCTCTCACGCCTACACTTACACTAAAGCTTCCATAACTGCATCGAAGAGGATACCTAGTTGTATTTGTATTTTGCAGATCATAAATCGGATATAAATCTATTTTATTATATGAGTACAATATCTGGATACAAAAATAATTGATTGAAGAAGAATGTTTTTGTGGATAATTCTATTATCAAATGCGCAATATCCAACAAAGAATATTTAAATGCGACATTTTTTCACAAATATCCTATCGATAAACATTACGTCGTGTAGTATCCTGTTGAATAGAATAGTACCACTCTCATTTCTTACCTAGGTGTCGAAAAAGGCAACTAAGGTAAGTTGACCCACAGTGTTGTATCGGGTTTAGTATAGGTATAATAATATAATATATAATATTCATATTGGTTTTTATTTCATTTGTTATTTATACATTCCATGTTTTATTACTTAGATATAAAATAAGTTTATCGTGGGTTCTTTTATTTTTAACGGAAATAATATAGAAAAGTTTGCATTATTTGGTGTATGCTACATGAAAAACATAAATTATACTTGAAGTGTGACTTGATTGTGTTATATTTTAATTAACAATCTACTTTTGTTGGATCAGTGTGTCAATTCAATATTTAAATATTACCGCCAATGAACCGATAACCTTTTGGAGTTGCCCGAACACTTATAAACCTTTTGTGATATATTTTTTTTTGTGTTTATCAGAACTTAATAACAATAAGAACGTGACAGAACATGATTAAATAAAACCTTAATGTGTTTTTCAATATATAATAAAAGTTTAAATAATTTTAGAGAGAGACAGAGAGATAATATTTATGCTAAAAATAATTACTGGCAGCCCTGATCGACAGTGAATTTGTCAACATGGCATGGCTTTCAATAGGCTGACTATTCGTTATTGCAATGATTTTTTTTAGTTTTTGGCTTTTGTATTTTAAATTTGTTACAACACATTCCTTTAAAATAATCTACACATAATCAATTTTATATATAAGCGCTAAATCAGTTAAGATAGTATAGTGTACTGTTGTAGACCTTATTTATTTACAAGCATCGGCGGTTAACGCATCCAAGCTTTCATTTCAGTGGCCTATATTATTTATTTACACTTGTTATTTATCAAAACAAAACCACGGCGTCACAAAAATCAGACGACTCTAGCCGTAGAGAAAAAGACAGTCGGTTCAAGGTAGCGTTGAACACGAGATTTACTTGTAGATCTTTTAAAGAGGAACTATTCGGTATGTCATGCAATGTGATCTATTTCTAGATGCCAGCAGCTAGTTTTGGTTCGCTTTCAACACTGCCAGGGACCAGTGATTGTGGAATTAAAGATGTATGGAACCACAATCTTCATGAAGAATTTCAAATTATCAGACAAGTATGTCAAGGACATAGTATAATGATGCGCCACAAATTGAATATAATGCAATAATCTTTTTCGATTGATATGGGGCACCTTAGACCAAAATATGATTCAAGCCTATACTGGTTGGATAGCTACAGAAAAGAATACAGTGCAATGCCTCCTAACACTTGCCACCTTATTCTCTGTAGAAGAATACAAGGCAATTTATTTACATATTACATTTTTTTACATGTAGCAATTAAAATAATGTAATGTAACTGTGATGTACTATATGAAAAGGTTGATTTTATTTATGAATACTGACAAAATTTGACAAATATCTGATTTATATACTGTTAATAAAATCCTGTCTAACTTATAACCTAAGTTACTTGTTTTCTTTATTAAATTTATTGACATTAATTGTATATGAATATGCAACAATAATAAGATAAAACATTTTTGAAAATAGTAATAAACATTAAAGTTGTAAAACCTTTCTCTTATAAACAAGTTTCTTTCACACTCTATTTGTGATATCATTATAATATATACAATTATTGATGCTAAAAAATATATTAAAGGTTGTTTTAATCTTATATTGAATTAAATTATATGAATTGTAATTCATACAGGTAGTACAAAAATACCATTGGGTTGCAATGGACACAGAGTTTCCCGGTGTTGTAGCACGGCCCATTGGAGAATTCAGATCTACAGCTGACTATCAGTACCAATTGCTGAGGTAAAATTTATATGTAATACAAATAGATAATGGAATTAAAATAGAATTCAATTTATTACATAGAAAATGGATGTAAAAAGTGGACTTTAACAGCAATAAGCTGCTAAAGTGAATATCGCATCACTGCTTTCCTTTCCTTCAGATTTAATTAAAATTCAAAATATTCTTTATTCAAGTAAACTTGTAAACAATTGCTTTTGAATTGTCATCTCTACCTACTGCTGGTTCAGGAAAGCTGTTACTACTGAGAAGAGCCAGCAAGAAACTCAACGGTTGACCTTATAAAAATATAATTCTTATCGTTAATCATTACTGTCTTGTACATGGTCAAAGAGTAGTAGTCCACACATTCTTATCAAGTAATTCTCAATAGTATAATAGGTTTTTAATTAAAGTGTTTTTAAACTGCTGTAATGGCAAAGTTAAAAAAGCATTACTGATTGCTATTTGAATAATCTAAATCTAATACCCTGAAGCAGCATTATATGTAGTAAACTAGTCTTACTAGAAAATCTTAATATCTTCTCTATTAATCCTAAATCGTATAACAATACAAGGGTTACAGAACATAAACTACAGTTCCTGAGCCATGAAGTGTTGTATGAAATTTGAACTGTATCTTAATTATATGAAAAATTCTATAAAACAGCAGGTGTTTGTACTATTTATACTCATGAATATTTCATTTGTAACTATTTGATGTTAAGAATACCTTTATCTATATAAATACAGCAATTTGCAGATGCAACGTGGATTTGTTGAGAATAATACAGCTAGGCCTCACATTTATGGATGAAAATGGTAAAACTCCTCCAGGATACACTACATGGCAGTTCAACTTCAAATTCAATCTGCAGTAAGTATTTATTTATAAGAAGACCTTTGTAAAGTAGGAGAGTATCTTTAACACTTTTCGTCATGAACTTACACTAATAGAATTTTTATATATATTGATGCTGGACAGCAATCTTGTATCCACAAAAGATCTACTGATCTGCTCATCATCATCGTGGCTTATAGCAAAATAATTTTATTATTAATTTTGTATTATGGATCTCCGCAAAGTAACGCCTAATTCTATAAATTAATCTTATATATCTAAACATAGATATCTTTGAGATACAACCAGATTGTTTTCCAGTGTCAATATGTGAAGATGAATTGCATGTATGTAATAGGAATAGAATTATAAAATGGTACTCTTAAAACTAAAATATGTATAAAATATAATTTAATATAAAAACCTTTTAAACAGTATATGATAAAAAACATTTAAGTGAAAATAAGAATTATATGTAAAGTTAACTTAACATATAATTCTTAATATAATTATATGTAAAGTTAACTTTACATATAATATAATTCTTAATATAATACATATATTATTTGACATTATTTTTTCAGAGAAGACATGTATGCCCAAGATTCAATTGACTTACTACAAAACTCTGGTCTTCAGTTTAGAAAGCATGAGGAAGACGGTATTGAACCTCTGGAATTTGCTGAATTGCTTATGTCATCAGGTAAATTATATTCATTTTTTAACAATAACTATTTGACCACCTGACATTGAATAATTTCACCAAATTCAAATATCATTTGTATTCCTGTATATCTTCTGATCATTCTTTTAAGATTTATTAACATTTGTTTCAGGGTTAGTTTTAATGGACAACATAAAATGGCTCAGTTTTCATTCAGGATATGACTTTGGTTATCTCCTCAAATTACTGACCGATCAAAATTTACCTCAAGATGAGAATGTCTTTTTTGAAAGTCTGAGACTATACTTTCCAACAGTGTATGATGTTAAGGTAAGTAATTTCTTAAACTATAAAACTTAAACCTTACACATATTTCACCAAATACTAAGAGCCTGTAACCTACTAGCTTTCAAGTTAAGAAGTGTTTCAATTTGAGTTTATGCTTTTCATTTCATGCAATAGAAAGTAAGCATCTACCTGCCATTGAATTAAAAATAAAATGCCAAACATTAAAAAGAAGTTTTATGCACATGGGATCCTAAATAAAAATATAATATTTTAATTTTACGCTGAATACAAAGAGCTCTTTTCATGCTTTTATTATGAGGCTATTTTATCACTTGGTCAATGTTGATAGATAAATTATTTTGAATAAAACAAGTCTTGTAAAAAAAACATGGAAAAAATTATTTTATACACTATTAAAAATATCATAAAAATATCTTTCAATATTGATTTCTTTTTTTTCAGTACTTAATGAAACTTTGCAAGAATCTTAAAGGTGGACTACAAGAAGTTGCAGACCAACTGGAACTACGAAGAGTTGGCCCTCAGCATCAAGCTGGTTCTGATTCACATCTTACGGGCATGGCATTCTTTAAAATCAAAGAGGTAACTATAATCGATTGTCTTACAATGGCAATATTAATTTATTACTGTGATTATGTTTTCGTTCTAGGCATGAATAACTTAACAAGTGACTGGCCCGTTGGCGCAGTGGGTAGTGATCCTACTTTCAGCTCCGTAGGTTCGATTCCCGCCGAGGGCCAACATTTTCTATATATCAATTTGTTGGTCTTCGAGTCTAGGTGTATATTTGTATTTAAGTATGTATTGAATGGATATATGTATATATGCACCAGTTTTCTGTCTACCATAATACAAGTGTTACGAGTAAGTTACTTACTTTGGGGACATACAACTGTGTGTCATATATATTTATATAAAATAAGTCCAAATCGCTCATTTTTCAAGCATCTATAAATAGATTAACGTTTAGTATACGTTTAAGAGAATTATTTAAATATTTTAACGTTTGTATGTGTGATATAATATAATTACGACTTCACTGAAATATTTACTATATAAATAGGCAATCCATTTGCATATTATGATCAAACATAAAAGGACGTAAGTCGACTTATCAACGTTTTCACGCCAGATACGATTATATTCTTTGATAATCTAAGTGAAGGAACGCGAAATTTCAATATTTAATGCATATATTTTTATACAGAAAAACGAAGTTTCTTTAGTTTGTCACTTTCATCTTTCCTGCCATTTTGTTTGGATTATTAAGTGTAATTAACGATCGCTAAATTTATGATTTTATTATTCTTATCGATTTAAATTTTCCTCTTAATACAGCATACACAGCAATAATATAATTGCAATAATAAATATAATTTAGCTCTGTGTACAGATTTTTGCTGAACATGTATATTTATTTTAAATCGAAGTCGAAAACATCAGAAAATATGTATCTCCCATTAAAAAGTCGGCGATATTTTTTGTTCAATATAATAATTCATTTGGAGATAAAACCGAAAATTATAAGTACCTGGGTGACCGAGTCTTGCTGGGTTTTTTTTAAAGATATAAAAAAAATTGAACCCAAATGATAATTTAGAAAAAAAATAATTGGGTAGGTGGAGCTCGATACATGGTATTTTCATTTCTCGAGACCGCCCGTATAAACTACGCTGACTTACAATTAACGGCAAAAATAGTGTTTTATATAAAATTTAAATGGAATTATTTTTGCATGCCCAAAAACTGGGATAAAACGATTTTTTTTTAAATAAAACCTAGTTAGATCCATTTTTCTCCCCCAAGACCCTCTACATACTGATTTTCAGGAAAATCTTTGGACGAGATTCCGAAAATTTTATATATATATACATACAAGATTAACTCATTTAAATATTAAAATTATAAAATCATTACATATCTATTTTATTTTCAGATATTCTTCGATGACAACATCGAGAGTTCAAGTGGACACCTTTATGGACTGGGCGCTCCATTCTCAGTGAACTCAAACAACTTCCAAGACAATGGTGAAAACGGAAACTCGTCCTGATCCGGGGACCCGGTGTGCAGCACCGAGCTCACACCACAACCAAGACTCTTCCACCCCAAAGAATAAACGTATATGTCACCATGAACAAATGTCTCACAGTTTGGACGTACCTTAACATTAACTTGAAAATATTATATATTTTTAATTTAATCTAAATGTATTTAAATTCAAAGTTATATTTAATAATTTATTTATGAGACATAAAGTGTGATCACTTTAAATATTTGACATTGGACGATTAATTGGACGCCCGAAAGATTTAGCTTCTTAGGTTTTAACATAACATTAAACTAATTTTTTTACCTTAGATTAAATACCTGTCTTAACATCGTTTGATTTATAATCATTAATTATAATTGATTTATAAACATATACACAGATATTTTAATTATATAAAATTAAAATATATTGTATAGACAAACAATAAAATAGGTTTTAAATTGTCTTTAGCATGTGCAATGTACACACAAAAGTCAAAGTAAGTACAGTAAAACGGCAAAGCATTCCATCTAAAATTAGAGTGTTAAGGATGAACACATTAATTTCGTATAAATGTTTACATCATTCTAACATTTGTGCAAAAATAAAGATATCTTCAATGCAGTGTTGACAGGTATTTAGTATTTTCTCCCATAGTTTAGGTTAGATTATACATATAGGAACCGTACGCAGTGGAAATAGTAGATTTGAAGACGCTTAATTTTAACCATTAGCATAAAAGGGAAATTGTGACAAAATGTGTAATTTTTATTTGCTATTAAGATATCCATTTATTTTACATTTTATTGTGATAAAAAATAATTTAAAGTATATTGTTTTTTAACATTGGACAGAGATGTAATGATAATGAAATAATTTAATTAAGATAAACATTTTATTTTATGTCTTTAATAGATACATTGAAACTAATTTCGTTGTTTAATTCTGTAACTAGCTTTTACTTACTAACTTCCTTGTTAGTTACTTAGTTTGTTTAATTTTAACATGAATTTATGAGAGTTGATCCTGCTTCAGGTTATTTCAATTACCTAGAATTGATGTAAATTATTTTACGGGAACGGGAAAACGGGAAACAAAAAATGTTCGGTAAGCTAAAAAGAACAAATGCAGAAAGAAATTAGTACGATTATTTTGTATGAAATGGCCAATGACGTCAGTTTACGTAGTCTATTTCTACCGTCGATTTAAAAACCCCTGTTCATATTTATTATCGATGTAAAGATGACAATTTAGCTGTAAAAGGCTTGAAGGTCTCTGTTATTTTCTAAATAACAGATTGTCTTATTTAGAAAAAGATAACGTTAAGTGACTTTATTTACAGGATCTAAGCTGACATGTAGGAGTACAACAAATCTTACTACTCGAACTGTAAACCCATAACTAAACTGAACCATGCCTGATCCAAAATTTAGAACAAGACAACAACATCTGTTTATTTTGATCCGAGGTTATATAAGTATGACACAAGAAGTGGCAGTGCACGCCGTGTGGTATCCGGCTGAATAGAATAGTACCACCCTCATTTCTTACCGAGGTGTCGTAAAAGGCGACTAAGGTAAGTCGACCCGCCGTATGGTATCCGGCTGAGTAGAATAGACCACCCTCATTTCTTACCGAGGTGTCGTAAAAGGCGACTAAGGTAAGTTGACCCACCGTGTGGTATCCGGTTGAGTAAAATAGACCACCCTCTTTAATACTTAATACTGTTATATACTAAAATACTACTACGTATTTTACTAATTAATAAAATACGACTAAGGTATGTTGACGTCAGGCAGGCGGCTGGTCGTAAAATACGTAGCCAAATCATATGACAATATGTTTGTAACATGTTGTGCCGACCCCACTTAGAGTGGGATAAGGGCAGGAGGATGATGATGACAAGAAGTGGCAGTGCATTTCAATATAATATATTCACATAACTCTTCAATAACCACTGCTGTCAGTGACGCTATAAACGGGGTTAACAATGATCAGTCACAGTTGATCGTTGTCCTATTTTGTTTTCTGTTGTATAGAAATTCCCACAAAAACAGCCTGATGGGTAATAGTTCCAGGACCTAAAGTCGATATGACCTTGGTCCTAGTCATAAGATGATTAAAATAAGTCAATTAGTTGTGCTATACTACCAACATACATAGGAATATTAAGTTATATATGGCACTTTGACAAAATTTTAATTCTGTAAATCATATCGTTTATATAATTCGAGTTTTTATTCTCGAAGTTTAATCTATCGGGTTTATGTAATTGGACCATCTGCAGTTCAGATAAATTAAATAACCGGCTAATCAAACAATGTAATGTAACAATAATGTAATTAAATTAATTAATTAATGTAACATAAATGTGCACAAGTAAAGCGGCAGTTGCAACTTGCAGTGCTCAGGCCTAATCTAGGGAATAGCCCCTGCTTGTCTAGACACGTTACAATTAAGGTGGCATTTAAGGGGCATCCACGATAGTCAATACCGCCTATCTCCCACTATCGCTGGTATGTGAAATGTGAATGGCCCGCTTTACCGAAGCAACTAGTTACTAGTCTATGGTGAAAACTATATCTTTTTCTTTCGCACATATTTATTTATTAATATTCTGTGCAAATCGTGACGGCCAGGGCGGTTTTACTACAAGCGCCAACACATGCTATCTCGCATCCCTCTTGCACATGTATGTATTTATGAATGAATCGTATGAAAATAGTCTCAGCTGCATCTCGCTCCACTCCACATACATATTTTTACGCACTCATTCTCATTTTGACTGTCTATCATATCACAATTGACAAGACAAGTTGATTTTATTAATGAACAGTGTTGTCATCTTAGTGGATTTTCCACTAAAACTGGTGGTTTTAAGTAGCCATTTAGTGGCCAAATATTGCTTTTAGTGGCTAGTGGTTTTTTTGGTGGTTTTGGTAAAATATATTAGTAGTTAAAAAGTTAGATTTACTTCCATTTTACGATGATCTTTATATAAATATTCGTTTTTCTTTTTGAATATTCATATATACATAGGTAAACAAGCTTAAATCCGCCGCTCATGGTTGGTGTTAAATGTTAAACAGCATATGAATCGGATATGACCATGCCATATTTTTATTATTAAGAGTATGACCTCGGTCAACAATGTTGAGTCAACTTTATTTGTCATTTCAAAACCGTGGTTTCATCCCGGCCGACCATCAACATCCACTCCAAGAACGAATCGCTTCGGGCGGAGGACGATGCTGTGCGTATGGTGCTATCAGCGGGGCATAATTATCTATTATGAATTACTGAAATCTGTTGAAACTATAGAAGGGCACCGTCGGTGGTAACCGACAGATAATAAAATTGTAGCGTGCTATGAAGAAAAACGGCCAGAATATCAGCTAATTTTCCTCCATGACAATGCTCCGTCACACACATCATAAAAGGTTCAAAATTACTTAGAGACGCTCAACTGATAGATGCTATCCATATCGCTTATTCATCAGACCTGGCCCCATCCGACTATCATCTGTATTCGTCGGTGTATCATTTGCTCGCTGAGTAATAGTTCGATTCTTACGCGAGACCTCCAAAAGCGGCTCGATTAGTGGTTTGACTCGAAAAACGATAAATTTTTTTGTTGTATGTTATCCATATATTACCTGACAGATGACAAAAATGTGCTGATAGCAATTGCCAATATTTGAATGAAGTTATCTTTTTTCCTTACTATGATTGTTTGAAAAAATGATTTTTTCTCGAAAACAAAGCGGATTTTTGCTTGTATACCTGGTTGATATTTACTTTGCTTAAGTAGGCATAACTGATCGGCAAAAATGAGTCGTGTACGTATAAAGTACCTGTTTTGACATGTTTACATTTAGTTAAATACTTAACCCATGGAGTATAGTTCCTCATGATCTTTCTTTCATCGAAAAGCTTGGTATCAATTGGTACATTAAATATGGCAAAATTTCACAATTTAATTCTTACTTTATATGTATAAATCCGAAGGGGTAAACTGGTCTGATGGAAATAAATAAATGGAGATAAAACCCTTTTTGACTGGCCCATTGGAGCAGTGGGTAGTGACCCTGCCTTCAGCTCCACGGGTCGCGGGTTCGATTCCCGCCGAGGGCAAACATTTTCTATGAATGAATTTGTTGGTCTTTGAGCCTGGGTGTATATTTGTATTTAAGTATGTATTTAAAAATATATAAGTATATATTCACCAGTTGTCTGTCTACCATAACACAAGTATTAAGTTACTTACTTTGGGGACGGACGACTGTGTGTGTAATTGTCCCATATATTTATATTTATAAAAACCACTAATATTCTATAAAACTACTACTAATATATCTAAAAAAGACTAATATTTATAATTTACCATCAAGTATACTTCTTTTAAGTATAATGTTTTTTCCTAAATACTTAAACGGTAAAAACGAAAGCATCTATTGTTTCAAATACTAATCTTGTAAATTTGTTTTCGAGTGAATACTTATAATTAATTTTATTTAATAATATATAATAATTTAAATTACAATTCCTACATTTTCAAGATGCATGATCGCCGATTCTGTTTCCTATTTAAAAATAGTAATCATTGTATAATATATAATCATTGTATAATAACATAAGTTGTACTTTTAGCGTGTTTAGGAAAAAACTTTTTTTTTTTAAGTAGCATGCACATAGAAATGTTAGTCTTAGTGGATTTTCCACTAAAACTGGTGGTTTGAACTACGCACTTAGTGGCCAAATATTGCTTTTAGTGGCTAGTGGTTTTTTTTGGTGGTCTTGATAAAATATATTAGCAGTTAAAAAGTTAGATTTACTTCCATTTTACGATGATTTTTATGTATCTGTTCGTTTTCCTTTTTGAATATGCATAATTGTGCGCATTGGTGTACAAGCTTAAATCCGCTGTTTGCTCATGGTTGGTGTTAAATGTTAATGAACACATGAATCGGATATGACCAAGCCATATTTTTAAGAGTACGACCTCGGTCAACAATATTGAGTCAACATTATTTGTCATTTCATACAAAATCCTAATTCGTGAGAATCCTAAACAAAAAACCGTGGTTTCATCCCGGCCGACCTTCAACATCCACTCCAAGACGGAATCACTTCGGGCGGAGGACGATGCTGGGCGTATGGTGCCATCAGCGGGGCATAATTATCTATTATAAAGTGCTGAAATCTGTTAAAACTATCGAAGTGGACCGTTACCACCGATAGATAATAAAATTGTGAGGTGCTATGAAGGAAAAAAGGCCAGAATATAAGCTAATTTTCCTCCATGACAATGCTCCGTCACACACATCAAAAAAGGTTCAAAATTACTTAGAGATGCTCAGTTGTTAGATATTACTCCATACCACTTATTCACCAGAACTGGCCCCATCCGAGTATCATCTGTTTTCTTCGGTGTGCCATTTGCTCGCTGAGTTCGATTCTTATGCGAGACGTCCAAAATTGGCAGTGGTTTGCCTCGAAAAACGAACAATTTTTTTTGTATGTTATCCATATATTACCTGAGATATGACAAAAATTTATATTTTGAAGGAAGTTATCTTTTTTCCTTCCTATGAAAAAATGGTTTTTTTTTAGAAAAAAAGCGAATTTTAGCTTGTATACCTGGCAGATATTTACTTGCTTGAGTAGGCATAACTGATCGGCAAGAATTAATCGTCTACGTTTCTCTACACGCGAGGATTTTCCACCTAATATTTTTCTAAACTTATACTTTATACGCGGGGATTTCTCACTTTATATGTTTTCTGAATACTTAGAAGTTAGAAGGGTTCATCGTTCAGTAACGCTCATGGGCTCATAATTATTAATTTTGGTTTGTATTAACTGAGCGAATGAACTTGCTTGAGTAGGCATAACTGATCGGCAAGAATTAGTCGTCTACGTTTACTATATAATTATACTTAGATTACTTACACTTAGAAGTTAAAAGGGTTCATCTTTCAGTAACGCTCATGGGCTCATAATTAGAAAGAAAGAAAGAAAAGAAAAATAATTTTATTTCTAACAATAATTTTTGTTTGTATTAACTGAGCGAATTTATTAACGCGTAACTATGCAAAAATCACAATATACGCAACGGGATTCTTGGCTTATAGGTATCTGAAATACTACGGGTCGAGTAGCGAAATGTAAATTTTGTGATATTAATTTGTTAATTTTTTAATAAGTAATAATGAAGGAAACTATTATTTGTATATTTATTTTCTTTCATAAAAAAAATTGTTTTAGTGGAAAATTTAGCGGTTAGTGGTTTTCTGGTGGTTTTTAAAGTTGAATCTAGTGGGAAGCTTATTGAACTGTTGGCAACACTGGTCATACGTTATATATATTCCTACTCGATATGTGAGAAAGAGTCAGAGCTGAGACTAAATCCGTTTTTATGAATGAAACAGGTGAGAGGCAGATAGTTTTCTATGAATGAGAATGTAAGTAGCTATAGCGCTACTCTGCACCCCCCCATACCACCGAAAATGGGCTCGCGCCAATGTATGAATCTCAGTGTTTCCATCTTAGTGGATTTTCCACTAAAACTGGTGGTTTTAACTACCCACTTAGTGGCCAAATATTGCTTTTAGTGGCTAGTGGTTTTTTTTGGTGGTCTTGGTAAAATATATTAGCAGTTAAAAAGTTAGATTTCTTCCATTTTACGACGATTTTTATATATCTGTTCGTTTTCCTTTTTGAATATGCATATATACATTGGTGTACAAGCTTAAATCCGCTGTTTGCTCATGGTTGGTGTTAAATGTTAATGAACATATTAATCGGATATGACCATGCCATATTTTTATTTTTTAGACCTCGACGACGACCTCGATCATCAATATTGAGTCAACATTTATTTTATTTATTTATTCCTTAGAACTACCAACAGAATTACATGTGTAACTACAGTAACATGGTTATATGTCCTAGGGTTGCTAATGACATGAATCTAATAAAGGTAGTCACAGCGTGCTTAAAAGGTAACAAACATACAATAACTATTATAACTAACATTAGAAGAAAAAAAAACATTATTTGTCATTTCATACAAAATCCTAATTCATGAGAATCCTAAACAAAATCCGTGGTTTCATCCCGGCCGACCTTCAACATCCACTCCAAGACGAAATCACTTCGGGCGGAGGGCGATGCTGCGCGTATTGTGCCATCATCGGAGCATAATTATCTATTATAAAGTGGTGAAATCTGTTGAAACTATTGAAGTGCACCGTTACCACCGATAGATAATAAAATTGTGAGGCGCTATGAAGGAAAACAGGCCAGAATGTAAGCTAATTTTCCTCCAAGACAATGAATGCTCCATCACACACATCAAAAAAGGTTCAAAATTACTTAGAAATGCTCCACTGCTAGATATTACTCCATACCGCTTATTCACCAGTACTGGTCCCATTCGACGATCATCTGTTTTCGTCGGTGTGTCATTTGCTCGCTGAGCAACAGTTCGATTCTTACGCGAGACGTCCATAATTGGCTCGAAATGTGGCTTGCCTTGAAAACTGAATAATTTTTTTTTGGTATATTATCCATATATTACCTGTGATATGACAAAAATGTATATTTTGAATGAAGTTATCTTTTTTCCTTTCTATGAAACAATGGATTTTTTTAGAAAAAAAAAGCGGATTTTAGCTTGTATACCTTGTAGATATTTACTTTGCTTGAGTAGGCATAACTGATCGGCAAGAATTAGTCGTCTACGTTTACTATATAATTATACTTAGAATACTTACACTTAGAAGTTAGAAGGGTTCATCGTTCAGTAACGTTCATGGGCTCATAATTAGAAAGAAAGAAAGAAAAGAAAAATAATTTTATTTGTAACAATAATTTTGGTTTGTATTAACTGAGCGAATTTATTAACGCGTAACTATGCAAAAATCACAATATACGCAACAGGATTCTTGGCTCATAGGTATCTGAAATACTACGGGTCGAGTAGCGAAATGTAAATTTTGTGATATTAATTTGTTAATTTTTCAATAAGTAATAATAAAGGAAACTAATTATTTGTATATTTATTTTCTATCATAAAAAAAATTGTTTTAGTGGAAAATTTAGCGGTTAGCGGTCATTTAGAGTGTAAGATTTCTGTTTGTTAGTGGTTTTCTGGTGGTTTTGAAAGTTGAATCTAGTGGGAAGCTTATTGAATTGTTGGCAACACTGATGAATCTCAGGCATCTATTTTATAGTTAGTAATCTATGGTGACGGCGTCAAAAAATTTGGGAGGCACCGTAGAAATAAAGGAGGTACCTAGTTTATTATGTCAAAAGAAAAACATTGCTATATATCGTTGAAAAGTGCTGAACATTACATTCATAAGTGTTACGTTCGTTAAAAAAAAATAGTGCTTAAACACTTATTAACTAAAAGACGATTATTTAGAGTGAAAAATAAAAATAAATACATTAAAATGACTTTGCAGATGCCGGCAGTAAATTTTGATCTAATTTCTACATTGAAATGCAACAAAGAAGACAATGTCATTAAAAATGTATGGAATCACAACCTTCATGAAGAATTTCGCATTATTAGACAGGTATGATTTCTTCAAATTCATGACCAACAATAGAAAAACTTTAATTTAGTTTGTATTTCGCCGGTAAGCTTGGTTGTGAAAGGGTTTAAATTCTGACTACGTGAATTCAGGAATGTATTATTTCGTAATAGTATCTAGATGTATAATAGCTTGAAAAATTACTATACAACTCACTGAAGTGGCTTCTATTACTTACTACATGGTAAACACACATATTTCATCAATATAAATATCTTTATATTTATTCATATTTACAGGTAGTTCAAAAATATCAATGGGTTGCAATGGATACTGAATTTCCAGGTGTTGTTGCACGGCCATTAGGAGAGTTTAGATCTACAGCTGATTATCAGTATCAACTTCTAAGGTGCCTTTCATATCATTACTTCATACTTATAACATATTTTTTTTTGTCATATGTTTTATCATAATGATCTTTCTTACTGTTTAAGAATATATGTATAAGTGGTGGAATATATGTGTAAGGTGGTGGTTCATGGTGAGTTAGATATAACTATAATTTAATAACATTTCTGATCTATCAGTTGTATAAAATTTGAATAATATTCAGTTTCTCAGTGTATGCTAATGATTATCAAAATATATTTAGTAGAGCTCTATTTTAAAGGTATATCTTTCAATAATTTGTAATACAGGATACTTTACAATTTTATCTTTCTGATTATAATGAAATTAATTATGTTTTACAGATGCAATGTGGACTTGTTAAGAATAATTCAATTAGGTCTAACATTTATGGATGAGAATGGAAAGACTCCGCCCGGCTGCACCACTTGGCAGTTCAACTTCAAATTCAATCTACAGTAAGTATTACTAAACATTTTACAGAGCCTAAGTATATAGATCATTTATTTGTATATTTTAATTTAATTTTACATTTAAATTTATATGATCATGTGTAAGAGGTTGTTTGTTTATTGGATTTGGATTTTCAAATGTATTTCAATATGAGATGTAGAACTCTGTGAGTTGCGCCCATTACAGAAAAGACGAGAAGTGCGAGATGAAGTTGGTATGGTCATGTAATGAAAATCATGTCATCAAAAGAGTTATCTGAATGTGGATAAATGTATGGCTAGGTGGAGGCCGAAAAAAAGTTGGATGGATTGCGTGAAAAGTGAAATGCATGTTTAACGAGTGGCACCAGAGTTGACGAATCATAGAGGAGAATGGAAGAAGAAGACATATTGTGCCGACCCCACTTAGAGTGGGATAAGGGTTAGTGAATGAGGATGATTTCAATATGAGATGTATGAGATTGTTTATTATGAGTATAATGCTAAAAAAATATCTTGCTCAATAATACAATTAAACATCGAACTACCTCTTTAATGACACAATGTCTATATACCTAGGCTCATCAATTTATATACTAGTCAATTGTGTTTAAATCTTCTGAACATAAATCAATATGTTTTTATAAGATCTATTGTTGACAGGGAGGACATGTATGCTCAGGATTCTATAGATCTTCTTCAAAATTCAGGACTCCAATTTAGAGAGCATGAAGAGCATGGCATAGAGCCTATTGAGTTTGCTGAACTATTGATGTCTTCAGGTGAAAGATTAATGTAAAATATTTTATACATATGTATATTTCTATTGAATTGGACCATTGAACTTATGTTTGACGTTTCTTTTAATTTTAATAATTATCTATCAATTTTATCATATATCTCTAATGAAAAAAAAAATGTTCCTTAATCTATTTTTTTTATAGGAATTGTGTTGATGGATAACATTAACTGGTTAAGTTTCCATTCTGGTTATGACTTTGGCTATCTACTTAAATTGCTTACTGATCAAAATTTACCACTAGATGAAAACGACTTCTTTGAACGCTTGAGGCTATATTTTCCAACAGTATATGATGTTAAGGTAAGTTTGTCTATCTCTACTGACATTATTTTAAAAAGTTCAAGATCTGAAATTTCAATTGTGTCCAAACAGTATCTTATGAAACTATGCAAAAATCTAAAAGGTGGATTACAAGAAGTGGCAGATCAACTGGAGCTGAGAAGAGTTGGTCCCCAGCATCAAGCAGGTTCAGATTCACATCTGACTGGTATGGCTTTCTTCAAAATAAAAGAAGTGAGTATCAAACATAAGATAAAACATGATTATAAACTTAAGTCTGGCTTCTGTTATTTGACTGCTAATTATCATTTGTGTCATTTAGATAACTTAGTTTAGTCAGATTTTAATTCAATTTAGCAGTAGCTTTTGCTTTATGAAGCAGAAACATTCATACAGGGGTTCAGTTTTGTGTTAAGGATTAGTGCAATTATTGAAATATCCAAAAAAAATATAAAAGTCAGAAGTTAAGCCATGTAGCTTTTTGTTGAAAACGTTTGAGATATAATAAAATATATAAGGAAGATTATTTGTCTCTTATAGTTTTATATAACCATTTTCATTTCAGATATTTTTTGATGGCAATATTGAAAGTACCAGTGGACATCTTTATGGGCTTGGAGCTCCATGTTCTCCCAATTCGAATAATATTCCAGAATCTATCGAAAACGGGAACTCCCCCTAATTCTAATATCAATTAAGAGTTCAACGAAGTTATTATGGCGGCAACGTCTTAATTTTATTGAAGGACTTTTTATGTATGTACCTGAAGGTCCAGCAATTATGTATTTATTTGACATAATGTAAATTTATTTTAAATGTGAATCACTCTAAATATTGCTTTCAAGGTGACTCTTTCACAATATCGTTTATATAAGGTTTTGCAAAAGCAATTTTTTTAAGCTGATCCGGACAAATAACACGATATGGTGTTCGATAAAACTATACTCGCACCCATTCAACTTTAATTTTAACACACTTAACCCATTTAGTGTCAAGACACGAAAGCATCACGATAAAAAACCGGACAGATAATAACGTATTTGCGTGATAAAAAAAATAACTTATTTTTGCAAAATACAATTACAAAAATGTAATGTAAATTCAAATTATTCTTTATTCAAATTCTAGCGTCCTGCCCCTGCTTCGCACGGGTATAAAATATATATCCCATGTCAGTCAGTGTAAAAAAATGATTAATATTGATCCAGTTGTTTTGATTTATTCATTACTGCCCGTGGCCCGCACGCGTTAAATTTGGAGAAAAACAATTTCCTTTCCCTATACCAAGAAGATTTCCTGCTATCTTTGGAATATCTAAATTCATATAGTACATTATTACTTATTTACTTTTATATTTTCTCTATGTATTTTATTTTTAAAAATTAATTACAGAATGTCTTTAAACAAACTCTTGAAAGAGCGACATCGCTGCTAAAGTCGAAGTGTTATAGGGCGAAGCGCCTCACGGCATTTTAAATCTGTAATATATCCGAAAATGTTCACTTAAATTACATGCTGTAAACGGCCATATTGATCTATATTAAAACAACTATTTATCTAAGGTACTTAATTGGATAAGAATTAATGCTGTATTGTATAAGAATTGCTTCAAAAAGTAAGGCATTATTTTTCGTATAAAGTAAACGACACAAAATACTTTAGTGGGTTATCCATAAGCGATAGACATATACCATTGCGGACTTTTCTGTAGACCTTTTCAATGTGTACAAATACTTAGTACATTATTTTGATAAATCTCGTAGGGTTTAGCCTGCGTTTGCAATGTAAGCGGAAAAAAATTTAATTATTTACAGAAACCTCAAAAATTACAGTATTTCTCTACTCCGTATTGAATGTTATTATACGTACAAACCTTCCTCTGGAATCACTCTATCTATTAAAAAAAACCGCATCAAAATCTGTTGCGTAGTTTTAAAGTTTTATGCATACATAGGGAAATATGGACTTTGTTTTATAATATGTAGTGAAACTTGTAAACAAGTGCTTTTGAATCGTCAACTCTACTGCTGGTTCGGAAAGCTGTTCCCACCGAGAAGGGCCAGCAAGAAACTCGGCGGTTGCTCTTTTCAAAAAATACAATTCTTAATGCTAGTTACATCATTTAATGTTTCTATCTTGTACAGGGTCGAACAATAGTTATATCCACGCATTTTTATCGTCTAAATAATCCTCAACAGTATAGTAGGCTTTCTGTATCAGCCTCTCCTTAATAGTGTTTTTAAACTGCTGTAATGGCAAAGTTAAAATTGATTGTGGAATTTTATTATAGAATCTTATACCCAAACCCACAAACGACTTACGTACTTTTTCAAGGCGCAAAGCAGGGGCCGCAAGCTTATGTCGGTTCCTACTTTGTCTATTATATACATCACCTATTGTTGTATAATTCTTTATATTATTATATACAAAAATTAAATTACTTAAAATATACTGTGAGGCAAATGTAAGAATACCTATTTCCTTAAACTTCTCTCGCAGGGAATCCCGCGGACTTAAATTGTATATGCCACGTACGGCTCTTTTTTGTAATACAAAGATTTTTTCATTATCCGCGCATTTACCCCATAGCAATATTCCATAGGACATAACACTATGGAAGTAAGCAAAATAAACAAGTTCTGCTGTTTCGACGTCAGTAAACTGTCTAATCTTTCGAACGGCATAGGCCGCTGAACTGAGTTTCCCTGCAAGAGTTGTTATGTGTGTGCTCCATTGGAGTTTAATATTAAAATAGTAAGTTTTTTTATCTATATATGTAAGCAAAAAATTAGTTGATTTAAGGTTTTGAATATCCCGTTAAAGAAATAGTTGTTACTTTGGGGCGGCGTTGGCACTGGATGGGTTAAGATTTTGCGTCAATATTACTGAATAAAACAGATTTCCTGTCTATTTTCATTAAATTGAGATGAGTGAGATTCATAATAAAAACTACTGTATAACTACTTAAATTGAATATATAAAAACGATAGAAATCAAATATATAAAGATCAACAAAAAAAGATATAGAGATCAAATTTGAGCATGAAGAATTTTTAAAAAAAGAATAAAATGACTATCGGCGGCGTAAAAGTTTTCTTTTCGATTTAAACCTAACTGATATCTGAAAAAATCCTCACCATCTATTATTTTTTATTCATGAATGATTTGTATTAACACCAAAATGACGTGGCGTGGCGTCAATACGTGCAATAAATAAAATAATGTTTTAATTATCAGTGTATCACGACTTTTATTTACTGTCCCACAATCAAACAACACATAAATCGTATAATTATGAAATACCGTAAAAAGGGAATGTTATAACTAGTTATTAAATTAAGAGTAATACTCAAGGTAAACGTCCATCTGCCAGAAGACACATAAAATTGTTAGTAATGGACTGTTTATTTCAATGAAAACTCGGTTAATATTACTTTCGTACTACGGCCGACCGCGTGACTCTAGCAGGGTAGAGTGGGACCGAATTTCATTTTTTCTTCTTCTTATTCTTTTGAGTGGAGTCTGGGGCATTTTCCGCCTTACGTTTCCCTGCGTTGGCCCCTTTGCCAGTCGCATTGCCACCAGGAGTATTCTGATTAACATTTCCACTTTTCTTTTTCTTTTCAGCTCGTTCTTTTTCCTCTAGCTCTTGATTTTCTCTTTCAATTAATGTAATTAACGTATTACACCTGTAACAGAATGTTAATATTAGTAAATTATACTTTGCGAACAGTAATTTCTTCATTGTATCGAAAAAAATACGGTATTAAGTACTTAAGGCAAGTAAATATAGGATATGGAGATCAACTATATCGTTTAGTAATCATTAAAAGTACAGCGGCCCGAAAATTAATATATGGAATTTAAAATTCGGATAAAATTTCTGTGTCGCTGAAAATCAAGCATGACAACTTAAATTCGGCTGAATTTAAGTCTGAAAAAAACTGACTACACTCAATAGAGAAAAATCCTACAGATGAGTGATTCATTAGACACTAAGGATGTATCGGATACTAGAAGGCATATGTTCCGTTTAAATTAGTCTCGCCTCGAAAAATTAGTGAATGGAAATGGAAGTGCGTGCGAATGAATGCGAATGTGATATAACTCAATAAGAGTTCTGCAAAACCACTTGAACCCACGATGATGAATTTTTCATCATAAGATGAAAAAAAATTAATGGCATTAATTTGTTTTTCTTATAGGATAGTGAAAATACTGATGAAATGGATTGGTTTTGATAGCGAATATAATTTAAATAAATAAATTTAAAAAAACGAAAATGCTTTCACAGCACAACTAAAAACTGAAAATATTAGATTTAGTTCGAAAGCGTGATTTTTGTTTTTTTTTTATGAGACAAATTTATAAAATTAATGACTTGTCATCGGTTTTTACCAGTACGTAGTTGGAATAAATCTATCTGATCCAAGTGGGTTAAAATTGAGTTCTACGGAGTTCGTCACATATATACAGGTAATATAAATCGTGTAAAAACGATAAAACTCATATATATAAAACATTGTTATACAGAGTAAACCAAAGATAAGCAACACGCTGCCCGCCAAGAAATTCCAAAATTGACTTTATTTTATCAAATTTCATGTGTATGTTATAAAATTAATTGTAATAAAATATTAATACATACTGAAATATTTTAATTATTTTGTACATTAGTAATCAGTTACTTCATATGCAGCCCGCTAAAAAAATTTAAAATTGAAGTTAGTCTGTTTATTAAAAAGGTTGCTCACCCCTGGTGTTTACTAACCTCCGTTGAAGTTCGACTGCCGTGCGAGATTTGAGAAACCAGTCGAACCGAAACTGCGGCGCCGCATGAACGGCCGCTCTTAGCTCTTCATACACGTTTTCCTTGTCGAAGCCCAGTTTGTGTAACATACACACTAAAAACCTGCAATAGAGTTAATTAATAAATTAAATTAATATTATGCACTACAAAAACAAGCAATCGCTTAGATCGATTTTGCCTTGTCAACTACCTCTTAATTGAATTGTGGAGCGATATGTAACTCTGGAGTGAATATGTCGTATAATATAGAAGAGCGTAAAAAAATTCAACTGCCGTCATTCGATTATATCAAATAATAGTAAAACACGATTTTTATTAAAATGATTTGTATATAAAATTTCAATTCAATATCTATTTAAATTTTTGCCTAATAATTTGGTATAGTGTTAATAAGAATTGGTACAAAAAAACGACTGCAGCAACTTCACTTTAGGGTTAAGAAAAACTCGAGTTTTTAGGGTATTTGAATAAAATTGACTACACTTTGTATTGCCCAGACATTACGAAAGTCGACTTTGCCAAACGCTATCAAAAGATTTATAGAGAAAGAAACAGTATGAAATTTGCACAGCACAAGCATTTGTTACAACCAAACCAAAAATAACATGCTTAGAAAGCAGACGTTAATTTCTTGAGGAAAAAACGAAGCTAACAGAAGTCTGAGAAATTGTAGTAAGCACAAAAACTTTGGAAAATAGTAATATATTAACTTTGCATTCGTGCTTGGTAAGCTAAAATATTTATTACCTATCTTCTTCTTCAACATAATTTTTTCCCTTGTTCGTTCCGTACGAAATTCTAAGCTGATGGAATGGCGCTCTGTAACGGGCCATTTTAGCATCTAACGCTTTTTTTATTGAGGCTCTCCTTTGTATCTTCGCTTCACCTCTTTCGATCTGACCCATTATTCTGTCCACGTCCTGGAGTTCGTGACACCTCTCCCAAAAAACTGCCGAGTACTCCATAACCTAGACACATTTACATTTTTCGTTTATCAAGACATTAATACTACTGCCATTTTTAAAGTAAGTAAGTAGCGGCTTGTTACTATCCCGCTGCTGAGAATAGGCCTCTTCTCTACGTTTTTGGAGAGAAGGAGCTAAGACGCTGCTCCAGTGCTGATTAGTAGGTTACACATATCTTCACAATTCTCTAGAGATATGCATGTTTCCTCACAATATTTTCCTTCACCGAAAAGGGTGTGGTAAATTGCAATTATCAATTAGACATAAGTTTTATCAGAAAAACTCATTGGTGTCTGCCACGGTTTGAACTCGTGACCTCCTTCAAAGAATCGCACGTTGTTACCGCTGGGCTACCGCTTTCATGCCATTTTTAAAGTCGAGATTCAAATATTACGTATTTATATTCTTATTAAAAATAAATCCATTATTCTTGTAATTCATATTAATATTATAAATGCGAAATTTTGTCTGTTACACAGCTGATCGGCTGTAGTAATATTGATGAAATTTGGTACAATTGTATCATATATAGAAGGCTTAATAAATAAAGTTACTAAAGCGTTTTTATTTATGTACCATAAAAAACGTTAGAAAAACATTATTAATAAAAAAAGTGTACAAAGGTCAACTTGTGGTTTATTGTAACAATTATGGTATATTTAACTTTAAGGTTAAATTACTACTCACAAAAAAGAGAAACAGTATACAACTGGCAGTAATTTAAAATTTCAGTCTTTGTTTTAAGTGCGCTATAAAGATGACGTTCAAAAGGGTTATAAAAGGATGAAAGTGTAAAGGGTCATTATTAACTTTCGATTATAAAATCTTACCTCCTCCGGCGTTTTGCCCTCGACATCTTTTGCAATATTTTCAATATCGTCTCTGCCGTATTTCTCATTTGCTTTAATAAATTGATTGAAATCGCGTTTCGTCCAATTTGTAAACCCTATAAATAAAGAGTTAAATTTTTAAGAACTCTGCATTATCAATAACAACTTGGATTCAAAGACCTGTTTTCTAAAAATACTGGCTTAAATTTTGTTCTAATAAGAAGCTTTTAGCAAGCAATAAGATCGAATTACTCAAAAATATTGTTATCAAAATTGTGAGATAAATATTTCTTAATTAAGGAATGCCAACCCAACCTTATTGTTTTGGCATACAAATAGTAGTTTAATAAGGATATAGTTTATATTCTTGCTATGCTCTCTATTTCACTGAATATGTGACACCGCAATACTTTTTGTGATTACTTTATATTTTACTAGATATACCAAGCGTTTCGTCTGCGTGGAAATCAGTTAGTCATAAATATATCTTCCAGTCAATTTAGATAAAACGGTAATGTTCCTCAAACCTAAACCTTACTAAAAAATTGCACTATCTTTGAATAAAAATCCATTTAGTAGATTTGGAGAAAATCAACCACATACGGACAGACAGCTTTTGGGTCACTCACTGTCTTAAGCTCGCAATATGTATAGATTTTTTTTTCCAATAGGTTACCCAATACTTTTAATGAGCGGGAATGACGGCTTCACGTGCTGTATGTGGAAAGGCAATGTATCTAGCACATGTTTGCCTTGTAAAATAAGCAAAAGTTAAAAAATTACTATTTCTTGCCATTCAGCACTGATTAGGAACTAAAAAATCTGTAAATTGAATTGTAGGTTTTTAACAGCTTTGTCTAAAGAAAAAAGACAATTTTGAACTTAAAAAGCGCAACTATGAAACAATTCGGATAAAATTATTTACCTTGCGTTAAAAGTTGTTCTTTTTCTTGTATCTCCTCTTCGGTGAGAGCCTCGGCATCGTCGATCTTTCTTTGTTCCTCTCTTTGAATTTTAGCTGACTCTGGACCCAATTCAGGATTCCGAGGTACTTTGTAACTAAAAACAAGTTAATCCTTAGAAGATCCAAGAGAACTATTGGCCAAACTCACTCAAGTCAAGGATGGGGGTTTGAAGGGTGGTGGTGGTGAACCCATCGTTCACGATGGGATACGTTCACCACCGTTATGTATTCTATTGCAAATTAAATAATTTGACATAATTTCAATCAATTATTACCCAAGTGTTTTTCGATAATGATATATTTCTTGATCCAATAGTTCAAAAAGCCGCGGCGGGAAGAACTGGAAGTCTTGTACAATCGGCTGCTTTGGAGGTCTTGGAGCCTGCATTAGAAAAAACAATAATGGGAGATAGTACTTTAGTAACACAATTATAAAGCAGTTAGCACGCTAACTAAACTCACTATATAGTTAGTGTAATAAATAAATTGTTATGATATTCTATAAATATTACAATACAATAAATGCACTATGATAACTTGAAATATAAATATATTACTATATTATCAATATAACAAACTGAACCTTGGTTAACTAAGTCTACATAAAAGCCTCAATGTAAATATGTCTGCAAGTACAAATTATATAGTGTATTAAACAAATAGAGCATACAGTATTTTGTAATGTAACATGAGTCTATGTCGTTATTCACGGCTTTGCTAAACCCCCATTCTATGCTTTAGTGCATAGAATTATCAAAAATATCGTATATCATAAAAAATAAAGAGTCTTCAGTAAGACTATAGACAAAAAAAAAATTCTCTACCCAATTTGACCATAGACTAACCTTAAAAAAAGAGTATATATTATGTGTGTTAAATTCATGCTAATATGTATTGAATTTAACCCATCTAATCTAGTGAGTGAATCTAGTGAGCACCAATTCAATTTTGAAAAATCAAAATGTTTCGTCACCAATAATAAATCATCATTCTCTTACCCTTATCCCACTCTAAGTGGGGTCTGCACAATATGTGATCTTCTTCCATTCTCCTCTATCATTCGTCAACTCTGATGACACTCCATTATCAAGCATATAATTTTTCACACAATTCATCCATCTCTTTTTTCGGCCTCCCCCTAGCCATACATCCATCCACATTCATGTTTAAATTCTTTTGGCCACATTATGATATAACCAACACCAACGATAAATATAATTTATTATTATAAAATGATTAATAGTAATTTAAAGAGGAATTTTATAACAAAGAAAGTTGTATAAAAATCATAGCTATAATTATTATATAGTAAATAACATGATCTAAAAAGGAATGTAAAAATTCGTTCACACCCCCCCTCCCCCGCACCTCGACGTTCAAAGGGTCAATATTGATTTAATGTGTGTATCCAAGCATTATAAAAAAATGAATGATAATATTTAAAAAATATAAGCACTCGGAGCGCCTACTCTCTTTTCATAGTCATCCATCCACCAAATTATTATGAAAAGGGGGGTACAAAGTTTTTGCTTCACTATTAATATATAGATTATCTAGATATAGTCAATCCCATGCCCACCCATGTACATACAAGCATATGAATACTGCCATGAAATTGCTACATAGATATGTTCAACGAGCATAAAGAGCTAACCAAGGATATACATATGTGACAATGCAAATATACAGAACCATCACCGAAGGCTGTCGTGGGCCAAATTTAGCTCTTTACACTTATTTACCTGTACCTTGGGCGCCTTGGGCTCGGACACTCGGAGCGCCTCGCGGAAGTACGCGTCCACCGCATAGTTAGCCTTACGCTCTCGCTTAGGAGGCTCTATCCAGTTACCAATAGGAACAATTTTTTGTTTTTCCCTGTAATCCTCCCCTGCATTGTGGAAAAGAGGTTAATTTTATTCTTATAAATAAAATCTATACTAATATATAAAGCTAAAGAGTTTGATTGTTTGAACGCGCTAATCTCAGGAAAAACAAGATAGTCAATTTAATATAGACTAAGATATAAGATCGGTATAAAATAGTCCATTTATCGAGGAAGGCTATAGGCTATATAGAATCACGCTAAGATGAATAGGAGGGGAGCAGCAATAAAAAATATTGGGAAAACGGCAAAATTTAAAGCTGTCCTTGCGTGCACTAAGTAAACGGTAAAAGTTGTTCAAAAATCATGTACTATAAAATTGTTCCTCTATAAAAGTTCTAAATAAAGTCCGCGAAACCATTTGTCTAGCTTTTAAGGTTGGCCCGCTTTAATTGTTTTTATATTTATCAAAATACTATATTACTTTTTTGTTTGGTTTTAATCTTTCAACGCGGGCAGAGCCGCTGACGATTGCTAGTCATAAATATATGGGACACTTACACACACGGTCGACCGTCCCCAAAGTAACTTAATACTTGTGTTATGACAGACAAGACTCTGGTAAATATATACATATATAATTTTAAAAACATATTTAAATACAAATACACATCCAGGCTCAAAGAATCCACAAATTGTTTATAGAAAATGTTAGCCCTCTGCAGAAATCGAACCCGCACCCGCGGAACTGAAGGCTGCGCCAAGGCAACGGAAGGCTGAGTCAGTCAAGTCTTATCATTTTAAATAATTTGTTCAAAAAAGATGTGAATTGATGGTAATAGAAGATCTAAATTAGCTATATTTAATTCCATCACACAAAACGTGATAGTATATATTATATGTAGTATATATTATATAGTAGTATATGTATTCCGCAATCAATTTCAGCACTGCCATTACAGCAGTTTAAAAACACTGTTAAAAAGAGGCTGATACAGAAAGCCTACTATACTCTTGAAGATTATTTAGAAGATAAGAATGTGTGGATATAGCTCTCTTTGAACCTGTACAAGACAGTAACGACTTAATGTAAATAATATTAAGAATTATATTTTTAAAAGAGCAGCCGCCGAGTTTCTTGCTGGCTCTTCTCGGTAGGAACAGCTTTCCGAACCAGCAGTAGAGTTGACGATTCAAAAGCACTTGTTTACAAGTTTATTTGAATAAAGAATATTTTGAATTTGAATTTGAAATTTGAATATATATCTGAAGAATTCTTGGGACATCTGTTACCTCCATTGTAGAAGTTTTAAGGGTCAAAGTAATTACTTCTTATATCCAAAAAAGACGACATGTCTTCCTAACTCAGCAATGGTGTTAATAATAGTCACTTCATTACTTTACTACTATAAAAATTAATGTTAATAAATATATGAGTGAATTTGAAGTAACTTAGAGGATGCGATAGTCCAGTGGTGAAACTGTGCGACTCTTTGGAGGGGTCATGAGTTCAAACCCAGGGCAGGTAATGGTATCAATCAGGATCAATGGTAAAAATATCGTCTTATGATCATTGCAATTTTTCACACGCCTTTCGGTGAAGGAAAACATCGCGAGGAAACCTGCATATCTGTAGAGAATTCTGGGGATATTTTAAACCTAATGTGCACTGGAACAGCATAATAGATCTTTGCTCCAACCCTTCTTTATAAAAATGGAGTGAGCAGGCTTATGTCGAGCAGTGGGATAGTAACAGGCCGTTACTTTAAGTCATCGTCCTCCTGCCCTTATCCCACTCTAAGTGGGGGTCGGCACAACATGTTATAAACATGCTGTCACATGATTTGGCTGCGTTTTTACGACTGGCCGCCTGCCTGAGGTCAACCTAATTTAATCGCCTCTTACGACACCTCGGTTCAGTCTGAAAGATGGCGGTCTATTCTACTAAACCGGATACCACACGGTGGGTCAACTAACCTTAGTCGCCTTTTACACCTCCGTAAGAAATGAGTTTGGTCAATTCTTCTCAGCCGGATACCACTCGGCGGGTCGACTTACCTTAGTCGCCTTTTACGACACCACAGTAAGAAATGAGGGTGGTCCTATTCTATACAGCCGGATACCACACGGCGTTAGGCCGTTACTTTAAGTAAATTTTGAATTACAAATATTCTAATTGCAACCTTCGAATTGGTAGACTGAGTCGGTAGTGGCGCCCGGAGTGTCCATCGAGAATGCGCGTAAAGATGATTCACCGAGACTTTCTAACTTCTGCTTTAGCTCTTCAGTCTGAAAGCAGATTACACAGAGAAATGTTTATCACAATAGTGGATACATTAGCTTTCGAATTCTATCGTAATTATAATCAACATTATTTATTCAAAATTAAAAGTAATAAAGAAATTATTTTAATTATTATTTATTTTCATTTAATTATATGATCTGCGACTAATATCGCGAAAAAATCGTTGATCTCCGCAAAGTAATACTTCCTACTAATATTATACATGCGAATGTTCGTGATTACATATAGGTTTATATTTGTTACTCTTTCACGGTGAATCCGCTGAACCAATATCCATGAAGTTTGGCACAATATTACTTATACACCCGAATAACATATAGGCTACAGAAATCCTGTTAATTCTGCAGGAATAGGATGAAGCTGAAAAGCGTCATCTATTATTAACCTATCACGCTACAAGAGTTCACGCAAAGGAAGTCGCGGGTAAAAGCTAGTCACTACATATTATAAAACAAAGTCGCATTCTTTGTTTGTCCATATATCCCTATGTATGCATATAACTTTAAAACTACGCAACAGATTTTGATGCGGTTTTTTTAATAGATAGAGTGATCCAAGAGGAAGGTTTGTACGTATAATAACATTTAATACCGAGTAGAGAAATACTGTAATTTTTGAGGTTTCTGTAAATAATTACATTTTTTCCGCTTAAATTGCAAACGCAGGCTAAACCCTACGAGATTTATCAAAATGATGTACTAAGTATTTGTACACCTTGAAAAGGTCTACAGAAAAGTCGGCGATAGTATATGTCTATCTCTTATGGATAACCCACAATAGCATTTTTTGTCATTTACTTTTTACGAAAAATAATATCTTATGTTCAAAGCAATTTTTATACAATACAGCATTAATCCTTATCCAGTTAAGTACCTTAAATAAATTGTTGATTTAATATATATCCATATGGCCGTTTACAGCATGTAATTTAAGTGAACATTTTGAGAGATATTACAGATTTAAAATGCCTTGAGGGCGCCGCGCTTCACCCTATAGCACTTCGCATTTAGCAGCTATATTATGTCGTTCTTTCAAGAGTGTGTTTAAAGCTGTGAATGTTGTTTATAAAGACATTCTGTAATTAATTGTAAAAATAAAATACATAGGGAAAATGTAAAAGTAAATAAGTAAAAATGTACTATATGAATTTAGATATTCCATAGTTAGCAGGAAATCTTCTTGGTATAGGGAGAGGAAATTGTTTTTCTCCAAATTTAACGCTTGCGGGCCACTTTTTCACTGAGTGACATAGGCTATATATTTTATACCCGTGCGAAGCCGGAGCGGTCCGCTAGTTGTATATATATTTGAGATAATAAAATATAATCACCTTTGATTCTCCTTTAGCAAGAATAGAGTCAATATCTTCATCGGTGATTTCAGAGTCTTTCGATGAGAAGACATGGTTGGCACCATGTCGGATCATGTTAAGCATCTCATCTTTGTTCAGCTGATTTTTGATATCAACCAAGCGGCCCGATTGTATCACTAACTTATCCAGACGCAATTTCACTTCAGCTCTTTCAACAATTTTTTCTTCAACTGTATTCTCCGTGATGAGACGAAACACGCGTACCTTTGATAAAGATTGTATTTATTTTTATATTTATTATATCTAGTATCTGGGTGACCGAGCCTTGCTCGGTAATTTTAAATTGAAGTAAAAAAAATTTAAAAGAAAAATGAAAAAATAATAGGGCACGTGTGGCTCGATCCTAGGTATTTTCTCTCTTCACCCGTTCCCCAAATGAACTACCATGACTTAACGTTTGACAGCGAAAAATTGTGATTGTATTCAACGTAAATTTCAAAAAAAATTATCTTACCACTTAGATTTAAATTTCAAAATTTTGAACATCTGTAATTTATCTTCTTGTTGATTAATAAATTTAGGTCGAATATGTAAACATGCAAAATTATAACTGGGAATGTAAGCCTCAATAATAAACAAAATTTATAAGTTATACTTGTTTCATTTGTCCGATACGATGAGCTCGGTCCATGGCCTGAAGATCCATCTGTGGGTTCCAGTCTGAATCATATATGATTACAACATCTGCAGAGGTGAGATTGATACCAAGGCCACCGGCACGGGTAGATAGCATGAAGACAAATTTCTCACTACCCTCCGCGTTATACTCTTCTATCTGCCTGTTTCTATCTTCGTGGGGTGTTTGACCGTCCAGGCGACAATACTGAAATAGTTATGAGGAATATATTAAGTTCTACTAATCTGAACTCAGCTATAATTAAGCAAGTCTTAATATGTCGATTTTTCCCTGTAATGCATAGAAGTTCTTATAATTTAAAAAAATAACTTTTATAAATAAGTTATTTCTTGATTCATAAACTTCTTCCTATCTAAAGGGGAAATTTCAGGGAGTGCGCACGCACGCATGCACGCACGCACGCACGCGCGCGCGCACACACACACACACACACACATACATATATTATATGTATGTTTAATACAATACACCACTTACATTAATTGTCTGGAAGAAATCGCTAAGAAGCGATAAGACCGCCTATTGTGTATGCTATATCTTTGTGTACAATAACATAAAAAAATATGTTACACTGTGAGCGCGAAAATATTCATGTTTATTCTAAACTGGGATACAAGAAGTTTAAACCCATTCATATAACACTCTAGGTTCTTTAGTGTAGAAGAGCAAAGCTAACGACTTAGCTAAACATTGTGCTAAGCGGTACTGGCGATTAGTGGACACTTATTTCGTAATATCGGCATTCAGATAGATCATCATCATCATTATCTTACCCTTATCCCACTCTAAGTGGGGTCGGCACAATATGTCTTCTTCTTCGATTCTCCTCTATCATTCGTCAACTCTGGTGCCACTCCATTAACATGCATATCATTTTTCACACACTCCATCCATCTTTTTTTCGGCCTCCCCCAAGCCATACATCCATCCACATTTATGTTTAAAACTCTTTTGGTCACATGATTTTCATCCCTCCTCATTACATGACCATACCAACTTATTCTCGCACTTCTCATCTTTTCTGTAATGGGCGCAACTTCCCCTTATATACTCATTGCGTATTCTATCAAGTTTTGTCACACCACACATCCACCTTAACATAGTCATCTCATTGGCATGCACATTTCTTTCATCCTTTCCTTTTATTGCCCAACATTCTGATCCATACATTACAACAGGTCCAAGTGAAATAGATATTCATTTCTAAATATATAGTTTTACAAACCTTGTACTGCCTCCAAAGACAGTAATCTTCTAGAATGTCCAGCATTCTAGTCATTTGAGAGAAAATCAGAACTCGTGATTCCTGCTGTTGAAGTTTAGGCAGTAGTTTATCGAGGATCGCGAGTTTACCACAATTGTAAACTAAATGTTCGTCGGTTGTATAAGGTGGGCCCGGCTCAGCGCCATCAAATAGATAAGGGTGGTTACAACATTTTCGCAACTGCATGAGAATGTTTTGCAAACGCATCTTCTCGACCTTGCCAGCACCATTCACTGAAATTGTTTGTTATTGAAAAGATGCAGTACAAATAGAATTTGAATAATCTGGTTTCTTTGAATGTCATCTGTTATTGATAGTATGGAATAACAATGATGAAAACAATTTAAAGGATTGTGCCAGAATTGGGCCTAACTGTTACAGAAACCTTACATACATCAAAAAATAAAGAATTTTTTCCACATTAAATATCATTATAAATATTTTAAACTTTTTTCAATGGGAATGTGCTAGAAAACTTATTTAATAGTAATATTTATAATAGTATTAAAAAAGTGGTTTCCTGAAACTGATCATATCGTAATTGTCAACTTGTTACCAAATACCGATACAGCGCTGGACGGTCCAACGTTTTAATTATAAATAAGAAAAAAAATACAAACATTTCTCAAATAACGTTTTTTCAAATAATAATTTAAAATAGGTATCGTAAAATATAAAAGCTTGACTTTTTAACAATAATTTTAATATTGTGTGAAACAACATTTATATTAATAAAAGTATATTGGACTTACCAACATCAATGTCTTTCATTAATACCTTTGTATACCATTCTCTCTGCATCTTACTCAGTCCAACATAAACTTTAAGTTCTTTTTTTGGTTTTAATTTCTTCTCAACTTCAGCCTTGAGACGTCTCAATAGAAATGGTCTCAAAACCGCATGTAGCCTTGACACTAACTGATTATCGCCCAATGCAGCATTGGTATTGAACCAGGCATCAAAGTCCTTAAATATTTTTGTAACAATTAATAAACAATAAGTAACTATTTCTTTAATATCAAAAAAATATAACTAAAAGGAGTCAAATTAAGTTATACTTAAAGGAAAATTTTGATAAAAAATTAACATAAAACTAGAAATTAATTTGTTCAGAATTAAATGCGTAATATCTATTCTCGCTTCAGAAATAATTACAAATGAGGATTTTAGCTTATTAAAATATAAGGTGTGAAATTTTATTTGGAGTACAAAGTAAAACACAAATTAAAATTTCTTATTGATTAACAAGATTAAATGACAACTTTTTCAATATATAATAATATATTACCAGTAAAAATAAACATATATGGTAATTTTTTGTTTATTTACACACTAGTCTTCAACAAATTTTGTATGGTTTCAGTTAATGTTTTCACAATATTTTTGAATGCAATGCTCTTAAAATTAAAATTAGACCTAGAATACATAAGCTAGACTTGTGTTGTCATTAAAATGTTATATTTATGAATATATAATAAATAAGCTTGTATCAATAATCGCCTTGTATTTTTCATTTAACTTATTTTAGAACAAAATAACCAAATAGCTGCATGTTACTTACATCTGAACTATTAAATACATCTGGCAAAAGAAAATTTAGTAAGGCCCAAAGTTCATGAAGATTATTCTGCAGCGGTGTACCAGTCAACAAAAGTCTGTTCGTGCTCTTGAACTCACGGAGCAGTTCTGAAAGTTTTGACTTTTCATTCTTGATGCGATGAGCTTCATCAATCACCATATAACGCCAGTTAAACTTTTTGAATACAGACTTCTCTCTTATGATCATTTCATATGATGTTATACAGACATCCCAGTTACCAGGCATTAGAGTTTCTCTAATAAATGTATTCTAAATAAAATAAAAGAAACAAATTAAATGTATTCCAGTTATTAAAAGTATCAAATAAAATGTTTATCTTTAATATTTATTTAAATGAGTTAATCTTGTATGTATATATATATTTTTTCAGAATCTCAGAAACAGCTCCAACGATTTTCCTGAAATTCAGTATGTAGGGGGTTTTGAGGGAGAAAAATTGATCTCGATAAGTTTTATTTTAGAAAAATGTTGGTTTATCCCTGTTTTCAAGCTCTAAATTGTTTTTGAAATTTCCGTTGAATACAATCTTAATTTTTCGCTGTCAAACGAAGCCATTGTGGTTCATTTGGGGAAAGGACGGTCTAGATAGGTGAAAATACCTAGGATCGAGCCCCACCTGCCCTATCATTTTTTAATTTTTCTTTTACAATTTTTTTTTAATTTTATTTTTTTACATCATTTTAAAAAATACCGAGCAAGTCTCGGTCACCCGGGTACTACATTTTTAAACAAGGAATTGATAACATTTTCATAATGCACACCAGTATAAAACAACCAAGAATTAAAAATATATAATACTATGAACCTGCCCCAGCTTTGCAAGGGTAGAAGAGCATATTCCAGCAAAACCAGCAATAGAATTTGTTTTGTCTCCTTTTGTATTTTGCAGTTACTTCAAACATATACAATGAAGTTCTATGGTCTAAGGCAATGTTTCCTAACCCTTTTTTGCACCATGATCCACTAATATAAAATTTGTTTAACCTCTATGTTTAACATACATAAATTTTAGTATTAAAAAATTAGATAGTTCACTCAAAATATGTTTTAGAAAAAAAATTGCATGGTTGTGTCAAGTTCATTTTGCAAATTAACCCCCCTTCCCCTCCAATATTAAATTGCCCTCCTTACATTGTGGGCCCTAAGTTGGCAAACTGGACTTAGGAAATATTATGATATTAATCATGATAAGTTTACAAATTTTTTTGAAAGATGGCATTAAAAGATAGATATAGACAGTCACTGACTTTTCTGTATAGCTTTAAAAGCAGAATATCACACTACATGAAGTCTGATTGATTATGTTGAATAAAAGTTCTGCAGAGGACTTAAAATATATAGATGTCAAATCATGTTACATATACTTATTGTTTTTTTTTTATTATTTAATGTTACACAAAAAAATATTTATAATACAGATAGTACTTCTATCAAATAATATAAAAATTTAAAATTTGAATTACCCTTGTTTCTTGATCCCCAATAAGACACACTGCTTTTATAGACGGGCACCATTTCTTGAATTCATTCATCCAATTTGTAAGTGTAGATTTTGGCACAATTACTATGTGTGGTCCAGGGACATTCCTATAAAAAATTACAAAAAAAACAATTATTTTACTACTTTATAAACAATTGCAAAAAGCAAATCAGCAGCCAATAAAAAAAAATTAAAGTGTGATGAACTATTTTTTTAAATATTCTTAACAGAAACGTTGGATAAAACTTGGGGATAAAAGGTTTAAACCCCCAGTATGTTTAGGTTTTAGTAATTTTTTCATTAAAAAAAACATTATTTACAATTTCTGCTATTCAGTGAAGGAAAACATCATTACTAAACCTACATAAAAGTAAACAAATTGCTGTGATATGTTAAACATAAGAATCTGCATTGAACAGAAGAAACCTATGCCCAATAACTTGGTTTCATTTCAATAGTAATTTCAATAAAAGTTTTTATATTTCAAAAAAATTAATCAAATAAATTCAAAATTTAATTACATATAATAATAATAGTTTTTTAAATATCACATTGTAAGCACTTACTTAAAGTTTTTCATATATCCCAAAAGAGAAATGGTTTGTAGTGTTTTTCCTAAGCCCATTTCATCAGCTAAAATACCATTAATACCATTTTCATAAAGTGAAATCATCCAATTTAACCCTCTCACTTGATAATCCCGCATTTCTCCATTTTTTATATAATGTGGTGATGATTCAAAACGAAATATTGTTTTCTGTTTTATGTTAGTCTCTGCTAGAAGTTCCTCATCTTCTTCTTGTTCTGTTTTACGATGACGATGACTGCAAAAGAGATAACACATAAACTATAGTATACTATATATACACACTTTTATAATAGTTAAACATCAAATTTATACATACATTATTTTTATACATATTTTGTTTAAAATTTCTATTCATGTGTTAAATAAGATATTTTTGTAGAATAATGTTAGTCTTTATAATTATGTTACATTTTATACAAATTATTTTGAATTCAAGTGGCAATGTTGAACATAATATGTACATACATATTATGTATTATACATACACATAGATATATTTATTTCTTGTTGATTACTCTTATCACTATGTAAATATTTATTAACTTCAAAAATTTCTTGAAGATTTAAATTTTGATAGCAATTACACAGAAGTATTATACAATTACTGGCGGCTTGCTCCTGCTTCGCACATGTATAAAATATATATCCCATGTCAGTCAGTGTAAAAAAATGATTAAAATCGATCAGTAGTTTTGATTTATTCATTACTGCCCGTGGCCCGCACACGTTAAATTTGGAGAAAAATAATATCTTTTCCCTATACCAAGAAGATTTCCTGCTATCTATGGAATATCTAAATTCATATAGTACATTTTTACTTATTTACTTTTACATTTTCCCTATGTATTTTATTTTTACAATTAATTACAGAATGTCTTTAATCAAACTCTTGAAAGAGGGACATAGCTGCTAAAGTCGAAGTGTTATAGGGCGAAGCATGGCATCCTCACGGCATTTTAAATCTGTAATATCTCCGAAAATGTACTTAAATGACTTACTTAAATGACATACTGTAAACGGCCATATTGATCTATATTAAATCAACAATTTATTTGAGGCACTTAATTGGATAAGGATTAATGCTGTATTGTATAAAAATTGTTTCAAAAATATGGCATTATTTTTCGTAAAAAGTAAATGACAAAAAATGCTATAGTGGGTTATCCATAAGAGATAGACATATACCATCACGGACTTTTCTGTAGACCTTTTCAATGTGTACAAATACTTGGTACATTATTTTGATAAATCTCGTAGGGTTAAGCCTGTGTTTGCAATGTAAGCGGGAAAAAATGTAATTATTTACAGAAACCTCAACAATTACAATATTTCTCTACTCCATATTGAATGTTATTATACATACAAACCTTCCTTTGGAATCACTCTATCTATTAAAAAAAACCACATCAAAATCTGTTGCGTAGTTTTAAAGTTTTATGCGTACATAGGGATATAGGGACTTTGTTTTATAATATGTAGTGATATTGTGTACAGATTGCCCACCTCTGCAAAAGACTGAATTAAATTAAACATAATTAAAAGAATACTAACTCGCCAGCACCAGGGGTTTCTGGTTCTTTAATCTTTCTGGGTCTACCAGCCTTTGCTTTCGGTGGACTACCGCCAGATTTAGGTGTGTTGGTCATAAAATGAGAAAATATCTCAGTCTGCTTGAGTAAGAAGTCAAATCTTTTAGCACGATCAGTTTCGATTTTACTCTCGAAGTCGCCTTCTTTTCCTCTGGACGACGGTGTGTCACTGGATGAGCCATTCTTTGCCAAAATAAAGAAAAATGACATTAACAAAACCTTACTTTACACTAAAATGAATTATAATCAAGCCTACTAACGGAATTATCACCCACATCTACAGCATCCATCGGTTCATCTGCTTGTGACATTGTCACATAAAAAAACAACAGAATACACTCAAGAATCAATGAAGCACTAAAAAGTACTACAATTATACATTGGTTTACCAATTGACGCTAAATAGTAATTGGCAAAAATTAAAAAATCATCTTCCAACAATTTAATAATTAATATAGCGATCGACTATTCTACTATATGGCATGCAGCAAACTCGCTCTGCACCAATGCCGATTGCCGGGCGCGAAAAGTAATATGTAGGCTTGGGTAAAAAATATCGATATATCAAAATATCGATATTTTATCAGAAAATAATCGATATAAATCAGCTATATTTTTTCCCGCGATATATCGACCTTCGATATTTATTTTTAGATATCAAAATCGATATATTTTTTAAAGTTCTGCTGTCTGCTTTTGCGTCACATCATGTATTTGACTTTTTACAAATCTGATCCAATAAAGTTGTGGATAAATTGTCGTCATTTCACGCCGATTCTTTCGGATATCGCTCTAAAATATATGATTTGCCAAGCTTCTTCAGTGTCATCTGAAAGGGTTGCTTCAGTGGTGAATTTGGCTGTACCGAATGAATGGAGCACATCAAACAAAGAGTGCTCCTGATGTCAATATTAGACAAATATTGGTATGAATGAATAATGTATTTTTGTTGTGTTGATGATGTTGATTTTTCTTGGCTTTTCTGTATTTTCAAATAATTAAACTGATGTCAAAACCACCAGATGTGTATTTGCTTTAAAATTTCGAATATTTTGGCAATTTTTATAGATAATCGCTTATTGCACAGACAATATCGATATATCAACATATCGATATATTTAGTCAATACTTATCGATATATTTGAAAAACATCGATACGATATATATCGATATTTTTTCCTCATTTGTACATCCCTAGTAATATGACAATAGATTACTAGCCATAGATAACTAACTATAAAATAGATGGTTGAGATTCATACATTGGCGCGAGCCTATTTTCGGTGGTATGGGGGGTGCAAAGTAGCACTATAGCTACTAACATTGTCATTCATAAAAACTATCTGCCTCTCACCCGTTTCATTCATAAAAACGGATTTAGTCTCAGCTCTGACTCTTTCTCACATATGGAGTAGTAATATATATAACGTATGACGTAAAATCGTAGTAAAATTAGTGCTACTGTTCGGCCTGGCGCTGTTCGAGCGCTCGAGGCGACGGCGGAGCGACAGCACCTAGCATAGCCGGACGGGCCGGCCTGGGGTGAGGGGCGGCGGCATGTCTCCAATGGCGGCAGCGAGGCCAGACCAGCGTAGCTCGTGAAGTCACGAGGCCAGCTGTCGGACTCCCGCGTCGCACTAGCAGCGTCTGACTGCCCTCCTGTAAAAGCTGCAGGGCTTTTTCTTCTCATTTAACAGTATGGTTGAGGTGGACACTGCAGTGTTCTTTCTTCCCATACTGTGTAGGCGTTTTGTTGGTAATGTTCGTTTTCTGTATCGTCGAACATTAGCTTCAAAAGCGCGCTACATTGTTAGACGTTTTATTAACGGGCTAGCCCTTATAAAGGTGTCGTACTGATTTCTGAAATTGCGCAGTTTTGCTAATTCGTACGTCATTAACTTGTACATTTTTTTTGTAATGGTTATGTGTTGCGGTTGGCAAAGAGCCGGTATTTGGCACCTGCAATACATGTAAAACCTTAATTCTTTTCCCAGTCGCTTTTGGCTACTGATGTTTGAGTGCACGCTTACATCTGTGGATGAAATTACGGGAATCTGACTTAGCTTCATAAATTCAGACTTCACTTGAGTATTAGTTACCTCAAATGCATTTTCTCAAATTACAGAGGTCGAAAGATGCGTACGACGTCTTCGGTCCTGTTCCTGGTGGTTGACGCTACTGTTCGGCCTGGCGCTGTTCGAGCGCTCGAGGTGACGGCGGAGCGACAGCTGCGGCGTAGCCGGACGGGCCGGGGTGGGGTGAGGGGCGGCGGCAAGTCTCCATTGGCGGCAGCGAGGCCAGACCAGCGTAGCTCGTGGAGTCACGAGGCCAGCTGTCGGACTCCCGCGTCGCACTAGCAGCGTCTGACTGCCCTCCTCTAAAAGCTGCAGGGCTTTTTCTTCTCATTTAACAGTATGGTTGAGGTGGACACTGCAGTGTTCTTTCTTCCCATGCTGTGTAGGCGTTTTGTTGGTAATGTTCGTTTTCTGTATCGTCGAATATTAGCTTCAAAAGTGAGCTATTTTTTTAGACGTTTTATTTACGGGCTAGCCATAATAAAGGTGTCGTACTGATTTCTGAATATGCGCAGTTTTGCTAATTCGTACGTTATTAACTTTTAAATTTTTCTTGTAATGGTTATGTGTTGCGGTTGGCAAAGAGCCGGTATTTGGCACCTGCAATACATGTAAAACCTTAATTCTTTTCCCAGTCGCTTTTGGCTACTGATGTTTGAGTGCACGCTTACATCTGTGGCTGAAATTACGGGAATCTTACTTAGCTTCATAAATTCAGACTTCACTTGAGTATTAGTTACCTCAAATGCATTTTCTCAAATTACAGAGGTCGAAAACTGTGATGCAGGGTCTGTACTGTAGCTGGGAGAGACATGTCACCACTAGGTGATGAAGCGGTCGAGTACGTCCCGCCATACGGCTACCGCGGAACGTAGCCGCACGCGAAGACGCGTACGACGTCTTCGGTCCTGTTCCTGGTGGTTGACGCTACTGTTCGGCCTGGCGCTGTTCGAGCGCTCGACGCGACGGCGGAGCGACAGCAGCAATCTATTCATATAGATTCAAATACAACCTCTTATGAAAGAGGTTGTATTTGAATCTATATGAATAGTTGTTCTATAACATAAAAAAAATGTTGTCTGTGTCATTATGCATTGATTTGTTAAGAAAGAGTAAATGGGTTGACTTTTAGTTGAAATGCTTTTTATTATTGCATAATTATGAAGGAGAAATATTGTTTATTATTTAATTTCTATTAGATATAAACAGTTGCACATTTTAAGTGATTTATAAATTACATAAATATTTACTTTCAGTTTTATAGAACAGTCTTTTAATATTGCTGTTATTCTTTCATTCATTACACATACTATTATATCTTTTATTAGCACTGTAAATGTAAAGATATCTCAAATCATAACTATAAATAACATCATGTGACAATCATATTAAAATAAAAAATTACTCTTAATCTTGGATCTGAGGATTCTTGAATCTGCAATTAATCAATCAATCATTTAATCAATCGTAAATTTAAATTTTGCTTTTTAATTAAAAATCAACAATAGTGTTATTTATATAAAGCCTATATAATATACCCTATATTGCTTTATACAGAATAAACTTGCTCTCTTTTGCTATTTACTCCTTTTTCATCCGAGTCTCATTATAAAAAACTTGACGATCATTTTTAAAGTTCTAATATAATACAGTGAAGTATACAACTTCAATTGAAAATACTTCTAAAAAGAAATATTAAGTAGACCATTTAAGTTATGTCCAAATTATTCATAACTAAGATAGATACACACTTATGATCAATTAGAACAACTTCTAAAAAACTTTAACTTTAATGTTCCATTATTAATCATTTATTGCACTACAAGACACTAGAAGCTATATAAAATCGCAAGACATATCCTTAATATAATAATGAATATAGCTAATTCATCAATCGAAATTAATGTACACATCATAATTTTTATATAACGATAACTAAGTCAAATAGGAAATAAAAATTATACTGCATGTTAAAGGTTTTAGGTTATCCATGCAAGGTTAGGTTATTATATTTAGAATGTGAGAATGTAAATTTTAAGAAAGCTCTTACTATTATTGAGATGCACAAAATTCAACACTTACATTTATATAATAATTAGGTAAATCCTCTTCTTATTGTTTTATGAATGCACGTTTCTTCGTTGTTATATTTCTCATTTTAAGAAATATCTCAGCAGCTACTGGTGAAATAAGACTTCATACATTTAATTTGCTTCTAGTGATATTTGTTTCAAGAATTTTGCTAACTAAATTAAAATAAAATTATACATTTTAGTCAAAATTAAAGTACTAGAACTTTACAACGGGAAATTTAAAAATTTAATACACCGCCCATTCATTGATAAAAACAACTTTTTATATGATAGACAGTCAAAATGAGAATGAGTGCGTAAAAATATGTATGTAGGATTGGAGCGAGATGCAGCTGAGACTATTTTCATACGATTCATTCATAAATACATACATGTGCAAGAGGGATGCGAGATAGCATGTGTTGGCGCCTGTAGTAAAACCGCCCTGAACATGGACGTAGTATATACTGGACGGCGCCAAAAGACGTTGCCGATCTTGCGTCTGTTTGTAAGCGATTTATCGTTTGTCTCTGTTCTTATCGCTAACTATACACAAGAGTGAAAGAGATTGTGATGAAGTTCGGCAACGTCGCTAAAAATGTGTCCAGTTGGTGACACCAAATGAGGCCATAACATTGAGTTTGTTGAAGATTAGTTCTTGAAATGTAAAGCAAATACGAGTGTTACTGATATATTTTTTCAAAAAAGGTGGAATATGTATTTTTTTTTTTTTAATATAAACCCCTTATGGGTACCGCCGCCCGACGGGGACAGGCGGCGGTTATGTCGGACTCGCACCAACTAAAACGACCTGTGTGCTCCACCAAGCTGCCAATGGCGAGGACAAGGTATCATTGTACATATTGCCCCCATCCCGCCGACAGCTCTGATCCCAGAGAATAAACACCTCCGGGTAGGGGCCCCTCGAAAGAGAAGCCCCCCTCCGCTAAACGGTGCATCGGGAGCACCAGATGCACCGACCGCCTCGGGGACCCGCAAGCCAGACGTCCGATATACCCTGTTCAGAACGTCCGAAGGTCCCCTGACAGGGCGGCAGACGATGGGCTTAGGCAAGTCGCTATCACCAGGACTCGCCAGCAGTAGACTGGATCCAGAGTAAAGTTCCTGGAACCGCTCCACCGCCTCCCTCCGCCCTCCTCCGCAGAGCAGAAGGAGGCCATCGCTGCCCGCGGTCGCTCCCTGCCCACCGTGTTTGCTATTTCACGGTCGACAGGGAGAGACCGCGCCCTAAGTAGGGACCCCTACGCCATGGTGGGCGTTTTCGCCCCCACCGGTTAATTTTTTATAGAGGTTTTCTTCCTCGCAACCCGAAGGTTCCCGTTCCCAATGCTGGGCTTCCGGGCTTGGGACTCCACCCCAACCCCCCCGGAGTCCCCGGCCCGTCCAGGTTGCCCTCTGCTAATCAGAGGGACAACTGGATTGGCCACTCCACAGTAGTCCGTTCGCCAAGACTAAGCTTGCCCAGGGTGCGCCACGAGGAGGCCGTACACTTTGGCACCCCATTATTTCGTTTGCTGCCTTAACGTGTCTATCAAGAACAACGAAAGGAGGAGTTAAAAACACGGAATTACCATTTCATAAGTAAATCTTTGATTCTCATTTGCGTGCTAAATTAAAGCGTTTTATTCAGTTAAAGCGTTTCAGATTATAATGTATCAGTACAGTTTGATATTCTCTAGCCGGCACGAGTGTGGGATACTGATAAAACATAGAAATTAATCATTAAATATTCGATTGAATTGTGTTACCTACGTAGTGATGTACACACTAACGAATTATTATGTATCGATAAATATCAGACAAAGTTATATTTACTAGCCAAGTTAATGCGAATTCTCTAATTTTAGATTATTTTCTTAGGTTTCCTAAATGCCCACATATAAGAGAACAGTGGATATAAGCTGTCACCGGTCTCACGGATATGTAAATGTTGGGAATAATGTGGATCATGATATTGTTCAATTAGCCACTGAAGCACTAACATTTATGTTAACATTTCATCTATACATAAAGCACAGAGTATGGGCTGCACCTTCCACTTTTATTTTTAACGCTTCAAAGGATTCTTTGGTAAATCTAGGCTCACAGTCAATTGACTGATACCATTTTTGAGAACCACCCATCACAGTAAGATATGCATTAAAGATGTGCATCGGATAATTCATGACATTATACTGCAGACTGTACACTCAGGAAATTATGTCAATCTATTCAAATATTTAAATCTATTCTGAACAGTAAAAAAAATAGGTCGGTTACAACTGTATATTAACTTTACAGTACCTGAGCTAGGCTTCGATAATTATCGACGCCTAGTTTAGCTTATCGATAAGCTAAGTACTTCCCTAATCACGCACACTAATGCAGTTCTAAAAGTTCACGCAAGCATAAAACGGACACACAAAAATAGCTAAGGCGGCATCCAGTGTATTCTTTATCCAAGGCCCTGAATATGACAATCTATGGTAATTTGACGTCGTTTATGCCAAAAACTAGAAAAAGACAAGTATCGCAGCATCTGAGTATAGGGATGTGACATGGACTACACAAAATCGATTAATAAATAATCTATTTTTTCTCCTTAAAAATTAATCGATTATTAAAAAATCGATTAATTTGTTATCGAATTTAAATACAAATTAATTGCTTTTATTATCGATTTTTTTAAGACTATACGAACATTTGCCTTGAAATCAACCACCTAGAAATCGTAACAGATGCACTGTATGTGAAATTTAATTAAAAAATGTAGTTCGGCTACATTGTATTTAATAATTTTTGTATATAATAATATAAAGAATTATAAAACAATAGGCGATGTATATAATAGACAAAGTAGGAACCGACATAAGCTTGCGGCCCCTGCTTTGCGCCTTGAAAAAGTACGTAAGTCGTTTGTGGGTTTGGGTATAAGATTCTATAATAAAATTCCACAATCAATTTTAACTTTGCCATTACAGCAGTTTAAAAACACTATTAAGGAGAGGCTGATACAGAAAGCCTACTATACTGTTGAGGATTATTTAGACGATAAAAATGCGTGGATATAAATATTGTTCGACCCTGTACAAGATAGAAACATAAAATGTAACTAGCATTAAGAATTGTATTTTTAAAAAGAGCAACCGCCGAGTTTCTTGCTGGCTCTTCTCGGTGGGAACAGCTTTCCGAACCAGCAGTAGAGTTGACGATTCAAAAGCACTTGTTTACAAGTTTATTTGAATAAAGAATATTTTGAATTTGAATTGGTTTCGTCCAACAATGTATAATCTAATCTTAAGAAACAAGAAAATTTATTTAGGTAATGCAAATTGTGAGGTTATCCTTCATAATTATAAAATTTTCTATTAAAGATTGAAGGTACTTTGTTTTCGTCGTAAGGACAAATTCATATCGGCAAAAAACAGTTAGGTTTAAATAACCAAAATTGCTATTTCTAAATAATAGCTTTCTGCATACAAATTCCTGGTGGTTTTTTTATCTGATTTTTGCTTTACATCTTACGTAGTCAAGAGCTACTATTGCTACATATTATAATCCGCTGTTCTATATCTGTTCACTAGACCAAAAGAACTGGATGTAGTTTTATGCCTTTTTTTCAATAAATAGTGTTCATTTTTCTTGATAAGGTTTAGGTTTATATTTTGTTAAGGATTTGTGCATATAATTGTTGGAAATGTCGAAAAAGGAAAGCCAAAGCCTTTCATGGGAAACCTGCCTAACCCCCTTAAAGCTATAACAAAACAATGTCTAGTTTGATTATTTTTGGTTTTATAGGTCTAAAGGATGTGCTAATGGGAAAGCACCTTAAACATATAGGTAGTGTTAATCCTTATAGTCTTAAATAGTTACATATAGTGGAAGAGTTTAAAAATGGATTTAAAAAATTGAAGAAATATTTATATATCAAATTTTAATATTAATAATTTCTTCCTTGCTTTGTATGCTTTGCTGTATTAAAGTATTGAGGTACATGATTTTGTCTTTTTGACTTTGCAACTTGGTATAAATATTCCAATTCACCTGAAAAAATTTTTTTTATTAGTTTAATATTTTATTTTCAAATTAATAATAATAATAATAATACATGTATTTTGACTAACTTACTATTGCTGCATAAAATCCTAATGCATTAAGCTCTCTTACTTTAGACAAACAATAACCAGTAGGTAAACCAGAGTTAAGAAAAGAATTTCGATTGGCAATTATTAAAGCAATCCAAAAATTATTGTCAATTGGTCTTGAAATAAGACCAAATTTCTGTGTTTCAAATACTTTATCTACAGGACATGGAAACCCTTTGTGATCATCACAAATAATTATATCTCCTCTTTGATGATGTGGCAAAATGTGATATCCTGTGGCATATTCTTTTCCACCCCTACAATTTTGTAAGAGTTTCATAATATCTATGAACATTTTATCCAATGCATTATAATTTTTGACATAGTTCTCGTCAGGTACATAATCTGTATACTTTTTTGATAAATTTATGACTTGTTTATCATTAAGAAGATTAATAGGTGCATCATTCAAAAATATTTTTGCCATGTTATGTACACACAAAATTTCTCTCCCATACTGATAAAAATGTTTACCATAAGCTTGTTCCAAAAATTGTGGACTAAGAACTTGATTTATTAAATCTGCAGGATGTATGCCTAGAAGACCCAAAAAAGAAATACAACAAGCAAGTGATCTACCATGTTCTTTGATTTCCTGTTCACGCTCTGGTTTTCTTAACTCATCTATAACTTCTTTAAAAAAGTGTTTAGTTTTAGGTGTATAATTAAATGTACCATAAGTTAACACTAATCTTTCAAGATCCTTCAATCTAGCATTTGGTAAGGATGTTACTAAAGTGTCAGCAATCTTATTTAAACAACTTTCATGTAATGTTAAAGTAGAAGTTCCAACTAAGGCAACTTGAACAATACACATAATAGACAATCTTGGAATTTCATGCTGTAGACTTGTAAGTAAATCATATACTTTATTATCATCAGTTACCTTTGTTGAGTAACGAATTATTTTTAGAAGTGCTGCTAGTGTAACTTCATGTACAGTCTTAGAGTTTGCTATTATACTATCAATGATTTTCATTGATAATTTCACACTTCTTATTGGAGTTTTACTTTTAAATAGTCCCATTCCAATGATTGCTAATTCATCAATACTGAACTCTTTAAAACGATCCTCAATTCGAACTTCTAAATTATGTATATCATGTGGAGATTTTCTTGCTATACCAATAAAAAATAAGGATTTAACAATTTGATGACTAGTGAGTTGTCTTGCATTTGAAGCAAACTTTTGTAGACACTTAAAACAAAAGTCACTTACTCTTACAACATTTAACATATAAAATAGTGATATAAATATGAACATTTCATCATATAACCATTTGTTTATTCTTTTAATGCATTCATCATCTAAAGCTGCCCAAACTTCTATATAATTTCTTGTCCTGATTGAATTTGTTTCGGGCCAATTTGAGAGGCCAAAGAATAATAATTTTAATTCTTCATCTGTGGCTAATTTAATATTGTCTGTAATAGTGTCGATATATTCATCAAACTGTGTATCTGATATGGAAATATTATGTTCACTGCAATATAGACCTAAAGCTGAAAACTTTTCAAATAGTTTGTGTGGATTTTCTTTTAACCATTTTTTGTCTACTATTTCAAGGAAATCTTCATTCTTAAAGTCCTTTGCTACAGCTTTATTTGTGCTAAAGTCAATTACGTATCCATTTCTTAGCATTATATCATATGCATATTTATTTTCATTTTCCATGAACATTTTGACGTTCAGACTTAAAGTCGTGTGATATTTTCTAAAATTTTGAAGTTTCTTAGAATGAAAACCTGTTATTATTTGGTTATATGGTTTTAAACATAAAAATTTACGAAGAAACTTCGTAGCAAATACCATTGTAGATTTTGTTGACAATAAATCGCAGGAGCAAAAAGAAAGAGAACTTATACACAGTAAACACCATAGATTACTAACTATTAGAGGTGTTATGAATATATTCGTAATAGGTATATGGAATATAATACAGCCCACCTAATACCGTATTATAATACGCAATGTAAAAGTAACCTGTTACCAGATAATAGCCAAATAATAGCTGTCCAAGATAATAGGGTCGATATCGGTCGCCGTGTGCGTGGCGATCGCCGGAGCGCTCCCTATTCCGCATAATAGGTACTGTTCCTTAACAGGCTAATACGGTAATACCCGTATTAAGAACTTCAGTAGTAGCGAGTCGCCAACTGTGAGCGAGAAATCGGGATTTGATTTGCTAAATACATGTCAGGCTTTGTTTAAATGCGCCTTGGGATGGTTACTAAGTAAGCAAGCAATGTACGAGTGTGCACTACGATAATCTATTTTACTAAACTAATATTGAATATTGTAATGTAATAATATATAATATTGTAATAAGAAATTATATTTTGTTACACACGCACGTCGGGTTTCATGTTAACGCGCATTTGTACTAATAAAATTTATAGTATATAATAATAAATATAAAATATAATCACTAGTAAAACAGTAGTGGAGAAGCAGTAGATTTTTGCTTCTGCACTAGCACCGTACTATTTGGTTACAATTTTGTTGCATTTAATATTTAATATGGTTAACTATAGCTGTCGGAAATCAAACCCGCTAATATTTAAAATGCACTTCGTGCGCGCCGCTGCGCCAGCTAGGTCGCTAAAAATCATCTCGGAGAGTCGGGAACAGTTGGAGGTGGCTCTTTACTAAAACTTTTACCAAAAAAAACGATATGTATATTTAATGCTACAAGTCGGGTTATGTATGAATGCTGCATAGATTGGTTAAAAATAAAACTAACAATGAAAACAAAAAATAGACTAAACCCTTAAAAACGCTAACATTTGTTTTTTTTAATCGGCATGTGTACAAGTTGCCTTTGTTTACTTGTTATTGTTTCCTTTTGTAAGGATAGTTTGAAAAAATTAAACCAGTTTAACATTTTTTTGCATAATGCAAATCCTTGCATCGCGTAAACAATAGTTTTAATATTATTAGAAATATAAAGGATTTTAATTGTAAATAAATAAAATTTGGTATAAAGATATCTCGCAGATAGAAACAATTGATGTTTTTAAATGTAGATATGTAATATAAGACAAGTTAACAATATTTTTAAATGATAAATCATTCATATAACCACAAAAATAAAAAACATTTAAATGAACAGAAAAATATAAAACTATGATTACTTATCAATTATAGTACATAGGGTGTACAATAATTGATAACTAATTATTAGTAACTTTTTAAATACGCCAACATAACCTTTAACAAACCTTAGTCAGTTAAAAGTATGAAGAAAAATTTAATCGCCGTCTCACTAAAATAATATGTCAGGTCACGGAATAGGCTATTACTATAATAGCCTATTACCAAATAATATTATGATACCCTAATATGAGAAAGCTATTATATCACATAATAGTATTATTCAAATATCATCCTAATATAACACCTCTACTAACTATAAACATGGTATGTTATCATAGATTACTAACTGGTCTAAACTCTAAATCACTGCCATGGACTAACTAAAATTCTTTGTGCAGAGAAAGGAATAATCATTATATATTATATTAATTACTATGTATGTATAATAATATCATTTTAGTTAGTAATCTATGATAACAACCATCAAAACTTATTAGGAATAATAGAAGATAAATAAGTAGTAATAACTCGCAGATCGAAAATTAGGTGTCATAAACTAGTTAGAGGTACGTTACGTAGAGTACATATGCAACGTTTTTTTCTTATTCTATCTTGTTATTTAAATGTAGGGATTCCTATTTTCTAAACAGAAATATTATCCAGTGTAAGTGAGAGAGTGTAGAAAATAACATGATGTTCAATTTTATAGGTTTTTCTTTTCTCCAGACTGTCGTTTAAAAAATTCCATTAATCATTAATTGAATTATTTACAAAAAAAGACAAACCTGGACAAACTAACAGAGTGATTTGCATCTAATTTGCACTGTACAGATCATAAAGCTAGATAATAATAATATAATAAAAACGACAGGATTTCGATTTCCACCACCTTCTGAAGACCTGTTAACTACTTTTATTCATACCACCAGCCTTCACACACATTTCCGTTAGCCGTGATCTAAAAAGTTTTCATCGCAGAAGGCATCTGTAGGGTTAAATTCCTGAAAGAAGCTGTGTTTTTGCTTACTCTACGTTCAGGCGGAGGCTTATCAAGTCATTCACTAATTTAAGCTGTGGTCCAACCTCAAAGGAATAATCTCTCGTATGAAGTTTTCGATTTCCAAACCCGACCGTTTACGAGCAATAAGAGTAAGTTATTTTTAAAGCAAGTGGTGGACATATCTATTAATTGGTATTTTTAACTATATGACAAAAGTTTATAGCAGCGTGACCTATTTTGTTTTCGCAAAACATACTTTATAGAGTAAAATAGCGGTCTGTTACTAACCCACTGCTGGACATAGCCCTCCCCTCTCCGTTTTGCTGCTCTAATACGGATTGGTGGGTCATATACGCAGAATTCTCTAGAGCTATACACTATTTATCTAGAGCTATTTCCTCACGATGTTTTTCTTCAGCGTGTTATTAATTGTAACTATCAGGTAGACACATAAGTTTTAATTGAAAAACTCATTGATGCCTGCCCGGGGTTTGAACCCATGATCGTCTTTAGAAAGTTGCACGGTCTCACCGCCGGGCTATCACAGCTTTCATACTTAATAGTTTAACATAAAATATCGGGACATATGTACCTAATGTGAAATATTTTTAAAAAGTATAATATGATTTTGAAAATCACTTATTTTGAACATATTTCGTGTTCAACTAAGATATTTTATTTGTATACGTTATTTTTTATGAAAAAACCTGACAGCCCTACGTAAAACATACAAATCTACGTAAATCTTCTAAAACTTTAAGCGAGATAAAGTTAAGTTCCCAGCCATTTTTTATGAAATTGTGAAATTCAAACAACATTTTTTATACATGAAGGCGAATGGAATCATGATAAGTCTTATGAGCTTTGTATCATAGCGAAATCTATGAACGGCGACCTCGAGTCCGTAACTCTTTACCCATATAAGAAAAAATATTTAACAATTATCATGACATTAATTCACAATCGTTTTGTAATATATATATATATATATATATATATATATATATATATATATATATATATATATATATATATATATATATATATACACGATAATATTGAAAATACCTACCCATATAAAGGTCCTAAGCGTCTTCTTTTCATTTAACCAGTCCGTAATAACTCTATTTTCTATTATATTTTTTTTTTTAGTTACTTAGCTCATCTCATTTCACTAATATGATATGGAACTGTTATTTCATTTAAATTCAAACATTCATGAATTACAACAATGAATCGAGATTGACTGTCCTTGTTAAGTACTTAATTTTTTTTTTTTTGGTTTGACAAGAAATATTTTTAACCCACATGTTTTTATTATGTTTGTTCACTATTCGCATATTCGAGTAAAATAATTGTAATGAAGATTCAAAATGTACCAGGAATTATAATGTAGGATCAGAAAAATACTTTTCTCCTTTTCAAATGTAATCTCTATTCTCATTTCTTGACTAATACAAATATATTATAATAACTTATATATATTAAAAATATATTATAATAACTTTGGATAAGTTTATTGTGATATTTATCGATGTCAAAGACATCATAAATTTTGGCATACTGCCTTCGGTCGGTCGCAAAAAGGAAGGTAATAGGTAATAATTTATACAATTTATTGTTTTATATTTTTATTAGTTTTTCAAAAGATGTATCATTAATCCTGAATAAAGACAATTACATGTCAAATATTAGGTATTGCACGCATATGTTGTTCGTTTTCTTAGACGCAAATTATGGTGGATATTTTGTTTTGCGTCTACTTGTTTCTAAGTCAGCTTTGTAATCTTTACTTACTTTTATGTATGTATAAGAAGAATAACGAATAATCTTATACATACAATAATAAATGTAATTCTTATTTATATTTCAGTTTCACTGCGTTGAAATGATTTACGGAACATCGAAGTCCTGTGTTTATTTATTTCGGATCACAATCATAATATTTAATAATTTCATATGAAATTTTCAATAATTTTTGCATATTAAAGGTGATCAATTATATGACCTGCATTATAGGTAGTTTGTGACAAAAAGTAGTGGTCATAATTTCGTACCAGGCATGAATAACTGAACAATTCCGAAACGCACACTTTTCAGGGCAGCCATAAATACGTTTATGTTTAGTATACCTTTAAGAGAGTCATTGAAATATTTATAATTTTGTATGCTCGAATGACTAATCGACTTTACTGAAATATTCACCATATAAATTATACGATACTAATGACTATTATGACAAAAAAATTATAAGGCCTTCACTTAAGTCGACTTATCAACCTATTCGGTACGGAATTACTCGATGAACAAACAAATGCGTACAAAATATCTAAGTAATAGCACAAAATAATACCTAATCTATTTTACTGAAATAACTTATTATTAATTTAAGTTCCTACGTAAGAACTTTGGCAGATGTTTATAATTAACCAAAATTAAGTAGGTACCTACAATAAAATGTTCAAATAATTAACTTTACTTGTTATTTTATTATAAAGATATGTATTATTATAGATCCTAAATCACAATTTAAATACATACATATTATGTATTTTGAGATGGAGTATAGTGTGTGAAATTATGGGATTTCATATTGATTGATCGCACAAAATATTAATGAGAAAGACATATATGTTTATCGTGTTAATAAATATAGAAGGAAGCCAATATATATCACATTTGGCCATTTAGAAATGAGCAAAATTAACGATTTCTATCGGCCTCCATCACCCTGTGAACAAAAAGTATGTATTAACATTTTAATTCGTGGAAAAGATAACAAGTTAAAGTGCAAAACAAAATGTTATCACAAAGGTTTTATTTTCTTTCCGCGAAACCAGAATATTAAGTGTTTAATTTTGTATAGCACAAACATGGGCGGAGCTAAGGTTATTTTGTATTAAAGAAAAATGTTTTATTTTCGTTTAATAGAAAAAGTAAGGAGTTTTAAATACAAGGCGGGGTTACTTAACTACGCCCATTCCCACCGACTAAAATATTAATTCTACTCCAAACGTGTGCTTTATTACCTAAATTCACCGTCCTCCAACTTTGTGAATAAAAATAATATATATTCCTTCGGATTATAATATAAATATCATACATATTGTAAATTTCTAAGCCGTTAGGCGGTGTGGTGTTAAATGTGGATATAATTTTGCTTTTATATGTTACTATCTACTTGAAATTTAAAAATCAAACTACTGTGAGTAAAAAAAAATATTGTCTTACGTTAACAATAATGTTGATATTACGCAGAATATTTATAGGAGATATTGTAGCATTTTAGGAATCCTAAGTAGTACGTTATACTATTCGTTTAGGTTTGGAGACTTTGGGTATTGTTATCGAAGGAGGTAATGGTAAAAGATTATTGCCATATCTAGCATAGAAATTCTCATCTTTGGAATTAATTTTTATTACAAGTGAGTTTCTACTAGAAGCAAGATCCTGAAAGAGATTAACTTAAAAATGTAGCAAACAACTAGTTCGGCTTCTACTATTTTATTTTACTAAACATTTAATACTTACTAAAGCTTCAGTCTTTTTGCGTAGATTTGACCTAGATAATGTAAGAGCTAGTTCTGATTGTAATCTGCTTGTTATTGGTTCATCATCAGCTATTTTATGAACCTCCGCATTATCACCATTTAAAAATTCCAACTTAGAAGGTTCTTTTCTTCCTACGTGGTTGACGTATTCACCTATAGTAACAGATACTGGTCGCGCATGTTTTTTCATTGTAGCTGGACCATTTGGTGCTTTTATAAAATAATTTGATGGTGGCTTAGGAACCACGTTTAAGGGAGTTTTTAATTTGTAAGATTCTAAAGACTCCACCTCAGCGTTGCCTTCTTTTGAATTCTTCCCTTTTAATTGTGCTGAAATATCAGTTTTATTATTATAATCGGGAGTTGGTATCCTGCTTATCGTTGCCACTTTCCTTAGATTGGGAATTTTCATGTCGTTATCGTTACAGTTTGTATTTAGGCCATCTAGTGTCTTGTGTTCGCCATTTTTATATCCATTTGAGATAGGCATCTGAAATTAAAGGTTTAGTTAAGGAGTTAGAAGTGTTAATAGAAAACAGGTATAAGCTTTATAATATCGATGTACATAACATGCTGAAACTCGAAATTTGCAAATTTGTCGGATGAAATTCAATAAAATATACCTAATATGATTTTAAGACATAGTATTTTGCTTAAAAATTAAAGACTAATAAGTTCAATAGTAACGCGCTTTTCAAAGAAAATAATTTTATTTTTACATAGGTATATAATTAGTTAGTTTTAGGACATATTTTTTTTTAGAAATCTATGAGAAACTCTAATGATAAGTACACCTTTTTGAAAATTAACAATTAGAAATTTAAGCGATAGTGAGTAAGTTTTACCAGCACTTCACAACTATATATTTTGTGTTTAATATCTATGACCGTTAATATTATGACCGTTAATATTATATGTGTTGCGTAAATATTCAATATTTTATTTTCGATATTTTCAGCTACATCAAGTTTCAGTCAACCCACATTAGTTTTTAAATAATAGTTTTATAAATAGCATATTGTTGTACGTAGAAATAAATGTGTTTATTAAGATAACAAATATTTATTACAAATTTGAAATTTTCTATTTCATTTCGTATACATACCGGGGGCGGGGGAGGTGGTGGCGCTTTTTTCCCATCCCGTTTTTCCGCTGAATCTTTTTCATTTGTTGACGGAACTAATTCAACTTTTCTGATCGGAACATTAGATTGCCGGTCCTAGGAAAAAATAATGAATATCAAAAGTGAGTCAAAAGTCGGTTCTTTCCCTTATAAATATTAAAAGAATAGTTATACATTTTAAAAGAAGTTTTTTACAGAATCATCATCATCTAAAACCAAAAAGTATGTGTGTGAAGTTAGTGTAGATCTAAAATTACGTGTGTGTGCATGTAAGTGTATGGAATAGCATGTCTCTCTTTGCATATGGTTATATTACCGTCACTAAATACTTTTGTACATCATCATTGTATAGATTTTATAACCATGTTTTTTAAGATTGCTTTTATTTTATAAACCGTCAGGCTTTCATTTTATTATGTTTCATTATTATTCAGTGTAAACAATTTTTTTGTGCAACTGATAAAATCTACGCTTCAAAATTTATGTATGTATAGTAATCGTTAGTCATAGATATGTAAGATTACCATCGGATATAAAGTGTTAATCAAAGAAAGATATATCGCAAACATTCTACTCTGTCTTAAATGTGATGAGACCATGAAATAAAAATGTCTTTAATGCCATCATAAGACGGCCTAAATCTCTATTTTAAAAAAATACACTGATTTACTACTTATACAACACTAGCGGCCTGCCCATGCTTCGCACGGGTATAATATATATATCCTATGTCACTCAGTGTAAAAAAATTATTAAAATCGATCCAGTAGTTTTGATTTATTCATTACTGCCCGTGGCCCGCAAGCGTTAAATTTGGAGAAAAACAATTTCCTCTCCCTATACCAAGACGATTTCCTGCTATCTTTGGAATATCTAAACTCATATAGTACATTTTTACTTATTTACTTTTACATTTTATTTTATATTTACAATTAATTACAGAATGTCTTTAAACAAACTCTTAAAAGATTCGAAGGGCCATTATGATCTATATTAAATCAAAAATTTATTTAAGGCACTTAATTGGATAAGGATTAATGCTGTATTGTATAAAAATTGCTTCAAAAATATGGCATTATTTTTCGTAAAAAGTATATGACAAAAAATGCTTTTGTGGGTTATCCATAAGAGATAGACATATACCATCGCGGACTTTTCTGTAGACCTTTTCAAGGCGTAAAAATACTTAGTACATCATTTTGATAAATCTCGTAGGGTTTAGCCTGCGTTTGCAATGTAAGCGGAAAAAAAATTAATTATGTACAGAAACCTCAAAAATTACTGTATTTCTCTACTCTGTATTGAATGTTATTATACGTACAAACCTTCCTCTTGAATCACTCTATCTATTAAAAAAAACCGCATCAAAATCTGTTGCGTATTTTAAAGTTTTATGCGTACAAGAAATGAATGCGACTTTGTTTTATAATATGTAGTGATAGTGATTTGTAAATCCTGCAATATAGGCAAAAACTTCGGACATAAAACCTTCCAATAGCTGATAAGTTTCATTAATTAACAATATTTCGCTCGAGATAAAAATAAGATGGCACTAGCTCTAGATAGCGTAATGTGAAAATGTAAACTATTTAAAAACTTAGTATTTATAAGTCTCAAACATAATCATCATCCTGCCCTTATCCCACTCTAAGTAGGGTCGGCACAACATGTTACAACATGTTGTCACATGATTTGGCTACGTATTTTACGACTGGCCGCCTGCCTGACGTCAACTTACCTCAGTCGTATTTTACGACACCTGGGTAAGAAAGAGGGTGGTCTATTTTACTCAACCGTATACCACACGGTGGGTCGACTTACCTTAGTCGTCTTTCACGACACCTCGGTAAGAAATGACGGTGGTCTTTTCTACTCAGCCGAATACCACACGGCGTAAGTCTCAAACGTAATATAAAAGACAATTTATTTATTATTTAACTTTACCTTGTAGTGTTGTGGCTATAGAAATAAGTACAAAAACCAAATTAAATATACAAATAGAAAATTTTAAATCACATGGATGACGTCAAATGTTCTTATATTCTCTTGATAAGTTGAGGAAAACGTGACGTTAAACTTAACTATTAACATCAACCATACACGTAATATTTTTAAAATTCAAATTCGTAAACCGTGCTATATCAGACCGCATATCATTCTAATTAGTAGTCATTATATAGATGAGCATAGCCATTAAACAGCGGTTTTATGAATGTAAGTAGGTACATACGAGAACCAATTTCAAGGTATCTTTTACGTAGTTATTGTTCAATGCTTAGTAAATTTTCTCATTTATTCTCTATTAATTTATCTTGGAATCCCACATTAGTGATATTTGTGGTGTTCATAAAATATATAGATTTAATAGATTATAGTTTCTTGCTAATATTTTTGGTAAAATTAGGTGTTCATTTCATCATCCTCCTACTCTTATCCCACTCTAAATGGGGTTGGTACGATATGCTGTCACATAATTTGGCTATGTATTTTACGACTGGCCGCCTGCCTGACGTCAACTTACCTTAGTCGTATTCTACGACATCTCGGTACCAAAGAGGGTGGTCTATTCTACTCAGCTGGATTCCATACTGCGGGTCAACTTGCCTTCGTCGCCTTTTACGCCACCTTGGTAAGAAATGAGGGTGATCTATTCTACTCAGTCGGATACCATACGGCGGGTAGACTTGCCTTAGTCGCCTTTTATGCCACCTCAGTAAGAAATCAGGCTGGTCTATTATTCTCAGCCGGATACAACACGGCTATAACATTAGGTGTTAATTTGCAATATTTAATATTGTAATACGATAAAGATCACAAAGAAATTTAAAATCTATAATATAGTAAATTGCTTTCACAGAAGCACACTGTTTTGAAGTTAAAAGTTCTTATTGTAGGTAAGTTTTTCGGTTGAAGTAGGTGTGGTAATTTTTTTTCAATTTTATAATATAAATGTGTAATATAGTTATTATTCATACTAATATTATAAATGCGAAAGTCTATCTGTGACGCTTTGGTACAAGGGCTGGTTCCCTAGATTTTCTTCATGCTAAAAACATAATAAAAAAGAGGTCCTAAGTTAGGCTTTTTACAATTCTTAATCACGGATGACTAAATGATACGATATTTGATATATTTTATAAGTTTGTATACAAATCATTTTAAGAGAATAAGAGAATTCCATGTTTGTTGTAATGAGTTTCACTTTTATTAAAATATATGGAAATAGGTCCTGAAAGCACACTTAATGTCGGGTTTAAGATAGTATTTAATACGAAAGAAAACTCCATTAAAAATGAGAACAATATAGAAATAAATATAATATAAAAATGCTAATATATAAAAAATACCGAAGCGAATATGTCTCGCTTCGCTCTAATAACAGATGATCTTCACAACTTACTTCGTAGCACTGAATACTAAACAGCGGTGATGATTTGTTTTTCTTCATTTTTTATTACTTTGGGTAACTTTAAAATCACATTGCATTACAAAACTACGTATAATATGTGTAGAATATATTTTCACAGTCCAATTTCGCTTCGCATTTTACTCGGCATCAATAGTGCATGGAAAATTGAAATAAATAAAGCAAGAGCCCGTGAAGGTCAGCGATAATTTTCCGGTTATCGGGAAATCGCGGTATTTTTTAAGCGTATTTCGCGACTGATGCGGTTGACGTTAGCGCGCGGACAGCGACGACCGGCCAAGCGGTGAGGCACATCGGCGACGGATGTGGTGCGACTGAGAAGTGAGCGAGGCGCGGGGGCCGACGTTATCAGTGCGAGGTACAATCATGCTAAATCAATGTTCTATTAAGGAGTCGATGTGTTTACATACCTGCATACAAAATCAATAAAATGACCGATAATTTATATTACTTACGCGGTCAATAATAAAAATCTCCGCTCTTAAGTGATAAAATATGATAAGCACCTATTTTTACTGGGAACGTTCCTATCATTATCAGTTTTCTGTCCATACATTGTTTATACATCAAATACATTCTGAAATATAATCCTTAATAGATTTCAGGATTCATATGTAGTTAATATGTATGGTGTATCCGATGCCAATCAATAAGATATTACAATTGATGAGAATTTGATTCCAAAAAAAATTGAATTTCAATATTGTATCATAATATTTATTTTTATATTTAAATTGATAAGTAATTTAACCACATAGTCTAATTAGTATATTTTTTACAATAAAAATTGTATTTAATGTATACTCCGTGTATACTCAATAAGTGAAGATAATAGTCTCTAAGAAATATGCTGGCTGGAAAAGATTAGATTAAATACGACAGGGTATTATTATTATGACTTGATAGCTTTATCATAAGTCTATCAGTTCGAGACATGATATTCCATTTGAAAGCGAAAAATCACTACGAAGCGATTGGAGAGTCATAGTGTTGGTTATTCATATTCTAATTTGATTTAAGCTAATTAAACGATTAAGACACTGGATTACTGCACTCCGATTTCTAGTCTATAAAAATTAATTTCCAAATTAAATGCGAAATTTTAATATCATTATATAGCTTTCTTTCTTTATACGTTACTTATGGAAACCGCGATTTCGTACGCGCCAATTTAAGCGATTTACCTTAAATAATGAGATATGTGTTTTCTCTGCTCCCGGAATTTTTTTATTCTATGTTTGTAAGTTTACTCCGGTTTATAAACTTTAATTGTTACAAATTTCACCAAATTTGGACCAGCGGATTAGCCTTGAAACCGTAACAGTTAGACAGAAAAAATTTCGCATTTATAATATTAGTAAAGTTTACTTATACATTTATTTAAATTTACAGATTATGCCATGAAACTTTGAAATGATTCCACATTCTCATCGTCCTCGTATTTTTTATTCTTCACCCATGCGGAGCCAAGGCCGAAGGCGGTCGTTAGTCTGCCCGAATATCCGAATGCATATCATACCATTACATGTCAAAATGTCAACGTAAATTAATACCTAGTATCTAGATGACCGAACCATGCTCGGTATTTTTTTAAATTGTAAAAACATGAAAAATAAAAAAAACAAAAAAGTCGGTAATAATAATCCCAGATATTTTCACTTCTTTAGTCCGCCTGTTCCCCACTGAGCTATCATAACTTTAAAAAGAAATCTTAAATTTAATTTACATTCTATTCAACATTTTAGCATTTTTCAGTGCCCGAAAACAGGAATAAACCGATATTTTTTTAAAACCCGAAACCCCCCATAACCCCGTACATGCTGAATTTCATGAAAATCGTTGGAGCCGTTTACGATATTCCGAATATCTTTAATATTAAAATGAGTTAATCTTGTATGTATATATTTTAAGAATCTCGGAAACGGCTCCAACGATTTTCCTAATAAGTTTTATTTTTAAAAAATGTTGTTTCATCCCTGTTTTCGGACTCTAAATTTTATTTTTAAATTTTTATAATCGCTATCAAACGTAAAGTCATAGTGGTTCATTTAGGGAACGGGCGGTCTAGATAGGTGAAAATACCTAGGATCGAGCCCCACCTGACCCATTATTTTTTAATTCAATTTTTTTTCTTTACATCATTTTAAAAATTACCGAGCAAGGCCTGGTCACTCAGGTTACTATATATTAGTTAATATTACAAGATTAACTCAAATATTAAAGATAGTAACAAAACTTTTACGTAACATATTAGACAAGTATAAAAATAACGCCGTCCTATAGGGTATACATATATCATACTGGTTCGTTATGAAAGGAGGTCATTGCCCTAAGTGTAACTTGAGGGGCAGCATAGTAAGAACACGTAATAGGCTTTATTTTAACTGACATTGCAATGACAGCGCAGCCTTATTATATCCTGTATACTGGATTAAAAAAGTGTGGCTTTACTTCAAATCCGTTTAAACGTAGTGTTCTTTTATAATATATAATATAATATTTAAGCCGTGTGGTATCCGGCTGAATAGAATTGATCACCCTCATTTCTTACTGATGTATCGTAAAATGCTACTAAGGTAAGTCGAGCTGCCGTGTGGTATCCAACTGAGTAGAATAAACCACCCTCATTTCTTACCAAGATGTCGTAAAAGGCTACTAAGTTAAGTAGACCTACCGTAAGGTATCCGGATGAGTAGACTTGACCACCATTTTTCTTATCGAGGTGTCGTAAACTACAACTAAGGTAAGTTGACTTAAGGCAGCGGCCGGTCTTAAAATACGAAGCCAAATCACGTGACAACATGTTTATAACATATTGTGACGACCCCACTTAGGGTGGGATAAGGACAGGAGGATGGTGCTCTTTTATATTATTTCTTAATATGGAACGCAAATGTCTGATTTATGAAACTTTAGATACATAACCAACAGGGTTGCGATCGACTTTTGACTATTTTACTAAACTAATATATTTTTATTAGGTAGGTACTTAGTTTTATATAAAATTAATTATTTCGTGGAGCCTGCACATATTAGACCTGTATTTGAAAATATATAATAAGCTAAATAGCATTATGTGAACTATAATAAATACTTAGTAAACTTCGAAATTTTATTATTAGGTATGTTCTATACCTTTTACTAAGTATGGCTTATAATATAAAAACAAATCTGTGTAGAACCGAAGAAAGTAAGCTTAAATTAATTTATTAACTATACAACTTAGGGAAACTACGAGAGCCCAGCGGTAACAATGTGCGAGTTGTCACGGGTCTTAATTTCGGACAAACACGAATGAGTTTTTGTGCTAAAAAATTGTGTATAATTGATAATTGCAATTTATCACATGTTTCTCTTTGAAGGAAAACATCCTCAGGAAATAATATCTTTAAAGACTTCAGGGATATGTGTAATTGCGTACCTCATTGCAGCAGCGTGTTAGGTCTTAGCTTCAACCCTTCTTTCCGAAAATGGAAAGAGGACGCCTATGCCCAGCAGTGAGACAGTAACAGGTCGTTATTTTTTTAGCTTTTCCACTTTAGGAACTACATGTATAAAGTTGGAATACTTAGAAATGTTAATCAATATTCTGATTACAAAAACTTGTCTATAAAAACATGCCTTAATTGCTACCATAACCTGAAAGCACTGAGGGACTGAATATGGAAAGCATTTTGAGCGGATATAGCTACTCTTCGACCTTGTACAAGATAGTAATGACTAAATAACAGTATAATTCTCATAAATAGTATCTAGTAATGAGAATTATACTTTGAAAGGAGCAACCGCCGAGTTTCTTGCTAGCCCTTCTCGGTAAGAAATAAGCTTTTCGAACCAGCAGTACAGTTTATTCAAAAACACTTGTTTACAAGTTTATTTGAGTAAAGAATATTTTAAATTTGATAAAAATTGTTGAATGAATTTACTATAATCTTTATGGATATAATATGGGGATTGTGAGGTCCATGGTGTCAAAAGAGAAAAATCATTATCACCAAATACCAATCTTTAAACAAAGTCATATTCAACAAGTACTATCACTAACTTAGGACGCACTCCGAACGTTTATTGCGGCGAAAGTAGGCGATGAGTCATAATATTGATTTTAGTTTTAGTAAAAAAACTCAGGTGGGTTTTTTGATAAGAATCAATGGACCTAAACTCAAGTACCTTGCTATCTCGAGATATCGCGCGCGCGATATGCATTAAAATTCATCACGTTGTTAAAAAATGTCTTATAGTTATGTCTGTAACTTATCAATAAATGTTATTAGACACGTAACAAACTCGTAATCAGTATTTCACATATAGTAAATAGTAGGTCTATATGCTTCAATGCTTAAATACTTATGTAAACCAGGTGTCGAAGTTGACTTAATTTCAAAAGACATCGGTCTTGTTACAATCGTTATATAATTGAATCGATTACATGAACTAATTAATTAGCTAATATGAATGTAAGAGTCGATACATTTGGCTTATGAATGGACTCATGTATTAATACCATATTAATTAAATAATTGATTATAAGGAAACTTGTTTCAGACCATGCTAATAATATAATAAAATAATTGTAGTATACGGTATAATGTATGGATAATGTAATTTATGATAAAAGTTTGTGTATGTATGTTTTGTATATAAGAAGGCATTACAATAAAAAAATATTTTATGTATTTATAATAAGTATATGAATTTTTACATTTCTTTTTGCACAAATTATCATGTCTTATAGATAATATATAGCTTAAGCCTTTAAGGTAGCTTGTGTTGTGAGCGTGAATTGAATTTCTTATTCTCTATACGGTATTTTTATTCTGTAAATTAGAGTTTGAATTAATGTAATTACTACAAGTATAAGGTGTTTAACCTAGTTTTGCTAAATTATCATAAACATCATTACCATAAGCAGAGAAAAGTAAGATACAAAATAAATATCTGTGAAATCAAATAAATTTTCCTTATTTAATTTAAGTCCGCTCTTACTTTATAATAATACTCGTAGTTCAATTATAGAAGACGAAGGTCTTCATCCATTGCTTAAATAAGAATGACGTGTACATTCCAAATTTTTATCAATTATGGATTTGGCCGGCTTAAAATGATATCGAATATAATCTACGTTGTAAACAAAATTCTACCGTGTTACGTAGGACGTTATTTTATGATACTCGCGCTTGACCATAATTTCGTCTGATTAATAATTAAGTTACAATACATTGCCGCCGAGAGCAAAAGAACTGCCAAGTTTCGTGCTGGCTCTTCTCAGTAGGAGCGGTTTACAGAAACATCAGCAGAGTTGACGGTTCAAAAGCATATGTTAACAAGGTTACTTGAATAAAGAATTATTTGAATTCGCATGCATTGTCACGTTAGAATCTAATCTCTTTAGAGCTTCATTCCAACTAAATCATATTCAATGCAGGATGTTATTGAGTATTATTAAACTGTAGGAAACCAAAGACGCAACAGCAATTGTTCTCATCGTAAAATAGTAAACACCATTGTTTGTATCATCTACAAAATGTTCCTGCAACTACGAGTACATGAATTAAAAATCTTTTACCCTACATGCAATTTAGATAAAATATATTCTAAATATATACAAAGACATTTAAACATTGCAAAAAATTGCAATGAAAACAGAAACCTACTTAAATATTATTTCATAAAAATAAAATAATACTTAACAAGGTTTCTGTTAGTATGAAATTAACCTTAGATTTCATCACAAATGTTGTTGAAGTAATTTTTAATACTGTATGTCTGTTTGTTCGTGATAAGCTCAAAAACTACTGAAACTATTTTTAAACGGTTTTGTTTAATAGACAGTGTTTCCTAGGGAAGGGTTTAGTATATAATTTGTTAAGAAGTTATGCAAATAAATTGTTACATGACGATAATTGTAAAGTCAATATAATCTTTTATACAAATTTACAAACATGTTAGCGATGGCATTTATCTATATTTTGTAGTATGCGATATTATACCCATTATAATTATCAAAAAACAGTCACTTACAAGACGGTATACGGAAAGCTACTAAGACGTACATATACCTAATGTTTTAATCATTATTATATAAAGTACGTTAGTTCCATAAACCATATCATGCTTGATATTAAGATCCTTACACCATAATATGATTTCAATGAATAACTCAGACTAATGTCTAAGATAATTAATTTAACATAGTTGCAAAATTAACACAAACGCGAACAGCAGTTGAAAAACAGATTGAGCATTGCAACGCCTGGCCGCGTCTGTTAACAAAGGCCGTTTTGGGTTTTATAATTTTAGTAATTTATCATCATCCTCCTGCCCTTATCCCATTCTAAGTGGGGTAGGCACAACATGTTATAAACATGTCACATGATTCGGCTTGGTATTTTACGGCCGGTCTTGCCTGACGTCAACTTGCCTTAGTCGCCTTTTACGACACCTCGGTAAGACAGAGGGTGGGTCTATTCTATTCAACCGGATATACACGGCGGAATTTTAGTATCCTACTAATAGTATAAATGCGAAAGTTTGTGAGTATGGGTGTTTGTTTATTACTCTTTCACGATGAATCCGCTGAACCAATATCGATGAAATTAGGCACAATTATATCTTATATATATACAAAAGCTGTGATGGCCCAGCGGTGCGACCGTGTGAATCTCTAGATACGATCATGGGTTCAAACCCGGGCAGACACCAATGAGTTTTTCTATTAAAACTTATGTGTCTAATTGATAATTGCAATTTATCACACGCTTTACGGTGAAGGAAAACATCGTGAGGAAACCTGCATATCTCTAGAATTCTGGACATATGTGTAACCTACCAATCCGCATTGGAGCAGCGTGGTAGGTCTTAGCTCCAATCCTTCTCTCCAAAAAACGGAGAGAAGAGGCCTATTCTCAGCAGTGGGATAGTAACAGGCCGCTACTTACTTACTTATATCTTATACACCGGAATAACATATAGTCTATAGGAATCTTGTTAAGTCTATAGGAATAGGATGACATTGAAAAGCGCCATCTATTATCGATCTATCACACGACAACAGTCCACGCGAACGAAGTCGCGATGGTGCCAACGGTCAACACCATGGTGACCCGCGCCGCAATAGCGAGGTCCCAGCTGCACGCGCTCTTTCACTCCAAGTTGCCGACGAAGACCAAGCTGAAGATATATACAGCGTATGTAAGATCGCGCCTTACATATGCAGCGCCAGCGTGGTACGCCCTATGCTCGGACTATCAGAAGAACCACCTCCAAATACAACAAAACCGCTGCCTCAGGATGATAGTAGGAGCGCAGAGGTACGCCCGAAACGACGTCATTCACCGGGACACAAAAACACCGACCGTGGACGAATATGTCCGTAAATTGGCGCGCATAATGTTCGCAAGTGCGGACAACGTATGCGCCCACCTCCACGGCATAGCACCGTTACAACCCAGACCGACGGATGGACGACCTCTGCCCAGAGAGCTCCTATCACCCTCCCCGGCAGAAGCGGAGAGGCGAGGAGAAAGCGGACCCCCGACCGCAAGGTCGAACAAATTACTCGGGCGATTATGATCGCCCGTAAGGACAAGCCCGGGTAAAGAGGTCTGACCTCGAGGCCCGAAGCCCTCCCGATAAGGGAGAAGACCACGACGACGACGAAGTCGCGGATAAAGGATAGTTTTATATAATTAATTGAAAGTAAAAGCTAGTTTTTATTTGCAAAATCCTATCAGTTTAATTTTATTACTTTGCACTAACCATTTGTTTTCTTACCTTCGTCTCTAAAAAAGTCTTTCTTATGTTTTAGCATGTTTTTTTCATATTTTTTCAATTTATTTCGATGTAAATCACATGACACATCTACGTAATCGATATCCCATCGATATGATCGATATCGTATACATGGTGACGTTTTATACAACTAACTCCGTATAAGCAATGTAAATTCATTGAATACTCCATAACATTGGGTATGAAAAATTTTACTTACCGAAATTTCAGCGTGATTTTCCTTATTATTTACCTCACAATGTATCGCTTCAAAATTGGCAAACATTTTTCTATGAACCTTCTTAAATTCATCCATTAAAGCATCATGATGTTTCTTTTGGTCGTTATCAATCGCCTTTGGAATGTTGCTTTTTTTAATTTGATTCAAATTAGTTTCCTTTTCTGGTAACGTTTTCTTATTCTAGGTGTGCATAAAGAATAAATTTAAGCATAATATATAACCAATAAAAGTTCGGATCCATTAAAAAAATTATAAATCCGTATACTGCCATAACTACCCTAACCTTACCCTTAAAAACATAATTTTAATAAAATAAAAAATAAATTAGTAGCAATGTTTACTTTCGCACATAGAAGAAAAATTTAAAATATTTATGGACTAACATAAAAAGCAAAATTAACAATTAGGTAGTTATAAAGATACTGACTATAAATATAGCTTCCTTTACATGTATATCTTGTGCATCTTATGGAAGAGTGATGTTATTTGATAGTTGCTTTACGAAGCTTAGAAAATTGCTCTCCCTTTTAATATTTTCACCTACTTACCAACTTTCTTCTTTCTATTTCTTCGGCAATGGCACTGGATAATGTGGCTGAACTAGATATACTAGTAGAATCATCATCAACCTCCTTTTTAGAAGGTTGATTATAATTACAATGTGTTTTACCACAAGACGTTGAATTCATATGATGAACTTCTACAACTATAGTTTTTTTTTCACTATCCCTACTTGATTGCGTTGTTGTATACATATTTTTTCTAGAATTATTATTATCGTAACTGCATTGTATCGTAGCACCATCTTCCGTAAGATTTATTATAGTTCTATTTCGCGGGCTCGACACTTTCGTAGATTCAAAATCTCCTCTATTCAAACATTTAAAGTTAGATTTACTTTCATATGAGTGAGGGTTATTTGGTATACTAGGACAATCATAATCTGGTTCTATATCGGAAGGTGCGTCAAAATTGTGAATGTCGTTATTTTTCCAGTCAAATTCTAAACTATCCCATGTTCGTCTTTTCATTCTGTTCATAGTTAACCTAAAACAATCAAAAATTAATACAAGCAGGAATCCACTAATTTGAATTCATTCAAATTACTTATATCCTATTATTCATTGATTTAGGATTATTTACTTTAGTCGATCGACGAGCTGTGATGGCCTAGCGATGCGACCGTGTGGATCTCTAGAGACGATCATGGGTTCAAACCCGGGCAGACACCAATGAGTTTTTCTATTAAAACTTGTGTCTAATTGATAATTGCAATTTATCACACGCTTTTCGGTGAAGGAAAACAAGGGATATGTGTAACCTACCAATCCGCATTGGAGCAGCGTGGTAGGTCTTAGCTCCAACCCTTCTCTCCAAAAATGGAGAGAGGAGGCCTATGCCCAGCAGTGGGATAGTAACAGGCCGTTACTTACTTTAGTCGATCAATTAATGATACCATTTAATTTAAATAAATTAAAAGTAACTTTGGGTTTCATTAAGTTGGAAAAATATTAATAAAAAATCTTCTTAGACTGAAATTGGTAACTTTCATAACTTGATTGTAAATCTTAGGTACTCTTCCAAGATTTTAATTGCCAATTCTTATGAGCTGAGGAGAGAGGAAAAGGAGCATTGAACATATTTTTTGTTTCATTGTCATTCATTGATCGGGCAAATTGTTGTGATACTCTGCCAAAGCGATTGAAGAATTAATAAGATATTAGAATTTTTTAACTAAACTTTACACATTCAAACATAGCTAAAAGTATTAAATGGACCATAACAGTTTCTAATGATGGTGAAAGCTTTGATATATCAATATAATATTTAAAAACTTTCAAATATATGAAATTCTTCCACAGATTCACTCTATTGATCGCCATTTCAACGTGTTCACTATATCTAAGTGTTTATGGAAGACCAGATGTAAGTAAATCCATATTAGATCCATATTTTGTATTCTGACAATAAGCGACATTCGATATAATGATGTGCTTACCATGTATTAATTTAGTATTAATCTAAATGTCGTCTTTTAGAAGATAAGCGATAGTCAAACCGATATTATAATCAAATCCGCTTAGCTGTTAAAAGAATAATCTATTCTATCCCATCCCTTCTGCAATTCATAGACCAAATGAGCCTACAAGAAAACACTGTGACTCGATCGATCATCAATATGCAACGATTTTTGCCAAACTATCTACAAATATGAACATACCTATCTGCTCTGTCCGCAGCTTCTTCCGCGACACTTGCAAGACGTCGCCGCAATGCAGCTGGAGGAGCTAGTGGTATAACAGGTGCTGCCGGTGCTGGACTTCTTTCTCCGGCAGCTGATGACGCGGAACTATTGTAACCAGAGCTCTCCGGCGAGACAAGCTCCGTACCAGCACCCTCCCGAACTAAGAGTTCGAGTCTCCCACTCGCTTTCATGACTGATATGGCCTACAAAAATAGTGATTATTATTAAGCAAATTTTAGAGTTCTTACAGCGACAAGTTACTTACGCATGATCAAGCAGATAAACCAAATGTCAAAGGCATAATATATAAATGAAACACTGTTATGACTTGTTCAATTTTACTTTAATTCTTGCAAATTATTTCAGTTTATACTCTCTAAGTGGTTAATTATAGTAAACAATTTACAGAAAACCTTAACAAATTACACATTTAAAACTTTCTTATGAATCTTCTGTCTCTTAAGGAAAACTGCTTGAGAATCCGTTTGGAAGTTTTTGAGTTTTTGACGAACAGAGAGACATGCAGATGTGGCGGAGACTTTGTGTTACAGGTAGTGATAATATGTAGTGGTAAATATATTCACCTCGTTGAATGTTATATTCGTAAAGTCGTTGCCATTGCATGATAAAATTTGATCGCCTGGCCTTAGACCAGCTTCTCGGGCAATACCGCCTTCTCGTACAAATTGGACAAAAATTCCGGGTTTCCAATCAGGTCCTTTGCAGATTCTAAAAATAGAATAGATAAATTACAAAGATTTATTGAGCAAATTTATGCAATTTTGATTACACTAAAAGTAACGGTTTAATATGAACTATTTCGTATATTTTGATTAACTTGCTTATATATTTGTAGCCCTAAATTAGGTCTTTATTTGTTTTAGCAATTTTGTGATGGTACATCTCTTTATACTATAAAGTTTGAGTATAGGTAAAAATTCAATTTTGGATCTTATCACCACATCCTTTTCAAGATATTTGAAAATCTTGATATATCGTTTATATATTATGGGATTATTATTTTTATTAAAGTCAAATGTTGGAAAAAAAACCTTTTTAAGGTCTTCCACACCGTCTTAAAGGGTTTTGTGACTTGGAACACAGTGGCTCATAGAACGTATTAAGACCGTCTGACCATATTTTTCCTCTATCTACACTGAGTAAATGCATTTAAGTAATAACGAAAGTGTGCTACAGAAATAGACTTTCCATTTATTGATTACGAAAACGCTAAAATTCAGACAGGAAATATACTCACATACATCATGAGTTTTTTATAAAATTGTGTAGGCGCAATGAATTCATTATTATCGTGTGTAGCGTTAAAAAGTATTACAGTAATACAAACACTTTCTAATAAAACACAATCAAGAAAACATTGAATATTATGAACTTCGAATGCATGAATGAAACATTGGATGTTATGAACGAGTAATCGATGTTATATATATTTATATTAACCTGATAGACCTCATCATCATCTTCCTGCCCTTATCCCACTCTAAGTGGGGTCGGCATAACATGTTATAAACATGTTGTCACATGATTTGGCTACGTATTTTACGACCGGCCGCCTGCCTGACATCAACTTACTTCAGTCGTAATTTACGACTCCTCGGTAAGAAAGAGGGTGGTCTATTCTACTTAACCGGATACCACACGGTGGGTCAACTTACCATAGTCGCCTTTTAAGACACCTCGGTAAGAAATGAGGGTGGTCTATTCTACCAAACCGGATGCCACAAGGCGGGTCGACTCACCTTAGTCGCCTTTTATGACACTTCGGTAAGAAATGACGGTGGTACTATTCTATTCAGCCGGATTCCACACGGCATATTAACCTGATAAACTCATATTTGTGAATTGTCATATTAACTTACCCACAGCCAAGTTTTGATCGTTGTGGGACTAGTATAGACAGACGCAACTCCGATAAGTGCTCTGTGTTATGACACAGCGTCGGCGAAGAAGAAACGTCCGAAGCCAGCGACGTTCGTTCCGAAACAAATTGCCATGATAGATGCTCGTGCTCTTTTCTGCGAAAACCCCATTGAAATGTAGATTTTAAAGAATTATGACTTAAAATAATTAAAAAAAAACATTTTTTTTGTTTAAAAATCCAACACACAAATATATAGAGAAGAATTTAGAATTATAAAACTATAGGTGATGTATACAATAGACAAAGCAGGAACCGACACAAGCTTGCAGCTCCTGCTTTGCGCCTTGCAAAAGTACGTAAGTCGTTTGTGGGTTGTGGTTATAAGTTTCTATAATAAAATTCCGCAATCAATTTCAGCTTTGCCATTAAAGCAGTTTAAAAGCACTGTTAAAAAGAGGCTGATACAGAAAAGCCTACTATACTCTTGAAGATTATTTAGAAGATAAGAATGTGTTGATATAGCTCTCTTTGAACCTGTACAAGACAGTAACGACTTAATGTAAATAGTATTAAGAATTATATTTTTAAGAGCAACCGCCGAGTTTCTTGCTGGCTCTTCTCGGTAGGAACAGCTTTCCGAACCAGCAGTAGAGTTGACGATTTAAAAGCATTTGTTTACAAGTTTATTTGAATAAAGAATATTTTGAATTTGAATATATCTATTTCCATTACCGACAGGACCATGCTTAGCTTGGAATAATTAACATTATAAAAGACACAAAGAGAATAAATAAACCTACAAATACGCTACATCTTATTCTAATTAAGTGAACGGACATAGGAAAACTTTGCATAGTGAGGCAACAGATTATGCTCGGAATAATCTTTCACTATTAATAATCACTATAAGATTAGGAAACTTTCGGAAGGAACATTTAGTCGTTGTTTTGACCGAATGGCTACATCGATACCGAATACCGAATCGATACATCGACGTCCTATAACAGCTGTAATCGTTAAAGAACAGATTCCTACGCCTTATTATACAATATGACTTTTTGATTAACGGTCTATATTCTATCATGGGAGAGGTAATGTTTTATTTTTCGCACTCACGAAAGAATGGCTCGACGAAAAATTGATTTTTATATAGTGGACATTTGAACTATATGGAATTTGGTCTAAAAATACTATATAAAATTAAAGGTCGAATTTATAAAGAACAATGTAATCTGTTCCTGTTGTACTTGTACCTGTTCGACAATTAAAAATAACATTAGGTGCATATAACAAAAAGAAATGAATAAGATGCATCCAACCACACAGAGCGACCCTCTGTACTTAGTATAATAGGTTTGAAAATTTATGAACAATTTTATACTCGAATGAATGAAATATTTAATTTATGCATTATTTGTTAACTAGTGTCTATTTCAAATATGAATATATGTAAAACATGAATATATATACTTACTCTTTAATAGGAATCATCCCCACATCTGAAAACAAAAACAAATATCTAAAATAGCAAATACATAGGTACCTTATCTGTTATTTAAGAAATAGATTAATAATTAGTTCTCTAGCTATTTAATAAATCGCTTACAAATTTCGGCAATGGTTTACTAGTCTAGTAACAAATTTTTATAGATATAATAAAAATTTGTTATACGAAAGTATAACAATCAATATCGTTCTTACAGATGCTTATGCAATAAGACTAGTGCGACTTAATAACTGATATCTAGAAATATACTTTACCATCAATAAAAGCAGTTTAAGAATGAGGATTATATGTATAAAATATTACTATTATTAACGACATTTCTCGATGAAAGTGTTTTGTTTCAAAGATTCAAAAAATGTATCCGCTTATTAAACTCTTATGAATCTGCAAAAGTATCTGCTAACTATTAAATTATTTTAATTATGCCCTTTCCCACATACACGTATAAAGTATCAGGGCGTGAAGAGAAGGCATTCGTGAACTCAATTCATTTCAATATTTTTTTAAATATCTGTACGACTTAATATATTTATGTAATTCAACTCATAACTATTGTAATTATTTACATTTAACATGTTTAGTTCTTGTGAGCAACGCGTGAAGCATGCATTAAGAAACATTAGTAGCATAAGCACCTAAATGTTTTCTAGTTACAAAACTAGATATTTTTTTTATTTATAATTATTATTATAATACAACAAAAAATAGTGTGGAGTGGACGAAAGCACATGTCCTTTTTTGCAACAGACACCTATGAATTTTCTTTAAAAACTAAGCCGCTTAATTGATACTTAGAATTTATTTAGCACTTTACGGTGATGAGAAATATCGTGCGGAACCTGGACATTTAATAAAATTCCTGGGTTAAGTAAACTGCTAATCTACAATATGCCAAAATTTTTAAGAAACATTAGTAGCATAAGCACCTAAATGTTTTCTAGTTACAAAACTAGATATTTTTTTTATTTATAATTATTATTATAATACAACAAAAAATAGTGTGGAGTGGACGAAAGCACATGTCCTTTTTTGCAACAGACACCTATGAATTTTCTTTAAAAACTAAGCCGCTTAATTGATACTTAGAATTTATTTAGCACTTTACGGTGAAGAGAAATATCGTGCGGAACCTGGACATTTAATAAAATTCCTGGGTTAAGTAAACTGCTAATCTACAATATGCCAAAATTTGGTATAGGCTGTTTGTTCTAAGTCCCAATTTTCCACAAAAGAGAGAGGAGACTTATGTCTATCAGTGGGATATTCCAGACTGCTACTTACGCCTCAAAAATACGAGTATATACTGAAATAAACTTAGAACAAGCACTGATCTGAATAGTTTAAAATTCATAATTCCGTAATAAAATTAATAGCCCCACAACATGTGGTGCTTTTACACCTTTTGTCTTATGCTAATAATTTGATCGTTTTATATAAATAATTATTATAGCTATAATTATTTCATAGCCTTTATTTAATAATATAATGTTGTGGATATTCTTCTAATATCGAAAAAGGTCGCATTCTTAAAATTTTGACTGGGTACGTACTCTATGAAAGAAATGTATTTTCAGGTCCACTTGGACCTACGAGTATAAAAGATTTAAAGTAAGGGTTATTAATTTGGACCTATAAAGGGATAAAAAAATAATACGTCATTGCGTTTTTATTTTATGTGGAATCTGCAATATAAAGACGCATCAATATTACTGCCCCGCAGATTAAATTTTATAATATTTAGTAAAAATTAATGTCAGTAATTGCAAAATCCATAATATCAGAAACGAGTACAAATAAGAAACTACAACTTACGTCTGACTTTAATTTTGAGCCTAGACTGTGAAGTGATGTAATGGACAAGTTCCGCGTGCACGGCATCGTCGACCCGGTAACCGTTCACACTCACCACTTGGTCCCCGACCTGCAACCAATATAAACATATATTGCACTTTACATCTATATTATGCAGGTTAAATACTTACGTTAAGTAAAGTAGTAAGTAAGTAACGGCCTGTTACTAACCCACATAGGCCTCCTCTCTCCATTTTTGGAGAGAAGGATAGGAGCTAAGACCTAAGGATTGGTAGGTAATACTTACTTAATTATACGAATTCTATAATAATTCAGCTAAAACTGAGCCACATCGAAAATTTAAATTCACAAAAATATCCTTTATTCAAGGAAACTACAACTTGTTTACAACGAGACCTTTTGAATCGTCAACTCTACTGCTGGTTTGGAAAGCTGTTCCTACCGAGAAGAGCCAACAAGTAACTTGGCGGTTGCTGTTTTTAAAATACCTAGTACAAAGTGACATTCAACGCCGTGTTGAATGTTGTTCAAATCCGGTTGAGTAGAATAGAACGCCCTCATTTCTTACCGAGGTGTCGCAAACGGCGACTAAGTTAAGTAGACCCACCGTGTGGTATCCGGTTGAGTAGAATAAACCACCCTCTTTCTTAACGAGGTGTTGTAAAATGCTAATTCAAGGTCTAAGTTGATGTCAGGCAGGAGGCCGGTCGTAAAATAAATAGCCAAATCGTGTGACAACATGTTTATAAGATGATTTCCTGATCCCACTTAGAGTCGAATAAGGGCAGCAGATGACGATGAATTAGTTACATTTAGTCATTACTCTCTTTTACGGGGTCGAACAGTAGCTATATCCACGCTTTCTTATCATCTAATTTATCTTAAACAGTATAATAAGTAGGCTTTCTGTAAATCATGACATTTATCATTAAAATACCGCTATCGTAAAAAATTTATGAAACTTCCTATTCCACAAGGCTTTCGAAATCCATAAGCTAATTTTTTTTTCACTAAGTTTACTTATACGTAATGCGTAAATATTTACTAAAGTGGTGTTGTGAATTATTCCACATGCTAGAGCGTTTCGACTCTTGGTTACACCTTTTAGTGACTCTTCGTTATTGTGAGGTGAAGTATTTCATGTTTTTGTTCACTTTATCTATTGTTTATACCAAGTTTTCTTTGGCACAAACGTTTTCAACTTAACATGCAGCATTCTATTTCTACCCGCATCATTATGCGGGTAGAAATTCTAGCATCGTTGATAATGAATGAATGACGTCACTCACGCATTCGCTGACGTCACACGTCATTGCTTACTGACGAAAACACCACTTTCTTCGCGTTCTTTCTCGCTAAGAAGCCGGACGGACGCGGTGCCTCGTGCCCTACATATCTGGCAACTTTCCTTCGGACTTTTACCAACACTTCGTTTTTACGGCGCTTCCAGACTTTATGGCGTCTATCCATAAACCCTATTCCAAAGATAATTTTATTGCTATCACTTATAATATTTTAATACTTACTATTTTCAAGTCATTTTTTATTTTAAACTTAAATTTTATATTTAATTTTTGGTCTGAAGAATAGGTATCATTTTTTATTTTTATTATTTTTAAAAGTATTTATTATTTTTATGTTTTAATTCCATTCTTAAAATTACTTTTACTTCTGTAATAAAATTCATCGTAAGTTTATTACTTTTATAAATCGATTAAAGCATATAAGAATAAGTAATAAAAAAATTATATAAAATTTAATAACACTGTCAGATTTTACCATTAGTTATGAAAGTGGATCTAATGTAATTTAAGAACAATTTTCTCTTTCTGATAAAAAAAATTATAAACGGGAGAATTTTTCATCACTTGAGCATTTTAAGTACTGCTGTTATTTATATTAGATGTTTAAAAATACTATAATTATTTATATACTACATATACATAATGAATCTACCGCGCTCGAAACAACTACATAAAGATAAAAATCGGCCCTGCATTAGCATATGCACTTTTGTAATTTAATATATTGAAAGTATCAACTATAACATTTCATTTTAATTACTTAAAATAACCTGTTACAATTCATAGTTTCTTTTAATAGCACCACATCTGTGTACACTCGCCGAAGTAAAATTTTATTTACATAAGTGATATGAGTGTTCATGACTCATGTACTGATAACGTCTACTTTATTGTTAATTCATGTTTTCATAATATAAAAGAAAAAAAATCAATATTGTGAAAGTTTAAAAGCGTGATATTAATATCATCGTCATTCGATAAGTAAACAGGCGGATTTTTGTGCAAATTTTTGTGTAGGTGGGGCTCGATCATAGGTATTTTCTTTTCTCGCGACCACCCGTTCCACGAATAAGCTACGCTGACTTGACATTTAACGGCATAAATAGTGTTTTATATATTCAAAAACTTAATTTTTTTTAATGCCCAAAGATAAAAGATTTTTTTTAAATAAAACCTCCTGCACTCTGAATTTCAGGAAAATCGTTTCCGAATCGTGAGATTCCGAAGAGAGAGAGAGAGAGATATATATACATAGAACACTCATTTGAATATTAAAGATACTATTAAAACGATAAGGTAAAGGATGTTTTCTCTCACCAGCTCACTCAGTTCATCTCATAAGTGCACGTGGATTGCATTAGAGCCAATATCAAGATTTAATACACTCCATAATGCAATGTCTTATCCTTGTTGCCGAAAGAAAAGCAGTATCACTACATATTATAAAACAAAGTCCATATATCCCTATGTACGCATAAAACTTTAAAACTACGCAACAGATTTTGATGCAGTTTTTTTTAATAGATAGAGTGATTCCAGAGGAAGGTTTATATGTGTAATACCATTCAATACGGAGTAGAGAAATACTATAATTTTTGAGGTTTTTAATAAATATCGTAAATAATTACATTTTTTTCCGCTTACATTGCAAACGCAGGCTAAACCCTACGAGATTTATCAAAATTATGTACTAAGTATTTGTACACCTTGAAAAGGTCTACAGAAAAGTCCGCGATGGTATATGTCTATCTCTTATGGATAACCCACGATAGAATTTTTTGTCATTTACTTTTTATGAAAAATAATGCCTTATTTTTGAAGCAATTTTTATACAATACAGCATTAATCCTTATCCAATTAGGTAAAAAAAAAAGTAAGTAACGGCCTGATACTATCCCACTGCTGGGCATAGGCCTCCTCTTTCCATTTTTGGAAAGAAGGATTGGAGCTAAGACCTACCACGCTGCTCCAATGCGTATTGGTAGGTTACACAGATCCCTAGGATTCTCTAGAGATATGTAGGTTTCCTCACGATGTTTTCCTTCACCGAAAAGCGTGTGATAAATTGCAATTATCAATTAGACACATAAGTTTTAATAGAAAAACTCATTGGTGTCTGCCCGGGTTTGAACCCATGATCGTCTCTAGAGATTCACACGGTTGCACCGCTGGGCCATCACAGCTTCATCCAATCATCCAATTAAGTACCTTAAATAAATTGTTGATTTAATATAGATCAATATGGCCGTTTATAGCATGTAATTTAAGTGAACATTTTCGGAGATATTACAGATTTAAAATGCCGTGAGGACGCCACGCTTCACCCTATAGCACTTCGAATCTTTTAAGAGTTTGTTTAAAGACATTATGTAATTAATTGTAAAAATAAAATACATAGGTAAAATGTAAAAGTAAATAAGTAAAAATGTACTATATGAGTTTAGATATTCCAAATATACCAGAAAAAACTTCTTGGTATAGGGAATGGAAATTGTTTTTCTCCAAATTTAACGCTTGCGGGCCACGGGCAGTAATGAATAAATCAAAACTACTGGATCGATTTTAATCATTTTTTTTACACTAGCTGACATGGGATATATATTTTATTCCCGTGCGAAGCAGGGGCAGGTCGCTAGTTTTTTATATTCTAGCCCAGTATTTATGTTTTTACTAATTTTACCAATATTGAAAAATAGATAAAGATCCAGCCAAAAGATAGGAACAGGTTTTCGAATTTATTTTCTATGGATTACATTTTCTAAGAAATCTAAGATGCTTGAAAGTGTATACGAGATTACCAAATATGAACTCATGAGAAGCAATACATTTAATAAACGGAAAGTGGAGTCATAAAAGTTGTATATATTTGTAACCCATCCGCACTGGATTAGTTTGGCTGTTGTAATATTCGCACCACTGCCACCAATTACAGAGAAGGTCCTAACCTATCCGTGGAAATCAACTCATTATGACAATTTGAACGAGTTCCCTTTAGTTGACTTAAATAGGAGTAAAAGATTATTAGATATGCAATATGTGTGGAAAGTATACTAATATCATAAATGCGAGAGTCTGTCTCTCAGTCTGTTTCACTTTTCTGTCTGTTTCACACTTTCCCGGCCAATCCGCTGTACCAATATTGATAAAATATGTGACAATTAGAGCTTACATAACGGGGTAACATAGAGAAAATAAATCCAGAGTTAGCAACCATTACTCAATAAAAAAACATCAACTTGCTAAAGGTAGAAAGTCAGTGACCGACAAGAATTATTCAAGTGACTCATACAACGGAAAGGGATAATTTTAGAAAACTTGAAATTACTGTTATCCTGTCTAAGACTCTTCTTCCCGTCATTATCTCAGGTGAAGCTGGCACTATTTCCTTTTTAGTTTAAATAAATAAAATATCGTTAGCTGGTAGAGCAAGTTAGCAAAAAGTAAACCATTGAACCTGACATTAATATGTAAAATTCTAGAACCATTTATCTAGAAATTTGACAAGCTAAATTTGATTCTGACATAATTAAATGTATATAATATCTTTACAAAGATTAAGTCCGAATTGAGGTTTGTTTTTAGTTTGCTTCTATTATTTTTTATAAACTATTTGTTTTAAATAGTTATATTTGTTTATTCACTAGTACTTTAAAGAAGAAATAAGTAAATAAATAAATAAAGTAGAATATAAAAGTGTGGAAACTATTGTTAGAAATATGGCAGACCTTTTAAAGTATATCTTGCTCTATAAACGAAGAGCTTTGAACGTAGTGTTATTTCACAAATGAATTCTATAATTTCGTCCGTTACCAAATCCCTATGAATCATAATTATAGACTTTTTTATAGAAATTTTCATATATTATTACAGAATAATAGTGTCCTTACGATGAAGTTATATTCGTTTCCCTTTTTTTTTAAAGCGTTTAACAGAAATGTGTATCACATTTTATACACGATATTCATAAAATTAAACAAAACTTTACGGTAAATTAGGCATTACCATGACAAAACTATAAGATTACCTATGTCATCAGAAAGACATTGCCATTTTGCCATTGCTTGGTTTTAACACCCAAATTTTTAAAAGCGATGATTTTTATTAGAGTAGTAGGGGGTCCTCTCACTCGCCTGAAGATGGGTGTGGTATGGGCTTCGAGGCGTACCTCCTTACCCGGGCTATTCCTCGCAGGCCTTACGCCTGGTTGTTTGTTTAGGCCTGAAGGCCTAGGCTCTGGCCTAATGACTTGAGCCTGAGGGGGATAGGTCGTTGTAGCTTGTTTTTGAACGGAGGAAGCGATGTGTTCTCTTCGTTCTCGTCGTGGGCGTCGTATCCGTGCGGTGTCTAATCCGGGGGTGTTGTCTGTCCAGTGGGGATTTTTATTAGATAGCTTCTAGCGATCATGAATATACAACAAAAAAAACACTTGTATAAAATACTACTACTACTTTGGCTGTTATAATTTATACATAAGCTGATATAAGACATACCAATATTCTTTAATTCAATGAGAATGTAAAGGTGAATTTTATTGTTTCTAAACTTGCTAATGTAGTTAACATAGTAGGTTTTGATATTAACTTAAATATAGATTTTGATATGAACTTGTACTTAAAACATAATAAAAAGGCAGTTGTGAAACGAGCGTCGTTAGGACTATTTTAACTTTCATTAATTAGTAAATGTTTATTGTTATAATTAAATTGATGTCTAGGAAACGACGACGCAAATTAAAATTAAGAAATCACTTGTTGTTTACAAAGAACGCAGCAGACGCATCTTCTCAGGATTTCATGTGAGTCTCTCAAAACAACTTATTGTGCTTCTAAATAATAACGGATATGAGCACTTGTGAAATTTGGTTACGTCTTTATGAAGGAAGTAATCTTGGAAATAATAATAATAATAAGTCTAGAATGAATAGTTATATAATAGGCGCAAGTCATATAAATTTTTCAATGAACTATTTTTTAAATTTTGCAAATATTGGTATTTACATCCTTTTAATAATTGATTGCTTTAAATAACTTTAACAATTTTGATTAACATTTGTAAACGATGATCGGTAATGAAAAAATATAATGCAATAATGGTAAATTGCGATTAAGGAAATGAATGAAATGAGGTTAAAATGGTGAAACAATCAATTTGTCACAATAAATTGATTAAATAAGATATTGGTTCAATTTATTTTTTTAATATTTTAAACATTGTAAAAAAATGTTCATCTGAATCATATAAGAAACATGATTCTGTTTAAATGTACGTTACATTGTGAGTTCTGGTATATTATGGAATGTGTCTTGCGATAATTTAACCTCGGACGCAAGCAATTATAAAGCTGGCAAAGAATAAGATCATATTTAACCGTAAAAGAGTTTCAGATATTACGCATACTAGTGAGCCGGATGATTCGACACACTGCGTTCTTAAGATTGACATCACACTTTTACGACTGTTATTGCATTTTTCCATATGTAAAGTTAACTATTCATAACACATAAAATCACATGAGAAAAAAAATTGTGTCATTAAATAAATGACATAATTTTTTTATGGTACCCATATGGTATTTCTAATTTGTAATTATTATAAAAATAAAATATTATTAGAGTTTTTCAATCTTGAATCAGAGGCACATTGTTTCACCATTCGGCTTTCACAGCTTCAAAGTAAGCTTTGACCCCTAGGTCACAGGTTATAATCTCGGGCAGGCAACAATGATTTTTTTTATTTAAACTTACGTGTCTAATTGACATTTATAATTTATCACACGCTCTTTTCACACAGAATTCTTGGGATATTTGTAACCTATATATTGCAGCAGCGTGGTAGGTCTTAAGCTGCAATCCTTCTCTCCAAAAGGCGAGAGGAGGCCTTTTGCCTAGCAATGGGATAGTAAAAGGCCGCTACTTAGTTAATCAAGAATAACATACATTCTTTACGATGGTGACATAGATAATCAAAGCTAATATTTTAACATGCACCTCTAAATTATGATTGCCCTAAAAAAAGGAAATACTAAATTCACAATAGCTGAACAATGCACAATTGCTTATGAGCAAAGCAAAACATATTGTAAAATCTTGGACACAATGTGGTAAAAATGCCACCAAGCGTCGATTAGGCAATTTTTATTACACAACTTTAATTTGAACGTGTACTTCATTGCCACCGAAATAACTAATTTTTCTAGTACCAATCAAATTCTACAGCTAGAAAATTATGAACGCAGTTTTGTACTATTATTTATCTATCACTTTTTCCATTGCAATTTAATTACTTTTTCATTTTTATTTCGTAATAGATCTTATGCTTATTCTTACCTTGAAAATTTAAGAGATAGGAACATTATAAAATGAACATGGACCTAAATGATCTAATTTTAAGAAACTATGTTGGTGACAGTTGCTAAAGTACTATACTGCGTCCATCATATTATCAGTCTTTTGACAGCTCACGCTCATTAAGTTTTGTATTGCTTACGTACAAATATCATACAAATAATATTTGTACTTTATGGATGGGTACCGCCCACTTAGTGATGTCACACATAATGGTTACTACGATTATGCCACAGATTAAAAATAATCGGTAGAAATCGATGTTACGAGTATTAAAAGACATTTAATAACATTATATAAAGTTTTACTTTCTTCTTAGTTAATACATGAATACAAATAAAACAATCAGGATATTTTAATTTATTTTATTAGCACGAGTCGTCGGAATGATAATCAACACTAGACTCCTCCGATGAGGAGTCTTCAGTAGCAGTTATTATTAGCTCTTGTGTAGATAATATATTATCAAACGCAATATCACGTTCCCAATCAGAGAATATTACTCTTTTAGTTCTTTCCACCACACTTGCCCAGTTCTCGGCCGTTACGTGGGTGCAAGCATTTTTTAGCAATTGCAACATTTTATTCGCTGTGAATGGGGGGCTTGTATTGCATCTCGCAGCATGCCCTTTTACTTGTGCCCATATAAGTTCTATTGCGTTGTACTGGCAGTGGTATGGAGGAATCCCAAGAACAGTATGGCCATATTCTGCTGCCATTTCATTGATTACATAGCGTTTTGCTCTCTTTTTGGTTTTTAATATTTTTATTAATTCAACTTTTAACATTGAGTCGTCCACATTTTCTCCATTGTCCCGAAGCCAATTAATTATTTCACGCTTTTTATTAGCCTGTGTTGGCATTTTGTCAATTTGACGGGAGTGGTAGGGCGCATTATCAATAAAAATTATTGATGGTTCTTCCAATGAAATGAGCATTTTTTTGAACCACTCTTCATACACATTTGCATTCATCTCTTCGTGGTAGTCATTTGATTTCTTCGATTTAAATGCCAACAGTGCGTCTTGTACAAATCCTTTTGCTGTACCTGCATGGCAAATGATTAGGCGCTCACCTTTTCCCATTGGTACTGAGGAAGTGGAATCAGCAGTATCATCAGTCCAGAAACGAGATAGTGTGTGGTTAGCGTTGAGCCATGTTTCATCCGTGAAAACAATATTTGCCCAATCTTGTATTTTCTTTGCCTCTCTTAAAAAATCACAACGTGCTATAGCTATATCTGTGCGTTCCATTAATAATTTTCTTTTATTTAACTTTTTATATGAAAAGCCAATTGTGTTCAAAACTTTGACCAAAGAAGATTTTTCACCATGAAATAGACCACTTCTTTTCAAAGAAACAATAAGTTTTCTCAAAGTTGGAATTTCTTTTCTCAAGTAGTAATCATATACATGACGACGAATAGCGTCAGCGTCAAAGTCATCAACAGCTGTCACCTTATGAGCCCGGCGCTTTCTTTTTGGTGTAGATGGTTTGTTTTGCTCCAAGCCGCTCCTGCCGTAGGCATCAGTAGTGATTTTAGTCACAGTTGATAGACTGATCCCCAACGCGGCTGCAACACGGTTTCGGACTTGCGTGATAGGTATAAGAGGTCCGCCATTTTGATTTTCTTGCTCAAAATACTCATGAAGTTTTAACACTAACTGTCTCGATTGTGCTTTCAACACACGTCCTTTCGGCATTTTCACGATCAATTAATATAAGTTTCACAAAAGTTTTTCCGAGGAATAAAGCTACTTAACTCAAGGTGTAACAGATGCGAGAGAACACTCAGCGAACGTAAATGCGTGTGACTATCACGGGCGTTTCGTTGAGAGTGACAGATCACGTCAAAATGGCGGCCGAGCGGAAGGTCTGTTGATGTTGCCAGTTGATGTATAATATATTTTTTATGATTATAATAAATACACACGGATTAACATTTATTTTCAAAAAACTAAGGCAATATTAAATCAAAATGTTGATTTCTATATCTGTTATTAGTTTACGTAGGTTATCATTAATCGAATTACTTAGGTACGTAATTCGATTAATGATAGTAGGTACTATAATCGGAATGGTATCGCATACGAGAATCTTTAGGACATCACTAAATATGTAAATCGTCAATCTGTCAAAAGATGGTTAATATAATGGACAGTGTATAATCATAGTTACGAGTAAAAAGTAGCATTGTATTACGAAACCTCTTGTTATAAAGAATCTCATGATCGCATAGAGAAACACAAAGTTTTGTGTAACCAGGTTGCTTAAAAAAACATCGATCATTCGCATTCAAACACCACAGATTCTTTCGTTTCAAAATCAAAGTTTTGAAACTCAAATTGCTACACTGTATAATTGCGTAGGGTAAATTTAAAAAAATGAATAAATTAAAATGATTCAATTTGTCTTTCTTTCAACCAACAGAAAGTTGCATCGTTTTTTCTTCTTAAACATGAAATAATATAAAATTTTACTACTATATCCCTTATACTACTATAAAATCAATATTTTTCAGAAAAAAGGTGAAATAAATTTACCACATCACATGATTTATTTAAGAAAATAACGAATTTTTTTCCTTAGTAATGAAACTTGTTTACAATATTTAATATCGCAAATGAACACATAATGTTATAGCCGTGTGGTATCCGGCTGAGTACAATAGACCACCCTTATTTCTTACCGAGTTGTCGTAAAAGGCGACTAAGGTAATTCAATCCGCCGTGTGTTAGCGGCTGAGTAAAATAGACCAACCTCATGTCTTACCGATTTGTCGTAAAAGGCAACTAAGGTAATTTGACGCACCATGTGGTATCCGGTTTAGTAGAATAGACCACCCTCTTTCTTACCGAGGTGTCGTAAAATACGACTAAGGTAAGTTGACGTCAGGCAGGCGACCGGTCATAAAAACGCAGCCAAATCATGTGACAATACGTTTATAACATGTGGTGCCGACCCCACTCAGAGTAGGATAAGGGCAGGAAGATGATGATGAAACTTATTTACCTTTAATCCCTGCAAATGAGCCTCAGAGTTGAGATCAACTTTTGAAATGAAAAAGCCCGTCGCATATTCTCGTCCACCTCGTAGAGAAAAGCCGAAGGCTGGTGTAGCTTTTCGGGGACGCAAAAGCCGAACAATGCGCACGCGTCTCTCTGCCGATGCAGTGGTCGCCGTGAGGTCTGCGCGCGAACCAGACGTCGTTATAGACGCCGTTGACATGGCGTACATTGCCGGCCTGAAAACATTAGCATAAAACTATTTAAATTCTGTAAGAACATAAAGAATTAAAGTTAAGACTTAAGGGTTTTCAAGATTTCATATCAATCCATACTAATATCAGTCCGTCCATCCTTCTGTCTGTCTGTATCTGTTACGTTTTCATGGCTAATCTACTCGACCAATATTGATGAAATTTGTCACACTTAATATACCTGATGAAAAAAATCCTTTTTTTCTTTCAGTAACCGGGGTAAACACATATTGCATTGTTAGAGATATTTTAACACCTAAGTAAGTTAGCGCGAATAAAGTCGCGGTTTTCGCTTACTTAACTCTACGAGGTTTTAATTTAATGTACTTCTAAACTTTTTTAGTTCTATAGAGTGCAAAAATTAATTCCCTGAACTTTCCGTATATATTGCGATCTACAAAGTTTTTTCATTATCATAATTGGATTTCCGTGTCGATCTAACCTCGGTTGATAGTTATGTATAAGAAGTTGTCACGCAGGTGGTATAAACACAATAATGTAATTGTCAATTTATGGGTTTTAGGTATATTAGCACACCTATCCTTACTAATTTTTTTAAATAATATATAATAATAAAATATCCTTATTAATTTTTAAAATATTTAACGTAATCTGGAAACTAGTTTTAGCTGGCCTCCACGATACAAGCTAGACCTAGTGTGGAGACCACAATTACTTCTTTTTAAAATCATAGTTAGCATAAATATAAACATTGTAACTTTAACTAAGATGTTAAATCAGTTTCAGTTCATAAACATTTCTTTCTTTCTTTCTTTCTTTAATACTATAAACGCGAGAGTCTGTCTGTCTGTCTGTTACGTTTTCATGGACAATCCGCTAAACCAACATGGATGAAATTTGGCACAATTATTCCTTATCGGGGTAACATACAGGCTATAGAAATCTTGTTAATTCAACAGGAATTAAATTCAGGAGAAATGAAATAGAATGACATTCAAAACGCCATCTATAATAAACCTATGGAACTTATTTTTATTCACGATGTGTCAAAATCAAATCTGTATTTACAGAACTATTTAAATTCCACATTTTTCGGCTCAATCACTTACAGTTCTGTCTTTGACTCCCCTACTTTAGAATAATAAGTCTGATTACCAGATGCATGAAAATTTGTCAAAGACAAACAGTAAAATTCATCAAAACAGAAAATTATGTATACAAGTTATATGTGTTATCTTGTGTGATACTACATAATTAGTCCGCATAATAGTAATAATAACTTTAGGTATTTGACAAAAAGCCTAATAGGTACATGGCTTTTTACGGTTATTAATTATAATAAAAAAAATCAGCTTATTATTAAGATCTGTTAACAAATAGTGACCCTGACTTTCGAGCTACGATAAATCTGTGTTTTGAAGGTCGGTGGTTTGTGTGCGTGTGTGCGTGCGTGCGTGCGTGCGTGCGTGCGTGCGTGCGTGCGTGCGTGCGTGCGTGCGTGTGTGTGTGTGTGTGTGTGTGTTTGTATAGATGTTTGTGTTAGTGATTGTTTGACATTATGAGCGTACGTGTAAACGAGAGAAGTTTTTAGTTAATAAACATTACAGTAAAGTACGCAAAGTCCTGGCTGTCATCACTTAGCTATTCTGATTAGTTAAGAGATGACAGCCAGGACTTTACGGATTTTTTTGCAATTAAATTTGTTATTTTTATGAATATCAAAATTTCAATTTATTGTAAATTCTGGAAGTTGTTGACGAAAATTGTAATTTGGCAAAAGTTGTGTTGCTGTACACGTTCGGACAGACCGGTTTTCTCCTTCGTGTAGTAGAGGAAATTAGTTTATGCGGCAGAGCAACATGTTGATACAAAGTGGACCACAAAATGAACAATTGCCTTGCATAAATTTATATTTCGAAACACCGATGATTCTCGCGCAGTTAATCGATTAACTGTAAATTTTAAATTAGGCACTAAAATAATAATAGTTAAATGTAATTTAAAATATTATCTATTAAACACTAATGACCATTTGCGTTGTAATGAGTTCGCTGTAATACAATATCAAAACGCCCGAACGGCATATCCGGAATTAATCTCTATTGGGAAGCCATAGAAATTCGTCTGTATTCCCTATCATGGACATACTCGTAAAGCTATTTTTTAATGTATATTTCTCTAGCATTTTTAAGACTCTTTTATATTCAAAATAGAAAACATTGTTTTAATTTAACTTATTTAAAATTATATTAAATTTAAGATCCAAAAATTATTTCACGGAAAACCCAAAAAATTTTTTTGAGTCTCTCTGTCATTAACCAATAAACGTCCACTGTTGGACATATGTATCTTCCGATGACTTTTACGCTACACAATCTTTTGCCGCCTGGATCCAGGCAGGGATTTTGTGGTCGTCTGTCCATCTAGTGGTGGGTCTGCCAACACTACGTTTTTTGGTGCGCGGTCGTCACTCTAGCACTTTAAGACCACAACGTCCATCAGTTCTTCGAACTATGTGCACCGCCCGTTACCACTTCAGCTTCGCGACCCGTAGAGCTATGTCCGTCACCTTGGCCTTTCTACGGATCTAATTTCTTATTTGACCACATAGAGATTCTTCGAGCCTAGCCTCTCTCCATTGTCCGCTGAGCGACTCTGATATTTCCTATGAGGCCCATAGTTAGTGACCAAGTTTCAGAGCCTTATGTCATCAATGAAAACATGCACTGTTTGTCGATTTTAGTCTTCAGGCACTGAGGAAATATTGGACGAAATGATCTTGCGCAATTTTAAATTTGGCGATTGACTTCTTTCTCGAAAATGGGCCCACCTAACCGGATCTAACGGATAATTAAGTATATTTACTATTCTACAATTTCGGGTACAGAGTACTCAACGATAACCGGGTGGAGCGGAAACTGAGAGCTAGACATGATTTTCGTCTCACTCTTATTCATTTTAAAGCCCACCTGTTGAGGTTCTTTGCTGAGGTTGTCGAGCATTGTGTTAAAGTCCCCCAAAGATTCTACTATAACGACTATATCGTCAGCAAACCTAAGGTAAGTGATGTACTCACCGTTGATTTTAATGCAGTGTCCATTAAATGAGTAGAATTATTTAATCTACATTAATCTTAAATAATAATAATCCTTAGGAGGTCAAAACAATTGCAAAAATTGGTTTGTTCTTATCTCGTTTCGACTCGTCTCACTTATCTCGGCAGATATATCAAATCATCCTTGCGCAAAAGGCCTCTTCGATGATGATTTAAAACTCCCATTGTATTTTGCATCTACCTAGTAAATACATTTTAAGTGCAAACCTTTGTATGTTGTTTCTCTAGGCCACCGCATGCCCTTTTCATATTGATGGCAATAACACGGAGGTCACGATTTTTCAGTTTCGAGTCTACATGTCTCTTAAAAAGGAGAATACTTGCTCTAAACAGTTGAATATGTATATCATCATTTTTACCTGGAAAATTCATTTCTTTTTGTCTTCAAAAATTCAAACTTCAAGATTTTCTATTTTAAAAATTAAATTTTGATTTCAATCCACAATTAATTTACTAATTTATTATATTAACAAATTTATTTATTAGATATTTATTACAAAAAAGAGGGGGTGACAAAAATATATAATTTTATATTAATACATATATACCCTTGCCTAGTATTTACACGAAATATTAACTAAAAATTTACAACTTTAATCCTCACAATAGTTTAAATGATTTATTACTTAAATTAAATACATGTATTATAATATATAATCTTAACAAGCCACACTAAGACTAGTTTTAACTGTGATTACGTCATATAACAATTTAATACATAATTTACACATTGTCGTATGATATCTGTATAATGATATGTACAACAATGTCTTATCATAATAAGTGAATATTATATTTGCATTTGATGTTTCTAAACAATGACATAAGTAGATTCATTACTTTTATTAATTTAAGCTATACAAATAAAAAAAGACAGTAATGTTGCAACCAACAAAATCATAGTCTTTGAATATTATTATTAGATATTAGTTCTATGGCTATGATCTAAACATTCCAAGTTTTTCTAATATTGTCATTTTCTTGTAATAAAATTTTCCTATACACATAACGTATAGCACGCGTTATATTATATTGTTATTTTGATCTCTTGAAAATTTATATATATTTAAATTATTAGTTTTGGAAAGTGACTGCCGAGTTTCAATCAGGTTTTTTTTATAATAATAAATATATGGGACACACTCTCGGTCGTCTGACCCCAAAGTAAGTAACTTAATACTTTTGTTATGGTAGACAGACAACTGGTGAATATATACTTATATATTTTTAAATACATACTTAAATACAAATATACACCCAGACTCGAAGACCAACAAATTAATTTATAGAAAATGTTGGCCCTCAGCGAAAATCAAACCCGCGACCCGCGAAGCTGAAGGCAGGGTCACTACCCACTGCGCCAAGGTAGCTTCATTGTAATTTCACGGTTCGAAAATGCTTGTAAAAGCTTGAATATAGTATAATTTGAATATAAAATATGTACTGATCTTAAAAATTTTGTAGTTAATTCATGAACTTAAAATCGAGTGAAGATATTAAAACCATTATTGCATAATTAAGTCGGTCAATATAAACGTTAGATAATGTCTATTAAAGATTTCAGCGCGTAATTAATTGTATTACATAATATAGCCATGTATCGTGTAATGATTAATGCAAATTTTGTAATTGTTGCTAGCGTATAATACTTAGGTCATGGATGGGGGGTGGGGTACAGGAGGGGAAGGCAATAGTGCAGGACGCAACTCCTCTGCGCGGTACAATGAACTCGCTCTGTGTCTGCGCAGCCTCCTGACTAAACTCGATTCTTTACGTCCCTCACATTCATTGACACATTGCACTATCGCTATTTACAAGATTATCTTTAATATTTAAATGAGTTAATCTCGTAAACATATATTTTTCGAATCTCGGAAGCGGCTCCAACGATGTTCATAAAGTTCGGCATGTATGGAGATTTTAGGGGACCAATCGATCTAGCTAGATTTTATTTTAATAAAATGACGTTTAATCCCTGTATTCGGGCATTAATAAAATCTTAAATGTAGAATTTAACGCAAATTATATTTTTAGCTGTCTAATGTAATGTGGTGATAGCCTAATGGTAACGGGCGGACCATAACAAGTTCAAAACTGGGGTTCGAGACCTACATGCTTCCGGAACTTTCTTACTTTTTTGATAACATTTTTTCTTTCTTTTTTATTTTTATTTTTGTTATTGCATTGTTTTATATCTTAAATAAAAATTACTGAGCAAGGCTCACCCAGGAAATAATTATAATTAAAATTAAATATTTCATTTTTTAATGTTGAACTGAACTTAATTCAACTTGACAAAATTGCGTTCTAAAAGTCGTACTCTTATGATATTAATATAAAAATATTGAAAATATTTGGTATTTTAAAAGATATAGACTCTATTTATTGCTCGAGGTAAAATAAAAATACGTTTGATGAACATACTCGTATATTAATGATAGATAATATTTTGCGATCCTTGTTATCAAATAACTTGTTTTCTAACGAAGCTTTGAATTCATTTAGAAAGCTGACTTCGTTAACTAATAATATAAAAAAATACTCGAGCGTTATACAGTTCCACATGGCTACTCACTATGAACTTCCTACTCGTGTCAATAACGCCACACATATCAATATCGAAGATCGTCGAGCAAGTTCACGTGCGTACATTAATTATCTATTCAAATGTATGACAAAATCATGAAAGTGAAAGCTTAGATATGACTACCTACAGCACTACACTTGACACAATATTTGTTCTACGTAACATTCTAGTCGGAAATCAGCAAGTACTCCCAAACAAAGCGTGGGAGTAATTCAGTTGAAATTACTCAACAATTGTTTTATACTACAAGATGCCACGAATTCACCCGGAAATAGATATGCACTTAGTACTAGAATAATATAAATATCATTTTATTTTTTTGGTATGTAGGTACTATAAAGATTTTAAATAAATAAACGAATAAAAAACAAAATTTACAATGTAATAATTAACTACAAGTTTTCGACTGTCTTAAATTTCAAATAGATATATTTAGGTTTATACATAAACAACGTCTATTGCAGTTATATATAGTCTGAGAGACCAGTTTTATATGTTAATAGATTTTCTGTCTTTAAAAAGAAATTTTTGTCGTAAACTTAATTTCTTAACTAAAAAATAACGTTCACTATTATGGTAATAAGCTTTATGTTAACATAAATACCAGTATATGTCTGTACGTAGTATGTCTGGCCTCAGCATTTTTAAGACGGTTAAGTCAATCGCTATTTGCTTCTTTCTAGGTCGATTACATTCAACTTTGAATACTTGGTAAAGAATCTCATTAAAATACGAATTGCCATTTTCACCATACGCTTCGAGGTAAATATCACAGAAACGTCTGTAGACTGTAAAGTTGCCATAAAAATATGGCTGTAAAAATCAAACATAATTTCAATTGTATTTGAAATATTGCAACTCGTATATAAACAAGGAAATGTAAATACTTACCCATGAAACAAAAAACAAAATAATAAATATCAATTATATTGCCTACTTTTAATAATGCAGCGAAATTAGCATTGATACTAATAGAGTTGCAATTAATTAATATTGGAACAGGAAATAATGTTAAAATTACAAAACGTCATTTTCTAATTTATCTATTTGCAAATTTATGAAGAAAATCTATAGAGGAAATGGTAATGACTATATTTATAAAATCCGCGATATGTTGTTAAAAGACTGACTATCATTTACTTTATCAGTTTTACTTTCGTAAAAAACAAACCTACAAGAAAAATTCTGCAAATGATACATTTTTTTTAAATGGCAGTGTCTTAATGCTAATGCCTAAATTACTAATAATAAAGGAAGTCATTCGATTAAAAGATACTTTACAATGTAAAATACAAAACAAAGTTATTTATGCGATCGTTAAGCTCAAAATAATTTTCCACAGAAACTCTCGTATAGTAAATGGACCTTTTTCGTTTCACGGTAATAAAAAAGTGTTATTATACACATTCTACATTCTATTATTTTTCAAATTTTCAAAATGGTTGCATTGATATTTTGTGGGATTCTTACAGGATAAAGCCTTACTGATTTTCATGATGTCTTTCGTATAGTTTTAGTACAAATAAGCTCTGAGATCCTGAGATTAACTGTCAACAGATTTCTGTGAATATTTTAATATATTTTTTTGATTCCAGTTCCAGTGCAGTAAAGTTGTTCTAGAAATCCTAGGTCTAGATAAAGGCTATTATTATATCGTCTAAAAAGACGATAAATATATATTTTTATATTAAAACAGCAGATCCGGCCAAGCCTTGGTTTAACTTAGTTTTCGATTTCCCTTTCATAATATACTAGCGGCCTGCCCCTGCTTCGCACGGGTATAAAATATATATCTCATGTCAGTCAGTGTAAAAAAAATGATTAAAATCGATCCAGTAGTTTTGATTTATTCATTACTGCCCGTGGCCCGCAAGCGTTAAATTTGGAGAAAAACAATTTCCTTTCCCTATACCAAGAAGATTTCCTGCTATCTTTGGAATATCTAAATTCATATAGTACATTTTTACTTATTTACTTTTACATTTTCCCTATGTATTTTATTTTTACAATTAATTACACAATGTCTTTAAAGAAACTCTTGAAAGAGGGACATAGGTACTAAAGTCGAAGTGTTATAGAGCGAAGCGCGGCGTCCTCACGGCATTTTAAATCTGTAATAACTCCGAAAATGTTCACTTAAATTACATGCTGTAAACGGCCATATTGATCTATATTAAATCAACTATTTATTTAAGGTACTTAATTGGATAAGTATTAATGCTGTATTGTATAAAAATTGCTTCAAAAATATGGCATTATTTTTCGTAAAAAGTAAATGACAAAAAATGCTATAGTGGGTTATCCATAAGAGATAGACATATACCATCACGGACTTTTCTGTAGACCTTTTCAAGATGTACAAATACTTAGTACTTATTTTGATAAATCTCGTAGGGTGTAGCCTGCGTTTGCAATGTAAGCGGAAAAAATGTAATTATTTACAGAAACCTCAAAAATAACAGTATTTCTCTACTCCGTATTGAATGTTTTTATAGGTACAAACCTTCCTCTGGAATTACTCTAAAAAACCGCATCAAAATCTGTTGCGTAGTTTTAAAGTTTTATGCGTACATAGGGATATAGGGACTTTGTTTTATAATATGTAGTGATGACTAGTGGCCCGGCTCCGGCTTCGCACGGGTATAAAATATATCACTCAGTGAAAAAAATTATTAAAATCTATCCAGTAGTTTTGTTTTATTCATTACTGCCCGTGGCCCGCACGCGTTAAAATTGGAGTGAAACAATTCCCCTAACCCTATACCATAAAGAATCCCTGCTATCTTTGAACCATTTACATATACTACAGTTATTCCATGTCATAGTCGTTTTTGTTATACCACGTTTTATAGTGACTTGACGGAATAAAATAAATGCGGTCGAACGGGATAAAAAGTATCCTATGTCCGTCTCCTGGTTTTAAGCAACCTCTCCACCAACTTTCAGCCGAATTGGTTCATCCGTTCTTGAGTTATAAATAGTGTAACTAAGACCAACTTTCTTTTATATATATATATAGATTAGCATGCCTTAGTATAAATTTTGTTTCACACGAAAAGATCACAGTTAAACATAAAATACTTAAAAACAACTTAAGTTGATGATTATTAATATTACATCCGTGTGATATATAATTAAAAAAATATAATATATGTACCTGCACACGTAGCTAGATATGATAGGCTAACAGACAGTTTATTATTAACTTGTGAAACAGGCCCTTAGAAGGAGTACAGGAGTGTTTTTTTATTAATTTATATGTATACCACTTAACAGTGCGATATCAGTCAGAGGCTCAGAGGGAGTCCACTGCGAACGCAGGTGGCGGTGCCGCTCAACCGTGAACCCCTCTCGCCCCCGTCGACAACAACTGTTCCCCGTTTTTTTTCTCTCAGTCTATGTCTAACAAAGAGCAATGGCCTCGGTCACCACTAAAATCACAAAATAACAGCTAAATTATTATCCTTCGAACTAGACTTTTAATAACATTAATAAGTACACTGATGATACTGTTCACACACACCTTTTTTTAAATTAAAGTTCACTATACAAATACAAAATGCCAAACAGGTGACGGTTGTCTGTGTTTAGGATACATATGATTGTTATTTTAGTTGTTAAGTGTACAGAAACATTGTCAAAAACAACGAAGAAGAAAATAACACTTCCTTATACGATGACTTTTTTTTTAATTATTTATTCTATTTAAGCTAGTACTACTTTTTCATAGAAGTACATTTATAAAATATGACGAAAGAATGAAACAAAATTGTGACAGTATCTGCTGTAATATGTTTTTTTTTTAAATTAATGTATTAATTCCAGTTTGCTATAAGTACACCATAACCATTCATTAAATTTTTAATCAGTAACACTTAAATTGTTTCTGCTCTAATAATATATTCATAGCTAGTTTCACCATACAGAAAGAAACGATCAATAGTGCTAGGGAAACAACAAACAAAACTTTTAGGGAGGCACGCTTTTATAAGGTTTCATAATTTCCGCCTCAAACCTTCAAAGCCGGTATACTCCGACAGTTTTGAGTTACACATTTTCATCCTTACATATTATTTATTTATGTACCATAAAAAAAAGTTAGACATTATTAACAAAATTCAGAGTTTTAATCGAAATCATTTATAGGGCTACAAAACGTTCGGCATGGCATATAGATGTATCTCTTAAAGACAACTTATCACACCTTCGGTATTTCGGTATTTGGAAAGCTATTAAGACAGGTACAATCCTTATCTATTTAAATACGTTAATTATTTTAAGTCTTTCATGCTCAATGTTATGATCCTTTACACCATATTAATTATAATAGTATATAGAAGTTATTGCAAATTTAAAATAACGCGTTCCAAAATATAAGAGGGAAAAACAGACGCGTGGCCGTGTTGTTATTTTATTACGTATATAATTATGTTGAGGTCAAAATTTTTACTTAAACTATGTATGTACAAAGGTACGGCCTCTTAAATAATATTTACTTTTATTTACAGAATTACAAAAAGTCCGTTTATCTCTTTTGCTTTTAAAAATATATAAATATTTCATTTCATTATTTCATTCCTTGCTAGTTTTCTCGGTAAGGGCAAAAGAGAATTTTGACAAGTATTAGCTCTTAGTATTAGGTTTATACTCAAAATCTAGATTTTATTGTAAAATGCTGTTAGAATATAACTTGTTTTGAATTTGAATTTATATTTGTAATTATCAAATCCGGCACACAAACCTGAAACGGTATAGCAATGGAAGGCTCGTTTAGCCAGAAATACCTTAAAATAATCGGTGGACAAACCGGCTTCGGCGACTCGTCGCCAATTAACCGCGTTCGACCTCCGAGTCTGCGCCCCGCAAGCCTGTGATGCTATTCATAGATACGAGTGTAAGTCCCCGAACCCACCACCTGGAGTCTGTATTGCAACTCGGCACAACAATGTGACACAACCGCTTTACATAACTGAACTATCGAGCAGTCAATATGATCTCAATTTGAATGGCTTAAAATATAATATGGTAATTATACTTAAACTAGAGTGAAATTACAATATTCAATAATTGTAATAATTTTCATATATAGGTATTTGTTGCCTTTTAATGGTGTATTATCAAATAATTGCCCTTTGTAACAGTAGTATAGAAAAAAGAGACCTTTATGTTTCTGCAGTCAATGGAAACCTAAACAAGAGTCCAGTAGATTGGCATGGAAAAGTTGGATATTATTAATTTTGTACTCGTATATGCATCTTGTCCCACAGTTTTAGCTTTTCTCGGATATAATTTTTTTACGCTAGTGTCTTTATAACATTACATAGTTATTTTTATAGCTATTAAAATATATTTATTAAATATTCATAGCAATATTTTTATAAAAACGATTAAATTATTGTGTAATCATGACCATATTGATTTAAACTTTATAAAATTAATACACACTTTAATTAATTTTGAACTTTGTGAAGCTTTTACACTACATATTTTTATAACTTACAAACGTACGACAGCAACATAATAAGTTCAATATAACTTGGTTCAAAACATGTTTGGGACCTTTCTTGGAAAACAAGTTATTATCGCGCCTGATTTGATAACCTTTTTTTAATAGTTTTTTTTATAACAGTTGCGTCGGAAATGACGTATCAACGAGTAAAATGTAAATTTGTATTTGCTCCTAATCTAGATGCTTAAAGTTTGCTCTGGTATGTTTATCTTAAAAATTTGAAGATTACGCTTTAGTTTTTTCAAATAACATTATATTGCTGCTAAATCTATGTCAATAGATAGAAATTTAAAAATACAACGTTAACCAGAGGAATGTTAAACATCAGAGTTACATCGCAATACAGGATAGTTTAAATACAGGAAAAAATGTTGCGTTAAATTACAACCTTAATATGTGAAATCATTTTGCGTCCGTTATGAACAGTTATTTAATAAATAACGTTTCTAACTTCCTTTACGAAATAAACCCACTTAAATGTTAACAAATGTTTCATAATTAGACTCACGATATCGGTTATGCTTTCAAAGATTTAGATATACTCAATTTAAAATGTATTTAATACATTTGAAATATAAGAATAAAAAATAGGAGGAGCGTTATACTCCTATAAATAATGAAGCTAAATTGGTAACATTACGCAAGAAAAGGAAATACGATAATTTACAACGGGTTATTGATATTTAAGTTATATGCAGACAACAAAATTTTAATAAAAAAAAATTATGGTTTAATTTTTTTTTTACGGAAGTATATCCATTTTTTTAGTAAACTTTATTTTTAACAATAAGACCAGATCGGTTACAGTTTTGTTATAATTTTGCATATCCTTTTTTATTCTTAGCGTACGCTTCTTTACCGTACGCCAAAAATAGTTTCATTATTTGCAAAATTTTATAAGATAATATTTTAAGATAACGATCTCAAAATTCTATTTTTGACACGTTTTGTTTCGTCCTACCGACTTCAATTTGGAGTGGAATATCATTCAAACAATCGCAAGCATATAATATTATATAAAATCGAAACAATGAAAAGGTTCTGGTATTATTTAAACCTATTGTAAAATAAAAGACTTGGCTAATAAAGTCCTTCATAAAAAATAACATATAAACGATTAATTGATTTTATTAAATTTGCATCGACACTGTTTTGAATTTAAATAACACTTCAGTCGAAACAATAATTTATTGTTTTGATTGGTTTAAAAATAAATACATACATTCTACCATTGTTAATTAATATAAGTTGTAAGTGAAAGAAATCCATAAAGTCAATAAGAAAGCTAGTAATAGATCAACATAAACGACTAGGCTCTTAAGAAGGCCGAAAGAAATCGCTTGAAAAACCTGAAGATGCCATGAATGGATGGAAAGTGAGCTGACGAGCGAGATATGGCAGTTTCTGTTCACACGATTGCATAGAAAACTTGTACGAGTATATGAATAAGGTTTCAAATGAGGATGCATTAAATAATATTATTGCCATTAATGTTGCCACGGTCAACTGAAAGGGTTCTGAGTTTTTACTTTATTCGAAGAAAAATAGTTGTGTTCCTTGTTTTTTAAATTATTTCATTATTTTCGAGATACAAAAATAAAATACAGTCAAATGAATTTATATAAAATAAAGATAGATAATATCTGTATTTAATTGATCCTTGTCGCGATATAGCTATATAAAATAATTGCTATATATAATAATAACAAATTTATTTTACTTATAACCAGATAATAAATAATTAAACTCTTATCCTAGAAACTAAACAATTAGCATATGAGGAAACATTTAAGAAATTTTACAGTTATCGTTTAATCATATAATAATTCAGTGCCTAGGTGACCGAGTATTGCCCGGTAATTTTATTAACAATATTTAAAAAATGCAATTTAAAAAAGTGTTGGTGACATGTGGGACTTGTCCGTCTGTTCTCTATTGATCTATTACAACTTTAGAAATGACACCAAAATTAATCTTTGCTTTATTTCTATTTTAGTAGTTTTTTAGTGCTTGAAAACAGGAAAAAAATACATTTTTATTTAAATTAAACCTAGCTAGATAAATGTATTGTCCTCGAAACCCCCTACATACTAAGTTTCATATAAATCGTTGGAGCCGTTTCCGAAATTCGATGGTTCATTTTAACAGTGGAGTGGACAGTTACTTTTCTTCCGTACGAAGACTGAAATGTTAAGATATATCTACAAGGTTATTATGACTAACATATTATGTTAGTCTTACATAAATGCAAAAATAAGAGAATAATCTTTATATCTCAAAATTTATGAGTTATCTAATTTAGATTATACGAACCTCTACAATACAAATTCTAGGTCTTTGTGCACATAAAAGGAGTAAAATAATTTTTACACTTAAAACCTTAAATTATTTGTTCTATTTTTTATGAACACTGTCAATATTCCTTAATGATATATAAATAAATTCACCTTGCTCCAGACCTAGAGGTTTCCTTTAGATCATATCCCACAGTATTAGACATCAACGCGATTCCGTGATCCCCATAAAGTATTATTAAAGTATATACCAAAAAAAGTTCAGAATTTATTAATAATAAAAAAATATCCACTTATTTATATTTACCTTAAATTGTTCTAGGTAAATCATTCATGTCGTAAAAATGTAATAAATATCCGTATCACTATTTCAGATAAATAGACTATACTTATGACAACTTTGACAGATTGCTGATCATTCGATTCTTATCTTTTAAAACTTATGTTTAGGCGAAATACCTTGCATAATACTTATCTCAATAATGTTTTATACAATACTATATCTTCTCATTCTTCGTTTCATTGTATTATAGTTCTTTCTTTGTATTATTATATTAAATGAACAAACCTTTATGATGCGATTTTGTAGTGATGGCAATTTCAACACGGGTACATTTCTCCAAGCTTTAAACAAATATAACAGAACATTGTTACTCAGAATGTTATTTCACTGGGGTGTGGTAATTCGTTATTGCTGTCACTAGTTCACTGTTCTAAAAATATACCAGATAAATTGTGAAGTGATGATATTACAGTGTGAAAAAACAAATTCACGGTTGGCTTATGGCGACGACGGTATGCCGCTAAAATGGGGCTGGTACAAGAGCGCTCGCGACAAGCGTGCGTTCTGTACAGCAAACCGACACGAATGGTAAAATAAAGGCAGTCAAAGAAAGTTCGACGTCACATACCACGCTAAAAGCCTTGCTCACCGATTTAATTGAAAGCTAATAACTCATGTTAGTCGTGTATCTAACTGTTGTTACGATAAGGCGTCATTGGTGTGTCCTTGATTTGAGAGCATTTGCTTCTACAGAAATCGCATATAGCGTTTACTATAGAAATAATGTTTTTGAAATATAGTCGTTCAATTTGTAACAGTTATAGGTTTAAACAAAACAACAATGAACCACATCTGAACATATTTTATTATAATAGCACAACAACACTAAAACTAAATTACTTAGTTATCACATCTTTACAATTTCTGTCCTTTTCACATTCGATATCCCATTTCAATAACGTTATCAAAGATATGATGACTTCCAATTCCAAAATATCACCCAAAAATACAGCCTTCTATAACATTCAAACGTCATGCATCGATATAGCTATATTTACAATAAACATCTATGTAACATCGATTTTATCAATAATCTTCTAAAATACATCAAGATTTAACAACAATTTCTATTTACTTAGGCTCTAAATTCTCAATCACTAAATTCTCAATTAACATAGAACTGTCTGTAATCTTAGTTATTTCTTTGATAATTGCACTACATGGGATTTGCACTAATACAGCCCTGTGGCACTAGTTAACCTAATTTTCCATACGTCAAAGTTTCCAATATCTATTTTGGCACTTAATTGTTTTTTTCAATCCCATTATCCTGCCACATTCAATAACTAGATAAAACAGTTTTGTCTATATTGGTATTTTCACTGACAACAAAACAGGCTTAATAATTAAATATATTTGTAAAAGGTATAAAATCATTTCAGGGTAAAATCGGCAATTATCAAAATAAATGCATCCAAAAAAGAAAATTAAGAGGAATATTAAATTTTCATCTTAAATGCTATTAATCTAAAAATTGATAAATCTCTAAACGACACTGCTAGGTTCTAATCAGATTAGATATAACAATACATACGGTACCTACGTACCTACTTAATATAATCTTTTGATTTGAATTATATTTAATTTTTTTTGTTCTCTGACGCCTATTGTTTTAAATAAAAAACTTGCTTAACAAAATTTTTATGAGGAAAGTATTTGTGTTAAGAACATTAAAACGGTTGAATTATTACTGTTTAACTGAGATATTTTTTAATTAAAATAAATAAGCTTTGTATTGCAATAAGTATTATTACAAGTCTTTATTTATGAAACTACATTTAGATCTCTACCTATTCCGCAAAAAATTTGAATAGTCATATTTTTCCATAATTATTGTATATATTTATTATATATATTGAAATCTTATTTATAACGTAACATTTTAAAATAAACATATATTTTTACAAATATACCTAAAGAAACTTACCTAAACTAGTTACGCATATAAAAAAAATATAGTTCTCTACATTAGAATGACACTTAAAATATATATTGGATTTGATTAATACACAAATAAAAATTATTCATTAGGTATGTAAAAATCTCACATCAAAAAAACAGAAATATCGAGTGAAGAATTTTTAAGTACTTACTTTTAAATGTACGCATACTATTTGAGTGATTTCAGATATTATTTAAATGAGAGCGCGTTACAAATTATACACCATAATTTTTCACATAAATCATTTTGGTAATTGGTTAATAAACAAAAACTTCCGTTTAGATCTTTTTGACTTTTTGACTGACATACAAACGCGTCTGCGCTATTTTTGATAATGTAATTTACTTCGGTGCGCTCTATCTTCCTTTTTTCATCTGAGGGTAAAACTAATTTACATTAAATAGAAATATTGTATAATAAGGAGTTAACTTTAAAAATACCGTTAATATTTTATTTAAAATATGATAAAATATTTATAAATGTCTTAGTTTAAAAACCATTTGTAGCTTCAAAATTTTTGCACCATTAAATAATAAAATATAACATTACTTAAATTATTTTAAATATAAACATAACATCCAAAATACAATAACGCTAACATATGTGTGGATTATGTTGTGACAGTCAGTCCAAATACATTATATAAATTGATTAATGTATATGTATTTATAAGAGTACCTAGCACCTATACTGTTTTATTTTCAAAATTTAAGTCACTTCTGTTATGTAAATTCTGCTAGACCTGTTATACACGAACAGCTTGAAGCAGTCAGGTTGGACTGTTTCAAGCTGTAACTGCACAGTGAACTACAGACTTTTATGTACGTTCATAAACGAACCGCTCGAGCAGTTGCAATTGCTTCGGGCGGTAGGCAGCACGGTTTTCAATGGCAGCTCAAAGCTGTTGACTGACTGCAAAAGCAGTACGTGTATGTTTACCACTGGTTAACCGACCGAGTAGTCCATATATGGCTGGTCTTACACGGTTTGAACACTAAGTCCATAACGCATTAAAACCCGTTTTCATATAAATTATTAATTTGAAGAGGCTTCAACATTTTGTACCCCTATTGTAAAGTGTTCATAGAGGACATTGAAGAACAATTATTAAATTGGACGTAAATACTAGTAACAAGTGCAAATAATTTGAGCAATGCACTATACTAAATTATAGTAAAGGTAAGAGTAAAGAATTCAGCAGTCATGTGAATTTTTAAACACAATCAGTAAAATATTAAGAAACCGGTGTCGAGAATTTGCTTAGTAAATTTTATTCCGTCTAACATGTTTTTCGATCGTCTTAATATTATACTTAGCTCTAGAATTAAGATATAGCCATAGTGAACAAAATATGTGATAGTATATAATTTTTACTTCACGAGATCACCGATTCGTTATTTATTTCATTTGTAGCGTTAACAAAATAAATAAATGTTTATGTGGTTGAAAAACTAGAAATCAATCAATTCTCTTTGCTCTCAATTGCTTTGACAGGTGTGTTTGTAAATTTATGGGCTTATTTTTTTTTATTTTGTCATTAAATTTTGAAAATATATATACATATTTATGCTTCATGGCTTTCACTTCAGAGATTAATTTTTTATATAAAGAAATTAACTTGGAGATAAACCATCAGAATTTGTGCAGCCTAGGTTTATTATGATAATTTGAATGTACCCGCCGTCCGAACGCAAAATAAACTTTTTTTTATATTTCAATTGTGAATTGTTGCCATTCTACTTCCCCTAAATTACACAATTATAAATAAACAAATATATACCGGACACTTACACACACGGTCGTCCGTCTTCAAAGTAAGTAACTCAATACTTGTGTTATGGGTGACAGACATGAGACAACTGGTATATAATTTTAATACGTAGGTATATAATTTTAAATACATACTTTAATACTAATATACATATACCCAGGCTCAAAGAACCAACAAATTATTTTTATTTAATGAATGATTTCGAACCCACAACACATAACGTTATATTATGAAAAGGGGTTATTCATTTTTTTTCCAAAAATAATAAAAAAAAATCACTTAAATTTTTTAATAGGTATACTATTTAATAATCTTGTTTAAACACACAACGTATGAGTCTAAATCAAAATTATGTTAAGGGATAGATTTATATTTATTTTCTTTATTAATATTGAATTTGGTTTTTGTAACCACATTGGAAATTATAAAAACATAATGCTTTACGTACACGTACGAACGACAACGTTACACATTTTACGCCGTTTGAAGAGTTAATTTGGTGGAAAGATCGTAATTTAGTTCAGTCCAACTTCACAAAAATAATATTTATATTTATATATAACACCATCAATAGGTGTATAGTAAATACAAATTTATAAGACTTCTTTTATATCAGAATGAAACAAGTAAACACAAATTTCTTTTTATTTTTTACCCTACCAAATAGAAGAATTTTTAGAAATAATGTTTTTTGAATATAAAAAAAGTTATCTATTCTCTAAGATCTATATAAAACGATTTTATACTATTTGTTACTACCCTGTAATTAAGAATTTTCTCTCGACCTCAATGAAATTATTATTATTATTGACAGAATAGGTAGAGATAATATAATTAAACGACGGTTTAATTGATTTTATCAATTAAAAATTAAATTTTATAAATTGACTTTTAATGAGATTTCAATCATCTCAAAATTTTATCGAAAATGTTGAAAATATTATAATATTGTCTATGAAAAATATTTTCAGTATTTATTAGCACCACTAAGCATCATAAAAGAACTTAAAAATAATAAAAAAGACAAACTTTTACAGGTTATGTTGTAAATTATAATACAAGGAATATAAAATATTTCACGCTTGATTGTAGTTCTACTAAAGGTATGTATATATAGATGTATAGATAGATATATTTATTGAATCAATTCCTTAGTCATAGTACTGAGCAAATTATATTTAATGAAGAATATATTACTTTCTACTATTTTATCAACATATACCTATATAGAAGTAGAAATGAATAAAAAACAACAATCATAAACAAGATGAATTGCACTAGATTGTCATATAAATATTATTTCAACTACAAACATTTTTTTAAGGTACAGTTACTATAGGAATCTAAGTATTTTAATATAAGGAAACGCACTCTTTGAAAATTTTTGCAAGAGTGTCTGACTCTGTTAGAAAGAAAAATGTGATGATGAAAAATGGTCACATACATTCGAAAATGTTTAAAAAAGGTTCTCGTATAGTTGTAAACTTTTAAGCTCTTCTATCTTTGTTTATCGATTCTGACTTCGATTTTGTTTGATTAGTAAATTTTTCTTGTTTAGCAATGTTTGCAGATGATGTAGGTTCAGATAAATTTACACTCGATGGTGACGTTTTATTGGATTTACTTGTAGAACTAGCAATAACTAATTCAGTTTGTGTTTGAGTTTTAGCTGTGATTGCTGGTGTAGTTGATGTCAATGTTGAACCTATTTTCGTTTTAGAAGTTGAAACAATATACGGAGGGAGAGTTGTACTCACTGTAACATCTGTAACTTTAATTAATGGACCCGGTATAATAGATTGAGAAGGCTGCGACGAATGAAACTTAATATCTGGTTTTCCGACTACAGGACTAGTTATTTGGGAACTAGTATCTAAGTGCTTCATCGATTTCGTTTTTAATTCTTTACCATCCATTGTAGAAGTTTGAGCTGGTGTATCAAAAGATTTGTTTGCGGATTTATGAGTATCGGTAGACAAAACAATTGATGTAGTTTTCAAATTTGCTGCTTCTGGAGGTGATTTTATATTTGATGATGAAGCAAAGTCTTTATTCGGTTTAAATTTGGACGTAGTTGTAGTTAGACCTGTTGTGTACACGCTGTTGGATGGATGTACTGTTGATGGTAATGTTGATAGTGTGTTTGCACTAGGAAGTTTTGATTCTTTATCAGATTGCATATGAAACGTCTTAACTTGTTCTTTTACCACATTGTTTGTATCAACCTTTGAACCTATAGTACCTAAGTCATTAGTATCATCTATTGAAGATTTCTTTTGACGTTGTAATTTTTTTGAACTGATACCTGAACATTTTAATAAATCTGAATTATCCCTTATATCATCAAGATTCGGCTTTGTTAATTTTTTATTTATTTTATGGATATCGTCTTGGTTTTGTATTTCTACTGCGTCTCGGGAAATAATTGAATTGTTTTTATTCTCCATAATATTACGTTTTTCTTGCGATTTTGGCACAAGAGTAGAATTTTCAAGGTTTTTACTACTTACACTAAATTTTGATGTTTCAATAGGTCGTTTAATATTTTCGGCACTCGAAATATTTGAATTAGTTACTACACCTGTGGTAGTTTGTACCTTTAAAGTTTTAGACTCATCCTTTATTGACGTACCTACTGATGGTAAAGTAACAAAACTAGGCATATCATTTGACTTATGACTGAGTTTTATATCTCCGTAGAGTGTATTGGGAGTATCTTCCATAGAATGTGTAGTTGTAGATTTACTTTTTACGTATCCTATTTCCGAATTTAATATTTCAGAATTAAATAATGGAGGAGGATGCATTTTTTCTTTACCAATTCTCTTTTCTGTTGTTTCAGTTATATTATTTAATGTAACAGATGATGTGTTTGGTAAATTGCTAGCCTTCATTTCAACATTATTCATAGCTCCAGCTTTAACTATACTACCCTCTATTGTTGACAATATTGGCACCGGAGTTACCTGTATAGGTTCCATTACTTTTGTTTTACAATCTGTATGAATTTTTGCAGTCGTGAAAATTAATGGACTTGGAGTGCATCCATTAGATCTACTGGACTCTATTTCGATAAGAACTGAATTTTTGGCTTTATTTAACCCAGTAGGAATATCATAAGTACTGAATACATTTGTATTCATGTGATTATGAATGGGAGCAGATCCACTAATATATGCTGTAGATGTTGAGGCTTCTTTCGTAATCATGTTGCTGGTTGGAATGACATTTATTGGTGCAGGGGAGACCATTGTTGTCAATGCAGAGGATACTATAATGTCTGTGACTTTGTTTTCTTTTTCATTTATTGATTCAGTCTTAGATTTATTTAATAAATATTTGGCACTTCTATTAGCGATTTCAATTTTTTCTTTATCGGTTTGAAGTAGTGGCTCTATTATACCATCATCTGATTCGTGGCTGAAGTTTGGAACTTTCCGTTTGATAGAATTTTTTTTCATCTTGCTAAAACTGGTCAGAGATTTCTTTGATTCACTGTCTATTCCACTCGTGATAGAAGTTGTATCAGCACCGTCGTGAGATGTCTGTAATATTTTTATTGTATTCGTATAAAATAAATATTAATAAAATATTAGTTTCTGTAATTTTTAATATTCGTTATCAACGATTCGTTACAACAGCGAACAAGTAACCCTAAAGCAGTTTGTCTTTATATTTAATTTAATATGCTACTCACCTTCCGCATCGCAATAAGCGGATGAGTATGTGGGGGTCAAGCGCCCCGTTCCCGTAAGACATGACGGCCGTGCAGCAAGAGTACAGGTGGAGAAAGCTCCGTTTCGGTTCGCAAAGCAGTACCGCAGACCGCCGCTGATGCCGGGCCCCACTCTTCTGTAGGACGAGCCAACACACGAGCTTTCTGCAAATTGCGAAATAACATTACTATCACTTAAGTACAATGATAAATACCTTAAATGATTTAAAAAAACCCCAGACACTTATTACAATTATTAGTTTTAATAATGCATGCCACCATTTTCAATAACAAGTAAATATCTTAAAGTCTAAATGTCTTTTGATTAAAAAAACTCACTCAAATCTATCCATCCGTTTTGCGGTAGACACTCAAACATACAGTTAGTAGCATCTTAGATAAAGATATTTTATTCCAGACGAGGGTTAAAAATAATAAAAACGGTTTCACAATGATTTCCAGTTGCAAACTTCACAAAATAAGATGTGGAATCTCACCGAATATGAGAGCCCCGTGAAATACATTCACTATGATAAAAGTATATTGTACATAGTATGTATTATTTACCAAAATTGCAAACGGGAATGACATTATCGTTAGGCGTATATAATTTTGTTTCATGGGTTGATGTTATTTTAACAATCAATTACGATATTACTGGGCATTAAAGGACTTTATACTATCCTTATCATTCGAATACTCACTACTGACAAAATACGCGCTGAATATCATCTATATGTCATCTATAGAGGAGAATGTTAGATACGATAAACAAGTTATAATATCTATTGGTGAAGAGAAAGTAAAAACAATCAAGGCATAGCATGCGTTCCATTTGAGATGGTAAGAAATTATGTATATTTAATTTAAATAACCTAACATATACATAACAAAAAGGTTTAGATACATCAGTATCTAAAATGCAACTAGTTCCTATTGTGTTCAAATTCAAATTAGTGAAAATTAAGGGTAGAAAATATGCTTATACGTAAAGTATATTACAAAATTGAAGAGTATTTGGATAATAAAAATGCCTGGATTTGAATATCCTTTCAGCTTCATACAGAACTGCGGTATAAAAATGTAAAGTTAAAATGCTTAAAAGATTAGCTACCGAGTTTCTTGCTAGTTCTTCTCGGTAAGAGCAACATTCCGAACCAGTTGTAGCTTCATTAATCATATTTATACTTTACAATTCAAAAGTGCTTGAAAGAGCATATTAGATTAAAGATTTTTTTTATATGATTTGATTGCCTGATTTTTTATTTGCTACTTTCAAAATTTAACTCCTAGAATAAAATTTCAAAATTTACGTCAGATATAATATAAAGGTGGAAACTTTTTCCAATTTTACAGATTTTTTTTCAAGATCATTGCAAATTATTTTATTATATTATAACAACATTTTAATGGGGGCCCGTAGATTGCTTACCTAAACAGTTTTCAGATTTCAAAATGAGCCGCTCTATTTAACATCAATTTACCAAAGTACGGTACATGCAGTGTTGCCTAACATTGTGTTTGAAATACTTATTGCCCACTACATAATAACACGATAAAAACGTTTAAAGTTATTATAATAGACACAAATATTTTAAATTATTAATACATTAGTTGCAAATGTAACGTTCAATTAGCACCTGATTTTAAACGATAGTGCAATCTGGAATCGCACGCCTTGTGGTATCCGGCTGAATAGAATAGTAACACCCTCATTTCTTACCGAGGTGTCGTAAAAGGCGACTAAGGTAAGTCGACCCGTCGTATGGTATCCGGCTGAGTAGAATAAACCAACCTCATTTCTTACCGAGGTGTCGTAAAAGGCGACTAAGGTAAGTTGCCCTACCGTGTGGTATCCGGTTTAGGAGAATAGTCCACCCTCCTTCTTACCAAGGTGTCATTAAACACGACTAAGGTAAGTTGACGTCAGGCAGCCGGCCGGTCGTGAAAACACAGCCAAATCATGTGACACCATGTTTATAACATGTGCCGACCCCACTTAGAGTGGGATAAGGGCAGGAAAATGATGAATGCAATCTAGAATCGAGCACCTAGTACACTGAATTGAAAAAGTACGTTCATTCTAAGAATTTAAGTTCCGACAGTACTGTAATAACAAACTTCCGTATATCTCTAATATTTAAATGAGTTAATCTTCTATATTTATTATATATGTATATTTTCCGAATTTTAACAGCTCAAACGACTTCATGAAATTCGTCACGTAGGGGGTTTTAGGGGGGGGAAAATCGAACAAGTTAAGTTTTATTTATTAAAAATGTGGTTTTATCCCTGTTTTCAGGCATTTAAAAAAACTGCTATAATAGAAAAACATTAAAAAGCTTAAATTTGCTGTCATTTGTAAAGTTATAATAGCGCAATGGTAAACGGATAGGCTAAATATGTGAAAATACCCGGGTTCATATCAGGTCTTTTTTTAAATTGTATTTTTTATATCTTTTAAATTAACCGAATTTAAAATGTACCGAGCAAGAACCGGTCACCCAGGTACTCTAAATTAAATGTCAAAGCATAGGTGTTCAACAGGCAATACACTACTAAAACCATCGACTAATTGCCATTAAGATCATTTGAACTACTTCGCTACTTTCTTCTATTTTCACTTTAGATATTCTGGCGTATACATACAAGAAGCGACAAAATTTTGAAGCACTCGTAAATAATATAAAAAAAGTCTATCTGGAAATAATGTTTTTTTTACCTCCATAATAGTGAGTTCATCGGGCCCGCTACAGATCTGGTCGATAGCCATTAATACGACAACGATTATCGGCAACACACCCAGCGTCCAACCAACGGCATCTGCCCACATTGGATATACATACTGGCCGTATGACACTGGCTTGTATTTAATCCAGTTAAAAATCAATATAAACTGTAAAAATGTTGAATTAATACATTAAAAACAATTTAAAGGCGAAACGATATAATTGTGTAATTTAAATTAATAATTAAGAAAATGATATTATTTATTAAGAATATAAAAAGTATCTTTATAACGTATTTGATCTAAGCCATAGACTTTATAGCCATAGCCAAAAAGATTTTTTTTTCTTATTCAGGACCAAATCTAGTTTCAATCCTCCGACTCGAATATCAATAAAGGCCAGAGTCGGGAACAGCTAAAATTCTTGTAATGGCGCCATGCGCTTCGTTCTCATCCATTAAGGCCGTTTATTAAAATTTAAATCTAATATCCATAATAATTCAGAATATTAATAAAGGGACAAGTATAACCTAATAAAAAAAATATTAAATACCACTAATGCAGATGGTGTGATAACTCGCCACATAGCACTCCAAAATACGACCCACAGCTTTGACTGTTTTCCAATCATTGATTGTATATCCCGACAAAACTTCTCCGCACCATATATCCAGGCAATCAAAATACATTCTCCGATAGCAATAATCAGTACTGACCAATTGGCGGCATATTTGTCCATAAGTTGTAACCAATACATCCCGCTCTGATAAAAATAGGCAATTTAAATAGGTAGTTATTGCGGCATATTACATTAAGTATGTCAATAAAACTTACATTTGTCGTAAAGATCAAACCACCCAAGTATCCAAAAATTGCAACCGTCAAAACTACCCAAACTTTCTTCTGCCGGAAATTAGGGAATCGATCCAGTATTGCTGTTGTGACTGTCTCCATGAGTGCAAACTTAAAATTGAAAGATTTTTATTACAATTTCAATTCTCACATTTATATTTCATAAACTTTGACATAAAAAATATATTGCACCTGAGAGTCGAGCCCCAACGTTAAAAGCATGACGAAAAAGAGAATTGACCATAGTGGCGAAACTGGTAATCTAGTCACTACCTCGGGATAAACTATGAAAGCAAGGCCCGCTCCTTGGTCAACCACTCTGTCAACGCTCACTTCCAGCTCATGAGCAAGGAATCCTATTACAGAGAAGATTACCAAACCAGCGAAAAATGATGTTGCAATGTTTGATACAGCCACGATAAGTGAATCACTGAAAAAGAAAATCAATTACATTTGAAATCCAAGTACATATTAGTCAAAAGTGGTATAATGAAAATATGAGTAGTAAGAGAAAATTACAGGCGATTTAAAATTAGTCGATATCTAGGCTAATTTCTTTACATTTTACAAAATTTTTATACATATATTTCAAAATTATTATCTAATAACGTTATATTTATAAGCGGTAAAAACAAGAATGTCGCTAACAGATCTCTTGTTAAGAAGTCTACTACTACAAGCTTTTTTAAACTTACATGTAACAGTTGTTGGAGAACTTATTGTAAGAAGAAAGTGTAATAAGACCTCCCCACGCTGGGCTTAAAGCAAAAAATATTTGTACCGCCGCGTCACCCCATACCTTTGAGAAAAGTTCATAGTTACAAACAATAAAAAGGAGAAAGTCAGAAACACTTAAAATTGTATTATTTCAATAAATGAAACTGAATAGAGTACAAATTTGAACATTTTAATCACTTTTCGCCATAGGACTTACCTGAGCGTTAGCAAGTTGGCTGAAGTCTGGTGTTAGATAAAACAGAATTCCAGTGGAAGCGCCAGGCAAAGTTACTCCTCGAAAAAATAAAATCACCAACACCACATATGGAAATAAGGCCGTAAAATACACCACCTGGAAAAAAGAGTAAAATACGCAATATTTCTGGAAGTACAAAGAAGCACACTACGGTTTAAAGAAATATGGTAGCAATCTAGAATCACTAACTCACTTTTTAACTTTAAACAAGAGCTAATCAAATTGTAAAGTAATATAAAGCAAACATAAGAATCGTTAATTTTAATAATTGAAATCTATATGGTTTTTGCGAATCAAAACGAACCTTTCCAGATGACTGTACACCTTTGCATAAGCACAGAAATACGATAAGCCAGGCAGCAAATAGACACGCAGCCATACCCCAGCGAATTTGACCAGTTTCTTCAATTCCTGCTGATAGTCCAAGTACTTGGTTCCTAAAACAAGGATGCATTAATTATTAACAATTAAAATACTTAATAAAACTTCAGTTGAATGAATTCAATGAGTGAAGCTTTGTTAGTCTTTTATGGTGAATGGGTTAAAAATTAGCAAAAACCTATGAAACCATAAAAAAATAAAAACCCACGTAAAGTATTCTTCTGCCGGCGGTTTGCGTACTGCTTTTTCTGCTAGATCAGCTATATTGTGGAGAGCAACGTAACTTTGATTCAGACATTGGCGCAAGTAATAGGTGCCGTTTTTTGCCTCGCAACTATCCGCCTCTTCGTAGGAGTAACAATCTAAACATAAAATATACATGTAACATTAATTTTAATATCAAGTAATAAATCCTATTATCACATAATCGATTAATGTACTTTTCTCAAATTATCTTAGTCATCAATATAAATAATAAAAATTGTTTTTTAAATTAAATAGGCATCAATTTTTATTAAATATTTTTAAAAGTCAACATCTAATGGGTATCTTTGAACGAACTATTCTTGTATATGAATTTCTGAAACAGCTTGAACGATATTCATTTTAGAAAATTGCTGCTACAATGTTTTTTAAAATAGAAAGTTTAATTCAAATAGCTCAGGCGGGTAACCGGGAGGTCACAAAATCTCAATACCCCGGTTCGAGTCCAAATATCCTCAATCCAATTATTTTTTCCTTTTTTTTTTACTTTTCCCTTTCATATCTTCTAAAAGAAATACCAAACAACGCTCGATCGTCCAGATATTGAATAATCAAGAAATCGATAATATTATAATCCATGAAAATCGATACACCAGATTTCCATAAGATGCATGTAGGTATGTCATTTATAATTATGCGTTTATAATTAGGCGTTATATTGTAGAGTTCAAAAATATATTATAATATTAAAGCAAAAAAAAATACTTACTCTAGTTAATTATATGTTTGCACATAAAGTACATATTATACGAATACAAATTACACAAAAACCGCGCTTAGAGCATTACCTTTAGGGCAAACTTTAAAGTTTAACAAAAGATTCATAATCAAGATATAAACATACTATCACAGAATTTGTGCCACAATATAATAAATACAATTCAGAGGTGGGTTACACATATTATAAATATAGTATACATAAATATTAGAATTTTTTATTGATATAAATAAATATTTGAAATTTACACAGCATTAATAACTAAATGAGACTAACTAAAACCAAAATAAATGATAAATCATAAGGCGTATTTCACAAAAGTTTCTTGCAATTTTTATGTTTCATATATCATTTTATGAGCACTTTTTATATATTTTCTTAAGATAGCCGAAAATAACCTAATGACATTTAAAATCAAAAAATTTAAATTCCGCTTTAGGCATCAATGTAGAGACTTACATTTAGTACTCCAATCAGCATCGCAGTTCTGCCAAGGCAGTTGATAAAAGATGCTCCCAAATGACACGACCATATAGTATATCGTCCAGGCTATGATAAGGTTGTAGTACAGCATAACGATACTTGAAACTATGACCATGCCGTAACCGAGCCCTCGGAAAAGCGGACAAAATCGGTTGTACACAGCGACAGGGCCCAGAGCAGCATATTGACCGAATGACAGTTCCATGAACATCAGGGGAAGTCCCGCAATAATTAGCATTATCGTAAAAGGAATCAGAAACGCACCTGCAATTATTGTAGTTGTGTCAATCAAATCGATCATCTTTATATTTATGAAAATAAGCGATGATAAAAAAATTACATGTCCTGTAGCTCAATGTGGCATTGCAACAATTGAAGTTGAAATTAATATATTACTTAAGTGATTAAAACCAGACCTACATTCAAAAATAAACCAAATAAATGATATATGATCAAATATATTGTTTGTCTCAACAAGACTGTTTTGTATTATTTGATTCTTTCGTAAGGTACAACACTAAAAATCACAAAATATATTTTAAATCCTACTTGGTAGTTCTTAACGATGTTATTACGTAACGTTTTATTCAGCCATATTAATATAAAACATTTTCATTTCTCCTAGACAGAGAATTTAACTCGTATCAGTGAATGATTAGCGTCAGCTCGCTAAAGTTGTTCATTATGTCTATAGCGGAACTCAAGGACTACTTCAACAGCCACTTGTTATGAACAGTCACAAAACAGTGAAGATATCTTGGTAGATAAAAGTTTAATGTTTATGCTTTCAAACGAAAATTCACATCTTTATGAAATCGCCAATTTAAGCTAACCTTTACAAAGAGAAACGTTACTACTAATAAGCTTATTTTATTTTATATTAAGCTAACTATTAAGCTCTATATTTTGTAAAGTATAACCTCAGGCGTCAAAAATTTAAAAAGTACAAATCAGTTTTTACGTTAATTTTATAAAGATAAACGCCTCTATTAGTGACTTTTAAGGGTTTGGGAGATTTAATTCACCACGCTGCTTCAATTATAAGTTGCAGATTACAATTATCCTAGAAATTTTCTAGTGATATGTAGTACGTACCTCCTCCATTGTTATAACAGAGATATGGAAATCGCCAGACGTTTCCTAACCCGACACTATATCCTAACAGAGATAGAAGAAAATCGAAACGTCCTGTCCAATTTCCACGTTCAGGTTCCGAGTCCTCTACCGTTGACTCTCTTCCTTGTTCTTCTCTGCACTGGTACAAAACAATACAAATAATATTTACTTATTAAAAATATATAAAATTAAAGTAATCACAGGAAAAATCTCTTCTAGCTTTCTATAGTAATCGACAAGAGCACCTTTTGTGTGTAAATATATATATATATATATTTTTTTAGAAAATAATGCGTATGGAAAAAACCTATGAGAATAAAAATACATATTATTTCAGTTACATAATCCGATACTAAGACTAGGATAATCAACTTATTTAGCTAAATACTCACATCTATATCCATGGTGGAAATGTTTTTAGTCACCGCGGGTATAGGTGTTTTAGATTTTTTATCCGGCTTCATAGTGTTGTTAAGGTGGACAGTTATTTCATTAAAATTTTAAGCATGTTGTCGAGAACCTCTTCGAAACCAATCTTACGAAAGGCACAGAGCACCTACTGCTATACATTACATTATACTCTCCGGGCTCACGATAAACGAGGGCGAACGCGATTAATGTACAGCGTCATTTAAGATATAAGAAATACATAATCACATGTGAATTTATTAATGTCATGGAAATGCAATGGGAAACAATAAATATCGTGGCCGAATCAAAGGTACATTAAATTGAAAAATACGAAACGCAGGAACGCGCAGATGTCAAGTTTCGCATCGACCGAACTCTGAATGAACATCTAGGTCAATATCAAGCCTCCGCTTCCACCGCGCCCTCTTCACCGCCCCCGAGGGACGTTCTCTCCCAGACGAAAATCGTATGGAAATGTCCTGCTACGATGGGTCCAAAGTCTAAGTAGTCAATATATTGCAATAAATACAAGCAACAATGAACATTTTAAATGTATCACATTTTAACTGGGTAGTCAATAGGAAATACTTGTATATAAGTAAAAGAAATAAGTAGATATAAATTAATAATAAATTTCTAATGCGAAATATTCTTTTGATTTTTGCCATAAATTTACTTAATCTTACAGTTTTTTATATTTTATAAAATAATAATAAATTTAAATTGGTTACTTATAAATATAAAAATAATAATTAATTTATTGCGTCATCTATATTATTTTTAATTAAACTAATTTATTTATTCTTTTGGATATAGAAAAGCATATACATATATTATACTACTATTAATAATTTTAATATGCCTGTTATATCATGTGAAAACTGGAGAAAAGTATTTTATTGATTTTCGCATTATTTGCATAGGCGGGAATTAAATAAGGGCGCAGGCAGAGGCGGGCGGTTGCCTACCGTGTAGGTCGGCGAAACTGGAACGGTGTATTGATTTCAATATTGCGCGCCTCCTTGCCCTGATCCCTAGGTCATACACCCTAGTTGTATAGTAAAGCTGCAAGTAAGTAATAATATAAACACATAATTGAGGTGTCCAGTAACGATACATCGATACTTCCATAATATGTTATAAATGTTGTCAGTCTGTCTGTTACGCTTTCATGGCAAACTATAACATACAATGTACGTTCATGTTAGTAAAAATTTTACTAATGCTGGGCGTAATTTGTAAGTTAGGTAACTAAAGTCATATGTCGTAATATGAGGGCACAAATTCTTCCAAAAATAATACCTGTTAGATAAAAACAGTTCCCCGTCGCGTCCTTCTGTCTTAATAGATCCTTAATAGTCCTTCTAACTTAATAGATTTTCATGCGGTTTTCGCAAATACACAATGTTACACATGAAGAACTTTGTGGTGTTTGGTCGATTATCGCGAACTCGTTAAAATATGACGATAATTGTAGAAAATAACGGAAAAGTCAAGCCACCACGACGACTGATTGTTAAAATCGTAGCACAGTCTGCTTGCTTTGCCGTTTTTCTAATTTACCTCTATAAATATATTCTCTTTGGAATTAACGCAGTAAGTGCAAAATTAGTTTAGCGTAACTGGCAATGGCAAATTCGCGACAGGGATAGCAGGAGCTTCATTCTAAAGTTTGTATCGGACATAAAGGGAAAGAAAGAAATGGAGGAACGGGCAAGAAAGGCCTAGAAATAGACACCGTCTACGATGAAGCAATACCGAAAGGTGATCCTACCGTAGAAGGAGAAGGAAATAAGGAAAGGTTTTAATCGGAGTCTGACACTCCCCTGGGGAGTGAAAATAAAACTTTACAAGAAAATTAAAATAATTTTATTTTATGAAATTCACCTAAAGTATGGTGATGTAAAAATTATATAAAAAAGCCACTTATCAATAATATTTTGGACCCATGTCGAAATACAATTTGCACTTACATACTAATCATATTTATTGATCATTTCCACAACAATTGGAAGACATGTTAAATGAAATGCACAGTACACAAATGCACAATAGAACAATAACAATCTAGTTTGATGAGCCATTATCCCACAGACATCTAAAACATCGCATATCCAAATTTAGTGTTATAATATACTAACTAAATACATAAAAAATAAAAAAATGGAAAAGTATTTATGCAACTTCAAAGAGTAACTTTGAGTTTGCCAACCTTGTGTTGTCCCACTATTGCAGCCCATGAACGATTTAAGTATATTTTTTTTTTCATTTCTAATATAATTACAGATTCTTGTCAATTAGAATGTAAAAACTTTTCTAAGAAAGCAAATAACGAAAAAATATCATATATTATTAGAATATTTTTGAAAATAATATTAAATATTAAATCCATGCTATGATAACAATTCATAAGCGTTCAAATTGTATTAATAACAAACAGGTAAAAACATTTTATAATTCAATTTTTATAGTAAATCCATTTTATAGTAATTTTGCGCGCGATAAAAAACAAGTACAAACAATTTTCCGATTTGATGCGATTTGTTGATTTCCGATTTACTTCTTTGCGAGCATTGTTTTGATTAGGGATTCCAATTTCCTCGTATCGGCTGCAAACTTTCGGATACCATCGGATAGTTTGTCGGTAGCCATCTGGTCTTCATTCAAGTGCCAACGGAATTGTGCTTCAGTTAAAGATATCTTCTCAATATCGCTTTGAGCGGCAATTTTTGGATCCAAGGCCTGGTTTAAACAAATATTATATAAAAGTAATAATAAAATTATTTTGCTGTAATCCGCGATGAAGTAAAATAGAATATATATAATGCTAAATGTAGAGTGGACAAACCGTTTTCATACCTGATACATGCAGGATTCGTAAATACATGCACAAACAAAAGTAATAATAAAATTATTTTGCTATAATCCGCGATGAATTTCATCGCGGATTATAGCAAAATAATTTTATTATTACTTTTGTATTATGGATCTCCGCAAAGTAACGCCTAATTCTATAAATTACATGCACAATTCCAACACGGCCACCACAATTCATAGCACTACACACGTTCACTATCACAAACACAACAATCGTTTCGCCCCGCAACCGAAGCATCATTATAAATTATTCAAATATTAAATATTACATTACATTTAAAAGAATACATACATGAACCATATACGTTGAAACTGTCATACATTCATGCTTTTTTATAAGAAATTGGCTTTATTGAAATTAGTTATTCATTACTTACTAACAAAAAAACTGTCTTACAAAATTTAAAGAAATAGGCGTTAGTTAGTAAAAAAAGGAATTCAAGAGCATGTTTCATTGCTGGCTGCAGCTTTTATTGCAAAGGGCCTACTCTTTTCTCATAAAGAATAATATTGCCCAATCCGATGTCAAATGTATAAGAATAGGAAATGTAACTTTATTATTCGGATGGGGCGATTTAGACCTTAAAATCGTCTCAGTTTAATGCAAACTGTATTATAAACATTTCTAGACATATTAGTTTAATTATGACGCTTAAGCTTAAGCACGTGATATATTTTAATACGTAAATATCAATGGTACTCTTTATATGTTGTTGCAATATCCCGCCTCATTTAAACAGCGTCATCAAACAATAATGTCGGGGAAAAATCATCACCCACCTTTTTCAGAGGTTGTTCGCTGTTAGCAAGTTCCTGTAACAGCTTTGGGCTTATAGTTAATAAATCACATCCAGCTAGCTCACGAATCTCGCCCGTGTTCCGGAAAGATGCACCCATAACTTGGGTCTTATATCCGAACTTCTTGTAGTAATTGAATACGCGGGTCACTGACAGCACACCTGGGTCGTCTTTTGCCTCGTACGTATTCTTAGTATGCTCGACATACCTAAAGATCGTTTTAACTTTAGGTATTTAAATAGATGAATTAAACTTTCGCGATTCATACTGATTATTATATAAACATACGGGTTACATCGCGTTATAATCGAACTACCTTTGTATAAGGTTCCAAGTTTCGACACCGTGGTCACGAACTGACTAGTCAGTTCGTCACCACTGTAATTCGATATTAACGCGATGTGACCCGTATGATTATATAATAATTAGATGATTTAAGAAAGGCGAAATTATACTTCTTGGCACTCTCCAAATTTTATTTATTTATTTATTCTTTTTATATACATATTTAGAAAAGAGAAAGAAAAAAAAAACACATGTATAAAGGCGGACTTATCCCTTAAAGGGATCTCTTCCAGTCAACCTTTGAGAGAAAAAGAAAAAGTTTATATAAATTGAACTATTTAATCTATTAAATAATTTTAGTAAAATAAATAGATGAAAAGATATAATTACTTAAGATAAATATTGTCTAATCTGTAACTTAAATACTGAAAGTGAAAGAGATTTGCAAATTAATACTGATGATTTTAGAAAAGGTTACATAGGAAATTGGATTTTAAGTGACTTTTCACGGTTTTTGTTTAAACGAAACCTTTACAAGGCCCTTCGTCGACTATCCTAAATGCCATATGTCTAGTCCAGTGTTTCCCAACGTTGGGTCCGTGTCCCACAGGAGGGTAATTTGATTGTTACGGAGAGGTAATTTGGAAATTGGACTCGCTATTAATTTAACCCTTTCGCTCCTAATATAAAACCTCTGTGCAGCAAGCATCAAGCGCAAGGATGTCACTTAATTAAAATAATAATAACTTTTTATATGGAAGTTATGTATGTTACAAAGGTAGGCAGGAGAATTTAAGAAATGCTAAAATTGGACAAGGTACAAATCTTTGTTACTTTCATAGTACTCGGACTTTCATATTTTTCAATATCAAAACAATGATATAAGATTATCTTAATTAAATAGTACACATAACATCAACATTCATAAACAAATAGGAAATATTTTTTACTGTGATAAAGTCAGCTTGTGTACATATTTTCATTAACATATCTTATCTAACATCAGTACTGGTAGAAGTCAAAAACATTCTTTGATATTTTCTTGTAAGATAAAGTTATTTTGCTATAATCTGCAAGGAAACAATTTACGATAAAAATACTGATTTACCAATATCAACTATACTTAGAACCATAATTGCTCTTAATTAATTGTAATTATAATTGGTGTTACGATTCCAATCAGAATTATGTAAAAGCTATGTTTGTAATAATATATTATTACAAACATAGCTTTTACATAATTAACATATTTATACAGTAGCAAATATTTTGTTTTTAAATATTTAGAAAGTTTGTGTATCAAAAAATACTTACCAGTCTAAAATTCTTCCCACAAATGGAGAAATTAGTGTCACATTGGCCTCAGCACATGCAATAGCTTGATATAAGGAGAATAGCAGAGTCAAATTACAATGAATGCCATGTTTCTTTTCAAGCTCCCTACAAACAAAACAACATTATAAAAGAAATAAAATTATAACATATAATTCTATACTAAAAATACAAACTTCGCAGCTTGAATTCCTTCCCAAGTTGAGGCCAACTTGATTAAAATTCTCTCCTTCTTGATACCATGCTCAGCAAACATTGTTATGAACTTTAAAGCTTTAGCCATACTAGCATCCTTGTCAAAGGACAGCCTAAAAATACAAAAATACATTAAGGATTAACACTTTATATACTATATATATATATATATATATATATATATATATATATATATATATATATATATATATATATATATATATATATATATATATACTACGATACAATACAAACATTTCAGTATGAATAAAATACAAAAATTTCAGTATGAATAAAGTATGAATGAAAAATGAATAAGTATTTGTTTACAGGGTTGTCAAAACCCCATAAAAAACTAAAGTAGCTATACTGTATCCTATATCCTGTGTTAATACTGTTACCTGTATACTTTATAGTCATACATATCCATATGTCAGCTTTTAAAAAACTGCATTGTGAAAGACGATTACCAAACAAATTAATGAGTATAGTAAGTTATTCTTAAAAGAAATATGGCATTTTTAAAAGCCAGATGCAGTGAGTAGTGATCCTGCCTTAAGGCCAACATTTTCTATTAATTAATTTGTTGGTCTTCGAGTCTAGTTGTATATTTGTATATAAGTATGTATTTACATTCACCAGTTGTCTGCCTATCATAACACAAGTATTAAATTACTTACTTTGAGGAAGGACAACCATGTAAGTGTCCTATATATTTATTATTTCCACTAATTTAAATAAACTTTATCTAATTACAGACTTAAACTTTCCTCATGAATCACTCTATTATTAAAAACATCTATTAAGTAATTTTTAATAATAATAATAATTCCTTATTGCATAAATACTCGTACATCAATGCTGGTAAAAACAAGGAGTTTGTTTATCAAGAACATACAAACTAACAGCCAGATTGATAAACAGATAGATGGACAGACAGCTGCAGGGTTTAGTTTTATAATATGTGTTGATGACTAGATAGATTTAATAGCTAGATTTCTGCATACTGGTATTTGTTGAGCATTTGTTGTTACAGTCAATGGTTATATGTCAATATTGGTTTTCTTTTACCTACCTTGCATCAACTTCAACAGATACCCTGCCAGGAATAATTTTGAGAATTTCACATCCAAACAAAACACTTAGCATATCCAAAGTTTCTCCCAATTGTTCATCTATACTTCTGTAATGGAAAAAAGTTTTTAAAAAGATTTTTTTTTTAACCCAGCACATATATTATATGATGATTTTTTGTAAAACAACAGCTTCTCTTAATGGATATATGGAAGTTAGGCCTAAAAACTGTCACTGTGTGGCCTATATTCTGGAAACTGGAGATGTTTACTGCACATAATAAATATGCTACAATAACTCAGAACTTCTTAATCAGAGGAAAATCAAAACGTTAAGATACAAAGAATCTTCAAATCTTACAACTATATTATATGAATTGGTCACATATATTAATATAGAAATTTACATGAACTTTAAGCCATACCTTTTTAAATTATGATAATAATAACCAAAAAATTATACTAACCCTCCACATTCCTTCCCATATTTGATAGCTTTATCAAGCAAATGTTGGTACTGTTCCATGCCAGCTGCTGATAAGATCAAACTTGGATTAGTTGTAGCATCTGTGGGCTTATAGGCTTTCATAGCTGAAAATAAACAATGCAAATACAAATAATTTGATAACACCAATGGCATCTTCTCTACATATATAAGTTGTTATACAGTACATGTGGTCTTATCCAATGACCAATATGATTTGTCTTATTACAACTATTACCACAAGGGGTAAGAATAGATTGAAGTCAACATATAAGGACTTTAATATGAGCAATGTCATTAATTATTATACATTATTTATATTCTATCAAAATGATTCAATCATTTATGATTTCAATATTATCTGTTGTATTGTTTAGAAACTTTTTTCTTAACTAAATAAAATTATTTAAAAAAACAAAAGTAATAATAAAATTATTTTGCTATAATCCGCGATGAAGTATTCTCCGCCGTGTGTTATCTAGTTAAGTAGAATATACAACCCCTATTTCTTACCATGTTATCGTAAAAGGCGACTAAGGTAAGTTCACGTCAGGCAGGCAGCCGGTAATAAAATATCGAGCCAAGTCATATAACATGTTCAAAACATGTGCCGACCCGACTTAGAGTGGGATAAAGTCAGTACAATGTAATGTGAATATTCAATGTATATAGAGAAAAGCTTTATGTTCTAACCTTCAAAATCGCCGGTATCAGCCACTACTGTTGAAAATTGCTTTAACTGGTCTAAAACACTCATTTTAGTACGCTTTGCTTGAGGTTCACTGCTCATACTGATAATAATCGCTTGTAATGTATTCTCTGTAACACAGCAAGTACAAACTTGAAATTATTACAAAACCAATTAGCTTTTGAAGGTGACCTCTTACAATAATCAAGCGTCATCCAACTCGTTCTCTGAGATAACCTTTATATTCATGGTTATTTCTAATTACTTTAATTAGCAACAATACAATTATCAACTTTACCATAACATTAATTTTAAAAAGTTTACCTGGGTACAATAAGATAAAAAGAACCTAATATTTAAATTTATTATCTTTCTTTATGGTCTGTTTTTAAATTTAAAATCAAATGCAAAAACTTTAACAAACGTCAAATAATTAATGATAAAGTTATGTACAGATATGTATATATGTACTATAAACAAATAATATATAGGAATCAGGGCGGTATTACTACAGGCGCCAACACATGCTATCTCGCATCCCTCTTGCACATGTATGTATTTATGAATGAATCGTATGAAAATAGTCTCAGCTGCATCTCGCTCCACTCCTACATACATATTTTTACGCATCATTCTCATTTTTACTGTCTATCATATAACAAGACAACAAGTTGATTTTAGTAATGAATGGGCGGTGTATTAAATTTTTAAATTTCCCGTTGTAAAGTTCTAGTACTTTAATTTTTACTAAAATGTATAATTTTGTTTTAATTTAGTTAGCATAATTCTTGAAACAAATATTACTAGAAGCAAATTAAATGTATAAAGTCTTATTTCACCAGTAGCTGTTGAAATATTTCTTAAAATGAGAAATATAACAATGAAGAAACGTGCAGTCATAAAACAATAAGAAGAGGATTTACTTAATCATTATATAAATGTAAGTGTTGAGTTTTAATGAATTTTGTGCATCTCAATAATAGTAAGAGCTTTCTTAAAATTTACATTCTCACATTCTAAATATAATAACCTAACCTTGCATGGATAACCTAAAACCTTTAACATGCAGTATAAGTTTTATTTCCTATTTGACTTAGTTATCGTTATATAAAAATTATGATATGTACATTAATTTCGATTGATGAATTAGCTATACTCATTATTATATTAAGGATATGTCTTGCGATTTTATATAGCTTCTAGTGTCTTGTAGTGCAATAAATGATTAATAATGGAACATTAAAGTTAAAGTTTTTTAGAAGTTGTTCTAATTGATCATAAGTGTGTATCTATCTTAGTTATGAATAATTTGGACATAACTTAAATGGTCTACTTAATATTTTTTTTTAGAAGTATTTTCAATTGAAGTTGTATACTTTATTGTATTATATTTGAACTTTAAAAATGATTGTCAAATTTTTTATAATGAGACTCGGATGAAAAGGGAGTAAATAGCAAAAGAGAGCAAGTTTATTCTGTATTAAGCAGTATAGGGTATATTGCTTTATATAACACTATTGTTGATTTTTAATTAAAAAGCAAAACAAAATTTAAATTTACGATTGATTGATTAATTGCAGATTCAAGAATCCTCAGATCCAAGATTAAGAGTAATTTTTTATTTTAATATGATTGTCACATGTTATTTATAGTTATGATTTGAGATATCTTTACATTTACAGTGCTAATAAAAGATATAATAGTATGTGTAATGAATGAAAGAATAACAGCAATATTAAAAGACTGTTCTATAAAACTGAAAGTAAATATTTATGTAATTTTTAAATCACTTAAAATGTGCAACTGTTTATTACATCTAACAGAAATTAAATAACAAACAATATTTCTCCTTCATACTTATGCAATAATAAAAAGCAATTTTTCTAAAAGTGAACTTATTTACTCTTTCTTAACAAATCAATGCATAATGACACAGACAACATTTTTTTATATTATAGAACAACTATTCATATAGAAGTGAAGTCTGAATTTATGAAGCTAAGTTAGATTCCCGTAATTTCAGCCACAGATGTAAGCGTGCACTCAAACATCAGTAGCCAAAAGCGACTGGGAAAAGAATTAAGGTTTTACATGTATTGCAGGTGCCAAATACCGGCTCTTTGCCAACCGCAACACATAACCATTACAAAAAAAATGTATAAGTTTATGACGTACGAATTAGCAAAACTGCTCAATTTCAGAAATCAGTACGACACCTTTATAATGGCTAGCCCGTTAATAAACCGTCTAACAAAGTAGCGCGCTTTTGAAGCTAATGTTCGACGATACAGAAAACGAACATTACCAACAAAACGCCTACACAGTATGGGAAGAAAGAACACTGCAGTGTCCACCTCAACCATACTGTTAAATGAGAAGAAAAAGCCCTGCAGCTTTTACAGGAGGGCAGTCAGACTCTGCTAGTGCGACGCGGGAGTCCGACAGCTGGCCTCGTGACTCCACGAGCTACGCTGGTCTAGCCTCGCTGCCGCCAATGTAGACGTGCCGCCGCCCCTCACCCCAGGCCGGCCCGTCCGGTTATGCCGCAGGTGCTGTCGCTCCGCCGTCGCCTCGAGCGCTCGAACAGCGCCAGGCCGAACAGTAGCGTCAACCACGTCGTACGCATCTTTCGACCTCTGTAATTTGAGAAAATGCATTTGAGGTAACTAATCGGTAGCGTCAACCACCAGGAACAGGACCGAAGACGTCGTACGCGTATTCGCGTTCGGCTACGTTCCGCGGTAGCCGTATGGCGGGACGTCCTCGACCGCTTCATCACCTAGTGGTGACATATCTCTCCCAGCTACACAGTACAGACCCAACAAAACGCCTACACAGTATGGGAAGAAAGAACACTGCAGTGTCCACCTCAACCATACTGTTAAATGAGAAGAAAAAGCCCTGCAGCCTTACAGGAGGGCAGTCAGACGCCGCTAGTCATTAAAGATTACAATGTTTATATTTACCTAAGCTATGATTAAAACAGAGTAATTATGCAAAAGTAATAATAAAATTATTTTGCTATAATCGGCGATGAAGTAAAATAGAAAATATATATAATGCTTAATGTAGAGTGGACAATCGGTTATCATACCCGATACATGCAGGATTCGAAAAAAACACATGCACTAACCTCCACCATACACAAGCACTATTTATATTCACTATCACAAACTCAACAACTCAAATGTTTGAATTTCAATAAACATTCTCGGATAAAATGTGAGTAGTTATCCAAAACTTAATAAAAAATAAACTATACTTTTGCACTATTTAATACAAAGAAAATTGAAAAGTACTGACTCACCAGAAACGTTCGTTATACGTAATATATAACTGTAATCACTTTTTACTTACGCAAAAATATACAAACCAATAAATGATTTTTAATTAAAATTAGACAATTTCATAAACTTCTTGTTAACGCACACTATATACAATAACACGATATAATAGGAATACCACAATTCCCGTTCCGAGATGCACTTCTCTTGAATGACGAACAAGGACTGAATGTCACTGAAACGTTTTATCAATAGGAAGACCCCACCCTCCACCGGAAACAATAACGGCACAGTGTTGCCCCTATTTAATCAAAAAGAGCGCGATCAGGGTTGCCACCTTTTTTTTGAAGAAAAATAGTATTTTTCTTTTTAAAATAAAAAAAATATAGTACTTTTAGGAAATTCAGGAAAAAACAAATAGTACACATCTATTTTCAATCATTATTTATTTTTCCATGATTATTTTTTATTACTTTTCGCTGGATCCCAATATCAGTTATATTCTATGTTTTAAGTGGTTATTTCTGAATAGTTTTTATTCTTTCTGCGACAGACAATATGGATTATAGACATACTTTAATTATTTAACAGAAAGTTATTTGTTCAAGATTCTTTAACATACTATCCCATTTAGTTATCCACATTTCAACTGGATTTTTTTTCTGAGTAACTGTGTCTGGTCAAGGCACTGCTACTGTTGTTGCAATGAATTCATTAATATCAGATACAATGGCTGATATTCTTCAAGTGAGTTAAAATGTTTCAAATATAAATCCACCCCAGCAGTGGGAACTATAAGCTTCCCCTATCCGTTTTTTGGAGAGAAGTATTGTAGCAAAGACCTACCATCGCGTTGCTCCAATGCGGATTGGTAGGTTACGCATATCCCTAGAATTCGCTAGAAGTATGCGGATTTCCTTACCATATTTTCCTTCACCGAAAAGCGTGTCATAAATTGCAATTGTCAATTAGACATGTGCCTGCGCGGGGTATAAACCCATGATCGTCTTTACAGAGTCGCACGGCCTCACCGATGAGCTATCACAGGCTTGTTCCATATTTATTAAAATGTTTTTGCAATAATTTTCAGATGAACCAGTTGTCGGACTCCCGTGTCGCACTAGCAACGTCTGACTGCCCTCCTGTAAAAGCTGCAGGGCTTTTTCTTCTCTTTTAACAGTATGGTTGAGGTGGACACTGCAGTGTTCTTTCTTCCCATACTGAGTAGGCGTTTTGTTGGTTATGTTCGTTTTCTGTATCGTCGAACATTAGCTTCAAAAGCGCCCTACTTTGTTAGACGTTTTATTAACGGGCTAGCCATTATAAAGGTGTCGTACTGATTTCTGAAATTGCGCAGTTTTGGTTAATTCGTACGTCATTAACTTTAACATTAACATAACACATGAGTATTAGTTACCTCAAATGCATTTTCTCAAATTACAGAGGTCGAAAACTGTTATGCAGGGTCTGTACTGTGTAGCTGGGAGAGACATGTCACCACTAGGTGATGAAGCGGTCGAGGACGTCCCGCCATACGGCTACCGCGGAACGTAGCCGAACGCGAAGACGCGTACGACGTCTTCGGTCCTGTTCCTGGTGGTTGACGCTACTGTTCAGCCTGGCGCTGTCCGAGCGCTCGAGGCGACGACGGAGCGACAGCAGTGATTTATAAATTATGTTTATTATGACAGAAGTGATTTAAAAATTACATAAATATTTACTTTCAGTTTTATAGAACAGTCTTTTAATATTGCTGTTATTCTTTCATTCATTACACATACTATTATATCTTTTATTAGCACTGTAAATGTAAAGATATCTCAAATCATAACTATAAATAACATGTGACAATCATATTAAAATAAAAAATTACTCTTAATCTTGGATCTGAGGATTCTTGAATCTGCAATTAATCAATCAATCGTAAATTTAAATTTTGTTTTGCTTTTTAATTAAAAATCAACAATAGTGTTATATAAAGCAATATACCCTATACTGCTTAATACAGAATAAACTTGCTCTCTTTTGCTATTTACTCCCTTTTCATCCGAGTCTCATTATAAAAAATTTGACAATCATTTTTAAAGTTCAAATATAATACAATAAAGTATACAACTTCAATTGAAAATACTTCTAAAAAAAAATATTAAGTAGACCATTTAAGTTATGTCCAAATTATTCATAACTAAGATAGATACACACTTATGATCAATTAGAACAACTTCTAAAAAACTTTAACTTTAATGTTCCATTATTAATCATTTATTGCACTACAAGACACTAGAAGCTATATAAAATCCGCTATATAAAATAGCTAATTCATCAATCGAAATTAATGTACATATCATAATTTTTATATAACGATAACTAAGTCAAATAGGAAATAAAACTTATACTGCATGTTAAAGGTTTTAGGTTATCCATGCAAGGTTAGGTTATTATATTTAGAATGTGAGAATGTAAATTTTAAGAAAGCTCTTACTATTATTGAGATGCACAAAATTCATTAAAACTCAACACTTACATTTATATAATGATTAAGTAAATCCTCTTCTTATTGTTTTATGACTGCACGTTTCTTCATTGTTATATTTCTCATTTTAAGAAATATTTCAACAGCTACTGGTGAAATAAGACTTTATACATTTAATTTGCTTCTAGTAATATTTGTTTCAAGAATTATGCTAACTAAATTAAAACAAAATTATACATTTTAGTAAAAATTAAAGTACTAGAACTTTACAACGGGAAATTTAAAAATTTAATACACCGCCCATTCATTACTAAAATCAACTTGTTGTCTTGTTATATGATAGACAGTAAAAATGAGAATGATGCGTAAAAATATGTATGTAGGAGTGGAGCGAGATGCAGCTGAGACTATTTTCATACGATTCATTCATAAATACATACATGTGCAAGAGGGATGCGAGATAGCATGTGTTGGCGCCTGTAGTAATGCCGCCCTGATAGGAATTATGTAACACAGATTATTAAATTATTTTAGTAGTCTATGATTATTATAACTATACATTAGGGATGTTTTAATGTAATCTATGTTTATATTAACCGATTATTTTATCACAATTATTACACAACGCGAGTTAAATTTAACCAATGGTCACGCTTAAGGTTAACATGTTCTACTACCTCTGTGAGGTCGAAGTGGGTTAGCTTGTATTAAAATAATCACATATCCGTACTAACGAAAATGTTAAATGGTAATAAATAAAGGTCTAATATCAATTTATTAATTGATTCAGGTATATAATTGAAAATATATCGTTTTCGAGATATATTATTATTTCATGGATCACACAAATCGTGATTACTCCGGTTCTTTGTTAGATTAATATGCACATGCCGTTAACGACTGATTTTTAACCATGCAGTATACTATGTGAAGACTCACAAGTCACAACCAGCTTTTCTAAGCTTTATGATTGTGCTGAAACGATATATAGTTATCTGTAAATAAAACTAAAATTTAAATAAACATTTAATTAATAATTCTTTTTTTACTTCTATATTCAAATTCAAAGAATGAATGTGCAAATTTTTATATGACATTTCTATATAGACTCTGTACTTCTAGAAAATTCGGGTACCTACAAGGGAATATCAAGAATCTGTGCAGTGTGTTGCGGAACCGGCGGCGTTAAAGTGCGACAGATTTGACTGATTGTCAGAGTAAGGCAACGTGTTTTGTGTGATCCATAAAAGGCAATACTTTAAAGGGCTAGTGTCCTTATTTTGATAATTTTAGACCAGTATGGCCGCAATGTCAGTTATAGGTATTGATTTCGGCAACGAATCCTGTTATGTTGCCGTAGCCAAAGCAGGTGGCATTGAAACAATAACTAACGATTACAGTCTACGGGGTACTCCGTGAGTATAATTTTCTATTTAATTTCCTTATGTTGTACAATACTTACATTACAGAAACTCAAGTATTATATTTATTGAACAAAATTTACTAATTTTAAAACTTCAATCGCAAGGAAATCTAAAAGCTATACCAAGAAATTGTTGGTCCTATCAGAGTTTTATAACCATTTTATTCCTAACCTGCTAAAGCTATCTTATGTGATCGATTTATTCAGCAACAGATAACTGCCAGTCATTGTTTAATATATTCATATGATGGGTTATGTTCAAAATATGTTAATATATGTTATTTATGGCTGGCTTAAATATTCCAGGTCATGTGTGGCATTTTCACCAAAGAATCGAATATTAGGAGTAGCAGCCAAAAATCAAATGGTAACAAATATGAAGAATACCGTATTTGGCTTCAAGAGACTGTTAGGTAGAAAATTTTCAGATCCACATGTACAGAAAGAGCTAAAACATTTTCCATTCAAGGTAGAACAGAGACCTGATGGTAGTATTGGTATAAGAGTCAACTACCTGGGTGAAGACAATTTGTTTAGTCCAGAACAGGTAATTAAAGCAATCAAACATAAGTTTATGTCATATATTAAACATATCTTTTTAAGATATTTCCATTGAACTTTATACGTATAGTATGTATTTATGTGTGTATTTATTATATTTATGCTGGTGATATTGTTATTTAATAAGTGTCCCCATGTTACTTTACAGATTACAGCAATGCTGTTTACCAAACTTAAGGACAGTGCAACCATAGCTCTTCAAACTCAAATAAATGATTGCGTAATATCTGTTCCTAGTTATTTTACTAATGCAGAAAGAAATGCTATTCTAGATGCTGCAGCTATTGCTGGTAAGAATATGAATAAATTGCACTTTAACATCAAAAGTGACTTAATAAAAAAAATTATTGTATAATTTTAATTACATTAGGAGTAAAATTGCATTCATATTAGCTGACGATAATAACAATGACTGCATATGGAGTGAAACGTCATCATTCAAAGAGTCTCACATCTTTTAAATATAGTCAATATTAACATATTGCTGGAGCTCAAATCTGAATATTTGAATAAGTCATGTTTGTTTTGTATATCTGCCATTATTGCTGGAATAAAATTGGTTAATTTATAGATCTTGTATAATATTCCATTTAAAGTATCAGTTTCAAATATAACATCAAGAATTTTTTTTTTTTAAATTCATGATAAAATTGATGACTTAATGGTTAAAAATCAGAATAACCTTGCTCTCCCTATACCATATTACTTATTGTACTCTTGATTTTGACCTTGCCAATATTAATAATTGTATTCTTCTCTAAAATGTTTGATTTGTAGGACTCAATGTGCTGCGCTTAATGAATGAAACAACTGCAACTGCTTTGGCTTATGGTATTTATAAGCAAGATTTACCTGCTCCTGAAGAGAAGCCTCGTAATGTTGTATTTGTGGACTTTGGTCATAGCTCCTTACAGGTAAGTATCTATAATTTTATGCAAATTTTAAAATGTAAGTAGTATGTGATATAAATTGATAACTAGTTAGTAATCAATTTTAATAATTAAATAATGTCATTCATAACTAGAATATGTGATTAATACTACCAGACATGAATATGACTGTTTTATATAGAATAAACATAATATTGTAACTAATTGTACATAATTATTTTTACTTTATATGCTTACTTTCAGTAAAATCTTATATTAATTTGAGTACATTTAATTTTTAAATAGTGTTGAAACAAACATATAAATATTAAAACTATTTTAATGCATTGTAGGTAAGACGTGTGGTATCCAGCTGAATAGAATAGTACCACCCTCATTTCTTACCGAGGTGGCGTAAAAGGCGACTAAGGTGAGTCGACCCGCCGTGTGGTATCTGGCTGAGTAGAATAGACCAACCTAATTTCTTACCGAGGTGTCGTAAAAGGCGACTAAGGTAAGTTTACCCACTGTGTGGTATCTGGTTTAGTAGAATAGACCACCCTCTTTCTTACCGAGGTGTCGTAAAATACGACAGAGATAAGTTGACGTCAGGAAGGCTGCCGTTCGTAAAAACGCAGCCTAATCATATGACAGCATGTTTATAACATGTTGTGCCGACCCCACTTAGAGTGTGATAAGGGCAGGGGGATGATGATTTAATGCATTGCAGGTGGCTGCATGTGCTTTTAACAAGGGAAAGTTGAAAGTGCTGGCAACTTCAAATGATGCGTCTTGTGGTGGCAGAGATATAGATATGGCTCTTGCAGAATATTTCTGTCAAGATTTCATGACCAGATATAAACTTGATGCAAGAAAAAATCAGAGGTAATAAAAAAAAATCCCAGTTTTATTGTTTGACATAAAAAAGATATATTAGGTCCTTACATATGAAATTGGCGTTTTGTCGTACTGGCCACTTTGATCTCAAATATTACCTTTATGGTTAGGAATTCCAAATTCATACAGCTATTTACTCATGCATTTGTGTTTCAAACCCCCTAATTCATTTGTTTTTTTCTTTGTGTCACTCTGTTTACAAAATGGAAAACATGAAATATCGCGTTATTTACGAGTATGAGTTCCACCGTGGCACCAGTGGTGCAGAAACGGCTTGAAGGATTAATGATGTGCATGGTAACGGTGTCGCAATAGAAAAAACAGTGCGTTTTTGGTTCCAACGTTTTCGTTCTGGAAATTTCGACCTTCAGAACAAGCCTCGTGGACGGCCGGAGACCAAAGTTGATAATGAAGAATTGAAGGCTATTGTGGAAGCGGATCTATCGCAAACCACGTCCGAGTTAGCTGCAGGCTCCGGTGTTAGTGATAAAACTATTCTAATCCACTTGAAGCAAATTGGGAAGGTGAAAAAGCTTGAAAGGTGGGTACCTCATGAATTGAGTGAAGCAAACCGACAAACGCGCGTCGACTGCTGCGTTACGTTACTCAACCGGCACAATAATGAAGGAATTTTAAATCGAATCATTACCTGTGATGAAAAGTGGATCCTCTACGATAATCGGAAGCGCTCATCGCAATGGCTGAACCCTGGCGAACCAGCCAAATCCTGCCCTAAGCGAAAATTGACTAAAAAAAAATTGCTTGTAAGTGTTTGGTGGACTAGTGCCGGTGTCGTTCACTACAGCTTTCTTAAATCTGGCCAGACGATTACGGCAAATATCTATTGCCAGCAACTGCATACCATGATGGAAAAGCTAGCTGCTAAACAACCGAGGCTGGTCAATCGCTCTAGGCTACTGCTGCTTCAGGACAACGCTAGACCACACACTGCACAACAGACGGCTACCAAATCAGAGGAGCTCCAATTAGAATGTCTTAGACATCCACCGTACTCTCCGGACCTTGCTCCAACAGATTACCATTTTTTTCGCAATTTAAATAACTACTTGCAAGGAAAAAAATTCAACTCCGATAGGGCAGTCCAAACCGCCTTCAAAGATTTTATTGATTCCCGCCCGAATGGTTTTTTTAGTAAGGGGATCAATGAACTACCTATGAGATGGCAAAAGTGCATACATAGCAATGGTATGGTAATGGTACTTTGATTAATTTAATATATTTAATTTAAAAAAAAAAACGACTTTATGTTCCTCCCATAGAAAACACCAATTTCATATGTAAGGAACTAATACTTACAAATTGTTATTTTTAAAAATACAACTTTAACTTATAGATAAATATTTTTAATGTTGATCATAATTTGTTGTTAATTCCATTAAAGATTAAATGATTAATATATTAACTGTATACTGTTATTCATTAGAGCTTTCCTTCGCCTTTTACAAGAAGTTGAGAAACTGAAAAAGCAAATGTCGGCCAATAGTACTAGACTACCATTGAATATTGAATGTTTTATGGAAGAACGTGATGTCTCTGGGGAGATGCAGCGTACACAGATGGAACAGCTTAGTGCTGATACATTTAACAGAGTTGAACGAACCCTTAAGGGCATTCTGCATAATGCAAGTAAGTAATTTATAGTTTTCAAAACTAGTAACCTGTATAATTATGGTACAAAGTATTCATTATAGTATGTTTCATTCACTACATAATATATATAATACATGACTACATAGACCAAATTGCACCATAAAATTGATATTATCCCTATTTTTCTAATTTTTACAGCATTAACAAAAAATTTAAAGCTTTTCTTGTGTGCGCCGAGTAAACGTTGAAAATTATTCAAAAATCATGTACAACAAAATTTTTCCTCTTTAAAATTTCGAAATAAAAGTCTACAACAGAATATGTCTACCTTTTAAGGTTAACCCACTGAAACCATTTTTATGGTTATCAAATATAAAGTAAAAATATAGTATTATATTATGTTTTTAATCTTCCCATATGGGTGGAGCCGCTGGCAATTGCTATTATTAAATATTAGCCTGTTTATGTTAGCCAAGTTTTTAAGATTCAATTGTACTGAATGTCATCAATATTGCTATAGTGATTTAGTTGTGAAAGTGTAATAGATAGACAGAGTATCTATAACATAGGTATGGATAATCAGTACATTTAAAGATATTTATATCAAAACTTTAACTTTGATTTCATTTTAATTTTTCATATTGAACACATTTCTTTTTTTTTTAGAACTAAGACCGGAAGACATTAGTTCAGTAGAAATTGTTGGTGGATCCACTCGAATTCCAGCTGTTAAGGGTATAATTGAAAATGTTTTTGGCAAGCAAGCATCTACAACATTGAACCAGGTATTTTATATTTATAACACATGTTAAAGTTTTAATCTGAGTACCTGAGTGACCGAGCCTTGCTCGGTAATTTTTACAATTAGGTCAAAAACTAAATTAAAAAATTGAAAACAAAAATAATAGGGCAGATGGGGCTCGATCCTAGGTATTTTCACCTCACTAAACCGCCCGTTCCCCAAATGAACCACCATGACTTAACGTTTGACAGCGAAAAATTGTGATTGTATTATTATTAAAATAAAAAAACATTTTTAGTAAAATTAAATATATTTTTATTAAAATAAAAAAAATTTAGAGCCCGAAAACGGATAAAACGACATTTTTTAAAAATAAAGCTTATCTAGATCGATTTTTCTTCTCTAAAACCCTGCATGCTGAATTTTAGGAAAATCTTTGGAGCTGTTTCCGTAAAAAAAAAAAAAAATATTTTCAATAGTAAAATTTATTTACCTATTGATATAAACTTATGTATTGAAAAATACCTTTAAAAGGCACCTTGTATATCCATTTAATGATGCTGATGGCAAGAGATGCCTCTGCATAAGACAGTAGTACACTGCACTAGTTTTCACAAAAACTATGGACACCAATTTCCTGAAAACTATTGAGCTTTTGAGATCTTTTTTTTTTGGGGGGGAGGGGAGTTGTAAAACAAACTTTATGCCTTGTTATGGGTATTTTAATGCCTGCTTAGTTTGATTGCTTCTTACTGCTTAGATTTATTTAGACTGCTTAGTTTTGGGTTGGCAAGGGATTGCCACGATGCTAAGTGTCTGCCATTGACTGACGTGATTTTTAATATTATTCCTAAGCTAAGACCAAAAACACGTTATAATTTGACGAAATTAGATTGGTATTTTACACACGTTGAGGAGTACAGTTCACGGGTCACGGCTTCGATCTCCGCCGAGGGCCAACATTTTCTATAAACAATTTATTGATTCTTCGAGCTTGGACGTATATTTGTATTTAAATATGTATTTAAAAATTTTATATGTGTATATTCATCAGTTATCTCTCACCCATAACACAACATCTGTAAACAACCGTTCAACTATTACGTAAGCAGATTTATTATAATTATTTATTTAAGGAAAATTAAATCATTTAATAGATTAATGTCGCATTTATTAAACAAAGACCCAGCTCTACCCCCCCCCCCCCCCCCCCCGGCCCCCATAGTGCTCACGTAATACTTGAACGGTCCTTAAGTGTCTAATATATTTATTTTTTTATTTATGCCCAACAGCTAGTCACAGGCTTTTACATTATAAGGTTTATTTTGATATTTGTAGGACGAGGCGGTGTCTCGAGGGTGCGCTCTGCAGTGCGCGATGTTGAGTCCGGCGGTGCGCGTTCGCGAGTTCAACGTCACTGATGTTCAGCCGTACGCCGTACGCCTTGCATGGGACGCGGCTCGCGGCGAAGATGGTGATATGGAAGTAAGATTGCACTATATTCTGGGGCTAAAACCACCTAGCTGGTTTTAACCACTTTTCAGATAGGTGGAGTGACGTGAGTGTCTGGCATCAAAGAGCTGAAGACCGAGTTCAGTGGCGTGCTATGGGAGAGACCTACCAACAGTGGACAGGAGCAGGTTATTGATGATGATGATGATGATATTCTGGGGCTAAAACCACACCAAACAACCATAGCATTTAAGCCTTTCAACTTCGTTAACTATATCGCGAATACCAAATCATCCTCAATCTTCCTATTCTCTTAAAATTTGATTTAATAAAAACAGCTTATCAAATTAATATTGAATTTATTTTTTCAAGGAGACAATATTTTATACGTACTGTTTTGTACATCAAGTTTGAATATAGCTTACTAGTGGTACCCGTGACTTCGCTCACGCCAAATTAGGCTTTTAAGTGCCTTCAATTATGCAATATTTGTTTTTTCCTGTCCCTGAATTGAATTATGGATCAACAACGGATTCGCCGTAAAAGCGTAACAGGCAGACAGACTTACTCATATATAATATAAGTATGGATCATAAACTCGAACAATAGACAATTTAAGAACAGTAAATAATGTTATACTCATTTTAATATAAAATTTAATTTGCAACATCATCACCGGAAAAGATTAGCAATATTTTTTGTTTTTATAGGTATTTTCATCATTCCACGCTGCACCGTTTTCCAAAATGCTTACATTCTATAGAAAGGAACCATTTTCCGTGAGCGCATATTACACTGATCAAGTACCCTATCCTGACAACTTTATAGGTGAGTATAATAGAATAGTTAAAAGTTATTAGCATTGAAAAAAAAATTGTGTTTAAGATGTCGTTATAGTTTATGTATAGAAATCGGCTATACTCACGTCTTATTATTGAGCTACCGTCACAATACCGGCATATGAAAAGCTCATGAATAAGGGCCCAGGATTAGCTTGAAACTACCCATGAATGAATAATATTTACTAAAATAGAGCAATTTTAGAGAATCATAAATTTTTGACTAAATGATTTATAGAAGCAGGTGTTACTTTGCGGAATTCCATAGCACAAAAGGCAAAAATGCAGGCAAAATTCACATGCACCTGTATGTATAAGGTATGTGAATTTTGCCTGCTTCACACACTTTGGATTGCATAGATTCTCAGAACGCAGAAACGCAGAGTACAGCAAAACAACTCTATTGTGACTTCTGAGCTTTTGACTAGTTATAAGATCTATACAGCTATATTATTTATAATAGGTCAGTGGAACATTCGCGATGTACAACCCACGGCCGATGGAGAGTCACAGAAAGTAAAACTTAAAGTGCGTGTAAACATTCACGGCATTATCACGGTCGCTAGTGCGTCCCTTGTCGAAAAGAAACAGGACGCGTCACAAAACGAGAACGTCGAGATGGAGAATTCCAATGAGGCTCAAGCCAATCAGGAGGCCCCCATGGAGACGAACGGAGGATCGCAAGACCATCAGCAGAGCGGGCCCGACAGCCAAGAGGTGAGAGAAGACGAAATGAAGGAGCCCCAACAAAAACAATCGTGGACACAGAGAGTAGGACAGTGGTTCAGCGGGGTATGTGTCGGTAGCGCGTTTGTGCGGTCGCTATGTGATGTTTGTTGTTCGCGGGAATGCTTGGCACGAAGATCTGTAATACTTCACAGTTATTTACTTTAAAACACTTAAAGTAGCGGCCTGTTGCTATCCGATGAGAATAGGCATCTTCACTCCGTTTTTTGGAGAGAAGGATTGGAGCTAAGACCTACCACGCTGCTCCAATGCGGATTGGTAGGTTACACATATCTCCAGAATTCTCTAGAGGTATGCAGGTTTCCTCACGATGTTTTCCTTCACCGAAAACCTTGTGATAAATTGCAATTATCAATTAGACACATAAGTTTTAACAGAAAAACTCATTGTTGTCTCTGCCCCGGGTTTGAACCCGTGACCTCCTCGAAAGAGTCGCACGGTGTTACCGCTGGGCTACCACAGCTTGTGAAAACACTTATATATACTATATATCCTCCTGCCCGTATTCCACTCAAAGTGGGGTCGGCACATGTTATAAACATGCTGTAACATGATTTAGCTGCGTTTTTACGACCGGCCGCCTGCCTGACGTCAACTTATCTTAGTCGTATTTTACGACACCTCGGTAAGGATGGTGGCCTATTCTACTAAACCGGATACCACATGGTGGGTCAACTTACCTTAGTCGCCTTTTACGACACCTCGTTAAGAAATGAGGGTGGTCTATTCTACTCAGCCGGATACCACACGGCGGGTCGTGTTTCCTTAGTCGCCTTTTACGACACCTCGGAAAGAAATGAGGGTGGTACTATTCTACTTAGCCGGATACCACACGGCTAACTTAATATACATATACTGAATAGTATATATTAAGTTAGGATATATATTTATGGATAAAACTAATATTCTTATATTAAATATATTTTAGTGTCTATGTTGGCCAGACATTCACGCATGTGTGAAGATAAAATATATTTATTTTATTTCAATAATATTTACGTCATTAATTATTCAGCTTGCTTTTGTTTTTATTAGCGAAAAGAGAAAAGTGCCTTGACTTGTAATTTTTGCTTGAGGTTAATGTACATTTTATTCCGGAAAATATAGAAAAAGTTTTACCTAAAAAAATTTAATACTCTTGCCTTGCCTCCATGACTGCAAAAATCATGTACTTACATTGAATTTAATCGAATACAATAATTGTTAACAAATACTTTATTATATTCAAATTCATATAAAAGTGTATTCAAATTTGCTTTTGCAAGCAGTTTTGGATCGTCAAATTACAATGAAGCCACGACTGGTTCGAAAAAGTGTTCTTACCGAGAAGAACCAGCAAGAAACTCGGCGGTCACTCATTTCAAAATTAAGTATTTCTATAATGTATTTGTAACTGTTAACAAATTAAATTTAAATTAGTAAATGTCTCAGAATAAATAAGCAATAACTCAAGATGCGTTTAAGAACTCCATGTAAGTTCGGTTCGTGAGATTGGTTGGTTAATCGCCTTTAGTCTAGGTATGTTAATGCAATAAATTAAGGCTTATTCAGAATTTTGTGTTACGATATTTATGCTAAGTTTTCCGAAATTAACAATATTTTGAAAAACTGTCTGTATCAAATAATCTTATTAGAATTTCTTTCTCGTTTCTATGAATGGATAAATCAACAAACATCACATACTTTGCGTGTTCCCCATCCTCACTTAAAGCCCCATTTGCACAGTACTTTCATAATGCTACATCCTCTTACGGGATCCATATTAATTTTTTGACTTCTTGAAGCATTTAAAAGTATTGTCTCTGTGTCCACGCATGTTTTTGTTTACTCTTCATTTATTAATTTTTAATTTAATTTTTCTTCTAGCAACATCCGGGAATGTGTAAGATTTTAATTATAAGTTTTGTATGCTTGTTGTTTTAGGTGCAAATGGGTCATTTCATCATTTGGAAATATTAAGTACAGTTATAATTTAAGAAGATTGTTTATTATCTAATGTTATAATTAAACAGCTTTTAAAATATTTAACAGAATTCAGTATTTTCCAATGATGTGATGGTGGGGATACTCTATATCTTAAAGTTATGAACAGCTTCCATTAATTTGCAGGATGACGACAAAAAGGATAAATCGAAAGACAAATCCAAGAAGGTACTTGTAAAGACTGTGGAACTTCCTATTGATGCCAGGACACATGGATTTTCTCAGCATGATTTGAATATGTTTTTGGAACAAGAGGTAATCAGAATTTCAAACTAGGTTATTTAAAAAATAACTGACATGTGATTTGTTGCATTTGGTTAATATTAAGAACAGCAGTTCATATATTTCAAACTAAATAGGTAATTTTTGTATTACTAAGTATGTACAAGTTAAGATTAGCGACTCATTGACGTGTCTGGCGAGTGACTAATAGCCTCGTGACCTTTCGTAGCAGCTGACCTAAATGATTCTGATCAATAATGTTCATCGGCTTTAACGGAACAATAAGCACTGCTATCAAAAAATTTTTACTTATAGGAAATGGGAAGATAGGTGTGAATATGCAAAGAACAACTTTTCAATATTATTACGTCATTGTTATTGTTTTGATAATTGTCTTGATAGCAACTTACATTCATACTTTTCGTTATTCGTATAAGAAGACTTATAAAAATAATAAAAAATATTTTCTTAATTTTATGTCATTATAGAAATTGCAAGCCCATCCATTGCAAGATCCGTTTGCTCTTTGGCGAAACGTTGTTTGTGGTAATGACTTAACAGAACCAAACCTGAACAATACCATAAAAAGTTATTTTCATCTGTTTCAACTAAGAATCAAACCTTATAATTCTCTAGATTGTGATTAATGTTATTACACCTGCCACGCTATCGAGCTCGTCTCGGAACTTGTTGGTCTTCGAGCCTGGGTGTATATTTGTATTTAAGTATGTATTTAAAAAATATATAAGTATATATTCACCAGTTGACTGTCTACCATAACACAACTATTAAGTTACTTACTTCGGGGATGGATGACCGTGTGTGTAAGCGTCCCATATATTTGTTTATTATTTATATATAATTCTATAATCTATTATTATATAATCTTATATTTATAAGTATATTATTGATACTAGGGAAAGATGCAAGCTCAAGATCGTCAAGAGAAGGAACGTGCGGATGCAAGAAATGCTCTTGAGGAATACGTTTACGAGTTGCGTGGCAAATTGTCGGAGGGGGAGGTGTTGCACGACTTCGTGGCAGACGATGAACGCAGTAGGCTGGTTAGCCAGCTAGATTCCCTCGAACAGTGGCTGTACGACGAAGGCGAGGACCAGAACAGACAGGTATTGCTTAACGCAAAGTTACATAGTAGGCAATTTATTTTTGTGTCGTCAGGAAAACCCATTATGGGTCATCACCGCTCGACGGGGACGAGGGACGGGTATGTCGGACTCGCACCGACTAAAAACCTGACAGTGCTCCACCACGGTGCTGGTGGAGGGGACAGGGTACCTATAAAACATTGCCCCCATCCCCACCAACAGCAACTCTGTACCCCAGAGTGCGCCACCTCTGGGTCGGGGCCCCTCCCTCCGCTGTACGACCGCCTCGGGGACCTTATAAGAAGGGCGTCCGATAAACCCAAAACCCGGGAAGGATTCTCGGCTTCTGGTAGGAGATTGACTTGAATCCTTTAGTTCTTTCACCCCCATACGCCCATACGCCCATACCATGGTCATCTTACTGTAACTAAGTTCAGAAAATAGTTCGCTACGAGACGAAGAGTTGCAGATAATCCAAATGACCCAATTGGGTATTTACATCACAAAAAACTTTTACGGTTTAGTTACCAATCAAATACATGATCATTTATCATTGTACTATACAGTCTCTTTTAGAGTATGGGACCATTTGATTATTTTTTCATCATAATTAAAAAACCCCTAATGATAAAACTTTAAAGTGCTCTTTACTTATCATGTTTTTATAAAAACTCTTGTCCTTAATTACTACTTATAATTCATCAAGCTCTTTACAATGAAGGAATGCAATAATTCAATCCAAGTAATTTTATCCCTAACATACAATTGATCTGTGCTAATTATAAATGTATTAAGAAGTATCCGTACATGAATGAACGTACAGGCATGAATAACTACACAAGTTCCAAACGCACACTTTTCAAAGCAGCCATACATAGGTTTACGTTTAAGGGAGTTATTTAAATATTCACAAGTTCGTATGTGCGATATAAAGACTTATCGACTTCACTGAAACATACACAATATATATTAGGCAATCCTAGTGCTTATTATGAGTAAGGATAGAAACCAAACAAAGATAGAACTTTTATCTATGTTTAATTTTTATGGATACCCCAATTAATTAATTAAATGTTATTAATTGGCATTTTAATTATTTTTAATTGTAGTAGATTCCATGCCAGATGGTATATATTTTGTTTATCATCCAGGTGTATAGCGAGAAATTAACTGAGCTGCGCACCGAAGGTGAGCCTATTAAGCAGCGACGTCTTGAATTTGAACTTCGTCCTGGTGCATTGGATGACTTCGCTCTCGCTATTCAGTTAACACACAAAGCAGTGGATTTGTACAGGTAAACTATGCTAGTAATATGATCTGATGAAATATTTCTGCTTGATTATGTTTCTGCTAGTGATTGTTGAATTTATGAGTCTTGTGTATTTGTTTTCTCTAAATAATGGTTAAGAGTCATTCTAGATTTGATATACCACTCTCTGATAAAGTTGTAAATAATGAATTGATTTAGCGGCCAACATATCACATATTGATAATAATGGATTGACACTAAAAAATTTTTTTTTATTATTTAATGTATATTATGTTGTTAATATAATCACAATTTCAAAATTGTAAAAATGACCATGTCTAATTCATATACTCTTTAATTATTTTGTAATTTCGGTAAACTATTTACATTTACTACTACATTACTATATTCGGTAGTTTGGAGTTAATAAAACCCAAACTAAATGCATTACAGAAATCAAACCCGGCGTCACCGTTTCACTGGCTAATTAGAAACAAGTATAGTTACTTGTTTCCATGTAGCCAGTTCATTTATTCTCCATACGTGATTGAATGAAGTATTGTCATAATTTAATGTCTTCTCCATTAACACAATAAGGTATGCCCGTTTAAGCATGAGTAATTTCTTCATAAATTTAACTATTATCATTATTAGATCTGGTGATGCGAAGTACGCTCACCTGTCGGAAGCGGACATCGGTAAAGTGATAGAGGCCTGCAAGAACGCCACCACGTGGTTGGAGAACGCGAGGCATGCGGTGGCAGTGGTGCCGCGCCACCAGTCGACCCCGCATACCACGCACCAAATCCGTCAGGAGAGACAAGTAAGTAGCATTTATAAATATAAATAAATATATATGGGACACTTACGCAAACGGTCGTCCGTCCCCAAAGTAAGTAACTTAATACTTGTGTTATGGTAGACAGACAACTACCCACTACGCCAACGGGCCAGCCAGCCAATCGGCTCATTTATAGATCATTGATACAGCTCCGGAAAAAGTAGAATTAGTAGACCCCCTACAAAATGGACTGACGACCTCAGGAAGGTGGCGGAGAGCCGCTACAATCAAGCGGCATAAGATCGTGTTGTGTGGATATTCACCAACCCCTTAAAACAGTTTTTGAAAGACCGACAAAAAATCGTAAAAAATAAATATCAATTAAATTATTTTAAAACCGAATTTTCAAGGGTAATTTGAACAAAGTAAATTTATTATATGTATTTATTATTACGAACAATTTTTGCATGTTCGTACAAAATATTCTCAACCTTTTACAGAACTTTGAAAGCATTGTGAACCCAATCCTCAACAAGCCTAAGCCTAAGGAGAAGACACCGCCGCCGGCTAACCCCACGGCTGGGGACGGCCAGCCCGCAGCCGATAATTCTGCACGCGATGACCACATGGACGTCGAGTGAAACCCTCCACCCCCCTGCATCCCCACTCACAGCTAAATAACAACTGGCCGACCCCTAATCACAACTTTAGAAATTATATATAATATAATACACATAACATTAAAATTGGATACTTACATTATTAACTACAATAAGTATATTCAATGAACTTTTATTTGTCATTTAATACTTTGCAGAATTCCACAATACTATATCGTGTTACTGAAGCAGATAATTTTGAAATAAAAAAAAATCAAGTCATTGCTTTTTATCTATTACGAAACATTACAGTATTCTATAGTCTTATCTTGTAGCGATGCTGATAAGTAATATTAATATTACATAATTAAAATTCATCATTTCTGTTCAATTGGGAATTACTTTACAAAATTCCATACACTTGAAGCTAATATAGCAAATTTAATTATATTCATCTAGCAATATTTTGCATAACTCCCATTGCTTAGAATTGTATATCTCCTTTTATTGATGGGCTATATTACTATTTAAGTCTAATATTACCAGATTTAATTACTCTAAGGCTTATGGCAATTTTTGATTATGATATGTTTCTTCTGTCCCTAGGAAAACTTAGATTACAACCAGTCGTACCAAATTTGCATATATATTTCTTTATTTTGTCTCACCAATTTCTATAGACCCATTAGACAGTAAGCAGTTAACTTATTTCAGATATGCACACATTTACTATCCCCGATAATGTTTTCTTTCATAATATTGGTCTATACTTTAATCAATGTAGTTTTGACTGTAATTCATTGAAAAACAAACTTTTGTCCCAAAGTTCAAGTTTCAAGTTGCTGTGACAACAGTAGGTGCTTTGAGCTACGAAGAGCTATCTTTAAAAGCAAGGAAAATTGGTAATATATAAGGCTTCACAACAATTTTTTACACATCTTTGTAAAAGTTTTTAATTATTATTAACTAAACAAGTATGAATTTGAAACTAATTAACATTGTTGCCTTTGGACTATAAACATATTACATGATATTTAAAATAAAGCATTGGTGTCCTTTGGATATATATATATATATATTTTATAGAAAGGTACTTAAAATAAATACAAAGTGGTATCTGTCTGAAAGTCTTAAAGTTGTTATTTGGTTGGTATTTTCGCCTCTATGTACTCACAGTATGTACCCTTACAAGACACTCTAAATTTGAGCCAATATTTATTTTTGACTATTCTGCAAATCACAATATGTGTAATGTTTTTTTAAAATATATATCTCATAATTATCTATTAACGAATATGATAGTGCATTTTCTAATATAACACTGGATAGTATTAAATTATTGTTTAATTATAGAATTTTACGTTCATTTGTAGTATTGCTGCATGTTTAATATGTGATGTAATCGAAATAAATTATTTTGCTGGACGGGTATAAGCAAATATTTAATATGAAATGTACTCTTTCAGTTAGTTTAATTTATCATATTTGGTCGTTAGCGAATTTTTAAAATTATTAATATAAGTTAGTCACGATGTTTTAATATGATTTCTCAATGCAATTCATTAATAAATAATAACAAAATATTTGTCTTTTAAAAGGCTTAGATAGATATTCAATACATGCTAAGAATTTCTACATATGGTCGCAATATGACACATTAGTTATAAAAAAATATTCTGGACTATTTTACTTCAAATATATAATTTAATCTCAATACATTATCTGTGCTGCGCGTATGTGTTTGAGCTTTTGCGTGTTGCTTACACTGAATCCTAAATACTGATTACAATTAAGTATTGCTTGTTTAGATTCAGACAAGGTTTATCTGGTTTTAAGTTTATACATCTTGACAATTTATTTTAAATACTTTGTACCAACATTCCACCACAACATGAAATTTTCATACTTGAGTTACTAGCACTACACAAATACAAGCGCATTAAAGCCAATGTGAACAAATTTTTACTAGTTTAGTATCACTTTTGTAGCCCCTACAAAATAATACAGAAATTTCGAAATAAACTCACTTTCAGCAATTCCAAATGCATTACCAACAATAGTCTTGGTTAAAAATTGAAAAATTTAATAGTTGATTTAACTTTTTTGTGCATTCTTAATGTTAAAGCTTAGTAAAAGAATGATATAACTAATCTTTTTCTTTTATTTCACATTCCATATTTTTATGTATATAACCTAGCGGTGAGACTCTTTCGAGAGTGTCACGGATTCAACCTCGGGTAGAAACCAATAAGCTTTTCTAATAAAACTCATGCGTCTAATAAATATTTTCAGTTTATCACACGCTCTTCGGTGAAGGAAAAGAACGCAAGAAAACCTGCGTATTTCTAAAGCATATCTCTGATGATATGTGTAACCTACCAATTCGCATTGGAGCAGTGTGGTAGGTCTTGGCTCCAACCTTTCTCTCCAAAAACAGTAGGGCTGTGCCAAGCAGTGGGGCAGTAACAGGCCGTTACTTTATTTTTAATAAGCATATTAACATTTTTATAAATGTCTTATGAGCAGACTCCTGACATAAAATAAATAAGGTTTTTTAGATTAAAGATTACAGTGTACATAATGACTTAGATCCACAAATGATGGGCCTAAAGCTCTTAGAACAGAATGGCATCTCACTATATTGTACAGCTAGCAATCCCAAAATATGCAAGATTTCTCAGGATCTTTTATTTAATAGAATATGACTATATTTTATCCATAAGTAAACTTTCTATTAAAGATGTACATAATGAACATAATGCTTTCTATTACTGGTACACGCCTATACATTAAATTTTTTAAGTAAATATTATGTGGTCTAATTTCGAGTGGTCCATATTGACCTGCTTTCTAGTAGAGGAATAGCATGGAAGATTTAAGACGCGTTAACCAAGACACGAAAGAAGTATATTGTTTAACAACTATACCTCGCAAAGTGCAGGTATGGGAATCTGTCCCACATTTATTTTTTCCACCAATTATATCTTAAAAGAAATGAAAGAGAGAAAAAGCAAATACGCATATTTTTGGAAAGCATGTTTGCATCATCGCTTTTAAAGTAAAAAAAGTGTAAACGAATACGCTTGATGAAAGAAATTAATAGGTCACATCACAGGTATAAAAGTTCCTATAACAAATAAGAAAACTAGCCAATAATAATTTACAATAAAAAAAACATTTATTTTAATTAACATCAAGTACCAATAAGTATTGTTTTACGCATTTGGATCCACTTCATTAATATAATCTCTCGGATCTTTTCTTAACTGTTGCTTATACTTATCTTCAATGAAATTATATAGGAGTATAGACAGCATAAAGGCTGAAACATTAATAGAAACATATTTCACTAAAATTATTGTTAAAATTAAAAAAAATAAGCTATAGATGAGAATATGTCTGATACTATTTGGTCAAAAGTAACATACATAGTGTGTTGCAGAATTATTCGTCTACCAAACAAACCCTGCTTACGCGAATTCAGCATATTGCTGTTTTCGAAGTAGTTTTATGTATGACTATACAAATCGTGTTTGCCATAAAGATTTAACTGCAAATTTCACAAAATATGGTGTATTTGCGCCGCATATAGTGGCTCGAGAAGAGCAACTAAGTAGATGCTGGCAAATGCTCTCTCAACACTATCGTTTAGAGAGCCATAATGCAAAGGCACCTAAAGTTCATATAATATTAAAATCTTTTTTACAAAACAGTACTTTGGACAGTATATTTTATAAGATTTCATAACTATCAATATATATATATATATATATATATAAAACATATATATTTCCATCTTACGTGGTAACCAAGTCCAAGCCGTTGCCATAGTCCGCGGTATAAAATTGGGAATACCATATTTAATAGCTCGAGCAAAAGGTTTTAATTCATGTGGCGAGAGTCTATAATAAATGATTCCACGAATAAATGCTAGATTTCCAAACTGTTTCCCCAACAAAGTTTTCGTAACAAACATCTCCAAGGTATTCAAGTTTGATTATTGAACCGAATTGATTGATATACAATTAAAATTTGAATCAATTCAGTTTATAACAGAAATGTGAAGTTAGATTATTTTGATGTATGTCAAAAGATTAAATTTAAAAATCGTTTTTTTAAGTTGACAATAATTTTTTTTTACATTAAAAGTAGTAATTTTGAAAAAAAATCTTTTCCAATTTAATTAATCAACTTTGTTATTATTCGCCATTAAAATGAAAGTATTTAATGAAATATTTAATTTATTGTGGATTAATGTTAAAATAAATCTGTAAATAATAATAATAATAGAGCAAACGTATAACGTAGGTATAGCAACAAAGGCTTGGATATAAAACTGACTAAGGGAAAATATTTAACACAAACAAGTATATATGGATTAGAATTTTATTTCAATAATGATATTTATAAATAATTAACATAACGGCTTATATAATATTAACAAAGGTTAATTTAAATCTATACAAATTAATATTTGTGTTATAATAAAACTTATCGATCACAGAAGTTCTTTGAAAACGGCTCCTTTTTCTTTATAATATTGATTTAACCGCATTTCAGCGTACCTAAAAAATTAAAAACAATAACAAGTAATAATAAGGGACGTGAAACCGCTTATTTATCTTTTATTGTAGTGTATTCGTAAAAACATTATATGGGCAAAAACAGCCACAGCCAAGTGAACTTGAAAATGACAGTCAGCAAAAACATAAAATTCACTTTTTGCTATGAATTTCAAGTATGTTTAATCATTGGCGCACTATTTAGTATATTCTTGTCAAGGTGGTTTAATATTTCCTCTGAAACCAAATTTAGTTCGTTGTAACTACTATTTTACTATCTATTTACCTAACTATTTACGTAGAGCTTCAATAGCTGAAAGCTTTGTCGCTCATGCATGTATCAGATATGTACTGATAGACCACTCTATTAGCATAATTTAGCATAATTTAATTTAATTATTTAGCATAATTTTGTTCTATTAATTTTACCGCGGATTATAGCAATATAATTTTATTATTACTTTTGTCAAATGGGTTAATCAATTTTTACGCAATTCAAATGAACGAATGGACATATCAATGACGACAAAAAGGTTATCAATCTAACTCATAACAGCAAAGTTCCAATACATCCATTTTATTATATTAAATCAAGATAAATAGGTATGTTTAAATTATGTTAGACAGTAATGCATTTAGGTAAATGCAATTAAGTGTTCTAAAAAAAGCTTTGTAATGGATATAACAAAAAATATATACCTAAGCGAAATTCATTATGCTTTACTTCGAAGCCTTAGCTTATAAGGTCGTTACTGTTTATGCACGACTCACCTGCCAAAGTCGAAGTCAATGTCAGATAGTTCTAGTTGCACTAAGGACCAAATACCCCACATGAAGTGTGATGCCAATGAAAGGCGTTGCACATCTTTATAAATTTTGTCAATCTCCACAGGCGATGGCATTGATGTATTCAAATACTCCGCCAAATATATTCGTATCCAATTGATTTGGAAATCTTTACTCGGATATCGGTCGTAATCCATGCTCTCAACCGACAGACCTGAAAAAATCGTTTTGTCTCAAATCTGAAACAAAGTGACCTTGATATTTCTATTGTACTCATTTACAAAAGAAACTGCTTCAAGAGTCTTAGAATTTTTTTGACATTAGTAGATATAAACAAATAATACTGTTAGAAGCACTATGGTTTTTAGTACAAATTATATTCAATGCACTAATTATTTTTAAAGACAAAAAAATCATGATATGGTATTATAGTTTGATAAATAATGCCAGTTAAGAAAAAAAGGTGCTTTTCTGCACTGAACAAAATTATTAAGTTTATATTTTAAAAGAAGAGAATGCTGATGAGATACCACTAAAAATAGAAAAAGAGTCGAATTAGATTCCACCAGAAGCATGAACATCTAAGCGACGTCTGTCTGTCCGTCTATTCACTATTAACTCAAATACTACTGAATGGCCTTTCAGGCAGTTTACACCAATAGACAGTAGCCGCCCGGGAGTTCTCATGAAAACCCTTCTTGAAAAACAAAACTTTGTAAGATATGATTGTCCTCTTTTTATAGATTAAATTTTATGATGGCACATTATCTTTTGTTAGTTTTGTAACTCAAAAATGATTGAGAATGATTACGATATTTAAAATCGACACCACATTGTTGATTAATGCATGTCGAAGTTGTGCCTAATTAAAACGATTTCAATGGTATTTTATATTTTTTAATAAAGTTATAGAAATTATTATAAACAGTCAGCTCAATATATAAATGTAAACGTACATTTCCAATTAATGAATTAATAATGTTATTGGAATAATCCTGATGTTAAAAAAATTTAAACTAACAGCCAAGTACTTTTATTCTAGCTGTCCCCGAAAAAAATTAAATAACTCACCGACAAATTCATTAAAATGATTTGCTATATCATAGGCTTGATAATTATACGCTGCATATTCATAATCTATAAAAGAAACTCTCCCTTTATTTTCGTCGTAGATCACGTTTCCTAGAAGCAAATCATTGTGAGCAAACACAATTGGGCTCTCAGTTTTTATTAAATGTGTCTTTAGACGCTCAAACTCTATCCTGAGTCTTGTTATCGATCCGAAACTATTTGTAAATCTACAACAGTCGATAAACAAATGTCATTTTAAAACGAGGAAACAATAAGACAAATAGAGTTCTTACCAACATTTACGTTAAATGAACAAGATTTGTATATTAGTTTGAAGATTTTCCTTTTAAAAGGCTAAATAAATTACAAGAACAAATCCTCTTTAAATAATTAAGGTCTAGCTTTGCCAGCAGTTTCGCCCGCATGGAAATCAGTATGTTACAAATGTTTTCCCGAATCGAAATTTGAACAGAAAAGTAGTTATCGTGAGTTAATTATTTTTAAATAACTTTCACGGTTCACTTAGCGCACGCTTTCCTTGCGTGCGCTCAGTGAACAGATTTAAACTTTGCTGTTTCCTAAATATTTTTTATTGCTGCTACCCTCCTCTTCATCTTAGCGTAATGTTATATAGTCTATCTTAAATGGACTATTTTAAACTCAAAGAATTTTACAAATTGGTCTAGAGGTTTCTGAGATTAGCGCGTTGAAACAAACAAACTCTTCAGCTTCATATATTAGTATAGATTTATTTAGATTCTGAATAATATTAACAGATAACAGAGAACCAGCGGAACAATTTTGATAGCATATGACACCCACTGATTCCTGCAGATTAGAGTTTAGGGGTTAAAGGAAAGGGTTAATTAAAGCTGTGTAAACGAACCAACGGCGACTATTTACCGCGGTTTTACCACGCGTCTGGCATGCTTGCGAAGTGTAAACCAACGACTTCTTTACATTGATAAGGACATAACAGCATCCTTACAGCAAGACTTCGCTCAAACTTACAGTATCGTAAGAATGTTCGTACGGACAATGGAGGCAGTCATATATGGAAAACCAGTAAATATCTAGGTGTGACGACACTAGCTTTAAAAGTATATCTTACTCATACATGAGCTTTTGCTTCAAATCATCATCCTCCTGCCGTATAAACATGCTGTCACATGATTTGGCTGTGTTTTTACGAACGGCCGCCTGCCTGACGTCAACTTACCTTAGTCGTATGTTACGACACCTCGGTAAGAAAGAGGGTGGTCTATTTTACTAAACCGGATACCACACGATGGGTCAACTTACCTTAGTCGCCTTTTACGACACCTCGATAAGAAATGAGGTTGGTCAATTCTACTCAGCTGGATACCACACAGCGGGTCGACTTACCCCAGTCGCCTTTTGCGATACCTCGGTAAGAAATGAGGGTGATACTATTTTATTCAGCCGGAGCCGCTCACAAGGCGTGAGCTTTTGCTTCTAATAAAAACTTTAATTCATATAAAATGTTTTAAGGAGTAAACAATAGTGTCAATATTCATAGTAAACAATATTAATCTATTACTTTTCACATTTATAATTTTTAGTATAAAATTGATATCATGAGAGTTATATAATTTAAAATAACCATATGCCAAAATTTAACCATTTGAACAATTTTATCAAATTTTGATGAAGAGTTCAGAGATACCTGATTGTGATTATTTTAATAATACAATATGGGAGATATTTCAGTTATTCTTTAAGCTCTATTTACTGGACTGGGCTCAAGACTGTTTTTGTATAGTAAGGTTACAATAACATTTATTAAACTCCAAAATTATATACACATTAACTAATAAACTTCATAAAGCAACCACTTTGATAACAGAATCAGCATAACGAACTATTGAACTGATAATAAAAATTTATTTTCATTCAATACCAAGAATATCAATTTAAATTTAGAAGACTATTATAAGTTTAGAAAACCTAAAATGTTGTAAAAATGTACTTTGTTTCCTGTAAAAAAGATATTTTCTTTTTCCTATATATATTTTTGTGTAATTCATATGGCTATTTTACAATTTATTATACAGATACAGCATACCTGGAATGTTTACTTGGATTTGTGTATTTTTCTGGAATTAGACTTAAAAACTGTTCTATTTTGTCCCACAACATTGGTTCTTTTGGTATCTACAAATAAATTAAATATAAATTATATAATATGAAATTACTATTGCTAAAAATAAGTCATACACAATGGTTACTAAATATGCATATTTGAAGTTAACGTCATGAATAATTTTTCTAATTGGCATTTTAAAAATAAAAAGTTTATTGTATTCATCTATTGGCTTTTTAACTTTTGTTGGAACTTAAAGACATTTCAAAACCATGCAGTTAGACCCTGCTAGAATTTTGTGACTCTATGAAATCTATGAATCAATGCTGCCTTTCATATACAAAGTGACTACCTTAACACTATAAGCACCAATGTTGATTCTTTGAACTTAGTACACAGGACATCACTTAAATAAACAAACAAACAAGTCTTATTTTCATGGCTCTGATGCTATGAGAAAATGATTATAATATAATTTTATTTAAAACACAGCAGTATATTATCTTATGGGTATTTAGTTCCAAACTTTTATCTATTATCTACATAAAGATAGAAACTATGATAAGATAAAAAGATCTGTATTATAAACATTATTAAATTTTTATCTCAAAGCTTTGACAACATAAATAACACAAAAAAAAATCATTGTTTAGTTATGTACCATGTGAGATATGCAATTCTATATAATGAAGGTTTAGGTTCTTAACTAAATTATCAAAAATTTTATTATTAGAAGGCAGATTACAACACATTACATTACCCTAAATATTTATTATTCTTATTTAAATTTTTTTCCAAACATTTAAAACTATCGATTGTATTTACACCGTTTTCTTTTGGCACAATTTCTATCAAAAAATTTAAAACTTAGAAGCAAATGAATATAAATATTATTTAATGTAACATATTGTAATCTGCCTACTTTAAGTACTCAAAATACATATTAAGTGTGTTTAATTCTTATCTGCATCTGATGAATCTCTTTTATTAAATTAAATGTTTATACTTTTGATACTAAAAGCATAAATAATAAATTTTTAAAAAAGAAATAGTTTATTGAAGAAATCATTTGAGTTCTATTTCAATATCTTTATTTGTAAGAAATATTATTGCAATTAAATGTTTGGCACTCCTGAGCCATAAAGTTTTGTTTATTTACTATTAGTTAAGTACCTAAACCTATGGAGTGTAGATATATGAGATGTAGTGATTAATTATAGTAAATTTATAGTATTATAAATAGCTTATACTATGTAAATTTGACATAATTGAATGGTACACAGTTTTTAACAGCCATTTGAATTGGAAATCATTGCCAAAGCCAAATATATCAGTAAAAGTTATGCATATTTATAAGGAATTAATTTTAAACTACATTTATAATTCTTTAGCACTTTTTTAAGTTTACTGTTTCTTTAAATGGTACATTAAGAAATTGATTCATTTTTAACTAGACATTCGATTAACAACATTATGTTTTATGTATATTTTATATAATCTTATTGATTATCTTATAATGCCAGTGTCTGCAAATTAGTCATTCAGAAAGTCATAAATAAATAGTTTTCTGTAAGTATAAAATTACCTCATCATCAAGAAGAATTTGATGCATCCTGGCCATTTGCTGTGCCACAAGACGAAATATTTTTCCATTGACTACAGTTTCTGTGTTAAGAGTTACACCAGGATAATATTCATAAGATAAACCATTTTCAAAAACAGCATAAATTTTTGGTGCCAATCCCACTTTATTTAGTACTGATATGTTCCTAAAACAAAAATTAATACCATTAAGAAAAAGATCTAGATTAGCTAGCCAGATTTGTCGATTTGAGAAAATCAATTACATAAAGCTTTTGGAGTGTTTTTTATAATATACATATATAAGCAATACCTTTAATTTCAATTATATCGTAGATATTAGAATAAGTTTAATAATAAGTATAAAATGAGATCATTGTATTCATAGAAATTAAGTTTATCAAGTTACAGTTTGCTTTTCTTCTACAAAATTTACTAATAAATAATATATTTCTTTTTAAATACCTAACTTCTGCATTTCTGTCAATAAGTAAATCGGTTTTGTTTCCATATATTCTTACAAGGATAATATTATCATTATTTTCAACATCCAACTGACACGCAACTAATTTATTTGTAATTCCATCTGTGAATACCTGTAATCATCACAATAAAAATTATTACCACAGTAATAAGTTAACGACATATGTAAACGTACTATTTGCAACAACACATAACAAACAACCTTAAATTTAATATTTTCTTCAGGCCAATTCGGTCTTATAACTGCAAGAATTTTGTAAATTCCTGTATAAATATCCACTTCTTCAACTTTAACTGGAATAAATTTGTGACCAGCAGGATCACATGTTCTGGACATTTTAGATATGTTAAACTATTTTGTCCTTCTCGGAACTTGTGTCTTTGACACGAACAGCTGTTAAACTACGCGCCACATTATATATCACATCAATATTTATATAGCGCTTAGTTCTCTGAGATTGGTTATACAGTATAGTTAGTAATCTATGGACTCAACAATAACTGTTCCAAATTCCAATTCTATCGGTAGAAGGTCAACTAGTGAAGAGCCTCGACCAACATCTCAAGAGGCTCTCGCTTAATTGTTGGATCAAGACACCAGTGCTGCCAACAGTTCAATAAGCTTCCCACTAGATTCAACTTTTAAAACAACCAGAAAACCACTAACAAACAGAAATTTTTCACTCTAAATAACCGCTAACCGCTAAATTTTCCACTAAAACAATTTTTGTTTTATGAAAGAAAATAAATGTACAAATAATTAGTGTCCTTTATTATTACTTATTAAAAAATTAACAAATTAATATCACAAAATTTACATTTCGCTACACGACCCATAGTATTTCAGATACCTACGAGCCAAGAATCCCGTTGCGCATATTGTGATTTTTGCATATTTAGGCGTGAATAAATGACAGAGCATTGTCATGGAGGAAAATTAGCTTATATTCTGGCCTTTTTTCCTTCATAACACCTCACAATTTTATTATATATCAGTGGCAACGGTGCACTTCGATAGTTACAACAGATTTCAGCACTTTATAATAGATAATTATGCCCCGCTGATGCACCATACGCGCAGCATCGTCCTCCGCCCGAAGTGATTCCGTCTTGGAGTGGATGTTGACCACGGTTTTTTTTGTTTAGGATTGTCATGAATTAGGATTTTGTTTGAAATGACAAATAATGTTCACTTAATATTATTGATCAAGGTCGTACTCTTAAAAATAAAAATATGGCAAGGCTCCGATTCATATGTTCATTAACATTTAACACCAACCATGATCAAACAGCGGATTTAAGGTTGTACACCAATGTATATATGCATATTCAAAAAGGAAAACGAACAGATATATAAAAATCATCCTAAAATGGAAGTAAATCTAACTTTTTAACTGATAATATATTTTACCAAGACCACCAAAAAAACCACTAGCCACTAAAAGCAATATTTGGCCACGAAGTGGGTAGTTAAACCACCAGTTTTAGTGGAAAATCCACTAAGATGGCAACACTGCAAGATACAGAAGGCAAGAATCTTAATAAAAACAAGAAAATGAATAAAAAAGAAAAGGGTACCTAAAATAATCGATTTTTAAAAAATCGATTTTTGATGAAAAAATAATCGATTATTTTTTTATATTGCTAGGTACAATCTGTGCTAGGTACGGTAGTCCGTTGGTCCGTAGTCTATCAATATAAGAAGAAATTTACGTAATATATCATTGAGTTAATTTTCGAAGAACTCATTAAATTTAGAACCATGGGAAAACATTTTGGCGAACTCGCTAAAATCAGAGGGTTAATTACTTATAGATTGTCTCCGCACGAGCAGCGAGCATATGCAGGAGCTATTTCAAACGGACTACCCAATATTTTCCGCAGATTTCGCGAAAATGTTTTCAGAGTTGCTCCAGGTATGTTTTCAAATTAAGTAATATTCATATTATATATTTGCTGTCAATTAAAATATGCGGTGACGTAATTATTACTCTACTGTGCACAATAGAATTTTATTCTATATTTAAATTGTACTGTGTAATTAAATCCAAAAGAACGATGAATGTTTCGAAATAAACTTAGAAATTGTGTTGGAGGCTTTGAATTGATTCATAATCAATTTATTATATTGTCCTTGTTTTGTATTGATTTATTTTATGACTGTTTTATTATTTTATATTCCAATCACTTCACTTTAAATTATTGTGGAATGAATTTTAAAATTTATAAATAATATCAAAACAATTTAATGTCAATATTAAAAATGAGATTTTTTGGGAGAGCATATTTTAGAATTAAATGAAATCTGTGGTATTTTAGTTACTTTACCGCGGAATTGGGGTTGATTAAATAAAGTAAAAAGTTAAGATTATGAAAAATCTAGGTTGTGGTATAATTTTCCTTCAGATAAATTTGCTGAAATGACTAGTGATCTGAATAGGTAAATGTAATTATTCAGGTCTAAGTGCTAAAATTGAGGATATAATTATTGTAATATATTTGCTAGAGATATGAATGTCTACACTAACTTAAAAGTCTAGTTAGTCCAATATAAATCTATACTATACTATTATAAGAGGAAAATTTTGTATGTATGTTTGTAATGTTTTCACATAAAATCTACTGCACTGATTTCAAAAATTCTTTCACCATTGGAAAGCAGCATCTTTACTGAGCAACATAGGCTATATTATGATACATTTAAAAAAAAAAATAGGGATCCGTAACAAAAATGTCATGTTGTAAAAAAATAAAAGTTACTCTGGATTTTACTTGTTATGTTATAAACATATTGTAGTCAATAAATTTCTCTTATTGAACTGCATGAAGACCAATTTCAAGTTTCTAAACTTTTAGAGATATTTAAAAATCTGTTTCTAATTATATAAATTATATCACTGTATGAACCTGCTTTATAATATCTTCAAAACTATTAGCATTATATATCTCAATGCACACTAGATACAAAACCATATTAGGAAAAAGCTATAGTTATATAAAACTAAAAGTTAAAATCTATATTTAATATAAAAAGCTGAAGAGTTTGTTTGGTTGTCTGAACACACTAATCTCAGGAATTACTAGACTGATTTCAAAAATTATTTTAGTGTAAGATAGTTTATTTATCGAGGAAGGCTATTAACTATATAACATGAATATAATGAATAGGAGAGGAGCAACAATGAAAAATATTGTAAAAATGGAAAAATTTAAAGCTTTCCTTTTGTGTACTAAGCAAATGTAGTAGTAGTAAGGTGAAAGTTATTCAAAAATCTCTTTTAATTAACTCACAATAACTACTTTTGTGTTAAAAATTTCAATTTGGGGAAAAATTTGTGACATACCAATTTAGCTGCTGGTATATAGCTAGTAAATTATAAACCATTCTTTCCTCCTATAAGGTGAGATGTAAAAAACATAATAGCTCACTTTTAATAATCATAATATAATTTTTGTTACAGCTTTTATCATTGCCTACATGATTTTTGAAGGTGTTGAAAGAGAACAACACAGACTTTCCAGGAAGAATCCAGCTGATTTTGCTAATGATGAATAACTAGTCTCAACTATGTTTAATGCCTCATAAACGTTTGTAGTTTAATTAAATTAATATGTTGCAAAGGTATTGATTTTTTTGATTTTATGTTTAATACATCCAAACAAAGTACTACCAAATAATTACTGTTTTAAAGTTTTACACAGATTTGACTTACTAAAACCATACAAATTTATATTCAAAACTGAATAAAATATGTAGTTTAAAAAACATACTTTATTGTCACATCAAAGTAAAAAGTGAAGCTAGAAAAAAAATTAGCAAGTGAAAAATATTAGTGTTATAAGAAAGCATATAGGGTGCTCAATATATACACAAAAAAATTAACCACTAACAAACAAAAGTTAAATACTAATTTTAAAAAAACCACTAAATTTTCTCCTACAATTTTTATTATATGTAAGAGAATAAGTATAAAAATTATAAGTTTCCTTTATTATTCTTATTAAGAAATTAATACCTAAAAATTTACATTTTGCTACTCGACTCGTGGTACTTTCGCTAACTACGAGCCAAGAATCCCAATTTTTTACACAATAATACACAATTTTTACACAATACAACATTAATCCTTATCCAATTAGGTACCTTAAATAAATAGTTGATTTAATATAGATCAATATGGCCGTTTACAGTATGTAATTTAAGTGAACATTTTTGGAGATATTACAGATTTAAAATGCCGTGAGGACGCCGCGCTTCGCCCTACTACACTTCGACTTTAGCAGCTAAGTCACTCTTTCAAGAATTTGTTTAAAGACATTCTGTAATTAATTGTAAAAATAAAATACATAGGGAAAATGTAAAAGTAAATAAGTAAAAATGTACTATATGAATTTAGATATTCCAAAGATAGCAGGAAATCTTGGTATAGGGAAAGGAAATTGTTTTTCTCCAAATTTAACTCTTGCGGGCCACGGGCAGTAATGAATAAATTAAAACTACTTGATCTATTTTAATCATTTTTTTACACTGACTGACATGGGATATATATTTTATACCCGTGATTAGCAGGGGCAGGCCGCTAGTATCTTATATTTTAATACATTCTTAAATACAAATATACGCACGAAGCTTGAAGGACCAACAAATTGTTTATACAAAATGTTGGCTCTCTGCGGAAATCGATCCCGCGGCCCGCGGAGCTGAAGGCAGATTCACTTACCAATACGCCAGCGGGCCAGTCAAATTAGTATTTAGTGAAAAATATTAGGTGGGAAAACCCCGCGTGTAAACAAACGTAAACTCATTTCTGCCGATCAGTTATGCCTACTCAAGAAAGGGTAAGTATTTAGATATTCACTTTTCTTGAGTATATTAATATTTAAAAAAAAGAAAACGATCATGTATGTATAGATTATCGAAAAATGTAAGTGAATCTAACTTTTTAACTATTAAAATATTTTATTAAACCAGTTTTAGTGGAAAATCCACTAAGTTGACAACACTAGACTTGTAACGAATGTCATCTATCAAAAATAGTATAATATTTATGCATATTGAATTTTCCGATTTTACCTGTGGTAGCAAATTGCAACGTCAACATTTTCTTATTATATGTTATTTGTCTATTTTTAAACAAGTTTATGTTATAAAGATAGGATATATAACACCTTCATTTATTCGGTATTATTATCTATTTAGTTATCAAAATTAATAGGTGGTTGGAGAATACAGTATTGTGCGTTTCTAAGCTGTGTAGGTAAAGAAATTTACTTCTTAAAGTTTAGGATAATTTGAAATTTTTAAAAACTCAGTTTAATTTTTTGATAATAATGGCACAGATTTAGAGTTTTACAATTTTTGCAACTAATACGGCAATTGTCATATATAAAAAAGTTCTAGTAAAATATTGAAATCAACTGTAGTTATTATAAAATGGATATATAAAATGGTTAATTATATTTATAAATATCTATACTATCCAACTTTTATAATAAATCTGAACACTTCAGTGATCTATTAGGCCAAGTTCCAGTTCCTATGAAGTCTACAGATGGTAGTCATATAAAGGAAATTCCAGCGTCTAGTGAAGAAATTAGACAAGAAGAAAACACTGTAACTGCAGAAACACAATTAAATACAGATTTTCCAATAGAGGAAATGGATGGAGACATGAAGAAAACTCAAACTTATTCTACTAAAAAGGTTAAATTTGGTGAGTATTTTCATAGAAATTTTAAGATCCATAATTGACATACTACCTTTTAGGCTTATTATATTACTGTTACCAAGTAGAAACTAATAAGTAACTGTCTTTTTTTATTTTCAGGTTACATCAAATATGTTAGTTTAGCTATATTGACAATTCAAAATGCTGCTCTAAGTTTAAGTATGAGATATGCACGTATAAGAGAAGTGGAAATGTTTGAACCCACAGCAGGTAACAACGAATATTTACTTCTTCAATATAAGGTTTTTAAGGTTAAGGAATCTGCAAATCCAGGCTTAGTTTTATAAAATGAGATATTTTAATCTTTAAAGAAAAAACCCATATTAATGTTGTTTACCATCTTTATAAATACAAATACGTGTCTTACAATATAATTAAAATATTCCTGGATCATGGTAAGTATCAAATGTAATTTTTTTCAGCGGTGTTAATGACTGAAGTGCTGAAGTTAGCTATATGTATATGTCTTGTGATGAATGAATCAGGAAGTATTGGCAATGGAGCTAGAACAATGTTTACTACAGTAATTTTAAATTTTAAGGATACTCTTCGTGTTTGTGTGCCATCATTTTTGTATGTTATACAAAATAATTTACTTTACGTCTCTGCCTCAAATTTAGATGCTGCTACATATCAGGTAAGCAGTGTTAGCCAAATGGTGAGAATAATTCTATTAATCATAGATTTAAAACTTTAGCAAGCACTAATCCATTCTTTTATACATTTTTTGCCTTATTAGTAATTTCAATTCCACTCTCTTTTTGATAAAAGATAACATTGTGAGGTAACCTGTATTTTGTTCGATAATTCATGGGAAATTAGTGTCTAAAAATCCACTGCAGTAGTATGAGTCTATGCTCCTTTCAATAATGAGAGAAGAGGCTATCCCCACCAGTAGAAGAGTATACAGGCCTTTATGTTATATGCATACATTTTGAAAAATTAGCTGCAGGTATTAGTGGATCTTAAAAATGTTTCTTTTATGCAACATGACTTAACAATTCATAAACTAGATATAGTACAAGTCAAAAAATAATTAAGTTTAAATTCCCATGCACATTTTGTACTATGGTATTAGAACTATGTTTTATCTAATTATTAAAAATGTGATAACAAAATGTTTATGTTGTGATTACATGATTTCAAGTTTATTAGAAACAAAAAAACGCAATTACAGATTAACAAATAAGGTAATTTAGATAACAATTTACATTAGATATATGTTAATTATAGATTATGAGCTATAATCATGACATGTTTTTCTTTCACATAACCACACCTGTTTAGATAAAATGATAATCAATTGTTCATTTGACCAGAAAGTTGAGAGGTAATTTCTGTTGGTTACGAAGCCCATGGAATACTACTCTATATAAACATCCCAAACATAAAAGTTATTTAGTTATTTTAAAGTACTGCTTTTTATATCAGTTTTAAGATGTCATGAAATGTTACTGTTTTATGTATTTTGGGAATCATTTTATATTAAACCTATTAATACATATTATAAAACAAGATCCTCTGCTACATCTATCTGTCTGTTTAATATAAACTTGAAAACTTCTGAATGGATTTTCATGCGGTTTTCACCAAAAGACTTAGTAAATCACAATAAAGGTTATAGTGTATCACTTATTAAGGTTTTGCATAAATTAGATATGATCACAATTAGTGAAAATTTTGTTAAGCCACATTGGAAAACAGCTTATATCATAACTTTATTACACTAATTTCCACGAAGTTGCGGACATAGCTAGTGTAGTACGAAATAACAGCACACACTTGGGTGTTTCATATTCAATTTGGAGCGAATGAAGTCGCAAGTACAGCTTGCATATTATATACTTAAATAAAACTCAATATTTGACTGTATGTGTATATATGTGTTTTGTAAATTAATGACTTTCTCTCTTGACTTTTTGTTGTTTTATTAAAAGCTGGTGTCTTATTGACATACTCAGAAGGTTTTTTATTATTATTTTATATGGCATAGTCTATGTAGTTAACATTAATATTAACATAAAATATTTTCATTTTTAGGTTACATATCAACTTAAACTTCTTACAACTGCTTTTTTTGCTGTACTAGTTTTGAAAAGAAGATTAAAAAAATGGCAATGGGGTGCCTTGGGGTTCTTAGTAGTGGGTGTTGCATTGGTACAGTTGTCATCAACACAAAATAAGAACATAAGTTCAGAAAAATTAGCAAAACAGTCTAGGTTACTAGGTTTTGGGGCAGCTCTTGCAGCATGTTTCATATCAGGATTTGCTGGCATTTATTTTGAAAAAGTTCTCAAAGAATCTGACATATCAGTAAGTTTGAATACATATTGTTTAAAACTATTTTGAATAATAATGAAAATAGAATATAATGATTTTTTTATTTACAGGTATGGATGAGAAATGTACAACTCAGTTTGGCATCTATACCATTTGGGATTATTGCATATGTTATAGAAACTAGAACCATTACAAATATATTGAAAGGATTTGATGGTTTTGTTTGGTATTTGGTGGTTCTGCAAGCAGCTGGTGGCCTGATAGTTGCTGTTGTTGTTAAATATGCTGACAATATTTTAAAAGGATTTGCAACATCTGTTGCAATCATAATAGCATGTGTTGCATCAATATACATATTTGATTTCCACTTAACAGTACAATTTGCTGCAGGAACTATATTTGTAATTGGCTCCATCTTTCTTTATGGATATGTACCAAAGAAATCAGAAACTCGAACTTCATTAAGTGTATGATTCTCTTTTATGACTTTTATGAGCTGTTGTAAATAGAATTTGCCATTATGTACTTATGCTCTTATTAGTAAGTAATTTTATACTCTTAAGGCATATGTATTATGTTCATGATCTTGAATGTATTTTTATTATTCATAGTATTAACTTTATACATTTTTTTTTTTACATATTTCAAATATATTCAATTTATTTTAATAGAATTGATTATTTTTATTTTCATCAGAAATGGTATATTGTATATTGGTTATATGAAATATCTTTACCTGTTATATCGGTTACTAGTATTTTAAAATTCGAAGTAAATAATCTGTGCAGAAACGGAAATGCCAGTGCGTATTTTAGGCAAGGACAGAATCACCTTAATAAATTATTTATTTTCCGTTTAAAAAAAACTATTATTTCGTATTAAAATTATCGTTTTATTTCTATTAAAAAAAATGCCTTTTTAATAATTAAAGTGGACAACTACCAATAAATATTAACAGCTGCGCTTTTTGTGAAATTCTATTAAAATGTGTAGTTTGGCTTCATTGGTTTTATCCAACATTGCATATGTAATCTTAAAAACCAGGAAAAGAGTGAGGATGATTAAAACAATCGATTTATGAAAAAAATCGGTCATTTTTCATATCTCTACGACATACCTCCTTAAAAAAAGTTGATGTGCAAAAAATCGATTAACTTTAATCGCTTAATAATTAAATGGAATAAAGGGTAATTAAAGTGGAAAGGACGAATAAAAAATTTCAGCAGTGATTAGCAAATACTATCAAAAAAATATGTCGTTTGGTTATATTGGTTCCAGCAATATATTTTATCCTAATACAGAAAATTCAAATAAATGATAAAGAGGGTTAATCCTATAATCGATGTATAAAAAATTAATATTTATAAAATAGATTCTTATATAAAATAATCGATTTAAAAAAAAACTGTTATTTTGACTGTTGACATCCCTAAGAAAATCAGTGTTTAAATTTACATCAGTTAGTAATCTATGATTTACCAGTGTTGCCATCTTAGTGGATTTTCCACTAAAACTGGTGGTTTTAACTACCCACTTAGTGGCCAAATATTGCTTTTAGTGGCTAGTGGTTTTTTTTGGTGGTCTTGGTAAAATATATTAGCAGTTAAAAAGTTAGATTTACTTTCATTTTACGATGATTTTTTATATATCTGTTCGTTTTCCTTTTTGAATATGCATATATACATTGGTGTACAAGCTTAAATACGCTGTTTGCTCATGGTTGGTGTTAAATGATAATGAAAATATGAATCGGATAGGACCATGCCAAATTTTTATTTTTAAAAGTACGACCTCGGTCAAAATTATTGAGTTAACATTATTTGTCATATCATACAAAATCCTAATTCATGAGAATCCTGAACAAAAAAACCGTGGTTTCATCCCGGCCGACCTTCAACATCCACTCCAAGACGCAATCACTTCGGGCGGAGGACGATGCTGCGCGTATGGTGCCATCAGCGGGGCATAATTATCTATTATAAAGTGCTGAAATCTGTTGAAACTATAATAAAATAGATAGATAATAGATAATAAAAGATAGATAGATAATAAAATTGTGAGGTGCTATGAAGGAAGAAAGGCCAGAATATAAGCTAATTTTCCTCCATGACAATGCTCACACACATCAAAAAAGGTTCAAAATTACTTAGTTTTAAATTAATTAGACGCTCAACTGTTAGATGTTACTCCATACCGCTTATTCACTAGAACTGGCCTCATGCGACTATCATCTGTTTTCATCGGTGTGCCATTTACCTCGCTGAGCAGCAGTTCGATTCTTACGTGAGACGTCCAAAATTGGCTCGAAAAGTGGTTTGCCTCGAAAAACGAACAATTTTTTTATCCATATGGTATATATATTACCTGAGAGATGACAAAAATGTATATTTTGAATGAAGTTATCTTTTTTCCTTCCTATGAAAAAATGGTTTTTTTAGAAAAAACAGCGGATTTTAGCTTGTATATCTGGTAGATATTTACTTTGCTTGAGTAGGCATAACTGATCGGCAAGAATTAGTCGTCTATGTTTCTCTACACGCGAGGATTTTCCACCTAATATTTTTCTAAACTTATAACTTTATACGCGGGGATTTCTCACTTCATATTCTGAATACTTATACTTAGAAGTTAGAAGGGTTTATCGTTCAGTAACGCTCATGGGCTCATAATTATTAATTTTGTTTTGTATTAACTGAGCGAATCAATAACGCGTAACTATGCAAAAATCACAATATACGCAACGGGATTCTTGGCTCGTAGGTATCTGAAATACTACGGGTCGAGTAGCGAAATGTAAATTTTGTGATATTAATTTGTTAATTTTTTAATAAGTAATAATAAAGGAAACTAATTATTTGTATATTTATTTTCTTTCATAAAACAAAAATTGTTTTAGTGGAAAATTTAGTGGTTAGCGGTCATTTTGAGTATAAAATTTCTGTTTGTTAGTGGTTTTCTGGTGGTTTTGAAAGTTGAATCTAGTGGGAAGCTTATTGAACCGTTGGCAACACTGTGATTTACATTTTAATGATTTTACTTCAACAACAAACTCGCGAAAGAGAAATTACGTTTTGAAGATGAAATGTTTTATGAAAAATAATCTCTTAAATGCAATGATTTGTGTTACAAGAAATCAGTTTTTAAGATGGCCTGTTAATGTAAAAAACAACCTGCATACTTCAGCGACAGATTTAGCATGGACCAAATCAACACTACCAAAGACATTCCTCCAACATAATAAGAAAATTTATCCGCCTCAAGAAATTGAGGAAACTCCAAGGCCTGCTGTAAGATTAAAATTAGAATTGTTATGTCGCAAAATTAATTACAGCACTGGTCCTTAATTTTTGTCTCATTGTACAAACTCTGAAGTAGAATGATTTTATTTTGTTGTATTTTAGACAGATACTCACTAGTAGTTTAATAGTAATAAAAAAAACAAAGAAATGAAAAAACTTTTTTTTACAGTTTATATGCCATCAAAAAACAAACATTAAATACAGTCCTGAAAAACTTTGGTACATAGCTTCATTTGTGAGAGGTATGACTGTAGATGAAGCTGTAAAACAACTTTCATATGTTAACAAGAAAGGAGCTGGTTTTGTCAAAGAAGCCATACTTGAAGCACAGAAACTTGCAGTGACTATTCATAATGTTGAATATAAAAGCAATCTCTGGATAGGTATTAAGTTTTTATCTTATTTAAAATAGTTGCTTCATAAGTAATATTGAGGTTAAATATTATCATTAATTTGAAACTATATTGTTACTAATCATGAAGAAGAGATATATAATTAATTAAATATATTCCTTAATGATATAGAATTACTTTTCTCATATTTTAGCAGAGTCGTTTGCAGGGAAAGGAATGCATATTAAAGGGATAAGAAGACATGCCAGAGGAAGATTAGGAGAAGTTAGATATCAGTACAGTCATTATTTTGTACGTTTGGAAGAAGGAAAACCTCCTGTTGATTACTATAAATTCAACCTATTATCTGCTCCACAGCAATTAGAAAAATGGTTGGAACAAATGAGAAAAAGAAAAATTATTAATTCATTTTAATATTAGATTAATGTTGTAGTAAGCCAATTTTATTTTATAGAAGTGGTATTTATGAAATAAATGTTTTTGTGTAGCTGTTTTGTTTATTGTAACTAAACTAAACAAATTATTTAATTATTAGGAAATTTGTTATAAAATAATAATAGACTTTAATAGCGGAACTCTTTGCATCCAGTGGTGCCTGTGACCTTTTTAAGTAGTCTGTCTGCCAAGTCAAGTTACTACAATCCAGCATTTATTAGAATAGTAACTTCTGTAGCTTGGAACCCTAATACCTATTAAGAAACTGTAAAGAATAGTATGAGGCTGATAGTAAGTTATATTTAAATCCAAATCAAATATAAAATTAGGTTTTAAAAGTAATAACTCTTTAAAAAAAATACAATGAGACTGGTTGTAATTTTGAACAACAAAAAAATACTCATTATTTTCAGTACCTAACATAATTAGTATGGAAACATACTTAATTGCACATCTTAAACATAAGACATTTATGAATGTCAAGCATAGACTATTGATTTGAATTGAAAAACAAGTGTTGATGTTTTTGTAAATTTCTACATTTATCGATAAACTTTTCTAGGTACGGAATTGATGGTAGTCTAGAGCGCAAATGAATAGCATATTGAGAAGTATTTAAGTACCCAATTATTGAGACTATATCGTTTTTATATATAGTTTTAATTTAATGTCAGGATTGTAGGTTTGATGGATACAGAAATAGGATAAAGTTTCTACAATGGTGGAGAAACACTTATCTTATTAGGAAATTAAGTAAAGACCAATATAAATGAGCACCTACATTTAAAACAAGATTTAATATCTTATATTTGTCACTTTTAAGACAATACAGAAAGATTTTAGAAATTTACATTACAAGTTATAATGTAAATGTATGTGTAGGTATGTCAGAATACAAAAATGGTTCTTATTTAAAATATATTAAAGCCATTATTATATTTTAAGTATACCCATATTACATTATTTTTGCATGGGTCTTTGATGCATTTATATAAGAATTTGTTATTACAATCGAAATTGAAAAATAGGTGACTTGAAAACTGTTGGCTTCAAAATTATCGCCAAAATAAAGTTATTTCATATGAGTTATTTATCATCAGGCTTGAATAAGCCATTATGGTTAATTTTGTTTTAGTAGAACATAATACAGTTCAAGACTGGTCTGTGGCACTTTGACTCAAAATCGTGAAGTAGTTCATCAATATCATTGTCCAAGTCTTCACTCTGGGCCATTTTTGTAACCATGTCACTAATAAGAAATGCTCCAATTGTAGCTTCCTCGTGATTATCTTGAATATCTACATTAATAATATGTACTGGTTGATTATAAATAGATCTTTTAGATCCAAACCATTCAATGACTTGATCATATACCCGTTCTTCACATGTTATAATTACATCAAAACGTTCTAGTGCTACTTGGAACTTTTCTGGGCATGGCTTAATTCGCCGATTTCTATCCAACATATGCAATAAGCCATTTTGCGTATAGTACGCTTTGTCTTTTTCTAATAAATCTTTATAAATATCGTCGTAAGGTACACCAAACTCATAACAATTAGGGCGATCTGCTGAGGCGCCTGGGAGCTTTACCTTTTCTCCAGTTCCATAAGATTTTACTTTAAAACCTTTTTTTGCCAGAAATGCATGAGCTTCCATACTCCTATTCATATTGGAAGAACATACAACAGCAATATACAAATCATCCATTTTAATTAAATTAAATTTGTAAGAACGTATTATGACGTTGTCGTTTTGCTATTTAGCATCGTATAAATGCTCCATTTGTTGTAACATCTGTGCATTAAAAATCAATTATGTAACTGATTACAGCATAATGTTATTTTTACATAAATTCGATTATTTGTTAGCTAAGAAAGCTGTTTCTACAGTTACACATAGACGATTATTTTTCTATTATCCAGTATTTTAAGGTTGTTAATTGTTATTCGTAAGCGCCATAGATTACAAACAAAGATTACAGTGTACATAATGAAATAGATGGGTAACTCGCAGTCGTTTTTTGTGATCCGTAATAGCGCCATCTAGAGATCAGTTTCTGTACTAAAAAGGTCAAAAGGGTCATATATATCTATATATACTATATATATATAATATTTTTGCAGTAGGGCGGGGTATAAATACAAAAGAAATGAAAAAACAAAATTATTGAAAGTTATCTATTTTGTATAAATAATACAGTCGTTTTAACAATAAATTACTTTTGATTTGAATATAACAAAAATTACAATTACTTTAGTATTACAGGCTTATAGTTGAATAAATACATATGCACTTATAAATATATATGCGAAAAGCTTAACTTTATAACATAAAGCTCATTATATTATTTATGTACAAAATAAACAAGTAATATCTACAAATTATAAATTTAAGTTATAAATACAAATCAAGCCATTATAAATATAAATAAATATATGGGACACTTACACACAAGGTCGTCCGTCCCCAATGGAAGTAAACTTAATTTTAATACTTGTGTTATGGGCGACAGACACCTGGTGAAAATATGCTTATATAATTTTAAATACAAATATACACCCAGGCTCAAATACCAACAACTTCATTTATAGAAAATGTTTGCCCTCGGCGGAAATCGAACCTGCGACCCACGGAGCCAACGGGCCAGTCCAGTTAATAATAAAGTATGTACTTTAAACATTAACAAAAGAACGTCATACGTAAATTATCTGATATTATATCGTTTATTACACCTAGAAGCAATGATGCATATAGAAAAGTCTTGGCTTTACTACTTGCCTTGTGTATTAAATAACTCACCAAAACAACATTAACAAATCGAACAAATTAAAATGAAATGGAAAATTTTTAAGGAAATAAAAACGGATATATGTAAACATGTTTGCGCCAAAACACGTCGGTTTCTGAACACGTAATCTGCTTCCAAATTATTATATTTAGCGGACCTCCAATCCTCCGTACCCAAGTTTGGAATAAATCCATATTCTTAGAGGATCTGCAACAATTATTTTAAGCAGATATAAATTAATACTATTCGATAATCTATATAAGTATAAACGTCATTGCCATAGACGCGGCAGGAGTTTTAATTAATTTAATAATAAGCACTCACCTTTACCAAAGACTGTTGGACAAAAAACATTTTGCGACATTTTTTTCTACGTAACATACAAAAACTAATGATATTCAAATCAAAGTCCATATATTACATATATTCATCGTAATTTTTCAAATTTAACAGATATCTGTCAAGCACTCATTATAGTGTATTATCTATGATCAAAGACAAGTTTAGCTATAGTTTTTTTATGTAGAAAAATTATTCTATTTAAATTATATAAAATATTACTTATTCTTGTTAAATTATTTAATTAAAACAACATAACATTAAAAAAATAATTACAAATATAAAATTTATAAATTTTTATTTTTTTAATATGTTAACACTACACTCTTTAATTAAAAATATGTAAACACTGTTGCATAGTTTCAAAACTGAACTCTTGATGTCGCTGAAAACCGAATCAGGACCTTTAGTTCTAAGATAACATACCATGATTACAAACCACTCTCTTATCAGTGTTGCCAACAATTCAATAAGCTTCCCACTAGATTCAACTTTCAAAACCACCAGAAAACCACTAACAAACAGAAATTTTACACTCTAAATGACCGCTAACCGCTAAATTTTCCACTAAAACAATTTTTGTTTTATGAAAGAAAATAAATATACAAATAATTAGTTTCCTTTATTATTACTTATTAAAAAATTAACATATTAATATCACAAAATTTACATTTCGCTACTCGACCCGTAGTATTTCCGATACCTGCAAGCCAAGAATCCCGTTGCGTATATTGTGATTTTTGCATAGTTACGCGTTAATAAATTCGCTCAGTTAATACAAACCAAAATAAGTAGTTATAAGCCCATGATCGTTACTGAACGATGAACCCTTTTCTAATTTCTAAGTATAAGTGTGCAGAAAAAAATATGAAGTGAGAAATCCCCGTGTATAAAGTATAAGTTTAGAAAAATATTAGGTGGAAAATCCTCGCGTGTAGAGAAACGTAGATGACTAATTCTTGCCGATCAGTTATGCCTACTCAAGCAAAGTAAATATCTACCAGGTATACAAGCTAAAATCCGCTTTTTTTTCTAAAAAAAAAAACATTTTTTCATAAATATACATTTTTGTCATCTCTCAGGTAATATATGGATAACATACCAAATAAAATTGTTTGTTTTTCGAGGCAAACTACTTTTCGAGCCAATTTTGGACGTCTCGCGTAAGAATCGAACTGCTGCTCAGCGAGCAAATGGCACACTGACGAAAACAGATGATAGTCGGATGAGGCCAATTGTGGTGAATACGCGGTATGGAGTAGCATCTAACAGTTGAGCGTCTCTAAGTAATTTTGAACCTTTTTTGATGTGTGTGACGGAGCATTGTCATGAAAATTAGCTTATATTCTGGCCTTTATTCCTTCATAGCACCTTACAATTTTATTATCTATCGGTGGTAACGGTGCACTTCGATAGTTTCAACAGATTTCAGCACTTTATAATAGAGAGTTTTACCTACCAATAAAACTTACCTATTATTTTTCCTGAGATATCCGGAATCCATGTTGAGTCAAGCCTTCCGTTTTTCGTGTGTTTTAGTCAAATTGTACCCCCCACTTCTATGTTTCCGCTTCCTCTTTTGGCCCCACTTACGTTTCCGTATCCGCTGTCTTTGAATATGGCGTCGGAGGTGAGTCCATTTGGTTTTGTCATTATTAGCGAAAATACCAGGTAGGAATTCTTTGGATTCCGGATATCTCAGGAAAAATAATAGGTAAGTTTTATTGGTAGGTAAAACTCTCTATTATTTGTTCCGATTTCGATATCCGGAATCCATGTTGAGTGATATGTTTGATTTCTCCTGGTATACACCAATTAATGCTATAATGTGTATAATATATGTTGATCTGAATGGAGCCAATTAAGGTGCTTCATAAGACATTACAATGCAAAAATTAAATAATTGACTAGATAATTATTACTGATTTGTACTTCAATTGCGAATTCTAGTCCTTATAACACTTTTGCTTGATCAACTAACTTTAGACAGATTTAAAATATTTTGAAAATGATAAACGTTCATTAGTTAGGTTTAGTACGTAGAATAGACCACACACTTACCAAGGTGTCATAAAATACGACTAAAGTAAGTTGATGCCAGGCAGGCGGCCAGTCATGAAAACGCAGCCAAATCATGTGCTAATAACATGTTGTGCCGACCTCACTTGGAGTACGATAAGGGCAGGAAGATGATAAACGTTCCATAGTTTTCCGACTTATTAAAATCACTGATCGGTTTCTGATAATTTTGGAAAGTATGTTCTTGCTTATATTTTCCTGTTCTCATAAATCTGATCGACTGTATAATCTGTCTTATAATCACCGTATAATCAGTCTTATGATGAAACCGCAGACCTTACTAATCGCGGTGATGCTCCTTTTCCTGCTTCTCGAAGAATATTTTGAATCCATCCAATAATTGTGTCCTGTTGGCGGGTTTACATTGTCTTTTAGTCGTAATAACAACTAACAAATTATTATAGTTACGCCTTTGTCGTGATATTGCTTTCCAACGACGGATTCAATAAACCGCCTTACGATTTCTTTTGAGATATTCCATTATCTTCCAACCAGATGGCCTATACTTGGCTTAAGCTATTTTTGAACCAAAAAGTGGCTACATGTCTATACTATTCCTCTATCAGTCAAATATTCAGGGCCAGTTCTAGGTAGATTCAGATCTTTTAACCTCTGATCAGAGGCAAACAAAAGCGAAATAGCAGCAAGTGTTGAATTCTAATATAGATTATTTTTATCAAGGCTTTTGTCTAGCACTTAGGAATTATAAACAGAGGGTTTGCTTATTTCACTCTAGTAACCGATATATCTCGCAGAATCTGCTTTACTAGGAAACTAAAAGATACGTCATGTTCACTAATCTTTGTGAAAATAGCCATAACTGACTTGTAAACCAATATTGATCTGAACTTGAAAATCACTTTGAAAATGTACTGAATGACAGACACATCATATGTTTCATTTGAATCTAGCTGATATATGAGTACGAATAGTAAATTTTCTCCAGCAAGATAGCAGCAAAGATCGCGCTTCTTCTGACCATTCCTTAAGTCAATCCACCTTGAATAGTCATACCTCCCAAAATTAAGTTCAGAACTTGTGGATACCAGCCAGTAGTCGTGTCTATCAATATTTGTGCAAGATTTTGATTTAAGTACAGACTCTGGACATCTTCATGCCGAACGTCCACTGCCCAAAGTGCTTTGTCGCCCTTGGAGATATTAGCACTTATCGACCCTGAGCACAATCCGGGTGAGCGAGAAATTGCGGTATTGGATTGGGCGAAGGAAAGAGCGAACCCAAACTGTAACTCCAACAATGAAGAAATGCATTGTGGAATATTGCCTGTCCATCTTGCGGGTCACTCGACAAATACTTTCTCATTACGTGAGCTGATCTGGGTGCAAGCAGATCTACTGGCGTTCCCAAAATTTGAAAGGGAATCTTCGTAACTTCCGGTAAAAGATGCCACTCACAGAGCTATCGTGCCACACGACAGGGCCAACGAACGATTCAATACCTCCGTATTGAATCTTTCCGCAAAGTATTGCTCCGTCAACCGGAGATTCAACTGATGTAACAGAGCAAGTAGCTGTCTGGTTAGATTAAATAGCTTCTTCGAACGTGTTCCCCCTCCCTTGCTTATATAGGCTAATACTGTGTCGGTTAGCAACAGCACTTGAGCTGTTATTGCTCATGATATACTGCTGCATGTACAGTAAATAGCTCCAAGCATTTTACGTGCCAGGCCTGTTGAGTAACCGTCCACTGACCCTGCTGATTTGGACAGACCTAATTGATCCCCAGGCTGATTCGGAAACAAGTGTGAGATGGGATCCATGTAGGCACTGAGCTGGATGACATGTTCACTCACCAATTCATTTCGGTTAAGACCGGTTCTGAAAATTTGAATTGGTTGTGGGGCTGGGATTTCGGCAATTGTCAACTGTATTGCTGCAGTGTTCGACAATGTAGCCTTTCCCTGGGGGAACAACGAATGAGGCAAATTGAGTCTCCCCATTAGGAACTGGGCCTGTCTGAGGGACCAACTGCCTCTCGACAATTTCTGTAATGCCATGCGTAGCGTTTGGCATTTTGGCTCTGACAGGGATTTCGAGCTAGCTCGCGTATCCCAGGTCACACCTAAGAATTTGAATTCGAATTAGGCGTTGTGTCGGAACCAAGGCAGATTTGTCGAAGTTTATTGTCTGCCCAAGGCGTCTTAAGAAGCTTATCGTGAACGCCACCTGCTGTCGAAGCTGCTGGAACGATTGATTCGTCATAAAGAATTCAGCATAAAGTCGTCCAGAAACTATATCCATTAAATGTTGTTATTTCTTAGGTATTCCGCCATCCAATTCGTAACTGTTGCAAAAGGTGCTGACGACAGACCGAAAGGTAAACAAGTCATCTAGTGAAGTGTACCTGCGTAACTTGTCCCTTTGAAATCTCAGATGCTGTTTTGCTGTGGGTACTTGGAAATGTGTTTGGTTCAAGTCTCGTTACACAATCCAGTATCTACTTTGTAAAAAAGGTGATATTCGGAAACGACTTATTAACTGAAAACTTTGGTTTTACGGATGTTTAAAAGTTTCAAATTGTAATAAGTAAAAGTAGTTGAAATAAATGTTTTTTCTTTCTTTCTTTCTAATTAGACGAACGGAAGCGTTATACTTGGAAATCAGAAATAATGTAGAAAGGTAGTCAGGACCTTTCAGAAGCTGGCAAAAGTAGCTCTGGAGCACTTAAATTTCGCTAGATATGCAGAAATCGCTTTTGACAGCCGTATCAAAATCGTTTTGAGTCATGTCCGACGGGTCTTATATTTGAGCGAGGAGTGAGAACGAAAGCTTTGCCCTTTCTCTGATTTTTGGCTTTTGTGGAAGCACTATCTCCTGTATTCGTCCTCTGGAAGCCATGGGAATGATAGGATCTATGTTTATATTGCCTGAATGACGCTGAAGTTCTTTAAATAACCGCAACGTGTACTTGTCTGAGTTGTATCAGAAATCTATTGTTTTAAAGAGCAACGATTACCTCCCCCCCCCAAATTTCTTGAATATAACTAGAAAATGTTGGCCTTCAGCGGAAATCGAAATCGCTATTCGCGGAGCTAAGGCCAGGATTACTGCTGAATGTACCAACGGGCCTTGTCTATTTTTGTCAAAAAGTAACAAAGTAGTTTTTGGTGGTGGTCTAGTATAAACAACAGGAATCTGCATTTCTGAAATTCATCTGATTCTGATGCATTTTTGCTGTCCCTCCACATGTTATATTAAGATAAAAAGAATAAATAAGATAAATAGAATCCTTAACAATTGTTAAATATTCTGAAATATTTAATCGAATCTTTTCGACAGCAATAACCGGCAGGATTTTCTAAAGAATTTCCTGATCGAAGCTACTAGCTACTGGCAAGATTGTTGTAAGAGACAGTTTATAACTAGCGTTCACTTTATTGCTTGATCGAGTAAACAGATTAAAATGAAAGAAAGCGCCGAGTGACATGTGGGAATCGAATCCAGGCTCTAAACATTTTGTTCGCCCATTACCATTAGGTAATCACAGCTTTTGTCAAATACGCAGCTTGTGGAAATAAAATTAAAATTTCAAATTACTAACCTTTGTGCCCGTTTCGACAGTTTTAGTCCGGAACTTGAATCACCGAACGTACCTCGCTCCTCGTTGACTTTGACGCTACTGATACCACTTTTTAGGCTCGCTTACCTTTCTCGACCGCTTATTTCACGATTTTTCGCCCTCCATCATGAAGTGAGGGGATTACTTAAAAGTATTATTTCACTATTTAACCATTAGCAAGTTGAAACTGACTTTATAAAATGGTTACGTCCGAACACTACGAAAAACGATGCTATAATGACAAAACCAAATGGACTCACCTCCGACGCCATATTCAAAGACAGCGGATACGGAAACGTAAGTGGGGCCAAAAGAGGAAGCGGAAACATAGAAGTGGGGGGTACAATTTGACTAAAACACACGAAAAACGGAAGGCTTGACTCAACATGGATTCCGGATATCGAAATCGGAACAAATAATAGATAATTATGCCCCGCTGATGACACCATACGCGAAGTATCGTCCTCCGTCCGAAGTGATTCCGTCTTGGAGTGGATGTTGAAGATCTGCCGGGATGAAACCGCGGTTTTTTGTTCAGGATTCTCATGAATTAGGATTTTGTAAATATGACTTTGAAATATGATTTTGAAAAATAAAATGACAAATAATGTTAAATCAATATTTTTGACCGAGGTCTTACTCTTAAAAATAAAAATATGGCATGGTCATATCCGATTCATATGTTCATTAACATTTAACACCAACCATGAGCAAACAGCGGATTTAAGCTTGTACACCAATGTATATATGCATATTCAAAAAGGAAAACGAACAAATATATAAAAATCATCGTAAAATGGAAGTAAATCTAACTTTTTAACTGCTAATATATTTTACCAAGACCACCAAAAAAAACCACTAGCCACTAAAAGCAATATGTGGCCACTAAGTGGGTAGTTAAAACCACCAGTTTTAGTGGAAAATCCACTAAGATGGCAACACTGTCTCTTATACTCTTAAACTCTTGTTATAGTTTGAAAGAGTTGCCTTTTTTAATATTAAAAATTAATTAGAATAAAACATGGACGTAGTATATACTGGACGGCGCCAAAAGACGTTGCCGATCTTGCGTCTGTGTGTAAGCGATTTATCGTTTGTCTCTGTTCTTATCGCGAACTATACATAAGAGTGAAAGAGATTGTGATGAAGTTTGGCAACGTCGCTAAAAATGTGTCCAGTTGGTGACACCAAATGAGGCCATAACATTGAGTTTGTTGAAGATTATTTCTTGAAATCTAAAGCAAATACGAATGTTACTGATATATTTTTTCAAAAAAGGTGGAATATGTGGTGTGCTGCCTTAACGTGTCCATCAAGAACAACGAAAGGAGGAGTTAAAAACACGGAATTACCATTTCATAAGTAAATCTTTGACTCTCATTTGCGTGCTAAATTAAAGCGTTTTATTCAGTTAAAGCGTTTCAGATTATAATCTATCAGTATAGTTTGATATTCTCTAGCCGGCACGAGTGTGGGATACTGATAAAACATAGAAATTAATCATTAAATATTCGATTGAATTGTGTTACCTACGTAGTGATGTACACACTGACGAATTATTATGTATCGATAAATATCAGTCAAAATTATATTTACTAGCCAAGTAAATGCGAATTCTCTAATTTTAGATTATTTTCTTAGGTTTCCTAAATGCCCACATATAAGAGAACAGTGGATAAAAGCTGTCACCGTCTCACGGATATGTAAATGTTGGGAATAATGTGAATCATGATATTGTTCAATTGGCCACTGAAGCACTAACATTTCATCTATACATAAAGCACCGAGTATGGGCTGCACCTTCGACTTTATTTTTAACGCTTCAAAGGATTCCTTGGTAAATCTAGGCTCACAGTCAATTGACTGATACCATTTTTGAGAACCACCCATCACAGTAAGATATGCAGTAAAGATGTGCATCGGATAATTCATGACATTATACTGCAGACTGTATACTCAGGAAATTATGTCAATCTATTCAAATGTTTAAATCTATTCTGAACACTAAACCAACTAGGTTGGTAACAACTGTATATTAACTTTACAGTACCTGAGCTAGGCTTTGATAATTATCGACGCCTAGTTTAGCTTATCGATAAGCTAAGTACTTCCCTAATCACGCACACTAATGCAGTTCTAAAAGTTCACACAAGCATAAAACGGACACACAAAAATAGCTAAGGCGGCATCCAGTGTATTCTTTATCCAAGGAATAAAAGCTAAGGAAAGTGGACAAGTAACAATAAATAATAACAGATGCGCTGAAGTTCGAATTCGTAGAAATTCGATTAAAATGTGTACTTTGACTACATAAATTTCATCCAACAATGCATATTTAATTTTAAAAAATAAAAATAAAGAGTAAAAAAGGAGAGGATAATCAAAATAACCGATTTAAAAAACAATTTTCAATGTAAATAATCGATCATTTTGAAAAAATATTCGTTTATTATAAAAATCGCATATTGTTATAGAGATCATAGATTACTAACGATAGAGATTTTGGTTTAGAGATGTGACTTGGAGTACAAAAAATCTTTTATTTTATTATTCTATTCCTATTTCCTATTAATCTATATTTATAATATTGTAACAACGCCGCCTTGTCGCTATTGCAAGCAAGCAAGCCATGACGTCACATCTTGCCACAGCCTTTCGCGCCATTTTGACGTGGGAGATGTGACAGCCGCTGTCATTAGCAGTTAGCACCAGGGCGGTTTTACTACAGGCGCCAACACATGCTATCTCGCATCCCTCTTGCACATGGACGTATTTATGAATGAATCGTATGAAAATAGTCTCAGCTGCATCTCGCTCCACTCCTACATACATATTTTTACGCACTCATTCTCATTTTTACTGTCTATCATATAACAAGACAACAAGTTGATTTAATTAATGAAGGGGCGGTGTATTAAATTTTTAAATTTCCCGTTGTAAAGTTCTAGTACTTTAATTTTTACTAAAATGTATAATTTTGTTTTAATTTAGTTAGCAAAATTCTTGAAACAAATATCACTAGAAGCAAATTAAATGTATAAAGTCTTATTTCACCAGTAGCTGTTGAGATATTTCTTAAAATGAGAAATATAACAACGAAGAAACGTGGAGTCATAAAACAATAAGGAGAGGATTTACTTAATCGTTATATCAATGTAAGTGTTGATTTTTATTAAATTTTGTGCATCTCAATAATAGTAAGAGCTTTCTTAAAATTTACATTCTCACATTCTAAATATAATAACCTAACCTTGCATGGATAACCTAAAAACTTTAACATGCAGTATAATTTTTATTTCCTATTTGACTTAGTTATCGTAATATAAAAATTATGATAAGTACACTAATTTCCAAGTTGTTCTAATTGATCATAAGTGTGTATCTTAGTTATGAATAATTTGGACATAACTTATATGGTCTACTTAATATTTTTTTTTAGAAGTATTTTCAATTGAAGTTGTATTCATTGTATTATATTAGAACTTTAAAAATGATTGTCAAATTTTTTATAATGAGACTCGGATGAAAAGGGAGTAAATAGCAAAAGAGAGCAAGTTTATTCTGTATTAAGCAATATAGGGTATATTGCTTTATATAACACTATTGTTGATTTTTAATTAAAAAGCAAACCAAAATTTAAAATTACGATTGATTGATTAATTGCAGATTCAAGAATCCTCAGATCCAAGATTAAGAGTAATTTTTTAATTTTAATATGATTGTCACATGATGTTATTTATAGTTATGATTTGAGATATCTTTACATTTACAGTGCTAATAAAAGATATAATAGTATGTGTAATGAATGAAAGAACAACAGCAATAGTAAAAGACTGTTCTATAAAACTGAAAGTAAATATTAATGTAATTTATAAATCACTTAAAATGTGCAACTGTTTATATCTAACAGAAATTAAATAACAAACAATATTTCTTCTTCATACTTATGCAATAATAAAACGCAATTTTTCTAAAAGTGAACCCATTTACTCTTTCTCAACAAATCAATGCATAATGACACAGACAACATTTTTTTTATATTATAGAATAACTGTTCATATAGATTCAAATACAACCTTTTTCATAAGAGGTTGTATTTGAATAGTAACAATTATTTTTAATTTTTTAAAATTATTTTCAGAGATTGAATACCACTAGACTAAGTGCAACTAAAGGAAAGCTATTATTATAGCTTTCCTATTATAGCTTATATATTTATAAAGCAGCATTTGTGCAAGAGATAGGTCACTCAAGCTACCAACTTAACCGATAAGGATGTTAAAACATTTCCACACATGCCTGTGACAACTAGATTAAAGTATGTAAGTGTGTTTTTATCTAAATATAATGTAATATAATAAAAGTAACTTTATAATTTTAAGTTAATTTGTGCTCTGGGGTCTAAGCAGACTTATATTATTATTATTTATAGATATTTCTCGCTGATTTAGCAATCCTAGCACTTTTTAACACTAGGTTTCAGCATTTTTGGGACATTTTGTTGATAGTATCTAGCCAGTCCCCAAGTATTTACAATGTTGCAAATTCTGCATGATTTTAATCATGAGTATCAGCTACCTAAAAGTGTTTATGATGTGCCAGCTCTAGAGATACTGGCGTGCTGTTTCGCCACAGTGACAACAACAGAGTGCAAACAGTTAATTTTAATTTTGCTACTTTATGACCATTTAAAAAAAGTTAGATTGAGATTAGTAAGTTATTCTTAAAAGATTGATAAATGCCATTACTGATTTTTTTTAAAGGAAAGAGTAATATCTTCATAAGTAAGCGATGGATGTCCACAGAAGGTCATAGATGTCTTCATGGGATCTCCAAACCACACTATCTTGTGCCGCTTGGGTCCAGCAAAGCCCCGCAACCTTTTTAGGTCCTCAGTTCACCTCATAGGGGTACTATCGACCCTACGTTTTCTGGTGTGGAGTTGAGATTCCAACATCTTAAGACCCCAACACGAATCGATACTAGACCTTTCTTTGATAGATTACAATGTGAATTAATTATTATTCTTTGATTATGTCTATGCCTCTTTGGGATAAAAAGATAAGAAAATTGCTAAATTATGGGATTTACTGACTTTTTGGGGGTTTTATGATATGTGTGGTAACTAATCCTGCATGTATAAGGTATGAGATCTGTTTTGCTTTCTCCTCTTCTTCTGGGAGTAGTGGCTCTGCAGGGCCTGAGGGCCCAGTATCACTTTGGCCATTACTGATCTATTGTGATCAAACTACTTCCTACACTTAGAATTACGTAGGTTCTTTTAACAAATGTGGATTATAGCAAAATAATTCTATCATATCTTTTGTACTCTGGAATTCCGCAAAGTAAAGCCTACTTCTATAAATTATTTTTTTCTCATAATAGCTAACTGTGCAATGGCAGCTTACATTTAAGGCCAACTTTTTGTACCATTTATATAGTACTAGCTTTTACTCGCGATTTCGTTCGCGCTTTAGATTGTGCTATCCAATGTCATCCTATTCCTGTAGAGTTAACAGGATTTCTATAGCCTATATGTTATCCCGGTGTATAAGGACGAATTGTGCAAAATGTCATCTATATTGGTTCGGGGATTTACAGTGAAAAAGTTACAAACAAACATCCATAGTCACAAACTTTCGCATTTATAATATTAGTAGGAAGTAGGATATTAATAGTATAAATGGACTTTTTATAAGCATTGTTTCTGTAGTTAAATTTAAGCTAGTGTTTCTCAATTTATATACATATTTATTACATTACGTTTGTATATCTCAACCTATTGTCTATTTAATATGTTTACAAGGTATAAAGCAGGGACCTCGAATCATAATCTGGGCTCTTATTTGTTTATTATAGTATATCCTTAGTGTTTTTATTGAACTGTAATAATATTGGAAAGTTTTATTTTTTAATTTTAAAATATAATAAAAAGTAAAACTTTTCCTTCTAATATTTATTGTGTATGCTTTATTGAAGTGTTGTATATCATATGTCATACCAAATATCAGTTATATTCTATGTTTTAAGTGGTTATTTCTGAATAGTTTTTCATTATTTCTGCAACAGACAAAATGGATTATAGATATACTTTAATTATTTAACATAAAGTTATTTCTTCAAGATACTTTAAATAAATAAATAAATCAGTTAAAATAATTCAAATATAAATCATTTTTGTTTGTAAACACACAGCATGTGTATGTTTAAAGTAACAGCCTGTTACCCAACCCAGGAGTAGGAACCATAACCTTCCTCTATCCGTTTTTTGGAGGGAAGTATTGTAGCAAAGACCTACCATCGCGTTGCTCCAATGCGGATAGGTTACGCATATCCCTAGACATTGCTAGAAGTATGCGCATTTCCTCACGATATTTTCCTTCACCGAAAAGCGTGTCATAAATTGCAATTGTCAATTAGCCATGTGCCTGCGCGGGGCTTAAACCCATGATTGTCTTTACAGAGTCGCACGGCCTCACCGCTGAGCTATCACAGCTTGTTCCATATTTATTAAAATGTTTTTGCAATAATTTTCAGATGAACCTGGTCATTGCCAAAGAGAGTACTCATTGGGATGACGTCTAAGGGCTATATGCTGTTGATGCTTTATGGGATAAGCACATGATTAGGTCAATCGATTTGACTAGATGAAGGCAAGTAAATCATTGATGAAAAGTATGCCAGTCTGTCCTGTCACTTTCAATTAAAACTGAAGCTTATATGTATAGTGGGCTAACTGCTTAATCCGTTTGAGATATAACAACAAAAGTTTGGTACGATTGTTCCTCTATTATAGTGATGCAAAAAAGTGTGTGATATAAGAATAGCTTAAAAGACATATTAGTGATGATCATTGGAACTTTCTTACATATGCTTCTTAATTGTCACACAATTCAGTATTTGGAAAGCATAATATTTTTAGCCTGGTTCTGCTAACAGTACAAAATCAAAGATATTTAACATAACACAAAGATTGTCACAGATACCCCTTATATTTTATTATTAAAAAAAAATTTATTTATAATTATAGTCTCTATTCTATACTTAAAATATAACTGTAGACAAAGTTAGAGACACATGTAAAAAATATTTTTCAGACACTATTTAAGACAAGTGGAAGCTAAAAATGTATTTTTAAAATTTAAAATCTCTGTCATTTGTCAATGTATCATTCTCCTACCCTTATCCCACTCTAAATGGGGTAGGCACAACATGTTTTAAACATGTTATCTCATGATTTGGTATCTTACGACCGACCGCCTGCCCGACGTCAACTTACCTTAATCGGTTTTCGCGACACTTCGGTAAGAAATGAGGGTGGTCTATTCTACTCAGGGGATATCAATACCAAGATTGTCTGTAAGACTACTGTTACTTGTACTGAATAATGTTCTATCTATACATTATTTAAGAATTACTTATTTATTACAGGTTAAATATGCTGCGAACTCTTCCGCCGGGAAGTGTCCACGAGCCCGATGATGCAGATGAACATATATGAAGAGCTTCAGTCGAATCATAATTATTTAGCCTCATTTATTAACATTAGTAATAACATTTTCACAGCGCGAATGCTTTTATTCACTAACAATTTATTTAGCCGCCTGAACCATTCGGAATTTCGGAATAAGGCTGTAAAAGTCCGCTTCAATGCTAGAGACTCAAGAGAAGGTTGTGTCTTCAAAATGGATTCATATTAGTATAATTGACAAACATTATGAAGTTTCAAACTTCTTAACTAGGACCCAATGGATTTTTTCTCAAATCCGTGGATAAGGGGGCTCTAGCACACTAGAACGGATCATAATTTGGTTTCATTGTTTAAAACATTATCGGTAAATATTATTGTTTGATAGTTATAGTACCTTGTATTCCATCAGAAATATTTACCAGACCCAAGCCATATCTTATTACCGGTGCAGTATATCGATATATCGGTCACGTGCAGCAATAGCGGTACAACTCAAAGACTCATATTTTGAGATGAATGGGTTTAAAATTTTCATTACTAAGGAAAATGACTAACAATTGCTTAGTTGCTAGTTTAATTGCTAGTTTGTTTAAACGACGGACTTATAATGAATTATGAGTTCTGCCTGTATTGCTGTTAAAAATTGTGTATTTTAACGTTAACACACAACACCTTTATTCTTATCCAAAACACGTGTTTTTACTAGTGTAGCAAAACTATAAACCTGTGCAATCCTGTGAGTGATATATTTTCAAAAAAGGATTTTTTAAATTGTGAAATTTTTCTAAGTACGCTATTGTCTAATAAAACTGAAAGATTTGATTAAAGTTCTTTAATACAACATAGTCAATGTGATACAGATGAAAAATTATAATATCCATCAAAAAACTTATATCTTTGGAATGGCATTATATGGCATGTAAAGTGTTAATAAGTCAACAATGTATATAGTCAACTTAAAAATCTATAATTCTTGGTTCACTTCCATTAATCATAAATATGATTTCTTAAAAGTTTTTGCATATTCGTTATCATAATGCGAGTTAGACAATGGTGTATTAATGTTAAGGAGAATTCACAGTACTACAGATACTTGAAAAATGGATAATTTTATCGCAAGTAAAGTTATAGAACTATGATACATGAGGCAAAAGTAACTAACTAATATTACTATTATTAACACTTAAAAAGTGATACAGTTTTCATATTTAACAATTTTATTATTTTACTATACATACTCCATAAGTATAGAAACGTAACAAGATGTAAAGAAACAAAACCATGTGATTCAGGAGTGACAAATATGTCATTACAATAATATTATTAACAAATGAAGAATTTGGAATTCAAGTGCAGTTGTCCAATGAATATCTCCAATATTTATAAAAGTAATTTTCTTAAATTGATTGTTATTTTCTAAAATTAAATATTTATATCTTTAGTACAGCAAAACAGCAATATATAATTTAATGAAATTCAGCAGATACAAATTAGCCAAGTAAACTACCTAAAATAGTAATTGCATTAGATTAACCGACGTAACATAATATCAATATTCTATGAGTTTCACTCTGTGATACTTAAATGTGTATTTAATATTGTCCATCGTTTTCTTAAAATAAATTAATAATACCTTTTTGTTTGGGTTCTTAAAAGTGGATATTAAATAATATTCTTATTTATTTGTTTCAAAGTTTGTAAAATTATTAATAGCAATCATACCATATTTAACCTTATTAAGTGGTGCGAATACTATCAATAATTTTAAATTCTTTGAAAGAAATATAAATAAAATTTAATATTAGTACAATGTGTTGTAATAAAAAAGATACTTTATAGTAGGCAGATAATGCCTAGTATGTATAGTAAAGCTTGATATCAATTGGCACATTAAATATGGCAAACTTTCACAATTTAATTCTTACTTTATATGTATAAATCCGAAGTGCTAACTGATATGATGGGAAATATTATACTTCGAGATAAAAACCACTAATATTCTATAAAACTACTACTAATATATCTAAAAAAGGCTTAAATTATAATAATTATAATTTACCATCAAGTACACTCCTTTTAAGTATAATGTTTTTTCCTAAATACTTAAACGGTAAAAACGAAAGCATCTATTGTTTCAAATACTAATCTTGTACATTTGTTTTCGAGTGAATATTTAAAATTAATTTTGTTTAATAATAATATATAATAATTTAAATTACAATTCCTACATTTTCAAGATAGTTTGAGGCCTGTGAAAGCTCTGTTTGTATAACTTTTAGTCAGCTTGCTGTTCCTGTTTCCTATTGAAAAATAGTTATAATTTTTGAAATTGTACTTTTAGCGTGTTTAGGAAAAAACTTTTTTTTAAAGAAGCATGCACTTAAAAATGTAAAACGGTTGTTGTATATATATTTTTTTATTACAGTAGAAGTCTTAATAAAGAAGTCTTTAAATATTTTGTTTTATTAATATTTAAAAATCATTATTAATATGGAACAGGAAAACCGGTTATCCAAAAAATCGGTAAGAGCGGTGTGCGAATCGATAAAACTTTGACATCACTAATTACGGTTTTAGCGCACCAAGTACATCACTAATTTACTACGATTTTACGTCATACGTTATATATATTACTACTCCATATGTAAGAAAGAGTCAGAGCTGAGACTAAATCCGTTTTTATGAATGAAACGGGTGAGAGGCAGATAGTTTTTTATGAATGAAAATGTAAGTAGCTATAATGCTACTCTGCACCCCCCCATACCACCGAAAATAGGCTCGCGCCAATGTATGAATCACAACCATCTATTTTATAGTTAGTAATCTATGGTTAGCACCTAGCCCGCGAATAGCGAATGAGAGTTTGCTCTAATTTTATTTTTGCAATTCTTATGAAAACAATAAAACTGATTTTGAATATTTCTTTTATTAATACTAGAAGTTTAGTTACAAAATATAAACGACGGAACGCTTTTTGTGAAATTTGATTACAACGTTTAGTTTGACTACGTTGGTTTCATCCAATGATGTATATGTTATTTTAAAAAAAAAACAAGAAAAAAGACTGAAAAAGAATAAGAGTATAATAAATATTATCAATTTTTAAAAATTGGTTATTTTTCACAACGCTATCTCGGTTTCTTAAGTATAACCTGCAGTAGAAAAAAATCGATTAATAAATAATAGATTAGTTCGTATCAAAATAATCGATTAATACTAATCTTTTTTTTTAATATTCAAAAAGTTGTCATTTAAATATGATTAATGAATTAGAATAAAAGCTTATTAAAGTTGATAACAACCAATAATTAATAGCAGATGCATTGTTTATGAAATTCGATTTAAATCAAGTTTGACTACATTGATTTTATTATTATTATTATTATTATCTTGTTTATGGCCGGTTCAGCGCAAATTGAGCGCAAATCACTCTGCCAGTGTCACGTAAAATACATTGAATATTTATAAAAAAAAAAAAAATAAAAAAAAAGTGATAAAGAAAAAGAGGACAATGGAAATAATCGTTTTTTATGAAAAAAATCGATTTATTTGTACATCTCTATTCTTAGAGAGGTTAAAATTTAAGAATTAGATTTCTAGGCTATTTCTTTATAGCGTTGACTGCTATTTTTGTGAATCAAACAAAATGTTAGGTGTTTTTAAAAGAAGTCTGTTTAAAAATCGTACCTATGTCGTGTTATCAAAATATACATTTTTAACAAATGAATATCAATGTTCTGAAGCTTGGAGTATACAAAAAGCTTCACCTTTACTTGCTAAAGTGAATCTTAGCGACTTTTACAATATATTAGATCAAAATTTTGTTTCTAAAGGAGTTATAAGTGCTATTGATGTAGACATATTTTCTAATGCCGTAAGAGATCCTGTGTATCTTGATGAATTAAAGGATCTTTTGCACAAGCTAAGACTTTCAGCTGAGACTGGTAACACTTTGGAATCAACACAACATGCAACTATTCGAAATTATATTGAATTCGGAGATATTGAAGAATTAATACACATACTCGAAGAACCTTTAAACTTTGGTGTATTTTTGGATTGCTATACAGCTAATATTTTGTTGGATAAATTAATAAAATCGGAAAAATTTGAATATGCCTCTAAAGTCGCTTCATTTGTTATGTTACAGGAAGATTTTCAAAATGATATTACCAACTCACTTTGTCAGTATGCTTGTTATAAATATTTATCAAACTATACAGAGCCTGATATTAAACACATAGAAGAAGAAACAAATAAAAAGAAAGAAGAAATTAAAATAAGGATAAAATTTTTGAGGAATCCATATTTTGACGACCACTTTGATTTAAAAGATTTGAAAACATTATCTGCAAAAACTTTAGCTTTAATAGCAAGAAACAATCATGATAACTTAAATAATAATTTACAAATATTAGGCTGGTTATGTTATAAGAAATATCCAACGGTATTATCCTTATGTGAAGAATTAATCCGTAACAAAACATTTAAATTGTACACTGAGGTTTTAGATCAAATGAAGCTAGAAAATAAAAATACAGAAAATAAAGTCATTTTAGATAAATGTATTGATATCTTAAATAAAGCTGTTATTACTGAAACAAAGTTAGAAGATTCTTTAAAAATAGCAATTGAAAATGCTATCAATAAAATGCAGAATATTGATATTTCGAAGCAAACACAAGTTAGTATAAATCATAATTTGAGATTTTATTAATATATTCCATGTAATCGTTATCTTGCTTTCTAGTTCCATTTGAAACAAAAAAGTTTTGAGATCAACCACAATAATTGCTCACAATGCAATTTAAGCAATCTATAACTAAGTCAACTAGCTCTTTACTCATGTTGTGAATAAAACTAATATCCAATTTTAGATTAAGAATATTTTATTGATTGATTGTTTTTACATTAGCTTTTCAAGAGTTGGGCGCAGATAAGGGAAGAGAAACTCAATGAACAATCAAAGCGATTAGACAGAGCAAAGCGTATGAAACACATTGAGGACAAACAAAAGCAAATGAAAGTAGACGAACAAAAACTTTGGTTCTTTGAAAATGAAGAGGACATTGATTTACAAATAGAGGAAAAACAATCACATAAGGATTCCTCATCTGTGAACAAATCTTCTCAGCAAAAAGATGATGAAAATTATATTCCCCCTGAAATTTTACCTAAGCGAAAATAAGAGCAATAAAATGAACAAGTTTATTCGGTTCCATATCTTTATTTATTTTCAAAGCTTAGATTAACTTCTGTAGATATTAAGCAAATTTTGTGTAATTTTTAAATATATTTTATAAGAATGTTTCAGCAATCTTACTTATATTATAAATGCAAAAGTTTGTGAGTATGGATGTATGTTTGTTACTTGTCTCTTTCACAGCAAATCTGCTGAACCAATGAATATCATTGAAACTTGGCACAATTAATCCTTTTACACTGGTGTAACATATAGGCTATAGAAATCCTGTTAATTCTACAGGAATAGGATGACATTGAAAAGCCATATATTATCAACCTATCAGGTAACAACAGTCTATGCAAATAAAGTTGCAGGTAAAAGCTAGTAATTATAACACTTGAAAGATTATATTTGATTTGATCTGTTATATTATTTATAATAATATATGATTATTATTTTTATAATACTAATTAAAACATAATATTTTGTTTGATTATAAAAGAAACCATTAAGAAGATTCGCTTTGTAGTTTTGAAAGGTCCAATTGTATTTTATGGAGAATGTCTTCAGTTCTTTTTGACTTCTCTGCCTTTATATTATCTTCTAAATCAATTATATCTCTGGACAAAATGCCAGTATCATTGACCAATGTAACTATAGTATTACATTCTGAATGCAGTAATGCCAGAAGTTTATATGCCTTTTTTGCTTGATCATCCCGTTTAGCATCCTAAAATATATAAGTTTTTAAAATTAGCTTTGATATATTATTATTTTGAATACAAGTAGTAATTTATGAACTATATTAAAATCTTTGCAGTTTCTGGGCATAGGCATCCTCTCTTTTCTTGGGGAGATTGATTGGACTTTGACCCACTATGCTCCTCAAATGAGGATTGGTAGGTAATATATATATATATATATATATATATATATATATATATATATATATATATATATATATATACTGAAAAACTTATAATTATTATTATATATATATAATTATTATTATATATATATATATATATATATATATATATATATATATATATATATATATATATATATATATATATATATATATATATATATACACCCCTAGAATTCTCTAGAGAGAGAGTCTGTGTTCCTTTATTGAAAAACTTATAATTAATAGCAAATATCTATAATATCTATAAATATATAACTTATTGGTGCCCAGGTTTTGAACCTATTACTCCCATCAAGAGAGTTGCACAGTCTCACTGCTGGGCTATCACAGTTTTATATTGATCTGATTATTTTGAATAAATCTATAAGGAATATATATATATATATATATATATATATATATATATATATATATATATATATATATATATATATATATATATATATATATATATATATATATAATCTACTTTATGGGTTAGAATTTTAATATATCAATTTATATATTATAGATCAATTATGTATAACATATTCCACTTCATAAGGCCAATAAGTTATAGGCGCAATCACTATTTATTCATAAAAATCTCTTGAAGATTTATAGTTTTTACTTTCAACACCACCACTTACCACAGTATAACACTTTGTTTTATAACATGGTAATAAACTTGAGAGGTTCATTCAAATTCTTTATAATTTAAGCATTTGCTTACTTTGAAAAGTGTTTCATCAGCTATAGAGAAACATCTATCCAATTGCCCTTCAAGACTGTTTATTTCCTTCTGAAGTTGCCTAGTATCTTCTAGTATTTTCTTTATTTCAGCATTCTGTTTGTCGACATTTCCTATTATTTCTAATATTCGCTTAGTATATATATGCCTAAAAAAATCTCATTTTAATATTATTAGCACAATATTTATAAAAAAATTATATTATAAAAAGTCTTTTGAACTAAAATATTATATAATAATAAACTATATTTATAGTAACTATTATTTACTTTCAAATATTAATATTATAAATATTATTGTCTGTCTGTTACTCTGCCAGGGCTGATCAGCCAAACATAATTTGGCATAATTAAAGCTCATACACTGGGGTAACGAAAAAAAATTAAAAACTCCCCGTTTCTTTTGGGAATAGGCAAAAAATCTCATATCGCATTATTGAAGGTACCGAGATGCTTAAGTAAGCTCGAACAAAGTGGCGGGTACTATTAGTAATACCACAAATTTGCTTGTATCATACTTAATTCAATAATGATTTAAAAGTCATAAAAGATACCTTTTATTGCCGCCTCTTAGCTTTTCATGTTTAGTTTTCAGCTGGTTTCTCAATTCTTCTTTTTTTTCACATTCTTCTTTTAAAGCTTTAGCAGATTCTTTTAAGTTTATTAGTATATTTCTACACTTATTCCTTTCAGACTGGAAATAATGGTTATTGAGGTTGCAGAGCCAGTTGTATAGTTATTTAATTAAAATAATGTATTATTAAGATTTACATTAACAATATATAGTTGGTGTTCGATTACGAAAATACATTCTATAACAAATTTAACAGAAATGGACATACATCTCACCCCTAGGAATAAAAGATGAAAGAGATTTCATAATTACAAACAAGCCACTACAATTTCAAGATATAAATGTAATAAGCAACCATAAACTTTAACTCAGACCACAGATTGGTTTGTGGTGAAATTTTGAATCATCATGTTGATAACAGCAAGGTATTTGATTCATTAAAACATAGAGAGATATGAAAAGCAATGATCCTTAAGAAAAAAATGTCTGTAACTGATATATAGGGACATACATGTTTATGTATGAGGATTAAAAGTTAACCACTTAATCTCATCAAATATCTTCATCATCCATCAAATAATTTAGAAATACTTACTTCATTTAAAGTACTGTTTGCTTTCAATTTGTTAATTTCCATCTTTAATGATAAATTCTTGGAAGTTAGTTCTTCACTATTCCTGTGCAACATACCTATATTTTTGTGAACTTTTTCAATAATGTTTTCTATTCCATCAGATTCAATTTCAGCTATACCAACATTACTTAGGATGTTCTGTATATTTCTTAGGTCAGTCTCAGATCTATCACAATTTTTTTGAACCTGAAAAATATGCTCTTAAATGTATATATTATTAAGCATCACTACATATTATAAAACAAAGTCCCTATATCCCTATGTACGCATAAAACTTTAAAACTACGCAACAGATTTTGATGCAGTTTTTTTTAATAGATGGAGTGATTCCAGAGGAAGGTATACTATATGTATGTACGTACGTAGGTACGTATGTATAATAACATTAAATACAGAGTAGATAAATACTGTAATTTTTGAGGTTTCTGTAAATAATTACATTTTTTTCCGCTTACATTGCAAACGCAGGCTAAACCCTACGAGATTAATCAAAATAATGTACTAAGTATTTGTACATCTTGAAATGGTCTACAGAAAAGTCCGGGATGGTATGTGTCTATCTCTTATGGATAACCCACTATAGCATTTTTTATCATTTACTTTTTACGAAAAATAATGCCTTATTTTTGAAGCAATTTTTATACAATACAGCATTAATTCTTATCCAATTAAGTACCTTAAATAAATAGTTGATTTAATAAAGATCAATATGGCCGTTTACAGCATGTAATTTAAGTGAACATTTTCGGAGATATTACAGATTTAAAATGCCGTGAGGACGCCGCGCTTCGCCCTATAACACTTCGACTTTAGCAGCTATGTCGCTCTTTCAAGAGTTTGTTTAAAGACATTCTGTAATTAATTGTAAAAATAAAATACATAGGGAAAATGTAAAAGTAAATAAGTAAAAATGTACTATATGAATTTAGATATTCCAAAGATAGCAGGAAATCTTCTTGGTATCGGGAAAGGAAATTGTTTTTCTCCAAATTTGATGCGTGCGGGCCACGGGCAGTAATGAATAAATCAAAACTACTCAATCGATTTTAATCATTTTTTTACACTGACTGACATGGGATATATATTTTATACCCGTGCGAAGCAGGGGCAGGCCGCTAGTATCTTATACCTTAATGGAATTTATAGTATTAAAAAAGGGATTCGACAGCTGAACTGAGAACTGAGCTGAGATTTCAGTGACTGAGATGGCAGGGAAAAGACTTTTTATATTAATGGAAAACTTATCTGCTATAGTTGAATTAAATTCAAATTTCAATCACCCAGATTGAACGAAAGAAAATTTCATGTTGAGACCTGCATATTTTAGAATGGTCTAGGCTGCTTTCTTTCTGTCTCAACAGTTAAAGGAGAGACCTTCTCATTGGACATGTAACTACATGCTACTTTATTTTTTACTTAATGGTATTGATTTATTTATAGTCATATTTTTTGAAATAGGTATAATGAAAATTACCTGGCAATATTCAACATCCATTAAATTTCTTTCACTTTCCAATGTGTCCAGTTTTTGTCTTAGTAAGATAGCCTTTTCCTTTAACTCCTTTAAAGTTTTGTTGGAGTCATAACTCTTAAAATTGTCTTTGCTTTGTGTTATAGTAGCATTTTTATAATTTTCTGTATTAATTTTTGTTGTGTTTGAATTCCTTATGTTATTGATCTTTATAAGCTTTTCCATTATTTCACCTGACTCAAATTTTACTTCTGTTGTTTTATCTTAAATTATTTAGTTAGATTTAAATTATTTTTACAGTTATAACAATATTTACTTAATTAAAAGTAGTTTCATCATACCTTTATATATGTAATCTCCTAAGCTTATGCATGTTGCCTGTTTACAACATGGTGGAATCCAAATTTTATTTAGGTCTTCTGTAATTTTATAACTAATGTCTTGAAAGAGCTGGTGTTTTTTATCAGATGGTTTTACTCTAATTGGTTTTTTATCTTCACTTGGAAGCTTTTCTATAAGGAACATAAACACCTGTCTTAATTCTGTTTCATTGTGGTACAGAAATGTTTGGTATCCAACATCATTCTGGTATCCTAGATCCTTAAATGAACAAAAAACCAATCATATATGTATTATCAGTTAAAACTTAACTTAATTAGCGTTGCTCCAATAAGCTGCATAGCATTAAGTTTATTTTGGCATTTGCATGTTAAATAGTAAAAGTTGTTATTGGCTAGTCAAAAAACAGTAAAACTATAAAAAATGGAGCATAAAATTGTTTTAAATATTATTTTTCATTAGAGCCCCAAATTTATTACCTATCTTTTTTCTGAAAGAAAACTGTGAATTTTCTCTCCTATATGTTATCCCATTGTAGAAGCTTTACTTATGCTAAATTTCATCAATATTGGTCCATTGGATTAGCCATGAAAGTATGATAGACAGAAGGATAGATTTCTATGTATATAGTAAGTGTAGATAGTAAATTTTTCATGTATATAATTTCATATTACCTTACAAATAGAAGCCACTTGTGCAGCAATTTCAATTCTTTGTGATACTCCACAAGGTAATTTATTTGGTACTTTTATATTTTGATTGATAGTAGCTATACATTTTGCAGCTGATTCTATTATTTTTTCTATAGGTAAGTCACAAATATTTCTAATATTATCACCAATATCGCTGTGAAAAAAATTGTAGTAAAACATCAAATATAATGGAATTTTAAATTAAGCTTTTATAGTTAATAAAATATATAATTTTAAAAAACCTTAAAAAGATTTTTTATCCGATGTATATCACGTAACGTAAGCAAACAATTATATAAAAATAAAAATGAAAAATCATATTCGTTTTGTACAGAATATTAGTTAAATATATTTAAAATAAGATTTCGAACTTACATATTTAACTGACGAAGAAAATGTAAAATAATAGAATCCACCTCTTCCATAATTTCAATATTAAACTCAAATGATTAGAATAAATAGAATCATATAAATATGTCATTAATTTTAGTATAATAATTATTATTTTAGGCAGGTTATTTTACTTAAAAAGTCTATGCTAGGGATGATTAGAAATTCGATTAATAAATAATCGGTTTTTTCCATTTAAAATAAATCCATTTTTTAAAAATCGATTTTGTCGTATCAAAATAATCGTTTAATAATGAATTTTTTCATGATTATTATCAAAATTGCCTTTTTTAATATTGATAATTTATAAAGGCTTATTAAAGAGGACAACTACAAATAAATAATAACGTATGCGCTGTTTTAAATTATATTCGTTTAAAATGTGTAGTTTTGCTACATTGGTTTCATTAAACGATGCATATTGCATATCTTAAAACAAGAAAAAGAGTAAAAAAATAGAGGATAATTAAAATAATAGAAAAAAAAGATTTTATAATGTCAAAATTGACTATTAAAAATCGGTTATTTTCACCATCCCTCACAACTAGTCTATGATGCCAGTTATACAAAATATTCCAAAAACTACAAGTATGAAGTACAGTGTAGTTTTTACCATAGACTACTAACTTTACTTTTTAGTAGTAGTCTATTACTCTATTTTACTTTTTAGTAGTCTATCGTGTACATATAAATATTCATATGTGTACATATGTAATCATAATTGTCAATTTTTAATTTGTACTCAGTACTACTACTACTAAGAATTCGCATTTAAGAACAATATAATTAATTATATGTCATTGCTAAAATGAAGCATTTATGTATTATTATATTGTTAACCTTGGTGAAATTTTCGGTACTTAATTTATATTTTCGAATTATCGTAAACAGACTACATAAATTATTAGAGATTCAATGATTAATTAATTTAAATCTGATTTGTTTGTAATTGTCATTTTATTGATATACTTTGTGCTAAGACGGATTTCCTGCTTATATTCACAACTAAGAAGCAAAGACAGTACCCCTACTGTTACGTTGTGCTTAGTGAGAGTAGCGTCAAATCTTGTAGTTTTATAGACCGAAATTTTAAAATAAAAGTTTATTCATCAAATCATAGTTGTACTATACAACTACTTAAAATATTATGTACTACTCTCACTTATCTTAGTGTAATCTATTACCAGCAGCGATCAGCGAGGTAATTGATATAGATGATAATTTGATCTTATTTTAAGATTTGTTTGGATTATGATGGATGGTTGAATATCAAACTGGACCATAACATAAACTGTAATGGAGAAAAATTCTGTTCACGTGGCAATATTGCCCTAAAAATCATAAGAGCTGGAACAGCTGTTATAGAACAAAATCCTTTTAATAAACGACATATTACTGAACTTGAGGTAAGTGTTGTTTTTTTTTAACATTGTTTTAATAAAAATACTGCATTTGTGCAGAAAATTGAATAATTATTACATTTGCTTTTAATTCATCGTAGTTTCATTAAATTGTTTGACATATTACTTATATGTTACTTTATATGTCAATAAAAATATGGGTCTATAAATTAATTAATTTAATTTTTAGGACCTTTCTGATAGAGATGGATTTTATTCCATAAGAACTCTAGTAACATCTGCCGACACTAAAGAAACAGAGTTTTTGTCTTCTGTTAAAGCAAAATTGTTTTTGGAAAGTAGACTTGCGGACATTATAAGTGTATGGGTGCTGCCAAATGGTGAAGTTATTGCAGTTACTTTCCAAGTTCATAATTCCTTTCAAAACCATAGCTTAAGATATGATCAAGCAGAATATCCATTAAATTCAAATTTATATGTTCGTCATGTGGATCAAGCACCTGTGTATGTAATGCTTTAATTATTTTGCACTCATAGTATCCCTGTAACATCTTCTAAACAATTATTATTGAGTGCTTACAATACTCACTTTGTGGTAAGCAATTAAATAAGTAATTACTGTTCCACAACAGCAATTGGTGTGAACAACTTTTATTTGTTAAAGAAGTCTATATAACTTAGAAACTGTTTCATTACATTGTAAAATTAAAAGTTTGTTCAATTTTACATAATGCTACATTATAAATTTTGTAGTTAACGGAAAAATAATTGTATTCAAAATTAAAGCAGTAATTGTGTTTTTTAGACCAGACACAGCATCATATATACAAAAGTTAGAACGGGAACGAGAAGCAAGAGAAAAAGGAGATTTAAAGGATAACAGATCATTCCTAGCTAAATATGTGAGTTAATGAAATAATTTTTTGTAAGATTAATATCTCAAAATATTTACTTATATTTTGTTTCAGTGGATGTACATTGTTCCTATTGTCATATTTGTAATGATATCTGGAGCTACAAATCCTGAACCTGCACCTCAAGCATCAAGATAGATACAATAATTATTAATTAATTGCATATGCAATATTTTATGAAGCTAAGGATAATTTATTCCTGTTATTTCTATAACACAGCATTTGATGGAGTAGGGAAAAATAAATAAATGTTAGATATATAAATTGTTTTAATTTTAAGCATAACAATATCTGTACTGAAAATTTTCAGTAAATCTTACAAAGCATTTCGAAAATAATAGAAAAAAATTATGCACCAATTTTCTCAATTTCTTCAGCATCTTCTATATCTAATAATTGAATCTTTTTACCAAAATGTGCTTCAATATCCAAGCAAATTTCCATTGCTAAACTAGACTCAATTAAATTTATAGCTATACCAGCTTTACCAAACCTCCCAGTACGTCCAATTCTATGTAAGTATGTTTCACAATCAGCTTTTTTTGTTAAAGACATTGGCATATCAAAGTTTACAACCAGAGTAACTTGTTCTACATCTATTCCTCTAGATAAGACATTAGTTGTTATTAACACTTTTTCAAGACCAGCTCTGAATCTATCAAGTACTGCTATTCTCTGATCAACAGTTAATTCACCAGATAAGACAGCAACAGAATGCCCATCCCTTGACATCTTTTCAGATAACCAACTTGCTGTTTTTCTAGTATGACAAAATATAATTGCCTGGCCAATTGTTATTACTCCATAAATATTACAAATTGCTCTATATTTATCATCAGGACTTTTACATTTTACATAATATTGTTTTATATTGTCTAATGATTCTTCTTCTCTTAGTAATCTGATTATAATTGGATTGGGCACAATTATTTCTGCAAACTCCATAACAGCACTATCATATGTAGCAGAAAAGAACATCATTTGACATGTAGATGGTAAGCACTTATGAATGCGAATACATTGATCTTGATGGCCTTGACGATCAATCATCACATCTGCTTCATCTAGAACGAACACTTTAATTTTACTCAAGTCAAACATCCCAAACTTGACTCCCCAATCTAACATCTTGCCAGGTGTTCCAATGAGGATATGATCAGTAATTTTACTACTTTTAGGCACTTCCTCTCCTCTTACAGCATATTTTAGCTTTATCTCTGGACAGAATTTCGCCATTTTTGCAGCTACTTCCCCAGTCTGAATTGCGAGTTCATATGTAGGACTAAGACATAGCACTTGTGGATAGTTTTTACTTGGATCTACCCTGCTTAACATAGCTAAAACAAAAGCTGCAGTTTTGCCTGTTCCTGACTGGGACTGTGCAATCATATTCTGTGGAGGGTCTGCTAAAAGTGTGGGCAAAGCAGTTTCCTGAATTTTAGAAGGAGCATTAAATCCCATAGCATAAACACCTTTCAGTAAATTAGGTTTCAAATGAAGAGCTTCGAAAGTTTTGACAGAATATAAGGGAGAATTAGGATCTTTCCTTTGTATTTCTATATCTAATTTAGATTCAACAAGACCTTGTCGGATAATTTTCATTAAAAGTGAGGTCTCTGCTGGGTTAGCAGCATCTGGAGTATCTTCAGTATCAGAACTTTGATTTGATCCTTTTGCAGATAACCCTAAACCAGCAACTTTATTGGAAATTTCTAATTCTTCGGCTTTCTGGCCCCATTGTTTCGCCATTTTGCAGTTTACAATCTGTAAAAATCAAGAAATTAAATTTTACTAACTTTATAATAAAGGCTTGAAGTTAAAGTTAAAGCACACTTGTAAGCTAAAATAAATTAATTTATAAAATGTTTAAATTATTCACTTTTAAAGAATTTACTTCATTTGATTTCTAAATTTATTAAAAATTAACTTTTATTTAATACCTACAACAAACACCGTCAAACACAACTTTTAGATATCGCAAAAATGACAATCCTAGATGTCAATTATATTCAGTGTTGCCAACAGTTCAATAAGCTTCCCACTAGATTTAACTTTCAAAACCACCAGAAAACCACTAACAAACAGAAATTTTACACTCTAAATGACCGCTCACCGCTAAATTTTCCACTAAAACAATTTTTGTTTAATGAAAGACAATAAATATACAAATAATTAGTTTCCTATATTATTACTTAACAAATTAAAAATTAACAAATTAATATCACAAAATTTACATTTCGCTACTCGACCCGTAGTATTTCAGATACCTACGAGCCAAGAATCCCGTTGGGTATATTGTGATTTTTGCATAATTACGCGGTTAATAAATTCGCTCAGTTAATACAAACCAAAATTAATAATTATGAGCCCATGAGCGTTACTGAACGATGAATCCTTCTAACTTCTAAGTATAAGTATTCAGAAAAAAATATGAAAGTGAGAAATCCCCGCGTATAAAGTATAAGTTTAGAAAAATATTAGGTGGAAAATCCTCGCGTGTAGAGAAACGTAGACGACTAATTCTTGCCGATCAGTTATGCCTACTCAAGCAAAGTAAGTATCTACCATGTATACAAGCTAAAATCCGCTTTTTTTTTCTAAAAAATACCATTTTTTCATAGGAAGGAAAAAAGATAACTCCATTCAAAATATACATTTTTGTCATCTCTCAGGTAATATATGGATAACATACCAAAAAAATTGTTCGTTTTACTAGGCAAACCACTTTTCGAGCCAATTTTGGACGTCTCCCGTAAGAATCGAACTGCTGCTCAGCGAGCAAATGGCACACCGACGAAAACAGATGATAGTCGGATGGGGCCAGTTCTGGTGAATAAGCGGTATGGAGAAGCATCTAACAGTTGAGCGTCTCTAAGTAATTTTGAACCTTTTTTGATGTGTGTGACGGAGCATTGTCATGGAGGAAATTAGCTTATATTGTGGCCTTTTTTCCTTCATAGCACCTCACAATTTTATTATCTTTCGGTGGTAACGGTGTACTTCGATAGTTTCAACAGATTTCAGCACTTAATAATAGATAATTATGCCCCGCTGATGGCACCATACGCGCAGCATCGTCCTCCGCCCGAAGTGATTCCGTCTTGGAGTGGATGTTGGAGGTCGGCCGGAATGAAACCACGGTTTTTTTGTTTAGGATTCTCATGAATTAGGATTTTGTATGAAATGACAAATAATGTTGACTCAATATTATTGACCGAGGTCGTACTCTTAAAAATAAAAATATGGCATGGTCATATCCGATTCATATATTCATGAACATTTAACACCAACCATGATCAAACAGCGGATTTAAGATTGTACACCCATGTATATATGCATATTCAAAAAGGAAAACGAACAGATATATAAAAATCATCGTAAAATGGAAGTAAATCTAACTTTTTAACTGCCAATATATTTTACCAAGACCACCAAAAAAAACCACTAGCCACTAAAAGCAATATTTGGCCACTAAGTGGGTAGTTAAAACCACCAGTTTTAGTGGAAAATCCACTAAGATGGCAACACTGATTATATTATTTTCCTAGTCTATGATTTATATATTCATCCAAAGACAAATATTCTTGTATAATGTGTTCTGTGCAAATAATTCATAACCTTATAGGTATATACGAAATAACCAAACTCATTAGAAAATTAAATAATTTCTATTACTTAAAATTTTCTGTAAACACATTAATGCCGAAGGTAAAACTTTATTTTACTTGGTATTGTTTTTTACTTGACAGGAAACTTAAAAAAAGGCAAAATTCGCACTGGTAACGAGCTTATTGGTTGCCAAATTGGCCATCATTATTTACTAGCAATTGCCAGCGGCTCCGCCCGCATAGAAAGATTACTAATTAATTAACAGTAATAATATAGTCTTTTTATGACCAGAAAAATGGTAAAAGTGGATTAACCTTAAAAGCTAGATATGCTGTCGCGCTGCTTAGAACTTTTAGAGTGGAACAATTTTGTAATACATGATTTTTGAATAACTATTACAATTTACGCAGTGCACGCAAGAAAAGCTTTAAATTTTGCCGTTTTCATATTTTTTACTGCTGCTCCTCTCCTATTGATCTTAGCGTGATGTTATATAGCCTTTAGCCTTCCTCAGTGAGTGGACAATCTTACACTGAAAGAATTTTTTAAATCGCTCCAGTAGTTCCTGAGATTAGCGCGTTCAAACAATCCAACAAACTCTTCAGCTTTATATATTAGTACAGATAATCAATACCTGATCATATCCCAAAATCAGTGCACTTCACTATTTAAAGAAAAAGGTTACATTCAGTTTTAGTTAACTCCTTAAAATAACCGTTATCCATAACACAGACAAATGAAAATAAATTAACTACAAGATCAGAACATAAATTAGTATAATACATCAAGTTTTAAGATTATTTATTTACCAATACAATTGTAATCTTTTACCTTTAACTTGTTTTCGTTACATATGTATTGTTCTGTTCTTCAGATAATATTGCTATACTCTTTAAATAGATGAAAACGCTTATAAACTTAAGGGTCATTTTTAATTTTTAAAAATGTATGAATTCTACTAATATTATAAATGCGAAAGTTTGTGACTATGGGTGTATGTTAGTTACTCTGTCACGGCGAATCCGTTGAGCCAATATCTATGAGATTTGGCTCAATTATACCTTATACACTGCAATAACATATAGGCTATAAAAATCCTGTTAATTCTACAGGAATAGGATGACATTGCAAAGCGCCATCTATTATCAACCTATCACGTACCGGTAATCGTTTCCGATCTCACATAGACACACCTACGGAAATTCTCTTTACGACACACCGATTCACTAGCAACAGAAAGTTAAGTACCTAGGTGTCACCTTTCAACCTTCCATGACCTACCACAAGCACATACGCACAGTCTGCAATAAGGCTGTGTATGTCATGGGACGACTTTATCCGATGTTACGCAAGAAAAGTAAAATTTCACTCCGCAACAAAGTGACACTCTTCAAAACTTGCATAAGACCAATAATGTCCTATGCGATCGTTGCGTTTGCGCTCGTTTCAAAGGTTAGATTGCCCACGCTCCAAAGACTGCAGAACCGATTTATGCGGACAGCCACTGGTTGTCTGTGGTTCATGCGGAACGTTGACCTCCATAGAGACCTCGACCTCCTTACCATTACTCACCTTTTTAAACGTTTTTCGAAGTCTTCTTCGAGATATCTGAGGTACACCCGAACCCTCTCATTTTAATTGCTTCCACCTACATCCCAGTTAGGTCTGACCCCCGAAATTATAGGCGTCCAAAGAGCGTCCTATATGACCCTGGCGATCAAATAACGATCGCAAACACAAAAACACTTAATACACAACGTCTTCGCCGGTGAAGATGAGGTCCCAGATTTATGACGTCGGTTGGTCGTGGCTTCTTGCCACTCTTCCGTCGTTGTAATGACTAATCAAAGTCAACCCTCAATCATCAACCCTCCTCTACACGTCGCCCTAAGCCGTGGTCCGGCCTCGCAGAAGGCACCCTTAGGGCGACGTTCCCCGACGGTAGTAGAGCTTCTGCGCTCTTCTCTTCGCATTTCGCAACCTCAACGATGCTTCTGCGCTGGTCCGTCCCGTCCGGTGACGCTGTGAAAGCCGTTAGGGCTTACTTTCTGTTACCTAATAGTAACAGAAAGTTTTTTATTAATTTATTGATTGATGCAAATAAAGTCACAAACTATACTCAATAGTTTATAAACGCATGACCTTTTGCTATCGAAATAACTTTTAACCCTTCGATAAAGCTTTGTTTACATAAATGCAATTTTTTGTCTACTTTAGATTATATAAATATTAATAACGGAAAATATCCATCATTAAGCACTTCTCCGTATATGTAGTTGGGTTTTTGATTTTGAATTATAAAAATTACATAATTTACGATTATATTTATTAGCTACTGTTTCAAATATTTTGAATAATATCCAATGGCTACTAAGAAATTTGGTGGACCTTCTCCTTATACTTCAAAAGCCACATACCCTGAGGTGGATTTAAGACATTCAGAGTAAGTTTTGATGATTTTGCTCAAAATATTTTTTTTTACTTTGCGAAAATCTAAAGACTTTTAAATCGAGCTATATTTGGAGTACGTCATCAAATCAAAAATGAGGAAATCCGTAGTTCTCTACGGAAATACGTGCTCCAAAGACGAGCTTAGCGTGTCGCGGAGCTGAAGTGGCGATGGGCGGGGCACATAGTGCGGGGAAGCGATGGGTGTTTGGATCTTAAGGTTTTGGATCGGCGAACCCGCACTGGAAAATGCGTCATAAGATAAGAGTGGTGTGGAGAGCCCGCGAAGAGACCAACAACATCCAACATCACTCGGTCGACGAAGAAGAAAAAATACTTCTTATCGATTTTATATGCAAAAATTTTATTTTATAATTTGTTTTTGGGTTCATAACACGGTAATTTGTATTATTTGTCGATAAATAAATGCGAACCATTTAAGGTAAAATGAAATAATATAGTCCAGGTCGTAATAAAGACAAATAAATTTAATTACTGTGGTAGTATCCAAAATTAAATAATTTGTATATTTTAAATAACATAGTCCCTAACATAATTGCCAGATATCTAAAAAATGTGACTACTACTAACAAAAACGAAACATTAGCTGCACAGTTGCAGCCATTTTTGGCATTGGTCGTGCAGGCTGTATTCATTTGAGTAATATAATTCATAACCCTCGTATAATCTTGAAGTATATCGTTGATGATCGCCCAGAAAACTTCTCTAACCTAAAGGACTATTGGATGATCGGAGATAATATTCAATTTCTTACATCCAGAGAAGCTGAACGTGTCTTCAAAGATAATTCGTGAGTTTATTTTCAATCAAGTTCAATAACAGAAAATTAATTTAATATAACCTTATAATTTCACTAAACCACGTATCTAGTGTTACAGTTGTAATTATTGGATCCCCAACGTTTACGCATCATAATATTGTCGTTAATTCCATAATTAACAATAAAGATATCTTCTGCGAAAAGCCTATTGCTGAAACCATACAAGAAACAGCAAAATGCTATGAAGCGGCCAAGGCCAAGGGCCGCGTTCTTTTTGCTGCCTTCAATCGTCGTTTTGATACAGCTTACAGAGCACTGAAAGATAGAGTTAGACAAGGCGAAATAGGCCATATACAAATTCTTAAAGTTACAGCAAGGGATTCGCCTCTGCCTTCTATTGATTATTTGGCCATATCAGGTATTTTATTTTCATTTATACTATTTTGCCATTTATCGCGAATTTGGTAACATTATTATTTATTTCCAAAAGGTGGCGTTTTTCACGATTGCCTAGTACACGATTTTGATATGGCTTGTTGGGTACTCGGGGAGTTGCCCATTCGTGTACAAGCCACTGCCGCTGCACTTATTCCTGAGATTAAGGCTATTGATGATTTCGATACTATTGCTTTTCTTCTGACTTTTCCATCTGGCGCCATTGCTATTGGAGATAATAGCAGATTCAGCGCATATGGTTATGATCAGAGATTGGAAGTTTTTGGAAACAAAGGTTAGTTAGTTTCGGTATATATTGGTAAATTTATTATTTCTTTTACTATGTCAATTCGCATTTAGGACAAAACTACGAAATAAATTAGATGTGAAACGGGAAGTGTGTTATGGAGAAAACTTATAGCAGAGACAGGAAATTAAATGTGTGTTATTTGTCTAAATGGTTTGTACTAAGCTCACGAGTGAAAAACTTTGATCCATTATCTTCTGGGCTCCACAAGTGACTGATGTGTCCCATATTAGTCACGGAAATTTTAGTAAAACATATTTGTTATCAAAACAAAAAATTGTATTGCTCATCATCTTTGTAATATAATATGCATATTATATTTAAAGATTTAGAACAATATTAAAGGAGCGTGTTGGTGTTAAGTTAGTTCCGTTTCTGACATTCATGTGGCAACTGTTAAATTTTAGATCTGTTATATCCGTAGAGTTATATTACTAAAGTAGGGGAGCCAGCCTAAAATGTATCCATCGACAATAAACAGAAAGCAAATAAAACTATTATCTTTCTTTTTGTGTGATCAGACAAAGTTGAGTTAGTGATTATTTGTTGCACTCACTTACAGGCCTGTCTTATGGTCATATCAATCTCAGCAATTCTTTTAGTATTCTTTTAAGCGTTTGTTGCATTTTAGTATGTAATTATTTAAATTATTACTTTCAGGTATGATTAAGGTGGAAAACGAAAGACCAGCTCATTCTATTGAATCGTATATTGGACACGAAGGTGTCAAACTAAATCCTATATACTATTCATTTCCGTCCCGGTATAATGTTGCATATCAACGGGAACTGGATCACTTCTTGGACGTAATACAATGTATGCAGTTTTAGTTCGATTTAATTATTCTAAAAAATTTGGCATTTACTTTTATAATTCATATTTTTTTAGACGGAGTACCCCTTGATGTAACCAGCTGGCAAACCCTAGCAGTCAGCAAAATCGCTACTGCCGCTGAAGAGAGTGCGCGTACTGGGAAAACCGTTGAAATTGATTGGAGCAAAGATTGCATCCCAACTGTTTATTCTTAAATTATTAGAAAACTCAAACTATATTAAATGAAATAGTTTATGCTGAATAATTTTACTATACAAAGTCTTATATAAAAGTTTGAAATTCTTGGTAATAGTGCCCAAGACGTTTAATTTTAGATACTATACGAACCATATAAAGCGAATATTTAATTATTATATTCGGTTTAGTACTTCTATATTCTGTGGTAGCCCAGCGGTAACACCGTGCGACTCTTTCAATGAGGTCCCGCACGGGTTCAAACCCGAGCAGACACCAATGAGTTTTTCTGTTAAAACTTATGTGTCTAATTGATAATTACAATTTATCACACGCTTTTCGGTGAAGGAAAACATCGTGAGGAAACCTGCATATCTCTAGATAATTCTGGAGATATGTGTAACCTACCAATCCGCATTGGAGCAGCGTGGTAGGTCTTAGCTCCAACCCTTCTCTCCAAAAACGGAGAGAAGAGGCCTATTCTCAGCAGTGGAATAGTAACAGGCCGCTACTTACTTACTTACTTCTATATTAGATTAAATGTAGTACACACAACTGTGTCGCCATCTGCACTTTTTGAGAATCCACCTCTTTTTTTTTTACTCCCACCCCGTTACGTATTATCGTTGAAGAATAATACTGCGGATAACCTCAGGGGTTATCACTTTATTATTAAACGTATATGGTCGTGCAATTTTAATGCTATTCCTACCACCAAAAATTGTTTATTGAAGAAAACATTGCAGATAACCTTTGAGGTTACCTTATTATTGGACAAACATGTAGATAATTAGTATACCGAAGGGGAGGTTTTTTATAACCCTAGACGTTCCACGTAGCCTAAGTGATGGCGCCGTACCCTCTACCAGCGAAGCCGGCAGGCCTATGGCTGGTATCAGCGCAGGTGACCAGCCAGTGCAAAGTACCGACACCGCCACTAATATCCCTCCGCCTAGCAGCGCGGTTGCCGGGACTTCAGGAATTGGTAACGTCATCGTTGAATTGTATCTAACCATAAATACCACCGATTGTTCGCCTGCGATACAGCTAAACTATGATCTCTTACAAATATTAAGAGATGACCTGTCTCAACAAAAATTATTTGGGAAAGATGTACATCCTGATCTGGCTGTTCGGCTGCAACTTATATCAACATCAGGACTAGCTAAGGAAGCTTGCAAGGCGCTTTTAGACAAATATTTGCCTCCTGCAAACTGTTGTCTTATAAATGCTCCAGCTCTTGACCCAGGAATTAAAGCGGCAATACCAGAACCAAATTATAAGAGAGATAAGGCTATTAAAGAAAAACAGTAACAACTGTCTTGTGTGATATCTTGCCTAGCGGAAACATTGGACGCTAAAAATGTGACCTTCATACAGATTTTAATGGATGCTTGTAAACTATTGTGTGACTCACAATACACTAAATCCTTACATACGCTAGTACGCAATAAAGCTTTAACAACTCATACCAAAACCTAAGGCATCCAATCAAAGGTTCCAAAAATTTAACTGATCGTATTTTAAAATATTTTGAAGAATAATAAGATATAGTTAAAAAAATAATAATTTAACGTTATTTAAAAATGGTGTTGAAAATATGTAGGTTGTTAAGAAATAGGTAATCTTTCTATAAAATTGTTCTAAGACTGGTGAATCAATTCTTGCTTAAGAATTTAGGTCAGATAAAAGGTTTTTTACGGGCCTTCATACGGGGCGAAATTAAACATGAATACTTGCTTTTACCTCTGACGTGGAACATTCCAGTCCAATACATTTACTTTGAACACAAAGATCTTCAGGAAGATAATCGGGTTTAGTGGCATAAATTTGCCTTAGTGGTTAGCACAATATATCTTTACATAGGTACAAAATATCTTGTTAATCTAAATGAGATGGCCAAATTGGCTATTTTGTCTTTTATTACTAGCATTGGACTTTTATTTAACATGTGAGAACCTAAACTTGTGATAAGTGAATAGCTGTCTTTATATTACCTAACTGTTTGTTTGTTTATAATCTCTTTATTGCATTATCACTACATATTATAAAACAAAGTCACATTCTTTGTTTGTCCATATATCCCTATGTATGCTTAAATCTTTAAAACTACGTAACAAATTTTGATGCGGTTTTTTTTAAATAGATAGAGTGATTCAAGAGGAAGGTTTGTATGTATAATAACATTCAATACGGGGTAGAGAAATACTGTAATTTTTGAGGTTTCTGTAAATAATCACATTTTTTTCCGCTTACATTGCAAACGCTGGCTAAACCCTACGAGATTTATCAAAATGATGTACTAAGTACTTTGAATCTAGCAGCTATATGTCGCTGTTTCAAGAGTTTGTTTAACGACAAGGAAGCTGTAAATGTTGTATATAAAGACATTCTGTAATTAATTGTAAAAATAAAATACAAAGGGAAAATGTAAAAGTAAATAAGTAAAAATGTACTATATGAATTTAGATATTCCAAAGATAGCAGGCAATCTTCTTGATATAGAGAGAGGAAATTGTTTTTCTCCAAATTTAAAGCTAGCGGGCCACGGGCAGTAATGAATAAATTAAAACTACTGGATCGATTATAATCATTTTTTTAACCTGACTGACATGGGATATATATTTTATACCCGTTCAAAGCAGGGGCAGGCCGCTAGTTTAATATAAAAATAACAATAAAAACAACATAATGTGGAATGGCGAGCTTATTCCGGAACTGTATTTATCATTGTTGTGATATGAACTCGAATAGAATAAAATAGAGTCAAACATATTTCTTTTTATCACTGTATGTATAAAAAATAAATAACAAAGTTCCCTTGGGAACAATGAAAACAATGTTATAAAATTGAGGATATTTTAAATCACAAGTTGAAGCGCGGGTATTAGATATACCCGCGCTTAATTAATTTTTACGAATTTTCCATAATATCTAAAATAGAAATCTTGCATAATGAATAAAATTGACCTTGGCCTTCAATTGCTACGGTTGAAAGGTACCTTAAGGATTTCGGATTTAGCTAATTATATTTTTAAATTTTTGGTCCTCATATATTACCATACAAAACTTACATATATTACTATATATAGTGTAGGTAAGTGACCGGAGTTCAGCTATCAAGCCCTATTTATCAATCAATAGAGGCTAGTGCGATATCAGTCAAACTCATCCAGTACTACCTATTGACTGATAATTGAACATGTGCAACGTTAATGAAATTTTCATCTCCCCAGGCCTTCTGTAATATTGCGTAATAATATTTAAGCGTTTATTATTTTGTAAAAGAATTATTCATAGTGATATATATCTTTGAAGAGGACAAACTCAACGAACTTTTAGAAAGATCGCGATATGAGGTCGCGATTGCGGTCATTGTGTTTCTACAATAACACTTCGATGAACACTTATTTTACGTTCCGTTGCGATCACATTTTTTGCTTCGTTTGTCCTCTTTGATACTTCGATATAATAAAACTTTATTTTAGCTATTGTATATGTAGCTTATATAATACATATTTCATCTTTCAAACGTTGAAAAACTTCATTTGTTCGAAGGTTAAAGAAATCAAATGAAAACTAAATTTAATTTTAGTTACTAGGTAAATCCGATGAGAAATTAGAAAACATTTTCCTGCGTTAGTGCATGACTAAACTCTTCATTAAGTGCATGAATTGACAAACCATCATGATCAAGCAATCCTTATTCATGATAAATAAATTAACTTCTTTTTATTTTCCACTTTACACAATTTAGTTTGTGGTTTCGAAAGAATTACTTTATACTCTACGTGAATTATGAGATTGAAGATTTATTAAGCTCAGACAAAAATTGAAATATGTTATATTGTTATGGTATTTCCATCATACGCCGTGTGGTATCAGGCTGAATAGAATAGTACCACCCTCTTTTCTTACCGAGGTGTCGTAAAAGGCGACTAAGGTAAGTTGACCCGCCGTTTGGTATCCGGCTGAGTAGAATAGACCAACCTCATTTCTTACCGAGGTGTCGTAAAAGGCGACTAAGGTAAGTTGACCCACCGTGTGGTATCCGGTTTAGTAGAATAGACCACCCTCATTCTTACCGAGGTGTCGTAAAATACGACAGAGGTAAGTTGACGTCAGGCAGGCGGCCGGTCGTAAAAACGCATCCAAATCATGTAACAGCGTGTTTATAACATGTTGTGCCGACCCCACTTAGAGTGGGATAAGGGCAGGAGGATGATGATGGTATTTCCATCATAGTATTCATATTAATATTAAAAATACTAAATTTGGGTTGTTTGCTCTTTTTATATATCCTAACTCTCACATTTTCGAATCGTAATATCATATTATATTGTAATATATAAAAAAAACAAATATTTACTTTATATTAGTAAAATCCTTGTGCTATGAAATAGTTCATAGTACAAGCTTCCATGAAATACTGAATGCTTTTAATTCCGTCGGAATTCAGTGGAACATCAAAAGATTTCGTTATAGTTTACATAAAGCTTATGCAATTCGGGACAACAAATTTATTTTCAATAGGGTTTTCATTTTGCACGCCCGGCTAGCATTAAAAGGTTAATCGTTCACATAAAACATGGTACAATAAAGAACGCTTCACCATTCATGAGGCACACCGAGTCAGACATCTCGCGTTATTATGGTCATAAAGTACGCCCTTTCCTTGCATAATGACATGACGAATTGCGTTCGCGATATTTTTGTGCTTCTTTATACGATAAGGTCATTACGCATCAGTTATGATATTAAAAGGAAGGAGGAAATGAAAGTTATCCTGAGCCATGCGAACAATGGATAAAACTTTTTACGATGTAAAAAAGGGGTCCCGTTTTGTTTAGTGTGAGTTTTTAAATTTAAAAAGTCGTGAAAATATTTAAAATAAATCTGGAAGCAGAGATAATGAACAACGCGAGTTTTGTGTAATAGAGAACGTGCGGTTGGCGTGGCAATGTGAAAAAGTACAAAAGTTTTAGGCGTTTTATACCTAGATCCGATTGAATATATAGTCAGGACGAGTGCTTTTTTATTTGAAAAGTCAAATTTAATTTCATACAATAATTTTTATACAGGTAGCTGTATCAAACTATGATTGATAAGATTGGATGTCTGCACCAGTGACTTGACATAGTTTTGTGGGGATATTGTAAAACAATTTATAATATGTTTTGAAAAATATGGAAATATGTCTTTGACAAAAGACAATAGACATGATTAGCATGCTAGATGTCGGCAAAAAAAAAGCTAAAACCGTTATCATTGCAAGTAAAACAAAGTTTTAAAATCTTAACTTCCAATGTTTTCTAAAAGTTTACGTGCTATTAATTCGAATTCATACTTCGAATACATTCTTTATTTCTCGTTTTGGTCTAATCTTTATATTTAAATGAGTTAATCTTGTATGTATATATATATATATATATATATATATATATATATATATATATATATATATATATATATATATATATATATATATATATATATATATATATATATATATATATATATATATATATATATTCTGAATCTCGGAAGCGGCTCCAACGATTTTCCTGAAATTCAGCATATAGTAGTTTTTGGGTGAGAAAAATTGATCTAGCTAGGTTTTATGTAAAAAAAATATTGTTTTATCCCAGTTTTTGGGCATTAAAAAACACTAATATTTATATTGCATTGAATTTTCGCCATTAACTGTCAAGTCGACGCAGCTTATTCGGGTAATGGGCAGCCTCGAGAAATGTGAATGCCAAGGATCGGTCCCCAACTAAATAATTGTTTTGTCTTTTTTTTAAAGTTTTTTTTTGTAAAAAATTACCGAGCGAAGCTCGGCCACCCAGATATTTGTTATTTAAGAGAGCTATATCTTTAATATTTCAATGAGTTAATCTAGTATATATATATATATATATATATATATATATATATATATATATATATATATATATATATATATATATATATATATATATATATATATATATATATATATATATATATATATATTTTCTGAATCTCGGAAACGGCTCCAACGATTTTTCTAAAATTCAGTATGTAGGAGGTTTTGGGGGAGAAAAATTGATCTAGCTAGGTTTTATGTGAAAAAAATATTGTTTTTGGGCATTAAAAAACACTAAAATTTATATTGAATTTTCGCCATTAACTGTCAAGTCGACCTAGCTTATTCGGGTAACGGGCAGCCTCGAGAAATGTGAATGTCAAGGATCGATTCCCAACTCAATAATTGTTTTTTTTTTTTTTTAAAGACTTTTTTTTTGTAAAATATTACCGAGCGAAGCTCGGTCAGCCAGATATTAATATATTAAGTGGGCATTTTCTTTCAATTTTCAGTATTGAAAATGTTAAAACCGGTTACGTAAAAATATAAATCAAGTTACAATGTCTTAAGAAAAAAAATTTAAAGCTATAAATTGTTAAAGAGTCTATTATTACAAAATATTATTCTATATATTCCATCCAATACAAGATTTATATAACTAAGGTTTCTACAAGATCAAATCTGCTTTTTCCTTTTGCATATGCGGGTAAACGAAATATAAAAAGTAGGAAGACATATCGCTTAATTAAACATTTTATTAATATATACTCTTATAAAGATCCATGTTTTTGCAAACATAGAATAAACAAGGCAAAAAATCAGTCTAGTGCTATATTTCATTGAAGTTATTAATTAATAATGTTAACAATAGCTTCAGTAGTTCTTTAAAATACCAAAATTTGACATATGTCAAAATATGACATATGACAAAAAGACATATGTCTTGAGAAATTTTCTTGTATACTTGTATAATTAAAAATTCCTGAATTGAATAAAAAAGTAAGTATATGTGTAAGGTGTGTATGAATGTTAAATAATTTTATACAAATAATACAAAATATTAAATAAATTTACCATACTATAACTATTTTGCTACATTTGTGATATAGACATTAAAATTAAAACCGAATCCATAATAATTTCATGTAAATAAAAATGTTTTCGCCTCGAAGTAGTAGATCGTGCTTGGAATAAATTTCTTCAAAGGGATCGTTTTCAATTTCATGGCTCAATCTTCGGGATCTTTGTGAGAATATGAAATAGGGCATTTGTCGGTGTCAACACAATGTAATGAGGCTCCTTACGCATTAAGCGCATGTCTGAATACAAAATATTGAACATTTGGAGTTATCTAACATAGATTATATACCAGGTTCTGCCCGTGGCTTTCTCCACCTGGACTTTAGTACCGGAATACATAGTATCTTCTGATACTCTTCAATCCTGCAGATATTTACGACACAAAAATTAAATCGAACCGTGGCGTTAATTTGAAATTAGTCATTGTAATGATTTAGCTATGCAAATACGTCTAATTCGATTTTCTCCGAGGAATTTCTGATAATTAGCATAAATATAATATTTGCACGAAAAAAGAAATTGTAATAAAAAAATTTACACATCCCCTTAGGGACTCACAGCATTCTTCGAGAACAAGCAGGTATATGAATACAATGTTTAATAATCTAGTAAAAATTGGCTAATGTATAGAACTTGCTATACTCACGTCTTATTCTATCGGGTTAGTCCGACTAGTTTTGTTGGGAATATTTAAATGTAAATATTGGTAGGCATATAATGACGCCGTGTGGTATCCGGCTGAATAGAATAGTACCACCCTCATTTCTTACTGAGGTGTCGTAAAAGGCGACTAAGGTAAATGGACCCGCCATGTGGTATCCGGTTGAGTAGAATAGACTACCCTCACTTCATACCGAGGTGTCGTAAAAAGCGACTAAGGTAAGTTGACTCACCGTTTGGTAAACGGTTGAGTAGAACAGACTAAATCTTTCTTACCGAGGTGTCGTAAAATACGACTAAGGTGAGTTGGTGTCAGGCAGGCGGCTGGACGTAAAATACGTAGTCAAATCATGTGACATCATTTTATTTTATTTTATAAGGCATATAACGAGTTGTTGATAAATGTCGGAAAAAGTCAAGCCATCTGGAAGCTTTTTGGAAAATGCCGCCTACTGCCTTTGAGATATAACAAAACAACGTATAGTTTGATTATTCCTGTTGTTTGTAAGACTACAGAAAAGTTCGCGATAGCATTAACCTTTTAAGGATATCACGATGGTGACACAGTATGAGTCCTAATCAACTTAAATACTCCAGAGTTACCTTTGAAATTTAAACATAGTGATCCTTATCACTATATAATTTAAATTAATATATTAGAAGTTAAAAATCATAAAGAAGCTTCCGATAATTCATTAATGGCGGAGTTCGCGCTAGGCATAATCTGTTATAATGAACATTGGAAGCCCGATCGAGTATATTACATATACAAAAAACTTCAAACCTTATGTTACTTCAAATTTTCAAATATTTTTTATTGTTACCGTTACGTTACAGGTTGTTTAAAATTTATTTTAATTCAGGTGATTAATAACGTTACATAGTTCTTACGGTAAGTTAAGTAACGCGTTTTTATGTGTTAGAAATTCTTATTTATATAAGAAACCCGTAACTTTCTTTTTATTAAGGATCTAAATATAATCTCAGCAGATTATAAAACCAAAGTACTCAGCACATTATTAAAATATAAATCGTTGCTGAGATTTTTAAACTCATAAACCCTAGGGGTTTACTGATATATTCTAATAATATAAATATTACAGCAAATCCTAAAATTTTCGTATATGTATATAAAGGTATGTGTATTCACAACGACAACCAAACCAGAATCATTAAATGTTTTGCTAACAAAAGGAATTCGACTAACCAAATAAAAATGATAAAGAAACATTGGTTAATTTTTATTAAAATTATAATTGCTGATTGAAATAGTTCTGATATCTCAACACCACAGTGAGTAAATGTGAATTAATCAACGATATAATTAATTTTATAGTATAATTTTTGTTGATTGAAAATTTTAACGATTAATTAACGTTATAATTAACTAGAAGTTGCCAGCGGCTCCGCCCACGTGGAAAGATTTAAACCGTAATATAGTAATTTGATAACCATAAAAATGGTTTAAGTGGGTTAACTTTAAGAGCAAGACATATGCTGTCGCGGACTTTTGTTTAGAACTTTTAGAGGGGAACAGTTTTGTAGTACATGATTTTTGAAAAACTTTCACTGTTTACTTAGCGCACGCAACAAAAGTTTTAAATTTTGCGGTTTTCGTAATTTTTTTATTGCTGCTCTCCTATTTATCTTAGCGTGATGTTATATAGCCTTCCTCGATAAATGGACTGGATATCTCATACACGGAAAGAATTTTTCATATAGTGAACCTATTCCTTAGTTTTAGTTTTACCTATTCCGTAGTTCCTGAGATTAGCGCGTTCAAAAAATAAAAAAAACAACAAAACTTCAGCTTTATATATTAGTTATTAATTGTAAAAAATAATAATAAAATTGATAAAGACATTTTATGTGACACGAGTCAGTCACAGAATTCTGGAACCTTAATTGCTGCCTGGGGCCTAAATGCAACCAGAATTATTACTTCACTAGTTCTCGCTTTTACGTTGTTCATTATTTTCAATTATATATGTTATTATTGTCCAAGAGAAAGACCAGGAATGATTTGTTTAATGTAATTTTTTGTAATAGTTAACTGTATTTTTATAAAAATTAAGCGTTAATAAATTCAGTATAAAATTCATCAGAGCAATTAAAATTGTTATTTAAGTGTTATTTTACTGGTAATTAAATTACTTGTAGTTTTTGGAAATACATAACAATACAATAGTCTAAGATGTAATGGTATAGTTAAGATAAACAAACTAAACTCACACCAGACCGAAACACAGTGGTGTAATGCTAACGGACGAGGAGTAAGGTTTTTAGGTCGATATTTAGGACAGAGCAAAGTAAAAGTGATAACTATCTGTGTTTGACTCTATCACTTTGTGGAACAATTAACAAGAAAAGAGGGTACGTCTCTTTGTTTTGTTGTCTTATAGTCTATGTTTTGTCTATTTGTTCCAATCTAAACAATGTATTTAATCTAAACCCCCCATTGACCGACTTTATTTTTCTATTCTATTATTCTACACTATTAATATTTGTCAAGGTTATAAACTTGAAAGCTTAGCCGAGAATCGTTAAGTTTTGATTAGAATTGTGGGAATTTTTTTGTCATTGTAGTTACCAATATTAGGCATAGTTTCACTGAGATGTTGTGCTATTGGAAGAGTAATAACGTTTGTTCAAGAAATTCAAACGTGAAATTATTGCTTTGTTGCACGGTTCGACGAAGTGAAGAGCAGCAAACTTTGAGTGCTATATCTTCAAATTAAATCAATTTCTTTTCATACAGTAAGTTTCAGGTGTTTCAGGAATTGAACGACGATAAAAGGTATGAGCCTAAATAAAATATAGAAGAATGTTGAACATTATTTTTAATTATGTTGAATAAATCTTTATGCTTCATATTAATTAATATTATACTTGATGAAGATAACATCTATATAAAGAATAACTATATGAATCAATAATTGAACTAATCAATAAGTGAGAAAACCTACATATTTCTAGAAAATCTTGGTGATATCTGTAACTTACAATCCACATTGGAGCAGCCTGGTTTCTGAGCTTTAACTCTTCTCTCCAAAAATAGAGAGAGGAGAATCCCAGAAGTGGGATATAAAAGGTCGTTACTTTATTTTTTATCTGTTCATGGATTTTTTTTCATGTCATTGATAGTTTACTTAAGCTGTTACAGACTTAATGAAGGATACAGGAAGAAGAATCTACAATGAAATAAGCTTTGAGGAATGAATGTCATAGTGACTAGAAAGGGCCCTTGTTGATGAAGCCGTGTTCGACACAGTGGCAAGGGTGGGGCGAGATTGCGACCCTTCTGATTACACAACGTTGGCTTTCATCCCTTGTGCAAGTCGCGCTCCGGAAATCTTTTGTGATTTGGCTTCGGTTATTGTGGTACGGCATACTAATATGAGGTATCTACTTGTAGGTGAAGGTGATAGAATATTTGACGACCAAAAACCGCGAACCCCGTACATCATTTGACACGATAAAAGTTCGGCAATTGCCATTAATATAAACTATTATATAAAGTTCAAACAAAATTTTAGTTTAGACGCACTAAGAGTGAAACTTAGAGTGAAACTAAGACGTAAATTGTATTTGTAACGCACCTCAGCTCTACGATTAATGGAAATAGGAAATACAATGGAATTACTTCGTTACAAAGTAAGTTTTCTATCAACAGTAATTTTAACATATAAAATAAGACGATCACTTTAATAAAAAGGCCGTTTCCGAGTGAAGGATTTGTACCAGTATGTCACTGAATCTTTTCGAGTGTGTTCCTCTTCTGATAAGAATACGTAAGGGCATAAAAATAAAAGTTCACATCGAAGGAATAGGGAAAATGTCGAGGAATAATATTTGAGATTCCCGTTTTATTTGACTGCAGACCCTCTGCGAATGGAGACAGAGATTTCCCGAGATGGCCCTATCAAACATTTATGGAGTACCTACATAAAAGGACAACGCTTAAGAACAGTTTCAATAAGTGTTCAAAGTAGTACGACCATGACTACATTCGAGTGGGGATGATTTTTGAAGCACTGTTATATAAATAACGGAAAAAAGTCTCGTTAGACCATAACTTGATCACATATAAGCCTTACTCGCGACATCTTTCGAGAAAGCTTAGAGCTGAGAGCTTTAAACCATTACAAACATATCTGTTAAGTATTAAATATGTTAATGTTAGGCTTTCAGTTACTGCTTCATTCATTTTAAATATAATAAAGTAAATGTAATAAAGTTTTAATCACCTCTTACTAATTACGAAAGTAAAAGTCATCTCTCTAATTCGGAAAAAAGTATTTCACTATTTCGTCTGACAACATAAATATTTATTTAATTACTAAACAAAAGGTTCGCGCAGATAAAGTAGATAAAAGTTACGTCGATCAAGTTTAATATTTAAAGCTCGTAAAAATACTTACTTTTCGCCTTTGTCACTTCGTTCATAGAATATTTATCGTTTGTATAGAAGATCACAAAGAAATTCTATTTTGGGGCAAATGCGCAAATAGTTCGACGTTCGAATTTCCCTTGTGTAAATGTTATTACAGTACGTGAGAGTTGCAGGTGAAACATTCCACGTTATACGTTCGTGCTTAAATTGACGGCTCTAATGTCTTCATAGTAGAGATCGTCACTAACTTTAACATTATATTGTACTAGAATAGATCTGCGTCATTGTACGTGGGGTCACGAGGGTGTGTGTGGAGGGAAGTTTATATTTTGTGTTGGAAACGAAAAATGAGTTTTCTGTACTCACTTATTGGCTTATAATAAGTTCATTTTACAACTACTGAAAAAAACATTGAGTCAAAAGAACCAATTACATACTCCAAAACACCATTGGCTGCAGTAACGTCGTGGGAATTCTTCTCTATAAAGAGGAGATATTAACTTAGCAGCGGACCGATACTATCATTTATAATCACGATATCTAATTAAATAAATAAATATATGTGTACAATTACACACACGGTCGGCCGACCCCAAAGTAAGTAACTTAATACTTGAGTTATGGATGAGAGGCAACTGGTCAATATATACATATATATTTTATAATACACACCTAAATACAAATATACACCAAGACTTGAAGACCAATAAATTCATTTATAGAAAATATTGGAAATCAAACCCGCGACTCGCGAAGCTGAAGGCAGAGTCACTACCCACTGCGCCAACGGGCCAGTCAAGTCAGTTGCTCATCGTTCTGTGTATGGCAAACACCTAGTTTGCCATACGATGTGTTCTTGTATGTGTTAAATGTGTTTTTTCCATCTCAATATGTACACTTTCAACACATCGAACTAATGTTACCTTAAATTAAAAAGATTAAAAAAAATACTTTATAATTATACTCATTGTAACGACTATTGGACATACAAAAAGAATTGAGTGAATAATATTAGAAGAACTAAGTAATGAAGGTAAAATAACATTTGCAAATTGTGTTTGTATTAGTCAAATGCGTCACCTGTGCCATGAACAACTTCAGGGAAACAAAATTTATGAAAAAACTTTCGTATGACTGATAGACTGTTTAATAAATTGAAGACGAAAAATGTGATTTGATTAATATAATAGTAATGACATCCCTGTAAAATACCGGTGTTATTTTTTTGCGATTATTATTAAGATTGCTAGCCATAGATTATACACTTTGCTAGCTGCTGATTTTGGGAAAATCTACCTGTGACGCGTGAATTGTCAGACTACCAAAGAGTTAGTACCAAAGAGAATGTATATAAGTATTAAATTATTAGTTCAAAAATATTGAGTTATTCTTAATATTTGCTTAAAGATTCTTTGATCCTTATCAGAATTTCAAATTCTTCTACGGAGCTCGTTATTTTAAATTTTATTCTGAAAATACTCATGTCAAGACCAGATATTTAATTATATATAAGTGTTTAATTAAAATTTTCAATTTTTTGGTAATTAATAATCAAATGATATCATCGCAATAGTTCTAACTATATTCACTTTAAAAGCTTTCGGGTCCACGCTTAATCATTCAAGTCATCATTCTCCTGAACTTTCCCACTCTAATAGGGGTCGGCACAACATGTTTTAAACATGGTGTCCCATGATTTAGATACGTATTTTATGACCGGACGCCTGCCTGACGTCAACTTACCTTAGTCATATTATAGGATGCATCGGTAAGAAATGAGCGTTTTCTATTCAGCCGGATACCACACGCTGCGCTTAATCATTCAAGTAACGTCTGAAAAACATTCGTGAAGAAGATAACAAGAAAAAGTAATACGTGTGTCGTTTTCTCTTCATCCACGGCCTCGAGCCGAGGATTATCGCGCTCGCCGTGATTATGATTAAGCGCTGCCAGGTGAGAAAAAAGTCTAAATGAAATTAAAATTATATTCTGCAGCGTCTTATTATGTTCCTTATAATGTTTTAACGGTACAGAAAGAACCGCCTGGATTACGTATATTTGTAGGTGAAATTTTAAAAATTAATAAGATATAGTTCAAATTTACAAATTAATACTGTGTTATCTAAGGGATATTATAATACGATAGTATTTATGGGATATAATAAAAGTAATAGACTACGTAGTGGGTATTTTTTGTGTACTATTAAAACAACTGAAGGTATGTCATTAATGTGTGATTCTCTTTGATTCTACTTCTCTTTGATTTCTACTTAAAGTAATATCTGAACCTATACAAAATTTCGTTATTAGTGATTTACTGCGGACAGTTACAATGTAATTTTTTGCTCTATTATATTAAAATATGAATATTATATTAAAATACGATTATTTCACTACTGGGCATAAGTCTCCTTTTTCTATTTTTGGAGAGAAAGGTTGGAGCAAAGACCTACCACCCTGTTCCAATGCGGATTGGTAGGTGACACGTATCCCCAGAAATCTCAAGAGATATGCAGTTTTCCTCCACCGAAAAGTGTGTAATAAATTGCAATTATCGATTAGACAGATAAGTTTAAACAGAAAAACGCAGTGCCTGGCTGGGGTTTGAACCTGAGATCCTCCCGAGAGAGTCGCATGGTGTCACCGCTGGGCTATAACAGCCAATTTTTTTTAATGATTATTTCAAACAAAATGATTTGAAATCTGACAATAAAATATTGTAATAGTAGTTGAATGGTAAACAACAGACGAGAGTATCACCTGAAATAGTTAGGGTCGTTTGGTTGGACGAAGTTTTTGTTCGGTGGCAGAGCACATAACCAGCACCTGCCATCTCATCTACATAATATGGACAAGTCGTTATACTCGCGGATGCCGACCAGACTGTAGACTGTTCTGCTCTTAGAGATTCACTTAAATAAATATTTATATAATATATGTATGTGTGAAATTTAATAAAAGTTCATAAATACTTTAGGCACGTCCGCCGTGTGATATCCGGCTGAGTAGAATAGACCAACCTCATTTCTTACCGAGGTGTCGAAAAAGGCGACTAAGGTAAGTTGAGCTACCGTGTGGTATCCGGTTTAGTAGAATAGGCCACCCTCTTTCTTACCGAGGTGTCGTAAAGTACTAGTGAGGTAAGTTGACGTCAGGCAGGTGGCCGGTCGTAAAATACGTGGCCAAATCATGTGACAACACGTTTGTAACATGTTGTGCCTACCCCACTTAGAGTGGGATAAGGGCAGGAAGATGATGAGATGATGAAATACTTTAGGCGCGTATTGTTATATTAAAAGGTATGAAAATTCACAAAACTCGTACAAATATATTCTAAGAATAAATAAATAAATTATTCAGTGGATAAGATTTATGATTTTATTGTTATGTGAATGTGTAAGCATTTTGTATTATGAAGACGGTTATTGAAAGAGCTATAAGGAAATTTTGGTGCCGAGATTGTTTGGCAGGAAAAAGTAGACAACATTTCAATAAAATTGTTACAAGATGTTCATAAAAGTTATGAGTTATGGGACGCAAAATAATCAAAGTTAACAACCATATTTTAGGTAGACAAAAGTTGTACTTTTTGTTTTGAATAGAAAGCTTTTAAAACACTGAAGTACTATTTTGAAATTAACAAAACAAGAAATTATAGCAATTTTTGAATTTCATGAAAATTTATTTAAAAGAAAAGCCCATGCGGGATTCATATACGGGGTGCATATTCATAAATATGCATAAATACCCTGTATGGGCTTATAATAGGTCGGATCATCCAATAAAAATAAGACCTGAGTATAACGTTAACTATTATACATTAATTAAGAAATTAAAATCAACAAATCAACAAGTAAAGTAACGGCCTGTTACCATACTAGGCATCCTTTTGGGAGAGAAGGGTTGGTTGGTATTTTTTTTTAAACGTTAACATTTTTTTAAAGATATGCAAAATTCTTCATGATGTTTACTTGTACCTTCAGCGGAAGCGTGTGATAAATTGCAATTATCATGTTTTAATAGAAAAAACTCATTGGTGCCAGCTTGGGTTTTGAACTGGTGACCGTAAATAACATTTATCATTATAATTAGTAAGTAAAATAAACTAATAAAATTATTTTGCTATAATCCGCGATGAAGTAAAATAGTAAATATATTTAATGCTAAATGTAAAGTGGACAATCCGTTTTCATACCTGATGCATGGATTCGTAAAACCACATGCACAAACTTCCACCACCGCCACCACAACACACAAGCACTACATACGTTCACTATCACAAACTAAACAATCGTTTCGCCCCGCAACCGAAGCATCATCAGGAGATAGACTCCACGACCAAAATCGCAAAGCATGCCTTGCTTTTTTGCGATTTTTGTCGTGGAGTCTATCTCCTGATGATGCTTCGGTTGCGGGGCGAAATTACTTTTGTATTATGGATCTCCGCAAAGTAACGCCTAATTCTATATAAATTATATAATTAGTAAGTGTTTCTAGTAAGCAAAAAATGCTTGTGTAGTCATCATTTTAGGTAATTGATAAAACTATTATTACTTACTTATTCTTATGATAACTTAATATACGCTAAGGCGAAATTTTATTTTTCATATTTTGATTTTATTGTTATGTTTGAATTCTACTCTTTATTAATTCTTACGTACATATATACGATTGATAAAGATAAAGAATACAATAAGATTAATAAAGAATAAAGAAAAAAGAATTTGTAATAAAATTCCTTTTGAGTAAATTATTATTAAAAATAAAAATAAAATCAAACAAAAACCTATCTAAAAATGTTTATACTCGTATATATAGGAAATTGATTTGGCTTGTTTATAGAGTCGTTTCTAAAAAAACGAACTGATTCGAATGTTCACGGCTTCACGGCTTTCTTTTATGTAAAAGAAAGAATAAAGCAAATAAATAAAATGTTTACTGTGAGTGTTCTTTTGTTTATACCGTTTTACAAACAAAAGTATTTACCGGGGATGTAGAAAGATTATTACACCAATGTTTTTGTACATATTTAATGATATCTGCATTGCAAATAAAAATTATTAGAACAATTTTATTGGTGTATTATTATAAATTTTTTTGCGTTTTTACGAAATAACTGAAAGCAAAAATTGATCTTTTTTTGTTAAACGGTTTAAAGTCGATATCAAACGTTTGGGTACTATACAAATTTTCCTTGCAGTACCGACTTCAGAGGAAGCAAAAGTACTGTATAGAAATCTCGATGTGATACAGATGTAAAAATAGGTATTTTAGTACATTATTTCGCGCTAAAAATCTTGAAACGTTATATACGACGAATGTATCTCTTAACCCACCTGGATTCAAGTCATGCAAGCCAGTATGTTTTTACGCAATTTTTTTTAAACAATACGGGAATCATTCCAGCGTCACCACTACAACGCGGATCTATGGATTCACTCATTTGTTACAACAAGGTGGCTTAAGGTGTTAATCTGTTGTTGTTGTAAAATGTACAAGCTATATCTATCTAAAATTACTTTAACGCTAGTACTATACAAATCATGCCCACATGGCATGGTCCCAAGATTGCTGGCAGCGTTTCCGCACTGAATCGCTAAGCTGATTCTTTGAGTCAGCCCTCTTGTCACCTGAAGAAGCAATTAACCGAGGTGTTAAAACGGATTTTTTTTTGTACCTTGACTCCATGGCCCTAGGGTCTCAACTGCAAACGGCACAAATAATGTTAATAATGGTTATGTTAATGTTTTAAATATTTTATGATTTCTGACGGTAGTGCTGTTGATTCTCTACGGTTTCAATGTAAAAAAGGGGGCCGTTGTGGTTGCAATTAGGGCGGCTGTAGACGGCAGTAATTACTCGGGGAGTCGGTCGTGGTCGAGGTGGCTATCGTCATATGCTTTCGTTTTACCGCTGCACTAATCAAATAGATTTATTAACATAGTAAGTTGATTTAAGATTTTTCATATTATCGTTTTATAGAAATTGTATAAAAGTGTTTATAATTTTATATATATTTCCATAACAGAACTTCGATTTTTCTGAAATATAAAATAACTTACTAACGTAAATAACAAAGCGTCCCTCGCTTTATGCACAATAATTCTAATTTTTCTCATTTATTATCAAGTCTTGGCAACTTAAGTTTCTCAGCAGTAAACAACATGTAACTGTCCCACAGCTGGACAAAGTTTTTTTCGAGAGAAGGTCCAAACTGGACTTTAAGTGCTTTAAGATTAATCGTATTCCAGGATTTTTCTAGACGTATGCAGGTTTCATTACGATGTTTTTCTAATATATATACACAATCATCGTCATAATTCTTTATCACATTTTGACTTGTCAAATCAAATACAAATATGAATTTAGTGAATAAGTTTTTACAGAAATCTTTAAGTACCTGGCCGAGTTTTAAATCATAAATCAAATATTTAACCCGTTAGAGAGTAATAACTAAAACGTACTTAAACTCAGCAGTTATGATGAGGACCTAGGGACAAGTCCATATATTTTCTTTAAAAATGTTCAAAAAAACCGTTGGGCTCTTAATGAGGGTGTACACTGTACCCACTCAGATGCGGCGGCAATTATCCGGCCTAATGTGTTTGCTACATGTTGATGTTATTGTTATTGCGCCACACAAATTTAGGTCTTCCTTAAGATTCGAACAAAAGTTGGACATTGACAATGTATTGACCTGAATTTCTTTTTTGTACAGATTGATTCCATTTTGATTATATTATTAATTTTTCTTTGTGCGAAAAAGGAGCCAACAGAGGGCAGGCTCCTTTTTCGCACAAAGAATCAGCTTAGCGATTCAGCGCAAAAACGCCGCCAGCATTCTTGGGACCATTCCACGTGGGCATGATTTGTATAGTCCTAGCATGTTAGTAATTTAAGATAGATATAACTTGTACATTTTTTTTGGATATCATCCAATTATTTTACAAAATATAAATTAATAAAATTTTTTGACTCTGAAGGAATATTAACAAAACAAAATCGCTTTGTTAAAAATATATTTCAATAGATTTATTTATCGTGTTAATATCATAATTACATTTTAATCACACATGACTTAATAAATTTATTTATTTTCAGTGTTTACTTAACAAAAAACTAGTGCAATTGTTAATAATATAATATATAATTTGTCGTTTCCGAGAAGTTTCACCAATACCTAAGAAAAGCTAGGCAAAATATAATCGTAACAATATAAAAAAAAATTATATCCCCATGCGAAAAAACGAGTAAAAATAATCAGTTTTTCTTGCAACTTTAGGTAATTTTAACGAAAATACTTGACTAATCATATAATTTTTTTTAGTTTTAATATTTAGTTACATATTACTGCAAACTAAGTTAGCTTCATTCTTTCATTTTAACACTAATTGATTTTCACTCTTTTTTACCTTTTATTTAACGTACCTAACTACTTTGTATTTTTAATTGTATTCTTGTATTGTAGTAATAAATAAAGCATTTATTCATTCATTCATTCATAATACTTAGTACCTGCTTGGTCTTTAATATAATAAAATAATAATTTATCTGCAAGTTTTCTAACAGTAACTACACATTAAGTGTAATGATGCTTAATACTATAATACTTGCATATAGTATATTTGCCTAAAAATCTTTATGCGGGTCAAAAACAATCTATTCTAGAATATAATTGTATTGATCAAATTAATTTCTTGCAAGATAATTATACCGGATATGTAAATTTTAATTATAACACGAAACTATAATTAGTGTCTTTTTATAATATCTCTGTATAGTAATTCTAATTTTAGTCCCTTTATTCAGTACCATTTAAGTGGAATTCCAAATTTCTAAGAGTGAGAGGTAGAGTAATATATGTTTACGTATAACGAGCTTCTCATGAGCTATATTAATTATTTAAACTATGTATTACTCAATATCCAGGTAAAAAGTAAATACAAACAAAGTAGTCTTCTACATCGTTCTCATTTAGCACTTCATCTGACTACGATTTAGCCCTGTAGATTATTAGCATTATCATTGAGTCCCCATATAGGTTACATTAAGGTTTATATCATCGACATAGATCAGCATCCTGATCGTGTATCGCACAAATAGCTTCTGGAGCTGCCAAAAACAATTTGCCAGAAGCGCAAGCACAAAGTTGGTATACTTTCTTTCCCCATGTTCGTTTTGGTTGAGTATTAGTTAAAGACCCTTCTTTGAGATTTTTAATTATTATATTTGATGCATGAATTTTCACCTGTAAAGAAAAGATGACTTTGTAAAACATGTTGTATAATTTAGTTAAAAATAAGTACAATGTTAAATAAAACCAAAGGGATGGTACAAGTATATTAATTAATCATTTTAACATAATCAATATTTTATATTCTTTAAGTCAATAATTCAAATTTCCGAGATTGATGGTCAATTAATGAAACTAAATATGAACTTACAGCTCCAACGTCCGATTTAAGAGTAATGTTGCCATGTGATGTGATGTCAATTCCGCCCGCTCTACTTTCAAGAAATATGGACTGTGGTGCTCTTAAGTCTAACCGTCTTGTCAAGGATTCCAATCTGAAGTAGGTTAAAACAATAATATTACATTAATATTAATAAGTATTAAAAATTAAAAAAAATATTCAAGTAAAAAAGCATTTTCCCAAACATAAGTTAAAAGACACAGCAAAAAAGAAGGGAATCACTTTTAGTGATCATTATAACCATATAAACTGTTAAAAAAATTGATATACATACATATGTTGAGGAAGAAAGCTAGACATAGGTGCACTGTTGTATAAACATTAAATTAATTCTATCAGATCGATGAAATTTGGTTCCTATGTTTAGATTTAAATACTTATAACAAACAAAAATTTTATCGTAGTCCCTAATGTGTCGGATCCTTGAATCTCATTGTCTGTCACAATGTCATTGTGACAGACTTTACAAGGCAAGTTCAAGTTTGCAAGATTTAGAACACATTCTGTTTAGAAAACCTTGTCTTTCAGAAACCTTGGTCCTCAAGAATTGTTTACATGTTTTGTGTTGTAATTCAATGCTTACTGCAAATCAGAGCCAGGTGGCGCGCGTACTATTGGTGTTTGGAGTGCACTCCGAACTGTAAGTCCTCCAGCGCCATCGATAGCTAGGGCCTCTGCAAATACGCGAACTTCCTCCTTCGATGCGTAGAAAACCTCACCACCTTTCGCATCACGGATTTCGAACACTCGTCCACTACACTCTATGCTATCTCGTTCTAAAAAAATCCAATATGTCAAACTATTTAGATTTTGTTGCATCATTATTTAATGAATCCAAATCCTACAAACATTGCGTCAAATCAACTGTCTGATTAGTTATAAACAACAGACTGAGCCAAGATATTAAGATAAAGTATTAGGATTTGTACAGGTATAGTAGGTGGTATAGGAAGTTTGGCTAATAGATATACATACTTACTTATGACTAGTTTCGCTGGATTGACTCTATCCGGCTCTGAGACTAAAACGGTGAAATTTCGATGCGAATGTAAAACAAGAGGTTGGGTAGCTTGTGATGATATCGTGGAAGCAATCAATTCATCAACTATCCATACTTGACCATCTAAATGAATACCGTCTTTAACTATTGTTATAGGACCAACACCTCTCTGGAAGGAGAAAATATTGCGATTCAAGGTAATTTGGAGTATATTGTTAATTAGCGTATTTTCTCTGATAAAACAAAATTTGCAGCCTTTCTTCTAATTAGAACTCGCTCTATGAAAGTCATAGAAATGAATGCAGTGCATAAATTAGAAATATTGTAATGAATATACGCAAATAGAAAAAAAATTGACAAGTAGGTATTTTACTCATAAAGAATACGTTATATATATAATACTTTATTTATATAGAACAAAAGCTGAACTGAGTACAATTGATGGTGTAACTCAAATTTAAATACAGAATATTCTTTAGTCATGTATCGTACAAATAGTACGAACTACTCTTTTGTCTTCTCTTTTCATTTTAAATATTAAAGTTTAGCTTCCCACGATGAAAGAGGATCCCAAAGAATAATTCTGGTGGAAGAAAGGTGAGTTAAACTTTAACTCTCTTAAATTCTTTTAAATTAATTCTTTCAAATTAACTTCGACCTATTCAAATTGCCTTACAAGTCTAGTAAACTACAAAACAAGTGCTTTTAAATCGTCATATTTAGATGATCATTAATTTCTTTCGATCTTACATATATTTTTGCACATCATACATCCTCTTCGGACATTTTATCATATGCCAAAGGGGACTGCTTATTTGCCATATTAAATTAAGCAATTTTTATATTGACAAATAAAATTTCTGTTCGACACATTGCAGGGATTTTGTTTGTGTATCAAAACATTTTTTCAGGTGATTGCGATCTTTTGTGTATTATCATGCCAACCATCGTTAAAATGTTTTTATAATTCGTCTCATTAATTTTCTTAACATATTATAGCATTTATGTTAATGGAGTCAATACAAGATGTCTTACCGCGGTCAACCTTAACGTGCTTATAATCCATAGTGTTAAAGAAATATTCAAAAAAATGAGTGCCATTAAAAATACTATTATTCCATATAAAAAGTTTCTTTTCCAGCCTCTGGTGATGCACACTGGTAGACAACTCGACTCTGATGTCGTACTTTTTTCTGCAACAGGAGGGGGATCACCGGTCGGGGTACAACCCCAGCCTCTTATACGATCGGTTGATGTATCTTCTACTTTCATTTTAATATATCTTTTATATAGCTTTATTATCAGCAATAGTCGAAGTAAATCTGTAATATTGAATAGTAATAGATTATTTAAATGAATCTAGGGCTAATGATGTTGGAATTCAAGAGGAGCTTATGAATTGAGACAAGTACTGATATCATACTTATTTTCAAGAATAGCTTGAATATAAAAAAGACACGGTATTTATCGTAAATAAAACGTGTTTTTTAACGACAAAACGAAATTCATATCATAAATTATATAAACTTTTAAATGAAATATGGCTACTTTTCAAAAACCTTGGTTAAAAAACCTTGTAAATAAACAAAAAAGCAAAAAATGTCTGATTTATATATTGTAAAATCATACGTTATTTTTGCAGTGTAACTGAGATTAAATAACCTGTTGAAAATGTAGGTCCTTTATTCTAGGTTCATGTTGTGCACCTCGAATTGCAACTTATGTAAAACCGATAGCACGAGCTTGGTGTCGGGAAATGTAAACGCTTTGTGTCAAGGGACTAGAATAATACTAAAAATAACTATTCACTAAATTCTTTACAACCACATGAAAAATCTGAACCGTATCTGCTAGTATTTCAGTCTTATATTTATGTGCATGTTGATAAATACTATACTTTCTTTTTACATATTTCAGCTTAGTGTATTTCGATGTGTGCTGAGGAATAGTTACACCTTAAATTTGTTTCAGCTTTGTTCATACGGGCCACTGACCACAGTCAAAATTCACTAGACGAATAAAGCGCTTTAAAAAATTTTTCGATGCTTTATGCTTTCAAAAGAGGAATAATAGGCGAATATAGCGAATTCCAGAGTAAACTGCGTCGTTTGTGTTAACAAGAAATCACGGACAGGTTTTATTAAATATCTTATTAATTTAAAAGCCACATTAAAAATAATTTTGAAGCCATAACGCAATGCAATAACACAGAAGAAAATAAATAATAAGAAAGAAAATAAGAGGCGGTCATAGTCAAGTTTCTATTTGCAAGATTTGCTGAAGATTTAATCGCGCAGATTGGAGCGTTGTATAAAACATTAAAATATTAACAATAACAAAACTTAAATATTTTTAATTAGAAGAGCTATTTAGTCCGTTATCATTTTGCAATCGTAGGTCGAGGGAAGTTCAAAAGCAGAAGTAGACAAAACACATCTAAAAATATGAATAGTAAAGAATAGTGATTTTCCGTATTTTTATTGCATAATATAATAAAAATAAGGAAAAATATTATACAATAATTTAGTATAAGAAGGAAAAATCGATCTAATTTCAGAATAAAAAGTATGAATGAGAGAGAGAAAAAAATATTCATACTTTTTATATTAAAAAAAAATTACAGAGCAAGCCTCGGTCACCCAGGTACTAATAATAATGCTCCGATCGCCACCAAACTTTACAAGATCATCCGCTAGGGTTGTTAGAAAATTTCATTAAAATCGGTCCTGCCGTTCGGAGTCTATAAAGGACAGACAAATATTAATTTGTATATATTAGAAGTTAAATTCATCAAGTTACTTTCATCGTTTTTTATAGCTGATGTACCTTTTAACGAACTGAGAAAAAATAACTACGGAAACGAATAAAGGGTAGTGCAACTCCACAATGCTAATGAACATTGCGACAAACGTTCAGCCGCTAATGAACGTCTGTAGAGCCTTTTCGAAAAACGGTTCTTAAGTGCCACTTAATAAACCATTTTGGAATATGAATTGTATTATGATATTTCTGTATTTATGTTACACCAAAAGGTACCATGATTTGATAAATACATTTTTATAGATCAGGGATACAAGCAATACATTAATTATAATTAATAATTTTTTTTAAACAGTTTTCTATCTACACTAGTTCATAATTTTTCAACAATCATCCTCCTGCGTTTATCCTACTCTAAGTGGGGTCTGCACAACATGTTATAAACATGTTATCTTTGTTTGGCTACATATTTTACGACAGGCCTATGTGTGACGTCAACTTATCTTAGTCGTATTTTACGACACTTCGGTAAGAAAGAGGGTGGTCTATTCTATTTGTAGTGTACTTACTACCAGTGTAGTGTACTTACTACCAGAACTTATAATTACACTTCAATAATATCGGCTCGCTACCACGCACCACGTCTTAACTCAGCGCTTGCTAGTCCACGACTGACTCATTCCGCGCTTGCCGCGTAATGCTTGGACGAGACGACAGATTCGACTATACTTCATTATACATACATATATATCAATACACTACATCCCTCCCTTTGTATAATTTTCTTTTTTTCTATAAATACTCTTATTACAATACATGGATATATATATACATGGATATATATAGATACTAATAAAAACAACTGCAATCGATTATAACTTTATAGTATTTCTGAATCATACAGTGAATTAACATTAATTTAACAAATTTAGTTTTTATTCTATTTCTTAATTTCTATACTCCTTATTATTTATTTAACCTGTTTCATTAGAGTCAAATTTATTACATTCATTATCATTAGAATCAACTTCATTAGAATCGACTTCATTAGAATTATTCCCGATTAATCGCCATTCACCCTCTATTCTTTTCATGTGAATTATATTGCGTCGAATCTGTTGTCCTGTTTCATCATTCCGAAGTTGAATATCTCCGTCCTTAACGGATTCGACGGTATGTGTTGTTGGTTCAAAGTTAGGGCTAAGTTTATTAATTTTGTTTAAATTTTTAATGTAGACTTTATCTCCAACATTCAAATCACTATCTGTTGCTCTTCTTTTCCTATCTGTATACTCCTTCCCTTTTTCTTTACTTTCTTTATCTTTATCTCTAATGTCTTGGTCATTTGGATTATAACTTACGTCCTGGATCATAGGCAGTTTGTCACGGAATTGTCTGCGAAAGAAAAGTTCTGCGGGTGTTTTTCCTGTAAAAGTGTGGGGTGTACTGTTATACATAGTTAAATACTCTCGCATAGCCTCTTTCCAATTTTTATTTTCAGTTTGAGAAATTTTCAAACGTTTCAGGATGCTGCGGTTTTGTCGTTCGACTTCACCGTTTTGTTGTGGTGTGTAGGGAACAGTGTTGTAAATTTTTATATTTCTTTCTGCACAAAACGCTTTAAACTCCTCACTGGTAAACTGTTTACCGTTGTCACATGTAAGAGACACTGGGTTTCCCAATCGACTAAAAATATCTTTTAAATGGCCAATGATTTCTGTACTCGTTATTGGTTTGCATATTTTTAATTCTTTATATCTAGTAAAGTAATCAACTACAACTAGGATATAGTCATTACTGGGTAATGGACCCATCAGGTCTATGGCTATGTCCACCCACGGTTCGGCAGCTAATTCTCGTCTCTTTAAAGGGTTCGGTGGATTAGGAGCTGAGACCAAAGTGCAACCCTTACATGCCTTGCATAAATTTTCGGCGTCTTTATCACATTTGGGCCACCAGACTTTTGTTCTTAACCTTGACTTCATTGCCACTATGCCCGGGTGTCCTTCATGAGCTAATCTCAATACACCATCCCGTAGTTTCACTGGAATAACTATCCTAGTTCCTCGCAATAATATATCTTCGTGGAAACATAGCTCATTCTGAAATATTTTATAATTTGGTATTGAATCGTCCCATCTATCATTGTATAATCCATTTTTTACCTTTTGAATTTCAGAGTCATTTCGAGAATATTCCATAATCTCTCTTAATGGTATTGCGACTGGCCTCACTTGATCGACAATATTCTGGACATGATCCCCATACAACGCTGACGGCGTTTCAGCTAACTTGCATAATCTTGACAATGGATCGGCGATGTTGGTTTTGCCGGGGCTATATTTTACTTTGAACTTATACGACTGTAGGCGCAGCACCCATCGTTCAATCCGAGCGCATGGCTTTGACTTTGGGTTAAAGATCACCTCAAGGGGCTTATGGTCGGTTATTAAGTCAAATTCTTTACCGTAAAGGAACATATCAAAATGTTCTACCGCCCAGACTAAGGCCAAAGCTTCCTTTTCTGTTTGGCAATATCGGCGCTCGCATTCGCTTAATGTTTTATTCCCATATGCAAATACACGAGGACCTCTGTCATCGACTTGTATAAGTACAGCACCTAACGCGACTGGGCTGGCATCCGCAAAAACCATGGTTTTATGCAGAGGGTTATAATATCCCAAATAGGGCACGTCCGCTATTGCAGATTTTAATGAGTTAAAGGCCGTACGTTGAGCCTCACCCCAAAGATCTTTTATATCTGAATTTCGTCCATGTTTTTGCCGGAGAAGAATTTTAAGGGGTTCAGTTATAGTCGCTAAATGAGGAATCCATTTCCCCACATAATTAACTAGACCCAAAAAACTTTGCAATTCCGCTATATTTATCGGTGGTCTAAATTCCTCGATTGCTGCGGTGTATTTCCTTAAAGGTTTAACTCCGTATTGGGTAAGCTCATGTCCTAGAAAGTGTATTTTCGTCACACGGTAAATACATTTATCGTGTCTAAGAACCACATGGTGTCTTCCGAGAACTTCCATAACCTTCTTTAGTCTTGAATCATGTTCATGCTCATTATTACCATATATGAGGATATCATCAATGAAATTTATCACTCCATCACACTCTATAAGGACTTGCTCTAAAATCTTTTGAAAAATTTCAGGGGCACAACTTATGCCAAACATCATTCTCTTATATCTAAATAATCCTTTATTGGAAATGAAGGTGGTGATATCTCGTGACTCAGGGTGAATTTCTATATGATAGAAGGCATCCTTTATATCAAGTTTACTAAAAATTTTAGCACCTCTCATTCTAGGCAATATCTGCTCCATAGTTGGCAGCGGATGATTCTCTCGTTTTATTGCGACGTTTGCGCGTCTCATATCGACGCAGAGACGAATATCCCCATTATCTTTTAAAACAGGTACGATCGGTGATACCCAATCAGAAGAACCCGTAACCTCCTCAATAATGTCCTTTTCCTTTAATTCTTTTATTTTTTCATTTACTTTTTCCTCCAAGGGTATTGGAATTCTCCTATATGGCTGGCTAACAGCTGGTACAGAGCTGTCAATAGGAATCTTGACTAATACTCCATTAAATTTTGGAAAAGGTTGAGATTTAATTAAATTAACATTGCAATCGATCTTAAGGATCCCTAATGAAGTTGCCGTATGACAGCCCAACAAATCACGTGTTCCATCCTTTATCACATAAAACTTCGCATTTTCTATTCGATCCCCAAATTGTATCCCTGCCTGAAAAGATCCTAATAATCTTAGAGGTTCACTGCTGCCATAAGCCATAAATCTTTTATTAGGATTAGCATCTTGACTGTTTACTACTGCGTTATTATCTTTCATCATTCTCCAAGTCTTGTCTGTTATTAGGTTGTCATTACATCCTGAATCCACTAGCATTTCTATGCTAACCCCCGCAACATTGCAAGTAACAGAACTAGCACTGTTAACATTAAATATGTACTTGGTGGTATTGCTGGTAGCTTGTATTGTGGACGCTGTAGATGATGTTTCTCCTATGTTATTCACTCTTCTAAACTTCTTTGCTAAGCTTTTTAGTCTATCTTTTCCATTTCCCATTTCCTTTTGTATTCTTATTTTTTGCGATCTACACCGTCTCCGATAATGGCCTATCATACCACATTTTAAACATGACTTATCTTTAGCTGGGCAATGAGGGTCTCTAGCGAAATGTTTTGTACTTCCGCACCTACCACAACCTGTAAGTTGCGTTGACTCCCTATTGCCCTGTGGAATATTTCGAGATATTATTTCGTTCACTCCTTGCGATTCTGTTGCCTTCCCTGTATAGTGATCCAATTGGCGATTGATCACTTCTAAAGCATTGGCTTCTTTTACAAGTTCGTGCAGGGTCATTGTGTCTCCGTGTTTTAAAATCTTTTTTCGCAAATCATCTGAAACACATTTTTCAGCGATTTGGTCCAAAATGTGATCATCTGTAAGAGGAAAATCACATTTAGCTGCTTGTTGCCTCAATCTGACAAGGAATTTTTCAAACTTTTCTTGAGGCTCTTATTTGAGAATTCGAAATATATGACGTTCATAAACTTTGCTCTGTTTGGGGGCAAAGTAGTCGTCCAACTTCCTTATTGTAGCGTCAAACGTACTGATTTCGTCGTTTTCGTGTTCGTTTGTTCCCGGAATGTTGAAAAATATTTCCTGTAAATCTGGTCCACCGAAGTGTAAAAGACACGCCTTTTTCTTTTTATCCTCTTCGATATCCGCCGCACGCAAGTAAATTTTCAGGCTTCTCTTCCATTTTTCCCATCTGATTGCAACAGAACTAGTTTCACCTTCACAATCAAATCTTTCTAGTACAATTTGAGCTACCTGTAAACAATTTTATATATATATATATATATATATATATATATATATATATATATATATATATATATATATATATATATATTATAGTCCGATTTATAAATATCCATAAATTTCCTTTACTCGCAATTTAATGCAAATCAAATAGATTCAATATCGCAATTTAATGCACCTGTTACATTTGTGGTTATCCTCGCAATTTAATGCACAGGTATTCGGATGAACTCGCAATTTAATGCACCATACATTTTGTCAACTACAAAAAGTATGTAATGTCGCAATTGAATGCAAATACCAATCTTTGTAGGTAGACTCGCCATTTAATGCACCATACTTTTTGTCAACTACAAAAAGTATGTAATGTCGCAATTGAATGCAAATACCAATCTTTGTAGGTAGACTCGCCATTTAATGCACCATACTTTTTGTCAACTACAAAAAGTATGTAATGTCGCAATTGAATGCAAATACCAATCTTTGTAGGTAGACTCGCAATTTAATGCACCATACTTTTTGTCAACTACAAAAAGTATGTAATGTCGCAATTGAATGCAAATACCAATCTTTGTAGGTAGACTCGCAATTTAATGCACCATACTTTTTGTCAACTACAAAAAGTATGTAATGTCGCAATTGAAAGCAAATAACAATCTTTGTAGGTAAACTCGCAATTAAATGCAAATAACAAAATATGTAGGTAGGCTCGCAATTTAATGCACCATACTAACTTTTGTAGTTAACCTCGCAATTAAATGCAAATAACAATCTTTGTAAGTAAGCTCGCAATTTAATGCATTTCACCTAAAAGACAACTATGTAATGTTGCATATTACAAAACTCTTAATGTGACCCCTACACGTTATTAATACGTTATTGGGATCACCATTTATTTAACTACGAGATTTATTTATAGTGAAAATAGTATAAATTAATTTCTGCCCCCTTTATTCATATTATTATTATTTTTTATTTTTATTTTTTTTAAATTATTATTATTATTATTTTTTTTTATTTTTTTTATCATAATTATATAGGAAAATAAGAACGTGAAGCCATGCATTTAACCCACATAAATATGCTTATATTTCCATTTCTTATTAGTAAAGTCTAACTGTAAATTTAATCGTAATAATTTCCTTATTCTCCTTCCCCCGTTTTTTCTTTTAAATATTAAACAAGGTACTTACAGACATTGTTTTTCACCCTCGTCGCCAAAATGTAGTGTACTTACTACCAGTGTAGTGTACTTACTACCAGAACTTATAATTACACTTCAATAATATCGGCTCGCTACCACGCACCACGTCTTAACTCAGCGCTTGCTAGTCCACGACTGACTCATTCCGCGCTTGCCGCGTAATGCTTGGACGAGACGACAGATTCGACTATACTTCATTATACATACATATATATCAATACACTACACTATTCAACTGTATACCACACGGTGGGTCAACTTATCTTAGTCACCTTTTACGACACCTCGATAAATGATGGTGGTCTGTTCTACTCAGCCGGATACCACACGGCATATATTATTTCAACAATAACAAGCATTAATATTAGTATATAGTAATCATTAATATCAATTATCGACGCAGAAAAAAAACGCAGATTATAAAAAATTTCATAACTTATGGTTTCGCAGGTAAACCAATCTAGCCAGTTTGTTTTAGTCGTTTGTATGTCACGAACCACTAAATAAGAGAAAAACGCATAATGCAGTAAGTTAACGAAGACCGAGGCGAGCCGGTGAGTGAACAGCAGCTAATGAATACTCGTAACTAAACCTTTTTGAAAATGTCTCTTAAATAGTTTAAAATACCGTTTATAGTACTATGGTTGTGTAGAATCCATTAACAATGTCAAATTGTTCTGAATGTTATAAACATCAGAATTATTATATTAAAAATACCTTATTTAAGAAAGAAAGGAAATTATTAGTTTAAGTTCTCTCAGAATATTAATATAAGTGATACACATGTATTTATGAAAATATAGTATGTTTTAGACTTACTTAGGCAAATAGTAAACATTAGCTGCATAGTTCATTTTCAGCCAGAGCGCCAATTTTTTCATTTTTTCATTTTCCTCTGGGACCATTAATTTTGTCGAAATAATTAGACTGTTTTACTCTAGCTTTAAACCTACCTGTTCGCAAACAAAATGTTGTAAGCTCTGTAAGTTTACATCGTTCTATAAATTGTTTCGTTTTTGTAAATCACATACTCGTAAAATAAAGGCAAAGTTAGGTACGGGATGTTTAATAATTATAAATGAAATTATATATTATTGAATAATCTAAACTATGTTAGTTCTTTTATAGTGAAATTATTTATATTTTTCAAATTCAGGTATGTGTATATTACCTAGTTGCGTATATGCCGCGAGGTTTGTCTCCGCCTTTGTCGTTGGCGCTTTTCACGGCAATACAATAGCCGGCACTTCAAAAGTGAATATATCCATAGGCGAAAGTCGTTGATCCCATAAAACCGATAAGTTCATACCTAATTTCCTAAACTTTGATGATTTGTTTTGAAATATATTTAAAAAAATTATATAACTTTGCGATAATAAATTGGCGCCACTAATTGTTTGTTTACATAATAAAAGTAGTTATATACGCACAGAATCTTGGTTATAATCAACTGCACATTCAATGGACTTTGATCTACTCTGAACTAATTAGGGTGTTAACCGAATTCGGCGCAGTTTGTATGGAGTTATAGCAGCGATAGGCTTTTGTTAACGTTGCAGACGGCTGCACCGGGCGAGTGATGTCACTGAGACTAGATAAATTCATAGGTGCTAGAAGCAACACTCGAAATATCTAGCGCGAAGCGAGGTAAGGCGGGCGTGCTCTAGAATATAATATCAGTCGGTGGAGTGGCCTGAGCGACTCCCACGCGGGGTGCCTTCAGATGTTGGTCCTCGTAATAAACGATAAAGTGCGAAAATAGAACCAGAGCGGATATCGCTTTGCTTTCCACGTAAATAAAATACCGACACTCGCTGCATTCCCGCCTTTTGTGAGCACGGTTTTGTTTTATGAATTTCCGAGCCACGATCGATCTGACGGCGCTGTTTAAAAATAAAGTGACTCCTAGCCGTAATAATATCCCAAACGAATCTAGGTAAATTGGCAGTGCCCTATTTTCATTTAACTAAAATGGAATATGTTTAACAATAATAGCGCTTAATAGTAAAACGGACAGAGATGTCGTAAGCCAGTATTCACATAGAATTCACTTTTCACAACTACACTCTCCTAAACGTTTTTTACACTTTTGAATACAAAAAGAAGTGTTCACTTTTAAAACGCATCACTGAAAGATACTTTAATGGTTGTTGTGTTTATGTCGACACGAAATAACCGTTCGGTTCCAGATCCATAGCTGGACTGGAGGCATCGTGCGCCAGCGACGCTGATGCCGAATTCGCCTCGTTTTGAAGTGCTGCATTTTTAAACAGGCGCCTGTCTCGCGCGGGACATAACTCGAATATGCTCCAGATACAGCTGAGTCCCTCTTTATTATGAATTCCAGTTAACAGTATCATTAACTGGCACCTTCGTGTAATTTCGTTAAAAATGCATGCGCTGTGACCGTGTCGAAACGTGTTAGTTTAAGTAATCAACTCGCTTTCGTTGAATAGAAATAGATAAAGCTTTTGATATAACGTTTTATATTATTTGAAAAACATATGTAATATTTTTGAAACTTGCATGATAGGAAGGTATATATTGAATTAACGATATTTTCATCAATAGATCAATAATGATATTTTCTTAAATGAAGATTGCCTCTCTCCTAATGCTAGAATTGTCGAGTTTGGTGGAAATATTCGTTTATACTCGTAGGATAGTGTAGTACGCGGTTAATAAAGCATTTTTTGGAAGGAGATAGTGAAGTTGTATGTCATCTTTACGTCACAGGAGAGGGCGATCTTTTGGTTTTCTTAATGCGTCACCGACGGACGAAGGGAAGTGTGAGCTTAGAGAGGATCTTTGTGGTCTGAAATACGTGATGATTAAATAAAAAAACAGTAGTGATGAAACAGGTACATATACGAGTATGACAGCAAAACGAGCCATAAAGCCAACCCAAAAAAATTTTCGAATATCTCTTGAATATTAAGGTAAAGGTACGAAGGTAAGTTGACCCACCGTGTGGTATCCGGTTGAGTAGAATAGACCACCCTCTTTCTTACCGAGGAGTCGTAAAATACGACTAAGGTATGTTGACGTCAGGCAGGCGGCCGGTCGTAAAATACTTAGCCAAATCATGTGACAACATGTTTGTAACATGTTGTGCCGACCCCACTTAGAGTGGGATAAGGGCAGGATGATGATGATGATGTTTGTAACATCTTGTGCCGACCCCACTTAGAGTGGTATAAGGGCAGGAGGATGATGATCTCTCGAATATTCTTTAGTCAATATAGTAAATGTATGTATATGTTAAATAAATGGTTATTTGATCAAACTAGATTGACACAACAAAATTTTCTTTGGAAAAGCTTGCTTTTACAAGGCGGGAACGGCTATGAAAATATAACATACTAATAATAGATGACCTCCTATCGAAACGTTAAATCATTTTCTTCCAAGAGCAATAAATGTACTGCCCTACGTCATATTGTTTTAAGTGGGATATTTGTAACGAATTTTATTATATGCTTTTAAATTAAAACATAATAAACAGATAAAAAAATTACTGCAAGTAATCAGTTGAACATGTCTTACGCAGAAAAATTACCTATGTCGGTAATCGTACATTTTCGAATACTGCACAAATCATTTTATCAATTTCAATATAAATGACTCTACTCCGCATCTACTCTACTCGACAATATTACAATTTATTAATACTAGATAAGAAGATTTTAACCTAATTCTTTAGGCTTTCTATGTACCTCAATAGGTGAATCTTACAATGAACATAAATAAGACGAAATTTTATTATTTATTGATCACAAACGTGGTCGTTCACTATGGACCTCTTGAGAAAGCCTATACAGTGTCAACGTGTGATAGAGCGAGCTATGCTTGGAGTATCTCTACGTGATCGTATCATGACGGCGAAGATTCGTAAGTTGTAAAACCAATATTTCAGATATAGTTCGTCGTCTGGCGAAGCTCTTGTGTCCACAAGAGCTTCGAAATGGGTGGCGCAAATTGGAGGAAGAGTAATTGATGAAGATTAATTAATTAATTAATTATATTATTAATTTTATAATTATATAACTGTTACTAATACTATTATAAATAAGTAAATAAAACCAGTACAATAAAATCCAACAACATTATCCTCACTAGCCTCAGCCTATATACTCCTTTTAAATTAAATATACGTAATATTTATATGATTGAATGGAAGGTTAGGAATAAATAAATATTAAAAAAGTCTTAAAATAATCTTAATAATTTAGAGAAATATAAATTAAAATGATTAAAAGAAGATAATTAATAATAATTTACTAGAAATAAACATAATTAAATGAAGAATGATTAATTTTGATAAGTCAAATTATTCAGTGAAACTACTCTAAACTAAATTTAACCGTGGACTACTCTGTCGCTGTTTATATAGCCCTGTCATTGTTGACCTGACCGTCAGAATGTTTAAATTAGACCAAAACTGTAGCTGATACCAACATGTGAATCTATATTTGTAAGGTTTTCTTAGCTCCTTATAACTCAATCAATTTCAAAGTAATTTTGAATAAAGCTCATTCAATGTAACAATACACTGTCATCTCTTTCTTTAGCTATTTACTTTTTATTTATTTATATTTGTATATTACGCAGTATACCAATCAATAAGTATATTTCATATTATCAAATGCAATTCGGTGAAGGAAATCGTGAGGAAACCTGCATGTTAAGGAAAATTTCTGGGATAGGTATGTGTAACTTATCTTGTGGTAGGTTCCAAATAGCTCAGCTCCAGCAATTTTTCTCTCCAAAAGGAGGCCTTTCTTCAGCAGTGGGAACAATAACGGTATCGCTACTTTATTTTTAAGCTCACTCCAATATCTGCTATATCGCTCCAATATCACTGTCTAAGTAAGGGAGTAGATAGAGAGAGAGAGGGAGAGACCGAGAGACCAACTACTACTATAGAAAGATACTATAAATTTATAATAGCTCACAAATGACAAATAATGTTTCCAAAGACATTTGTTTATTATTACTTCTTAAATAGGGATATATACAAAATAGCTATTAATAAACTAATTACAAGATATAAACGAAAAAGAAATTCATAGTGGCGTAGGCTTTCTGTCCATCAGTCTTTTGCTGACTTTCAAATAACTATCAGATGCTTGATGTCAAAGGTCGTATGATATTAGATTTTATGTTTATTTTTCCAAGTCAAAATAGATACCACCCTTGCTTTAAACTTTATACCTTTGCTGTAATAAATATTTAATAGGTATCGATAATGCACTAGTAAATTATGATATCGGCTTATTTAATAGCGTTTAAAATATGGCGCGGTTTGTTGCAGTTAACTTTTTGGACTTTCTTTTATTTTAACACATTTGATCAAACGGATGAGATAAAATTTGTTTAAATAAGTCCAGCGGGACCTGTTAGAATGGGGTTGAAATTGATTTCACTTATTTTAACCCTTTGAATCAGGTACTTTTGTTAGTGATAACTCTGACTATTGATTTCCATTATAAGCACATAATTTCAAAAGCAATTATCGCAGTAACTAGGTTTATATAATTTAGTAGTTGACAGACAGCACAAACAAACTAATATTACCGCAACACAGGATCGCTCTTGCGTTGTCTTTATGAATGAGTAATGCGGTTATTTCGGGCTTGTACGTTACAGCGGACTATTTTGCATGTATCAATTTATTATTCGTTTACGAGTTTTTATTTCTTTATTATTAAAGGTATTGTGGGTTATTGGAGATAAATTTTAAACGAGCAATTCTTTAAAGTGCACAAAGTTTAGCTGTCCTACGAGTGAGTTAAAATGTAGCATGACCAAATATATAATGTATAAAAAGGGTAGTGTCATACGCTGTTTGCGAAAGGTTGGTTGTACATATTAATATGTTTTTCATGAATGTGGCTAATTGTCATTTATACAGCCTGTAACAAAATATTATTATAACTTCACTTATATTACCTCCATTTATACTATTTGATATTTTCCGTATGAGTTTCCGCAGTCTATATTTCAGGATCATTCAATCAACGACAAAGTGAATTGTCCATTGCCGTTCGATCGACACCTCACATTCGTATTTTAAATTTAAAATTAACTGCGAATGAAATAAATGTGCTTGTAATTCGTCCTACTGTTTAATTTAATGCACTCGGTTATTCTTCATCCGGGAACTAACTTCTGGACTAAGATATCACTTTGGCGATATCACTTTGTAGTAAAACAGCATATACTTATTGCAGTCGTACAACATTACAGTACAGGTTATTTGTTGTAATAGTCATAGTAACAATGTTATTTCGTTGAGTTAAAAGTTGAAAAAAGTCGAATCTTTTTCGAAGCAGTAGCTTAAGAAAATACTTCTTCTGGACAGATTACAAGTAGAAAGCTTGAATTCTTGTGCACAAAATATTTGTGTAATTATTGCGATGTAATTTAATATCTAATGATTATGCGAGAACAACTATTACAGTAGTTGCTTTCAAATAACAAATAACTTCTGTATCTTATTTGGTATGTCTGGAGATAATAATATGATGAGTTTACGATATTTTACGAACAAAGTATCACGGGTTTTCTCTAGTTCATAAATACCAATGAAATCATATTGGATGCGCCAGAATGTTTTCATCGAAGTTTTTACTGAGCTGAGAAGTGTGGGCCTCAGGGGACACGCGGTCACTGGAGATAGATAGGGATGTCATTGTAGGGAGATCAATCTCTTTATTGTCGTTTGGTGAAGGATAATGGGTTAGTTTTGCGGACGTGCAATTTCAAATAAATAAGCTCTGTAATAATATTAAAAGCATTAGTAGTTCTACAGTATTTTGACCATCATAGTTGTGAACTGAATAAAACTATTCAAGCCAAAGAGCTGTACGTTAATAACGTCTTAAGTTTGTGCATTTGAATTGAAAGGTTGCCTCTTTTTGTTTCTTATTTTTAGAATTATTTAATTATTTTATAAATATATTTTTTTGTTTCCGTGGCGGTAGTTCTTGTTATTGAGTAACAAAGAAAAATACTACTACTACTATACAAACTGACTACAATCAGTGAACACTCGTGATGTACTGACTAGCTGTGGCTACGGCATATAATATTAGTTACTCCTGCAATATTATATAAGTAGAATTGAAGGTTATTTAAGGAAACAGAAGATCATACGTTCAGGAACGTTTAGATTTTTTCTAGTGGGCCAAATATAATGATGTTATTAAGAAAAATATTAGATGTGGTTAATCAAGGAAAATAACATTTTTAGGTGATTATAATCTCGTAATAGCTATTTACTAGACTATAGTTGGTCAAAGTTACTACAATTACTAATATTCAATATTAAAGGAAAGTGTATTCAGTACTGTAGGTTTAGTTTTCGGGTTTTGATGATTGAGACGCTCAACTGGCTCATCGTTACACACAATGTATATATGTTTTTACACACTAATTCAAAAACTGTAATATAAATATAAATGCATAAATTTGTAATACCAATGAAGATCGTATAATGTAAATATACTGAAATATTTGAATAAATTTTGCGTCATAAATAAAAGTTTAGAAAATACGAAGACAAAAATCTGAGAATATCGTATAAATATACTTTTCCCGATGGAAATGAAAGGGGCTCTCTTTGATACGATTCGACGTGATTACAGGCAAGTGCTTGGGTGTGATTCTCGTTTAATTCAGGCACTGTTGCCGCCCGATCCTGTTTTAGGAAACAATCCCCCTGATCCCTGCGTGATGCTGCATAATGTGCCGTGCCCCCAGACCTGCCACTAAACCTATCAATTTAAGAAAAATCTTCTCGCAGAAAAGTGTTTCTCTCGTCTTGGAATATCACTAAAATGCCACGATAAAATCTATAACGAAAGATTTAAAGTGTAACAGTTAAAAATTCTGGGTTAAACCTAAAAACGGCAAGTTGATAGAAAAAAATATAAATACGTAATGTTTAATTTAAAATGCGAATCCAAAATTGAAACTTTAAATCACAGTCGTGGTAATTGCTTATTACTAACCTGAGAATATTTATCATTTCAAAATTCTTCTTGAAAATAATAAAGGGTTATAATTACTCACATATATTAATGGCAACGCTCGTACATATCGGCCTCCGTCGCTAGCTTAGTAGGTATACCTAAAAAATAACTTAATAATATAGTACAATTTTCTAGCTTGTATGGTGTTTCTAATACGCTGCAGAAAACCAAATTTATTAGCTATATATATTATGAGGTATAACACAATATACTTCATTGTTTTAAAACGCTTTTATGAAAATTTCTTTAATATTGATAAGCATATTCCTTAAACTTAATTTAGGTAACTTTGAATTACTAATATTTGTATTACTTATAAAAAACATTACTTCAATCAAAATATCAGACGGTAGAAAATTGTTAAATAAGAATTAAAACTAAGTAAACGTCAATAAAATTATAACCCAATAGGCAACTGAATTCTTTAAAGTTCGTTATACCTTAATAATATGAACTTAAGTAGAACAAAACCCCTGAAATGGTGCGTCCCGAGCCAAAGTTTTCCATCATACCTGCGTCACTTTAAAATTGAAAAACTTTCGCAATGCCTTTCTTATGGAAATACTAGTAGTTCGCGTTTGCGTTTGAGTGAGTTGTCATTGTGCGGATTCAGTGCGGTAATAATACTTTGGCCTCCACTTAACGAGGGAGTAAGTTACTTATTCGAACTTGTTTTAAACTCAGTCTATATAACTATTCAAAGTATAAATGATAATTTTTATGAATTTAACATTATAATAATGCTATATAAATGAAATATTTATTAAATAATAATATATACTATCTATTGTTCTATATTGAAAAACAAAAACTTGTACATAAATGTTTTGTTACTAAGGTTATTCAACTTATCTAGGTTATACAATCTTACGGAGACATCAACATCTATAGACCTAGACTAGAACCTCCATATCTTAAGGCAATTCCTGGAATACCTGTAACCTACAAAAAACAGTCGTGGGTCTACTCAAAACCTTTCCAAAAAAGAAGAGAGCTTTTGGCCAACATTAAGATGAAGAGTACGATACAAAAACTTAATTTCTTCAAGTATAGACGTTTTGTCTCATGTATACCAGTATATACCACGGAAAGTAGAAAACAAGTGAACATTAGACAAAATATTACGTAGTTGCAACACAAAACTGTTGCAATAATTAAGATCGCACAATTATTCCATTTGAATTGAATGTAATTGTCGTGTTACGTATTTTTAGGACAGCAAAATGCAACCGGCGCGATGGGTGGTGTAAATCCGTATGAAATATTGATACAGTTTCGTGTAAACGTGTAACAAATGTGGTAATTTAAGCCACCTGCCGGCCGCGGTACCGGGACTCCGCTATGCACCAGTTTTTGAGTTCATTTTATGTTGCTGATATCAATATATCAGTTTCATTTTCCATACATAATGACTATCCGATATTAGCGGTTTCGTGATGGCAACAAAATTAAACACAACAAACCTAACCTAACAAAACACCTGTTTTATAACTTGACTGGCCAGTTGGTGCAGTGGGTAGTGACCTTGGCTTCAGCTCTGCGGGTCGCGGGTTCGACTCCCGCCGAGGACCGACATTTTCTATAAATGAATTTGTTGGTCTTCGAGCCTGGGCGTATATTTGTATTTAAGTATATATTTAAAAATTATATAAGTATATATTTACCAGTTGTCTGTCTACTATATCACAAGTATTAAGTTACTTACTTTGGGTACGGACAAGCGTGTGTGTAAGTATCCCATATATTTATTTATTTTATTTATAAATCTACATCTATACTAATACTTACTTATATTATAAATGAGAATGTCTATATGTCTGTTATGTTTTCACGGCAAATCCGCTGAATATAGATGATTACAATTAATCCTTATACCCCGAGGTAACATATAGGCTATAGAAATCCAGTTAACTTAACAGGAATGGAATGACATTAAGAAACACCGTCTATTATTTTTATGTCAAAGTTTTTTATTCACGAAAGTGAAGTCAAATCTGTAATTTAAAAATTAGATTCTATATCACATCGTTTGGCTTACATCGAATAAATTATTTTAAGAAAGTTAATATATGTGTTTACTGGATAAATTTAAGTGACAGAAGCTACTGTTTATTTCAGGACTACCGGACCATGAGGACGAAGTTGCGAGTAAAAGCTAGAAGTACGACATAAAAGATCAAAATGTTTATCAATTACAACAAAAATAATACTCCTATTTTTAAAGCATAAAATTACGCACACACTTAATCCTAAAATTTTTATTTTAAATGTAATTAAACAGATTTAAATATTGTATACATGCAATTATGGAATAATTTTTAGTGTTATTTCTATTTAGATGTTCAAAATATTAAAATTGCTATTTTCACAAATTTGTCAAATGGAGATGTACTTTTATATAGTTTTGGATTTTTAAGGCATTAATTTAATTCAGATTAATTAGCAAATAAATAAATATTATAAAACTAATATTGGTGTATATTAATAAGATATCTTTAAATTAAACAATCGTTTGCAATATAGGGACAAATATATATTTAGTTTAGGTCGGGCCCTAAACTAACAATCATAATAGTTTGAATGCGAAAGTCTGTACGTCTATTTTTCTGTCTGTTACGCTTTAACATTTTATATTTTTTGCCCACTTTAACATATAGGACAGCAAAATATCTCTTTTTCTTCGTTAACTAAAAAAAAGACAAGTACGTAATTTCGGTATTCATGTGTTAAAATGTGTATTTTAAATTATATGTATATATTTACCAGTCATCTGTCACTCATAATAACAGTATAAAGTTACTTTGGGGACAGACAGACGTGTACACACACGTCCCATATATGTATATCCCATATAAATGCCCCATTGTCCCATATATTTTTTTATTTATAACTAATATTTAATATAATATTATATGAATGAAATATAAATATATTAACTACAGGATATTTAAAATTACGTAACTTTCAGTGATAATTTAGACAATAATAATTCCGATAGAAAATGAAAAAACAATGATCATACTCGAATAACAGAGTTTTCCGTGTTTATTCACGTGAGATTATTTACAAGAGCATTTACAGAGGCATGCTACTCTCGCGTGTTGATTTAGGACCACACCGTATGGGTGTTAAACACGTGTTTTCTTTCTTCCTCATTAATGCGTTTCCTAAAGCTCTTATAAAAGTTATTTTGTTTATACTCATTTAGTACGTCTCATTGTGGCTTATGTTGTAATCATCTATATTTACAACATTATTAGATAAAGTAAATCATCATCCAGTTCTTATCCCATTCTAAGTGGGGCCGGCACGACATATTATAAACATGTTGTTATATAATTTGGCTACGTATTTTACGACCGGCCACCTGCCTGACGTCAACTTACCATAGTCGTATTTTTCGACTCCTCGGTAAGAATGAGGGTGGTCTATCCTACTCAACCGGATAACACACGCTGGGTCAACTTACCTTAGTCGCCTTTTACGACACCTCGGTAAGAAATTAGGTTGGTCTATTCTACTCAGCCGGATAACACACGCTGGGTCAACTTATCATAGTCGCCTTTTACACCTTGGTAAGAAATGAGGGTGGTCTATTCTACTCAGCCGGTTACGGATTATAAACAAAACAAAAATGTTAGTTCTAAGCTACAATTAATATGAAAGTATATATACCTATTTGTTGGGAATTCTAATACGTCTGGCCGGCAACACCGGACGGCCTCGTTACTACGGCAACGAGAATAACAAGAAGAAAGGAGTAACAAGGCGGTCAATTTTGGAACTTATATAATCTGAGATAATCTTGGAGAAGAAATATATAATTGGATAAAACACACAGATCCTATTCTTGGAATTATCCCCATCATAATTTGGTGAAACCGGACGTGATCGTGATCTACTTGATACTATTGCGCGAAGGATCTGTGTTGTCTTTTGTTTTACTCACAGGGAAGTACGCCCAATTTTGGTATTATACTTTGTGTGTGCAGACGGAAGAACGTTGTGTTCATGATTGTTTTGCATCTGCAAACAGTGTTCACATCCGCTATTATGCATTTTGGTTAAAATGCTACTCTGTAGTTTGCATCTTCAATACTACTAGCTTCCCTACTTATATCTATGGAGTCAGATTAAAATTCTTGCTAAAAATACTTACTTTATTCTGCTTGAGTTTAAAGCTTCTATACTTATTAAGCTAGATTGCATAGCCTATTATTCTGTCCATTACTTTGCAATCTAGTCTCTTTGATTAAACTCAACTGAATACTATTCTATACTATTACTATACTACTTAAAACTAGCCCTAGATTGAACTAGGTAAAACTATAAAACTATTTACTTTACTATGAAGACGACTGTGTTACTCTCTTACAATATTATTGAAGTTCTAAATACTGAATTGAAACAATAAGAGTTACTTACTTATCTTTATTTCTTATAAATATTGACATTAAATAAACTGTCTATAATTTCATTCTTGTTTGCATCTTTCTAACTAACAATCTAAATCATTCTAGGTTCGTTGTGGCCACTGCTTCTCCGACCCCGCGTAAAGTTGGTGTTCGGTGCTGTTACATCGCGTGGACTGCGTGTGACCTCCACTGACTGCGAGCATCTGACTGGGGCCGGCGTCGTCATTTTTTGACGCTGTAACTAACGTTGCGGTTTCTTTGATACCTATATTGTCATTACTTACCTCGAACAGTCTGTTTAGTTTGATAATTGCGATAAAGTATTAAATTGTTATTTACTATGGCGGAAGATTTGAAAGAACTTGTTCGGAAACGTGCTAGTATAAAGAGTCGAATTACGACGTTTGCGAAATACTTAAAAATTACTACATTAATTGATCCTAAGGAACTTACAAAGGCATTAGTTGCGGAACTTGAATTAAAACTATCGCGACATAGAGACTTATTTACTCAGTTTGATTCTTTAAAGGATAATATTGAGATGTTAGATTTCGATCAGTTAGAGGAACATGAGAAAATCGAAAATGATTTTTGTTTGAATATTGCTCGTGCCGAAAGTATAATTCAAAGTGTAACTGCTCTACATGTGTCCTTAAATTATGGCTCGATAGCTGGCTCAAAAGTGCCTTCGCACTCTACTGAAAACGTTCGTAACCATAATACTGATAGTATAAAGCTTCCCACCATCCAACTTCCGCGTTTTGACGGTAACTACCTTAAATGGATGGAGTTTAGGGATACGTTTGAGTCTTTAATAAATAGTAATAATATCCCTGACATCAACAAATTTCATTATTTACGGTCTTCACTTGAAGGCGGAGCATCTCAAGTTATAAAATCGGTTGAGTTTACTGCTGCTAACTATAAATCTGCTTGCGATTTGCTTGTTAAACGTTATAATAATAATAGAATACTTGTAAACAACCACTTAAACTCTCTTTTTAATTTTGAACCGATTTCTAAGGAAAGCTTCAAGTCTCTGCGTTATATGATTGATTACTATTCTAAAAATTTGAGTTCCTTAAATAATTTAAATGAACCTACTTCTCATTGGGACACATTGATTGTTTATGTGATGGTGTCGAAACTAGATGGCGCCACTAGTCGCAAATGGGAAGAAAGTAGGACTAACACGAGTACTTCGCCTACTTTAGCTGAATTCAATGAATTTTTGCGCAATCGCGCTGATATTCTAGAAACTTTGCAGTATAATAATGTCACTAAATCTGAAAAACAAAGACAATTTTCAAAGGAACATAAACTTTCTACATCTTTTGTAGCTTCTCCTACTTTGAGAAATGCTAATTGTGTTATTTGTTCAGAACAACATTTAGTGTATAAATGCGATAAGTTTAAATCTATGTCAATAGACTCTAGATATAGTGAGGTTTTAAAATACCGCTTGTGTCAAAATTGTTTGCGTCCTGGACATTTTTCTTCTAGGTGCAAACATACTCCATGCAAGTTCTGTAACAAAAAACATAATCTATTATTACATAGAAATACTAGAATGATATCTGGCGCTTCTGTCGCAGCGTCCGCTCCAGCGTCCTCTTCGTCTGAAGAAACTTGTGCTCAGATTTCCACTGTTGCTATGATGGATCCTGTATCATTGTCCGTTGTATCTTCCTGTCAGGTCTTGTTGTGTACTGCTGAAGTGGAGCTTGTTGAAACTAATACTAATAAGTGTCATGTTGTTAGAGCTCTTCTAGACAATGGATCTCAGTCTTCTTTTATTACTGAAAATTTGCAAAATAAATTACAAATTCCTTGCTCGAATACTAATCTGTCTATTGCTGGTATAAACAATAGAGTCACTACTACTACTAAGAAATGTAAGGTAACTTTGAAGTCACGGGTGAATACTTTCAAGGGTAATGTTTCTTGCTATGTCATACCTGCGATTAGTGGTAAACTACCTGGTGTCGAGGTAGATATTTCGCGACTTTCTCTTCCTGATTCTATTGAACTTGCTGACCCACATTTCCATCATCCTTCTGATATTGATATACTACTTGGTGCCGAATTTTTTGGGACATAATGGATTCTTAACAAATCAAGTTAGGCAAAAATAAGCCCATGCTCCAGAAATCTAAACTAGGTTGGCTCGTGACAGGAACTACTACTACTCAGGGTCCTACTTCTACTACTCATTCTAACTTTTGTCAAGAGATTAAAGATTCTATTGCTAAATTCTGGGAAATCGAAGATATTCCTTTAGCTACTAATATATCTCCTTCTAAAGATAAGGAATATTGTGAAAATCATTTTACTTCTAATACTGGGTGCTTGGATGATGGTAGGTTCTCTGTTAAAATTCCTTTTCGCGAGATCCCCGAGGTGGCTCTTGGCAACTCTTATCATCTGGCCAAGAGGCGTTTCTATAATCTGGAAAATAAATTGTCTAACTGTAACTTGAAAAACTAGGACATCTTACTAACTTGGGTACCGTGAGAGAAGTCATGGACCGACTTACCTTTGGTTACTACATTCCTCACCATACCATAAGGCACGATTTCTATGTCGATGATTTGAATACTGGTTCTGATTCTAAAACTGTCTTAGCTTCCACTGTAAAAGGGGTTATTGATAACTTAACGAAGGTTGTTTTCCTTTGAGGAAATTCCGTACTAATGCTCCTGATATATTTGACGATATTCCTACTTGTAATGAATTTCAAGATTTCTGTAAACAGTCTTCTGTATTGGGACTAAAATGGACACCTGACTCTGATACTTTACATTTTTCGGTTGATGTCGAAAACATTGCTAAAGTAACTAAACGTTCTATACTGTCAAACTCTTGTAAAATCTTTGACCCATTGGGTTTGTTATCAGCTTGTACCATATTCCATAAAATTACTCTTCAAAAATTATGGCTTAGTAAACTTGACTGGGATGATAGCCTCCCAGAAGATAAAAAAAAATCTTGGCTAAGCTTCTATAATGAGACGAAATTGTTTGAAGACATAAATGTTTCTAGATATGTACTTTGTGAATCTCCTACGTATGTAGAAGCGCACTGCTTTACAGATGCGTCAGAAGACGCTTATGGGACATGCATTTATCTAAAATCTACTAATGATAAGGGTGATCAATCTGTTAATTTACTCTGTGCTAAGGCCAAGGTCAGTCCGTTGAAATCTGAAACTATTCCACGCTTAGAGCTCCTAGGCGCTTTGCTTGGCGCTAAATTATATTCTAAGGTTATACAGTCACTTAAAATTCCTATTACCCGTTCTGTATTCTGGACAGATTCTACTATTGTTCTGGGATGGCTGCACACTCCACCTAAAACACTTAAAACGTTTGTTAGTAATCGTATTGAACAAATTAGGGACTTAACTAATGAAAACTGCTGGCGTCATGTACCTACCGAATTGAATCCTGCTGACATGGCTTCCAGAGGGATTCAGCCTCGTCTTCTTCCTGGGAATGTCCTTTGGTGGCACAGCCCGTCCTTTCTGGCTAAACCTGAAAAAGAATGGCCTTCTTCTCCACATGCTCCTGCTGTGTTACCTGAAACAAGAATAAGCTTAAATACTAATATTCTAACTAATGATGTAATACCGTTCAATAAATACTCTAAACTCTATAAATTGCAAAGAATTATTGGTTATGTACTGAGATTTATGAATAATATTAGAAAAAATAATACCAAAATAACTGGTTATCTCACCTGTTCTGAATTGCACACTTGAATTACCTTGCTGGCGAAAGCTTCACAGAGAAAAACTTTCATTAAAGATATACACTCGCTAGAAACTGATAAAATCCTAAATCGTAAATCTTCTATTCTTTCTTTAAATCCGTTTTTGGACGATCAAGACATATTACGTGTCGGTGGTCGTATCGACAACGCTTCATATTGCCCTTATAATAAAAGGCATCCTATTTTACTAGACCCTAAACATGTATTTACGAGAATGTTATTTGAAAAAGAACACTTACGGCTTTTACATTGTGGTCCTCAACAGTTGTTGAGTTCCATTAGAGAACTTTTTTGGCCATTAGGTGGCAAAGTGTTAGCAACTGCTACTGTACGATTATGCGTACGTTGTCAAAGATTTAGGGCTAAGCCTATGCAACAATTAATGGGTGACTTACCTGAACCTCGTGTTACTCCTGCTTCTCCTTTTGAAACTTGTGGCACCGACTTCGCTGGACCTTTTCTTATTCTTAATCGTAAAGGTAGAGGTGCAAAGACTTCCAAGTGCTATTTATGTATTTTCATCTGTTTTGCTACAAAGGCTGTACACTTGGAAGTAGTTAGCGACCTAAGTAGCAATGCGTTTATTCTATGCTTGCGTAGGTTTATCGCAAGACGTGGTAAACCTCATACTATTTTTTGCGATAATGGGAAAAACTTTGTAGGAGCTAGTAATGAACTAAACAGACTTCTAAAGAAATGTCAAGCACCAGTCAGCGACTTTGCGTGCAATGAAGGTATTAATTTTAAATTTTCTCCCGTCTATGCACCTAGTTTTGGTGGGGTCTGGGAGGCAGGGGTTAAATCGGCCAAATATCATTTAAAACGAATAGCAGGTAACTCTAGTCTAACTTTCGAAGAATTGTATACACTGTTTGCTCAGGTTGAAGCGATCATGAACTCACGTCCACTTACGTCAATGTCATCTGATCCTTCTGATCTACTACCCTTAACACCTGGGCACTTCTTAGTGGGTCGACCGTTGACTTCACTGCCTTCGCCTAATATCGAACGTATCAGCCTCAACAGATACGAGCTGATCGAACGCCTGAGACATCACTTTTGGTCACGCTGGAAAAGGGATTACTTGTCGACTCTACAGGAACGTGTGAAATGGAGGACAAGACAGCGAGATGTCAAGATCGGTGATCTTGTCTTCGTACTGGATGATCACTTACCGCCGATGAAGTGGCTTCTAGGCCGCATCCATCAACTCTACCTTGGCGCCGACGGACTATGCAGAGTCGTCGACGTTCAAACTGCAGGTGGTATCATCAAGAGATCCATCTCGAAACTTTGTGCAATGGAAGGCACGTCAGATTCCCAAGAGCTCTTTGGGAAGCAAGTTCCCAAGGGGGGGGAGGATGTTGGGAATTCTAATACGTCTGGCCGGCAACACCGGACGGCCTCGTTACTACGGCAACGAGAATAACAAGAAGAAAGGAGTAACAAGGCGGTCAATTTTGGAACTTATATAATCTGAGATAATCTTGGAGAAGAAATATATAATTGGATAAAACACACAGATCCTATTCTTGGAATTATCCCCATCACTATTCAATAACATCACCCCGACCCGGTGTAGTCAGAAAAGAGTCCAGTAGTAATGGCGCAATCATCTAATGAATGCTTCCGGGCAGATAAGCTTCGATTAAATGGTCTCTTTATTGCTAAAGGAGGAGCGCCCTTTTATGCTCGCATTGAGATATCAGTCAGATAAACCGATAAAGATCGCAGATAAGAAAAGTACATACTTCCAATATTATAAATTGAAAAGCTTGTATCTTTGTATCAATATTTTTTACATAATTGTGCAATGCTTAACCAAATTGCTTAAATAAGATCTTAGGTTCGAGTGCAAATTAAACATTTAATAAAAGTATCTGGGTGACCGAGCTTTGCGATTTTTTTAAATATATGAAATAATATGTACAGAAAAATGCTATTAAAAAAAAGATAATGTTAACTGGATTCGATCCAGGTATTTTGAATTTGAGACCGCACGTTACCCAAATAAGCTATCAAGACAGCAATTGACAATGAAATTAACCTTTGGGTTCTTATACAATTGTACCAGTTTTTTTTTGTGCCTGAAAACAGGGATAGAACAACATTTTTTTCATAAAACCTAGCTAGATCGTTTATTTCTCACCAAAACTCTCTACATGTTGAATTTCATGAATATCGTTGGAATCGTTTCGAAAATTCAGAAAAATATATATATATATACAAGATTAATTCATTTTTAATATTAAACATTATATTCGTAATCTTTATATCCATTCATATATTCTAAATATAAAATAAATTATATTTTTTTAAAATATTTATATTTCAATTTTGGAATAAATTATTTAGAAAACAATTTGGTACGGTAGACGATTAATCTCCCTATCAAATTATCAATTACACTAATAAATTATTTCCGCTATAAGACACTGCGGCTTAGATTTGGAGATAAGTGTTGTATGTAGGTAAAACTCCGCAATTTATCGCCTGCATATCCTTTCAGCGGGTAGATAATGACCGCAGTAAAACGTTTAAGCACGGAATAACTGCTGGTGGAAGCCGTTATTACAATATTATGAATGGTATGCCTAGCGGCGGCGTTTCGAGCTCCTCGCCCTTTTGTAGGCTCTTTGTACAACTACTCTGTGAAACCTTCCAATTACTGAATTACGGCTACAGTTTTATGCCTCGCGATAGGTTGTTATACTTCTTAAGAAAAGCGCTTGGCAATACTTCCTTTTCAAATTTGTATTTTAATAATTAACAATACTTGGATTTTTGTTTAGAAATATTAATGTTTCTATGTTTACTTCGGTACGCAGAATTTGAAATATATAAATTATATATTATCTAATTTAAAAGTATATTATATTTCAAAAGTATTTCGAATAATCAATTAACTGCTAAAAATGGGATTGATAATAAATTAAGGGTCTACGCATTAATAAAAATAAAATCTTTAAAGTAGGTACATTCACACAACATACCGAAATAGTAATAAAGCCATATTTATTACAAAACAAATAATGGAGCAACATAATTTTTTGCACATAAAAGCTAAGGAATACAATTTATTTTAACAAGAATATACGTACGCATACAGAGGTTTTATATACATAGCGTTTAGAAGCCCTTGCCCCCCTCGCAGGAGAATAGAACAGGCTTTGCTTCAGGCGGCGCGAGTAATTAGCGACGCTTTCCTTCCGTTTTCGCCGGCTTGCAGTCACAGCCAGTACCTACAGCTTCGCCTTCGTTGCCTCGTTATAATATGACATAGTTACGCCAGAGTATAGCAAAATATTATAACGCCATCTTCAACAAAACAAAAGATTTTTTAACAAAACAACCTCATTAAAATAACTTGTTCAATAACCCTCCCCAACGCAAATTTTAAAAAGAAATACTGTTCATAAATGTATGCGATAATATATTCATCTCACCGGTGTTCTTTAAATAAATTAGATTTATTACGACAAAAAAAATCAGTTAAATGTTACATTTTACTGAAGAATGTGTAACAATGTGGGAGCAATTCTATGTAATTTAAAACACTCCTGGTGTTCATATTCAAATCGTCATCGTACTTTAAATTCCTCATAATCCGTCCAATTCTGAACCGTCGAGCAGCGCACGGGTCGCTGTAATCAAGCCGGCTTCAGCAGGATTTCATTCCCTACACTGGCTTGGAAGTAAGTCTCTAGCTACAGTAAATTCTTCGAAGATAAAAGGAGATTACATTTTTTGCTTTAGCGCTTATTATTTTTATAATTAAATGTCAATATAAATTAATTCAGATCCTTTTTGTCACGTACCGTGGTCTTTTGAAATGCAAGTTAAATTCAGTACAACTCGACATGGTGTGTGAATGTGTTGCGCATTTAAAAAAAAACCTCATTACAGGCGGGAACTGCGGCGCGGACGAGTGGCGTCTTTGAAGGCCTGCGCCGCTACTGCGGTATTATTCCAGATTATACCGGCTTCTATACAAATGAAATCTCGCTTAAACCACTGCAATTTCGGAACGAGAAAATAAGGCTCAAAAGTTGTTTTACTGCACTCGCACTTTCAGGAAAGTCTTTTCAAATTGAGAGTCGTTAAGCTTAGGCACCTCTACTTTGAATATTAAAAGAATTAACGTACAAGTAATATTATTTATGTTTAAAATTTATTTATGTCGAGGATTTAAATGACTTTAAATAACGTTTCATTAGTCTTTTTGTCTTAATTAAATTATTGAATATCATTGGAGAAAATAAATGATATTGATTAAAATCTATGTAAATGTAAATATTTCATGCATTCATATTTATTACTTTTTTTTAAAAATAATTAATATATGCGACTGCACTTATTTATTTAAAGTTATGCAGATAAAATAAAAGGTATACATTCACGCACAGTTTTTAATATTATAGTTGATGTGGGGAATAAAATGGAGCCTACACTAGCGTACAGTGAGTACGATACTTACTACATATTTAGTTAGTGGGAGCCAGGAGACTGGACTTGTGGCACTTACCATTAGCAAGAGAGAGCACTATAACTTCGCACAGTAATAAGCGTTAGTCAATTTTTGGTCACCCAATTATTTATTTAGTTAGATGTTTTCTGACAGTTATTGTGTTGTGCTGACAGATATTTATTGTGACTGACAGTTATTGTGTTGTGCTGACAGCGCTTTATTAAAAAATAATTGATACAATTTTAGTAGAAAACGATTACTTTCTACATTGTCTATTAATTTTATAAGTGCCTAATGTATAAGTAGGCAAATTAAAGTAACCCACATATAAACTTTTACTATGATACTGCTGGGTATAGCCCTCCTCTCTCCTTATTTGGAGCTTAGACCCATCACGCTGGTTCAATACGGATTATTAGGTTACACATATCCCAGGAATTTTTCAGAATAATAGAGGTTTCTACATGATTCTTTCTTACACAGAAAAGCGCGTGATAAATTGCAAATATCAATTAGACACAAGTTTTTAATAGAGAGACTCATTGGTGTCTACCTGTTTAGGGTTTGAACCCATGAGTCCCTCAAGAAAGGCAGACGCTTTCACCGTTCGGCTCGTTTCCAGTTTTCATCATTTGAAAATAATTCGTCAGTTTAGAACATTGTCTGGTAAGCAATAAGCGAGTCGTATTTCAGTCAAAGTATTCAGAGACTTTATTACGCCCTACACCTTGCAGAGACGTAAAGGTGAAATATCGATGCCTTGTTAGCGGTAGCTCCGACTCGTATAGATGCAGATGAGCTAACTATTTGTCTTGCCTAATTGCTCTGGGTTGATTAAACCGTAAAACATTACGCGATTTACGAGTTTCACGTCAAATTCCTTTTAAACTTCCCACTTCGAAATTAAACAGACTGTTTATTACTCACCTTTTTACATATATTACGGGACATATGTTGTTTTCTGTTTATATTGATAACAAAAAAGAGTTCGCATGCGAACTATTATATATTTTTTCTGTCTATAAATTGTATTATTGATTCTTATAAACCAAGGTTCAAAATCACATTTATAAGCTATTGGTACATATATAACTTGATTTAAAGACATCTTGATGGTGTTGGTGATTCAGATACTTGTTCTGGTCAGTTAGTTTGCTTTTTGCACAACTCGGTTATTTCATATTAAGTAAAAAGCTATTCTCGGTAGGAACAGCTTTCCGAACCAGTAGTAGAGTTGACGATTCAAAACCACGTGTTAAAAGGTTTACTTGGGTAAACAATATTTTGAATTTAATTTTTGAATGTAACTGAATACGATATTTAAACAATTCTATAAGAAGTTTAAGTAATTTAAAAAAATTATATTAATATATTTAACTATATAGCGAGTAAGCAGTATTCGTAAAAAGTTGATTGAAATTAAATTTCCTGACCAAGTCTCCTGTTCTTATAAACCGAAATCGAAAAGTTAGTTTTGTTTTTATATTCTTTAAATGGTGTCGGAAGGGCGATACACAGTGATTAGGCCAGATAAATGACGGACATTACTTGTAATGAATGTTTAGGTGGTCGTAATCGCATCGCGTAAAGTGTCGGCGCCATTACCTCACAGCTGCTGGTGCGATATTGCTTCAAGCACCGCTTGCCGCTTCGGCTTTGATTTATATGTTCGTAGCACATATATCCATACTTAGATATTATACGACAGATTTGTCATTTGCATTTTCCGAATGTTTTTTTTCAATTAGATTTACATATAGTTCTATTGTAAGTTGAGTTGTCTAGCCTTGGGTGACTCTTTCGGGAAGGTTACAGGTCCAAACCCCGAATTCAAACACCAGTGGGTATTTTCTTTTAAAATTTACGTATCTATTAAGGGAAATTTATCATACGCTTTTGGCGAAGGACAAAATTGTGAGGAAACCTGCATATTATTAGAGAACGCAGCGTGGTGGATCTTCGTTCTAAACTTTTCTACAAAAACGGAGAGAGGAGGCTTAAGCCCAGCGGTGGGAGAGTAGCAGGTCGTTACTTAACTTTTTCGTGAATTAACTCGTCTCTAATTTTCAATGAAATTTTAAAGATGCCAACAAGCATAATAAATTGTGTAAATTGCATTTTAAAGTAATTTCATTGTATTAAATGCTTAATTTAAACGACTATGTTGTCTACAAGCGTGCTTTTACATTTGTGAATTCGTAAAGTAATTTTCATGACATTTGGATTCGCCGATAACGAAGGTACATATGCGTATAGCGGGAAAGACCCCATTTAATAGGTGTGCCGATGGAGGAGTCACAATTTCCTGCACTTAACAACATAGGAAGTAATATTGATGAGTCATCAAACGACAGGCACAGATTGACATCGCTCGTTAGTTCTATGCTAATGTACACATCATTGATAACGGTTTTTGAGATATAGATATACCTAGATAACAAGAAAACAGCTTCTATTTCATTATAACAACAATATGAAATTTTGATGATTAAATGTAATTTAAAATGAACTTTTTGATGTTTGCCATATAAAGTTGAATTTCATAATTTATATTTGAATTGATATTTTGGAATTGCGAAATTGATTTTTAAATTAATATGTGTGGTGTCCGGCTGAATATAATAGACAACCCTCATTTCTTCAGGTGTCGTACAGCGTGTCGTAAAAGGCGACTAAGGTAAGTTGACGTCAGGCAGGCGGCCGCGCGTAAAATACCTAGCTAGCTAAATCACATCACAACATGATTAAAACATGTGCCGACCCCATTTAGAGTGGAATAAGGGAGAGGAAGAATGATGATGATTATGATATAGTATTTTATGTTTTAAAAAAAATCTTTATACGTTTTATTATGCAGTAAATATATAATATTGTTAGATGATTAAACATAAAAATCATGTCTATTTAATTTGCTCTACCAAAGTGACCAAAGCAACGACTTTGCAAGTTTGCTATGTTATATAATATCGTATCTTCCTCTTCGTATAATTCACTTATGACTAGAACTAACCTGGTCAGTTTATCAGCAAGGTCTCTTTTGAAAGCCTTGCGGCCACTTGCAAGCTAATCACAAAAATTTGATATGATTGAACAACGAGATAGGAACGGCTGGGATACAAATTAGGTTTTTTTAAACTTTAATGCCATTACAGTCATTTGTTTTTTTTAGTAATTCGTCAGTACTCAGTAGTAATTGTAGTTCGTCCGGGTTTACGGTTAGGAGATAAACAGGCTTTAAAAAGAAGAAGAAGAATAACTTTATTGCACAAATAAAATACAGAGTGAAAAGAACAAGAGACATAGATAATAGAAACAATTAAAAGTGCAAAGGTCTTATCACAAACAGTTTGAAATAGAATCTCCCATTTTCGTTACAATCAATAACCAGTTACAAGCGCCAGATCAATTACCATTTTGGCTGCTTTTAAAATGCAATCATAAATAGGCTTAGACCATATCATTCTTATTACAGTCTGCGTTAATATACAATTTACAACGATATAGCCACCCTGACGATTATGGTCGAGATGGCTGATTTTCGCAGAGATGCAACCATCCGTCATCAAAGTTTGGGAATTGTGGCCATCTGCCGCCGAGTCGCATTCAGATTACAGGAACTTCGTTTAATCGTTTTATTTATACGCTGCTAATCACTTAATAGCTTTCACGATAACGTTTTCTAATTTATTTTAAGGTCTAAAGCTATTTTATTTAATTTCTTGGTATGTATTAGTTTGTTACTTCAAGGACACACTTTTACTATAACGATTTCATGACTATACTCGAAACTACATACATCCGGTTCTACAACCACTTGAAAAAAAGGGTTTCACAATTTTAAAGCTTTATCTAGTTTTGTTATCAGTTAAAAAGAGGATTTAAAAAAAAATTAATAATAGTAATATAAGAACTGTTTAATTACCTATTATATAAATGCATACATATTTATAATTGATAATAGGAAATAGGAATAGTAAATAATTTTAATATTTTTTAGAACTTAGGTTTTTTTGGACACAATTTTGTAGAATTCCTTTAATATTTGGTATTTTTATGGCCATTGGGTGATCGTGCGATATTATTATAATTTTGAAATATAATATAGTAGTATCTAAACACAATAAATAATGATACATAAATGAAAAATAATATAATTCATGTTTTACTTTCTCCTTTATCTTGAATCTAGTTTTAAATCAAGTTAATCATTAAAATTTCAAATAAATTTTAACAATCTTATTTAAGCTATGTACATTAATAAAAATAATTTCTTGAAATAATAGTATTTTCTATTTAATAGGTAAAACCTTTTTAGGAGTTCTGAATATTTATTTACTTATATCTATTTAAGTTTTTTACACGCTACACGAGAAATTCTGTGATAAAATATATCGGGAAGAATATATAATTAACTTCCAATTAAGGTGTTGATAATATCTTTTTCAGAGTGCTAAGTATCAGAGCACCAACTTATGCTAAGTTATTGGCAAACAAGTGCTAAATATTCAAGACAAGTCCGTAGCAGGCGGTAACATCGCTCCTCCAGGTAGCTTTCGTATCGCCCAGTTATTAGAGGCCGTAAATAATAATTATTAAAAGCTGGCTTTGTTTTATTTACAGATACTACGTGTTTGAACAGTGCGGCTCTTATAAATCAATTGCATAATGTTTTTGAAAGCAAATATTGATATGAACGAATAAAGTAAGTATATCATTCTCCTGCCCTTACGAGAATTTTAAATGGGTTCGGCACAACATGATTTAAAGAAGTTGTTAAATGTTTAGGCTAATTATTTTACGACCGGCCGACTACCTGACGTCAACTTACCTTAGTCGTCTCTTACAACACCTTGGTAAGAAATGAGGATAGTATATTCTACTCAGCCGGATACCACTAGGCGGGGATAAAGTAAATATACTTTTTGGAATAGTTTTTTGTATCAGATATGAAAACGACTACATATATAGTACAATCTAGATATTTAGTATGAATCTCTGCAAAGTAATGGCTTATTTTATTAAACACTATAATTTATATAAATTTGTCTTTTATTACCGGTAACTTGATTATACATCTGTCATCTCATCGAATATACGTGACAATAAAATCTAGATAGCGAATTTGTTAGCGCAGAAGTTGAATGATATTAACCCAAAACATCCATAGATATCTACGACGTCATTGTTATGTAGCTATTAAATAGTTGTATTTAGATGATGTATATAATTTAATTAAATAGGTAAATTTGTGTACGCGCGATAGGAATAAATCGTAATAAATTTGAATTTCCAATTTAAAAACGTATGACATTTTTATAAATTAGCCTAATTACTTGCAAATAAATATCTTGCTTATTATAAAGAAATAACGCTTGGTAATATAAATATCTCAAAGTCATCAAAATTTACAAGTATTTTATGTTATGAAAATATTAATGTTTTGTTTAATTTACGATAACAACAACAAAACACTAAATACTTTTATATTTTAACGTGTCCTCTAAATAAAATATATGCACGAACATATTCAAGTTAAAAATGAAATAACTTATAATGATTTTATCAGGATGTACGAAATTGACACCCACGTCCAACGCCATCATCTCTGATTGGATTACCTATGAAGGGTTGTCTGTTGAAGTTAAGTTTCAACGTAAAATTTTACGTGACCACTTTCCCGAGGCAACTGCATAGCGTGAATATTCCTAATCGTTTATCAGTTTATAATATAAATATTATGTTAATATTAGCTAAACCTGTTATCGTAAATCTTAACATTTTGCTACATATTGCACTATCTACTTAGACATTGAACTAAAATTAGTTTAAAATTAGTTAAAAAAGCTCTTTATTTCATTCATTATTGAATATAGATTGTTCAATATTTTTAGATTAAATAATCATAACTATATTTGATACATAACTTTTGTTGATTTTAAAGTACTTACCCAATTTCCTGAATTGATGCGAAATCTAATTTGTAGTCATGACGTCGTTATAAATGAACATGTTTTTAATATTTATATTGACACGCGAATGTTGGCTTCCTGAAATGTGTTCATAATAAATTGTGATGAATATTTTTAAGTAAAAATAACTCTACCCACGTACCTGATTAATTAAACCGAAAAATTTGAGCACCAATGTGATTTTAAAATTTCAGAATGTCTATGTATTCCATTTATTCTATTTCATAGGGTCTAATAGAAATCGAATTTTGAGAGAAGCGGTCATCTCAAAATTAAATTAAAACTTGATGAATGTTTGTATTTTTAATTCAATCTTAACATCTTCTTTGTGTGATTTGTTCGTTTAAATTTATAAGTTTATAAGTGCTTTTCTCAATACAAAAGTAATGAAAATATTTTGCTATAATCCCCGATAGAAGAAAATAAATTCAATGCTAAATGAAGAGTGTACTATTCGTTCTCATACTTGATACACGCAGAATTTGTAAAAATTCATGCACTACCCGCTACCGATAACACAACAATACACAAGCACCGCGCACATTCACCACCACAATTTCAACAATTGTTTCGCCCCGTAAGCCAAGCATCGTCAGGAGATAGACTCCACGGCAAAATCGCAAAGCGCTTTGCGTTTTTGTCGTGGACAGCACAGCGTGATAGTGGAAAACAGTCGCTTTAGATAAAGGAAGGCAAGGAAGATATCTCCGCCACCAGCGTGGTGGAGCACTCTGGTTGTTTTCATCGGTTAGAGTCGGACATACCTGCCGTTCCTCCGTAATCCGTTCCGTATTCCTCGTAAGGCGGTGGGGCCCATAATAGAATCATTTCTGATTAAAAAAAAGGAAGAATTTTGTTTAGCTAATAGGATTTATTTACTTCTTTTTACACTTGAGTCTGGTGTCTATGGTTATCGATTTTCTATTTTTATGCCAGGAGTTAAAGTCTAACCTACTTACTAGCTATGCGTTTTTATTGCTCGTCTATAAATTTTAGAATTATTGAAGCTTAATTATTCACATACAAGATGTCATCAGTTGAGTAAGCTACTTCCCGCCCAACTAAGAGAGCCATTATAACTGAAACAACAGCAACAGCAAAGTTAAACAAAGCCACAATGTGCATTTAACTCAACTTATTAAATGATACTTGCGGGAATCTGAATTTCATTTGGATAAGTTATATGAATTTGTGCTCGCCTTGACCACATAGTCCTACTGAAGAACTAGCTGAGTTTATACCATTCTATTAAATCCTTTCATTTTAGTGTAAGTGTAACGAATTTTTTATTTCAACTGAATTATTACTTAATTATGTCTTCAATTTAAGTTGTTTATTATCTGTTAATGATTTCATTTGCTATAATTGAGTGTAATGGTGTAAATATTTCAAAAAATACTTTTGAAAGATTGACATGTGAAAGAAAAGAGTTTGGTGAAAATTGATATGATGTGATCTTTTTAGCGAACAACTTAGTGTGTATAAGGTAAATAATAGAGAATGACAAAGATGAACAAAAATAGAGACTGACATAGTTTTCTTTCAAGTTGAAGTGGAATAGTTGGAAAGAGAATAATGGAGTAGTTAGTGCTTTTTTAAAAATTTAGCTTAGAATACATATTTTTTAGGATATTTTATTTCTTCGATAAATCATGAAAAATTACTGTGAAAATTCAACAACCACTTAAAAAAGGAAGAAGTAGAAAAAGGATGCAGATATCTTCAAGGGAGTAGGAAGTAAAAACAAACTCGTGAAAATTAAGACTCATCAATCAATATTAAAAATTAATATTTGTGTACTATATTGTTATTTATAAGATTTGAAAGGTTATTTTGATAGTGATTATATTGTGCCCCAAAAAAATTTATAGGATTGAAGTAATATAGATTCATAGTTAAAAAAATTAACTTTTCGACACAGTATGATCGAATAAAACAGTACGACGCAAATACGAATTGTCGAATTGTGATCGTGTGTCGGCATTTATTGCATCGCACGTCTGTAATTTGCATACGTTTGAATACTAAGTATCAGCAGCGGTATGGTTTTAAACCAATTTAATTGAATAGTTCGATTTATGATTATTAGTTTAACTTAATTTATTGCTACTGAAATGAATGGTCTAAATTGCAATAACGATTGTTACCTTTTGCAGCTGAACTGCAACCAAAAATATTTTTTATACTAATATTATACGATCAATTTATATTATTTTGTAACAATATATTGCTAGCTGTAAAATATTGATGTAGGTTTAAGAAAAGTTTAGGGTTTCGTATGGTTTTTAACAATTTTAATATTACTTTTTTCAGATTTTTAAATAGACTGAAATAATTTACAAAGCCAACCATTAGAAATGGACACTTACTCACCTAATATTTTTGTAAAATTTGAATAAATGTGCGAAATAATAAAAATAAAATTCAACTTTACAAGGACTCGTAAATCTTTAATGGATAAATTACCCCTTAAAGTAGTACTTTATTACCTGCAATATAATCCCTAACAATTTGACTATATGATGCTTAAAATATAGAGGATGATCAGACATTAGAGTGATAGTTATTAACAGTAAAAGCCACCACCATGAAAATTTTATGTCATTAAATAAAGCTTAGTCGATAAAGCTTAGCGCCTTATTCTAATCAAGGTCTCGTAGACTTTGTAGTCTATAATATGTTTTTAAAAAATTTGCCATTCCTGAACTATTTAAAGCTTAGCTTCAAATAGTTCTCTCCGGTAAGATAAAAAGTATTTTAATATAATAAATAGCGACTCACCTCAGCTTCATTTAGATAATTGAATATATTATGACGTGAGTGATAGATACCAAAGATTGAATTTATATTGGCGCGAGCTTTTACTTTGCGATATGCTGTGTGGTATCCGGCTGAGTAGAATAGACTACCCTCATTTCTTACCGAGGTGTCGTAAAAAGCGACCAAGGTAAGTCAACCCACCGTGTGATATCCGGTTGAGTAGAATAGACCACCATATTTCTTACTGACGTGTCGTAATTTTTTTTTTTACTTATAAATTATTTTATTAAATATTAAGATTTTAAGTATTATTATAATTTCATATGAAAAGAAATGAAAAAAGTGACAGGTATTTAAATTAATGATGATTAATACTATATTCTTCTTCATGAGGATTAATCTCGTATCTTTAGATTTGAGGTTTTTATATTTGATTTTTTGAAGAATTGTTATAATAAGCTGTCTCAAAAGATAAATATATGTACCTACTATCACGAAATTCCCTTTGGACCTTTATTTAAGGAAAATCTAATTATACATTGTTTTGTTGTATACTAAAGGGATTAAGTAGTTTTGGGTACATCCAGATCAGACAGATGGACGGACGCGTCAGGGGACTTCATAACATGAAGTGATACTCTAATATAATATACAGTGAATAGTGAATGATATATATCCTCCTGCTCTTATCCCACTCTAAGTGGGCTCGGCACAACACGTTATAAACATGCTGTAACATGATTTGGCTGCGTTTTTTCGACCGGCCGCCTGCCTGTCGTCATCTTACTTAAGTCGTTTTTTACGATACCTCGGTAAGAAGGAAGGTGGTCTATTCTACTAAACCGGATATCACACAGTGGGTCAACTTACCTTAGTCGCCTTTTACGACACCTCGGTAAGAAATGAGGTTGGTCTATTCTACTCAGCCGGATACCACACGGCAGATCGACTTTTTTTTTTAATACAGGAAAAAACCCCTTATGGATACTTATGGCGCACTCACACCGACTAAAACGACCTGTGTGCTCCACCACGCTGCCGATGGCAAGGACAAGGTATCATTGTACATATTGCCCCCATCCCGCCGACAGCTCTGATCCCAGAGAACAAACACCTTCTCCGGGTAGGGGCCCCTCGAAAGAGAAGCCCCACTCCGCTAACCAGTGCATCGGGAGCTCAGATGCACCGACCGGGGGGGGGGGTCGACTTACCTTAGTAGCCTTTTACGACACCTCGTTAAGAAATAAGGGTGGTACTATTCTACTAAGCCGGATACCACATCGTCGTTTTACCTTAGTCATAAAGCAAATCAAAAATGATATTCAAGAAAATATGACCCTTTGGAAAGGTACTTTGTATGATACATGTACTAGATGAAGGGGTTGAAATTGAAACAGGCGTTATTACTTAGTATGCATTGGGCGGCCGCGACGTGAAGCGATCGCCTCCGCGACGTTATCCACCGGGGCACGTCCGCCCAATTGTTTTCTGACGACACGTATCTTTCTTTTAAATCATATTTCACGATTTGTAGGCGTCGTATAAACTAAATCGCGTACGTGCGATAATATGGCTTCATAGTCTTATGACATATGAGAATCATAAGCGTTACCAGGGAAGAACGACTCGATTTCGCAAATGGGAACGATCTACGAATTGCGTCTTTAGTATTCATGAGTATGGTAGACGGTGTGACATTTGCAATTTTTGTTTCATTAAGTATTCATATTATAAGGATTGTTTGGGGGGTGGTCGGGTTACGCAATGGCAGATATACGAGTTATATGGAGTACGTTGATTAATTTTGTTACAACATGTTTTTAATACAACCTCCTTCATAGAGTTGGCGATTAATATGAAAAAGCATTGTGGCTGTCATATTTTTATGTGTCATTCATTGAGTTGTAGTGAAAAGAGTAAATGGGTTGACTCTGGGAAAACTGCTTTTTATTTATTGAATAAGTATAGAGGAGAAATATCGTCGCTTTTTATAATTTATTTATGCTAGTTTTAGCGATTGTGCCTTTTATGTATTGATAGAGACCGGGATCTGTACAATAACTATAACTATTGCAACTGCTAGCACATATATTATAAATCATATAAATTGATTAATATTTTATATACTTTACAAAACATTTTTGAGATTAGATTTTTTTTCTAAATAATTAGTTTTTCGTTGTATAAAATACTCGTTGAGTCTATCGCTGTAAGGTCTTATTTAAAACTATTTACATTAACTAACATAAGAAAAGTTTAGCTATTTATTGTAATCCACTTTTCTTGATTTGCGGACACTTTGATGATGTCTAGCAATGCTTGCTTTTAAAATATTGTTTGTAAAAATATTGCTTATAAAAGAAAGACCAAGAATTTTTTTATAAAAGGTTGATTGTAAAATTGTTATTGATAGTTTTCCTTCCGTATCTCTTTTCATCATTTTTTTAATATATTTCTATAATATTTGTGTTTATTTTCTGATTATTTCCATACAAAAATACATAACTAAATAATGAGCTGTGATAGCCCAGCGGTTAAACCGTGCAACTCTTTTGAGAACGTCACGTGTTCAAAGCCGGGCAGACACTAATGAGTTTTTCTGTTAAAACTTATGTGTCTAATTGATAATTGCAATTTATCACACGCTTTTCGGCGAAGGCAAACATCGTGAGAAAACCTGCATATCTCTAGAAAATTCTGGAGATATATGTAACCTACCAATCTGCATTAGAGCAGCGTGGTAGGTTTTAGCTCTAATTCCTTCTCTCCAAACACGTACAGAAGAGACCTATTCCCAGAAGTGGGAGAGTAAGAGGCCGCTACTTACTTATAACTAAATTATACAGAGAAAATAGATAAAACAGGCTAACATGGAAAAATATGTTTTCTGAGAAAGCCTAGTACATTCGTAGTAATAAATATAGTTATAATTTTACAATAGTTATCACAGAATATACGCACAATAGGAGGGATATTCGGAATAGTGTGTTCGGGTAAAATGGTGTGAATTGTCGGAGCGTGTTCGGCTGCGATAGAGCGGATCTTGCAAATCGAGTGCAGGAGAACCGTCCGGCCCGTCCTGACGGCTCCTAAGCCGGTTGTTATGTGGGCCGGCCCGCCGCGACATTATTGCACTCAGACGTTATACCTACTGTACTATTGATTCACTAATATAATATTCTATTTTCTTAAATTTTGAATTTGAAGCTTTGGTAGCCCAGCGGTAACACCGTGTGACTCTTTCGAGGGTTCAAACCCGGGCAGACACCAATGAGTTTTTCTGTTAAAACTTATGTGTCTAATTGTAATTGCGATTTATCACACGCTTTTCCGTGAAGGAAAACATCGTGAGGAAACCTGCATATCTCTAAAGAATTCTGGAGATATGTGTAACCTACCAATCCGCATTGGAGCAGCGTGGTAGGTTTTAGCTTCAAAATCTTGTCTCCAAAAACGGAGAGAAGAGGCCTATTCTCAGCAGTGGGATAGGAACAGGTCGCTACTTTACTCAGTTTTAAATGATTCTTTATTCAAGTTGGCTTTTACACTTTCCAATTGTCAAATTATAACGAAGCCACCGCTGGTGACATTATGTGACAACATGTTATAAACATGTTGTCACATAATTTGACTACGTATTTTACGACCGGCCGCATACCTGACGGCAACTTAACTTATTCGTATTTTAAGACATCTCGGTAAGACAGAGAATATAAGAGAATAAAATAATAATAAAATAATAATTTAAATAATAAAAATAACAAAAACTTGCGTTTTAAACTAGTGATTCAGCTAAGTTACGAGTACAACTGAAAATAAATCAAGCTTTCTTATAATTTACATAGTCACCTATAGTATCATAAGCTTTGTTAATAAGCGTATTTTAAATTATTATTTTTGAATTAATGTAAAATATATTCAATTTCTAATTATTAAAGACAACAAAGACAATAAATATTAAACATACTATTCAACTATAAACAAGAATATAGTATGATAATAACAGTTTAAAATATTCGGGCGTGTTCAAAGAGTGCGAGTTAGCATTGGTCCTTTGCCAAACTATGCATACTGGGTAATGTAATTGTTTGCTGCGAAGTCTAATGCACGTCTAACGATGCACTGTAAGTGGTATTCGCGAAAATATCAACAAAAATGATTGTTACAAACCAGTCACCTTTGAAAGTAAGTAAAATACAAAATCTTAATTTAAACTAAAATAAAATTGAATTTTTCTTCAAATATTAATGAAACACTAAGTTTTCGGTTTTGTTATGACTGTAATAATGTTTCTGTAGACGCAAACAATCGGATGCGAACAGCAAATAACGAGGGCCCACCTTATCCATAACTCATAAAAATGAACGGGCGATCCGAACAGCGACTAGCTGAACAAACACACAGCGACAAACAAGTCCATACATATAAATTGTGCCACCATGTTGACTCGCTCGTCTGACCGCTGCTACTGTTAGAGATAGTCGTCTAATTTCCTATCAGTAAAGCGCAAATTCGAGTAAACCCGCCGTTTTGACTAGAAATTAAAGAGGCTTACGAGTATCCATGCCCAATAAAAAAGAAAAATAAATAAGTGACAGCCTAATTTATAGATCATAGATGGGCAAAATACTGCGTGCGTTGGAAATATCATACTATAATTCTGTTTAGATACGCAAATTTCTTCACGCTGTTTTCATTAAGCATGGAGCACATGATGAATAAATAAATATTGAGGATATTTTATAAGAAACTTGGAGATATCGGTTAACCTCGGAGAATTCTTGCGCTTAAAAATAAAACATACAAAAAAAACCTTTTTGATTTACTATTTCTTTTTTAATTCATCTAAGCATTAATTTGTAAGTATAATAATGGAAATATGGCTATTAAATTCAAAAATATTGTTGAATTCTAAATATTAATTGTATAAAATTTGATAGCTGTCAGCTTTGAATAAAGGAAAAGACTGACGCGGTATTTCATTAGGTTCATTCTAAGATGTAAAAACTTAATAAAGTTTCACTTAAGAATTTCTAATTAGGGAATTTACCTCTTCACGACATGGCAATATTTCAGGACCGTGAAGGTATTTCCAATAAAGGACTTTGCCAAGTCATAATTCTTCAAAGTAACGTGTAATGAGATGTGGATATTACAACATTCTTATAAGATTAAATGACTAGATTTATATCAGTATTAAGTGGCTAGTCTAACAAAAATTAAATGTGAAATTTATTTTAAAAATTTTGGAAACTATTATGCTTGTATAATAAAACCAAATTCTCAATTAAGAACACTATTAACTAACAATACAGTTTCCGTTAAGTCTTTAGGATATCAGCATATACTAGTATGTAGTACACATTCTGCAATAGATGTTGAGCTATCCAATTTTGATTTGTATAGTAGAAATGCGATTCATAGTTATAAAATAGAGTAGGCTGGTATACCAAACAACTAACAATACAACTTGAAGAAACTTGTGCTCAGTTAAGTGATTTTATTTAACAGATGCTTTGTACAAGTGCTTAATAACTGGTGCGTCGTGATAAGAAAATAAAAGCGCTTTAAAAGTTGCCTGCGTTCGAAGCATCAGATGCCTTTTACACATATTCGGCCATCATTGTTGTATACTTTGGGTTTTATTATATTTTTTATAAAATGTACATCTAAATAACAAAGAAAAGTGTAATGACTGAACAGTAAAAAGGCGAGAATGTTTCAATGCAAAATGTCGTGAGAAAACCTGTGAAAATACAGGATTCTTGGCTATGTACTGGTACATTAGAGAAGGCTATCATAGGTATGCACTTAAGTCTTCTATCCAAAAGACTCTTTACTTTCAAGTGCCTTTGTTGTAGTGGAGTAATAACAAATAGTAACATTACTTAAATTTAAGTTGCAGATAATTAAAATTGCAGGAGGTTCGGTAAATAATATTGCTATAACTAAAAATTCCAAAAGTTAAAAATAAATTAAAATATTACTTTTCTTTTTAAATCTGTTTGAGTATTCTAATTGTGAGGATTACTACTAGTATATACAATTTCTATTGTTTTTCTAGGACGGAGAAATATTAAGAACGTTTTGTAAAAATTAACGTACTCTCTTTTTGAACCTAAATGCAATGAGGGTTGTACGCCGATATGAAATTTACATGAGTTTTGAAGTTTATAGTATCGTTAAGCGATGTCTTTCAATTGTTTGACTTAGTATATTCTTTTTATGGCAAGTGACATAAATGTATACAAAGTATTATAATAATATTTTATAACATCGACAAAAATCTATTTCTCCGTATTAATTTTGTATCAACCTCTCTGAATGTACATCAATTTGTTAAGATGATTTAAGCGGTCTGTCTTAATCTAAAAACTATATAGAGAGAAGAATATTGAAAGGGAATGAAAACAAGCGAGATATTATCAGGAAATATTTAATCTAGTCAAGATTTCGTCAACTGACTATAACAGTATTTATAAACCAAAATCAAAAGTCCATTAACGGAATGCATCGTCGATGTCATAAACCTATATGCCAAGAGAATATTATCAGTAACAGTTATGGGAGATGAAAAGAAATGCCGAGTAAAAATCGTTTTACAATAGAATCGTATGAACGAGAAAATTAGGGATTGATCTGATATTATATATTATCTTAGATTAAAATAAAAGAAACATGGGATGCAAGCTAATAAAGAATGGAGAATATTTGTATGAAGCATTTCAATGTAATGCTAAAAACGCCCCAATATAATACTAAGCCGAATTATAAGCCATTATAAGCAAATGAGGTTTCGGGTGTATCATTATTTATTAAAATTCATAAAGTTTATTGTCAAACTTTATAATTAATTTCAAACTAAGTACCTATGTACTTAAACATACATCACTCGATTTATTCGGCTAGGCTTCATTTTTATTTTTTTGATCTTATTATAATTGTTTAGATTAAGAGATCGAGAGTATTATCAGTTATACCCAATATTGACAGTAAACAATAACCGAAATTCTAAAAATAAATGTAGAGTTAATTAAAATTAAAGAGAAATATTTTATAAAAATTAAAAAAAAACTTTATAGAGATTAAAATGTAAAGCCATTAAATAGCAGATGAATCGTGTTTAATCACATTGATCGTATTGTATTAATTGCGCAATGAAACAATACTGCCGGTAATATTTTATGCTGTATAATCACTCGAGTTGTTTTATTACCTCCAAGGCGCAATAAGAGTCTCGACTCACTTACGCCGTGATTAAATTATCATTGCAAACTCAGACTGCTACTGCCGAAGTTACTTATTCGTTCTCTCTTCGGGATTAGCTCATTTGTGATGTTATTAAATAATATTTGTATCTTAGGACGTTTGTGGATTTGTTATACATAATTTGCTTATTTATTTTAAATAAAGATTGTATGTTACAAAATAAGCTTGTATAAGCATACAGCCACAATAGCTTAAAATTCAGTTTAGTTTTTTTTTTCGAATTCACTATATGCTGTTAGCCCTAACGGCTTTTACAGCGTCATCGGGTGACACGGGCGAGCGCAGAAGCATCGCCGAGGTTGCGAAATGCGTAGAGTAGAGCGCAGAAGCTCTACTAGCGTCGGGGACGTCGTCCTAAGGGTGCCTTCTGTGAGGCCGGACCACGGCTTAGGACGACGTGTAGTGGAAGGCTGATGGTATGACTTTGATTAGTCAATACGACGACGGAAGGATGGCAAGAAGCCACGATCAACCGATATCAGAAATCTGAGACCTCGTCTTCGCCGGCGAAGTTTAGTTAAATTGTTCGATTAACATATAACGTTGACATTCATTTGTTTTAATATGTTTAGTAAAAGTGTAAAAGTGTAAGTGTAAGTAGTTTATCTTGTTATATTAAAAAAAATATAAAGAGAAGCTTATATAATCATCCTCCTGCTCTTATCGCACTCTGACTGGGGTCGGCACAACATGTTATTAACATATTGTCAGATGATTTGGCTACGTATTTTACGACCGTCTACCTGCCTGACGTCAACTAATCTTAGCCTTGATTTTACAGCTCGGTAAAAAAATGGGTGGTGTATTCTAAAAAAGAAGCTTTTTTTCATATATAATTAGTCATATTCTTAATAACAGTCAGTTCATTAAATTTAAAACATATTTACTACCTAGATAAAACTTATCCGATTTTCACGTTCATGAGAACGTTATGCTCTTTACCACGCCCACAACTATGAAAATAAAGTAAGTAATACTAGTCGTAAATGTGAAGTTATCTTCAGATAATCAAATTTTAATTTAAGCTTAATGTCCAGCAATGATTGTTTCCTTTTTGGCCAGAGTATAAATTATTTTAATATTTAAACCAAGGGGAATGATGTTGTTGGCCGTATCCGGCGAGATTACGAACTAATAACGTTACAAAACAAGCTCTTTGCTGGTAAATTATGCATGTATTCTCGGATCATTACCACGGCGCTGTTAGATTCAGCCTACATTTATATCAAAAACAGTTAAGAAAATAAATTTAACGTTAATTAACCCACAAACGGATAATTCTTTTAATCAATTTGTACGATGAATGCTTATGTTATTATTATTGACTGTGTGTATATTTTGTCCATACTAAAACAATTCTTGGTAATTGTATTACTTAGTAATTGGTATTGTAGCAAATTCACTTAAGAGTATATTATTTTAATAAGAATATATTAGGCAGCATATTAAACAAAGAATATATTAAATATAAGTGTGTTATATTATCAGAATAATATTTTTAATACCTTAAGTTAGTGCTTTATTCAGGGACATTATATTACATATAAAAACTATATAAAAGAAAGAAAAAATACCGATTTGAATTAAAATACTTATTACTACAGTGTAAATATTTATATTATTGATTATGATAGAAAAGTGCATACATATTTTAAAAATATATGAAACTTTAATGGATTCAGATCACTTATTATCTTCAGGACTGCTAGGATAAAAGCCGGGCAAATCCTCGAGCGCTCAAATTCTTCAAGCGCGGTTGCGAACCGTCTTTGCCCGACGGGTGGTAATAAAAACGGCTTAAATAGGATTTCAACCGCGGATTCCTCGCCTTAATTAAATTGGATTTGAGACTAAAATATATACGTGAAAAATTCGTGTCAATCATTTTATCGGAACGAATACCAAATCCTTAGATAATGAGATTATATCTTTACAATGTAACATTTTTAAATTAGGCTTGAGGAGGCAATTTGCGAGAATCAATAAGATGTGATGCGCTAACAATAATAATAACAACAGCAGGCATAGTTTGCTTCTTTAATTTATATTTTGATTTTTAATGTTCTATGCTGTACTATTTTAAACACCCGCCTTTATATGTTATGAGGCGAAAATGATAAATACTAACGATTAACGAAGTATTCTTTGTTTTTTCTCCAGATGGGTCTTTTAAGGCACCATTGTAATAAGGTAACATTAAAATCTGGGAATTTCTGAGGTAACAGCTGTAGCAACTGGGTTTTAATTATCGCTTAAAAAGTCTTTCAGGCGCACAAAATTACACCTATAAAACATTTAAAACAGAGTGTAAAAGATTTAGACGCTATAATGAGAGGTTTTAATGTAATGCTAAACGGTTCGCAGACTTTTGGAGCCCAACTAAATAATTTTCTTATTCCTTCATTGAGGTTTAAATAACATATATATGTTTTTTAAACCTTAACTTAAAATACTAATGTAGATATAATTATAGAGATAGCTTTAACTATTTAAATTTTAATAATATTAAGTGCAAATTGTCGATTGGGTAAAAGCAGAAGGGTGGTTGGCGTGTTTTTCTTTACCGATACTAATTTAAGACTGGAAATAAGATTATTTTGCTTCAAATTACTCGAAAGGTACAATTTCATTAACTATTGTTTCTAACTGGCGATCATGAATAGACAACAATTCTTACACTATTTAAAATTTAAGAACTGTTTGGTTTATTTGCTCTTAGTGGCCTCTATGTTATCTTACATTTTTATTTATCATTCATACATTCTCCTGCCCTTATCCCACTCTAAATGGAGTCGGCACAACATGTTTTAACCAAGTTGTTTGATTTGGCTAGGTATTTGACGACCGGCCGCCGGCCTAAAGTCCACTTACCTTAATCGCCTTTACGACGAATCGGTAAGAAATAACGGTGGTCTATTCTACTCAACCATAAACCACACGGCACTATCGATTATATAATCAATGATTGTTATTTTTAAGGGAAATTTAAAGGTATCGTTGTGTAAAATAAAATTTAGCAACTGTGCATTCAAAATTATTTTTATATTATTTACATTTATGAATATGCAAATACAAATTTGAAAGGAATTACTAATATTATGATGCATTGTGCGTTTGCGCTAAAAACGTGCACCTTTTATCATGTCACCATAAAGGAGAGTGCATTGCTCAATACAGGTTTGGCATTAATTCTTGTTTATGGCGAATCGCTTTTAGTGGCTTTGTTGAAACCGGACGTGAAACTTCTGATTCCTTTTATGCTGTTTGCTTTATTTGGACAATCACATAGTTTTTAAGTAATAAATTTAAATATAAGTTTAGGTTTATACTAACAATTTTTTCTTTTTTTCTAAACTTTTATAACAACGAATTTCCCACGTATCAGACATAAATTGTTTATCATTTTTAGGTAAATAAAATACAAATGTTAGTAGTGTAACAGGCTTGGAAGTGAACTAAAATATTAAAGAAACATCATCATCAGTCTCCTGCACAACAGCACGACTGTAGTCGGTACAACATGATTTAAACATGTTGTTAAATGATTTGGCTAGTAGTTTTAAGATCGGCCGAATTAAGATCAAACTTACCTTAATCGGCTTTTACGGTACTTCGGTAAGAAATGAGGCTAGATAACACCGCTGTGTGTAAGCAACTAAGGTAAGTTGACCCGCTGGTCAACTTTCCTTAGTTGCTTTTTGTGTAACAAATGAGGGTGGTCGATTTTAATTTGTTTTGCCAAAATTCTTATAAATATTACAAAGCGTTTTACATTTTATGTCGATAACAGTTACACGTACAGTAAAAATGACCGAAGGTATGGGAACAATTATTAAAACATCAACAAAAAAGATTGAATTCATAATTTTATATTAATTTCTACAAGGAATCTACCCTCTTATCGTCATCGAGCTGGAAAATAACGGATGTTCTTAGAAGAATAAGACGGTGTTTTTGAAGAGGGCAGAAAAATAATTAATCATTTTCGTTTTTATGGAGCTAAAGGTTGGGAAGACACGATTGTGCCGTCACAGTAGGGTTATTCTTTTATGTTGGAAAATAATGTTGTACCTCTAAACTTTACAAATCATAAAATGTATGATATTGAATATCTTGTTTTTTGAACGTAACGAAGATATAATATGTGATTAATAACTAAATTAGGAGACCTGGAATCGCAGAAATTGTGAGCAAAATTGCTATCTATCATGTTTCACAATCATCAACTGCTTACTATATTATGGCCATATATCTGAGTGACCGAGTCTTGCTCGGTAATTTTTTTCAAAATAAAAAAAGAAACTAAGAAAAAGAATAAATAATAGGGTAGATGGGGCTCGATCCTAGGTGTTTTCATTTCTCGCGATCACTCGTTCCCCGCATAAGCTACGCTGAATTGACAGTTAATGGCAAAAATTCAATTCAATATTAATTTTAGTATTTTTTAAAAACTGTATTTTTTTTTAAAAATAAAACAAACCGTGTGGTATCCGGCTGAATAGAATAGTACCACCCTCATTTCTTACCGAGGTGTCGCAAAAGGCGACTAAGGTAAGTCGACCCGCCGTGTGGTATCCGGCTGAGTAGAATTGACCAACCTCATTTCTTACCGAGGTGTCGTAAAAGGCGACTAAGGTAAGTTGACCCACCGTGTGGTATCCGGTTTAGTAGAATAGACCACCCTCTTTCTTACCGAGGTGTCGTAAAATACGACAGAGGTAAGTTGACGTCAGGCAGGCGGCCGGTCGTAAAAACTCAGCCAAATCATGTGACAGCATGTTTATAACATGTTGAGCCGACCCCACTTAGAGTGGGATAAGTGAAGGAAGATTTTTTTTAAGTAAAACTCGCTAAAGTCGCTCGCTCGCTTTTTTAAGTAAACTAGCTAGCTCGATTTTTCTCCCCCGAAACGTGCTGAATTTCAGGAAAATCGTTGGATCCGTTTCCGAGATTCCGAAAATATATACCTACATAAATACAAGATTAACTCATTTAAATAATAAAGAAAAGATAGTATGTCAAAGGGTTAAAATTAAATAATAATAACAAATAAATATACTGTTGACACTAATTAAACCAAAGTACTAGACAGTACTTGTTATTAAAGTTACACAAATAAAAAGTGTTTGGTAGAACACATTTCTGATACATAATATTCAACTGTAAAAAGTTTTGAAAGTATTTATTGCTTTGATAAATTTATTCGAATGTTTTCTAATATACGAAAAACTCTTTGTGGAAGTTAATACCTCTCAGTAAAAGACATTAGGTTGCTCTTCAGATTTAAGGTAAATCATAGTAGGGCTACGTTGCTTTTATATAAGGAAACCCATAATCGGCTGATGCTGCTCGACGACGAGCACCGGATATGTTGGACTCTCAACCGACTTAAAACCTAATAGTGCTCCAACCTACTGGTGCTGTGGTTAAGGTAAAGGACTGCGTAAATGCCATAATAATATCATATTATTTTGAGACTCGCTAACCGCGTTGAGTCTCTTACGCTCTGAAGGATATCGCCCTCTGGGACGACCTTTCTCCGAAATTTATATTAAGATCCCAAATTGACTTGTGAAATCTGATTTTGAATTTACTACATTACAAGTTATCGCTGCACAGTATTTTACGACACCTCGGTAAGAAATGAGGGTGGTCTATTCTACTCGGCTGGATACCACAGGGCGGATCGACTTACTTTATTCGCCATTATATACGATACCTCTGTAAGAAATGAGGATGGACTATTCTAATCAACCGGATACCACACGAAAATATATACATATGGAGAAGTAAATGAAAAAGTCGTTTGGTATCCGGCTGAATAGAATAGTACCACCCTTATTTCTCACCGAGGTCTAAAATACGACTAAGGTAGGTTGACGTCAGGCAGGCGGTCGGTCGTAAAATAGTGGCCAAATCATGTGACCCCACTTAGAGTGGGATAAGGGCATGCCGATAATGATGAAGAAGTAAATGAAAGGGCCTATAACAGGTGTAATTTTTGTGATCAGATACCGCGTTTAAGATGTACATAATTGTAGCCTGATTTCCCTAGAGGTAGGCAGGGTTTCCTTGACTATTACTATTATGATATGAACAATACTTTTACTTCCGATTGAACAGTTACATAAACATTTTTTATTTTTGACTAGTCATATATTTGTATGATAATCCAATAAGTTTTATCGCTTTTTATATCTGCATAATAGAAAGTAATGGAAAGAAAGAGAGTATATAAAGTAATGGAAAGAAAGTTGGTCTTTCTCATAGAGAAAGACCCACCATGCTGCTCCAATGCGGATTGGTAGGTACACATATTCACGAATATTTCACGAATTCTCCAGATATATGCACTTTTATGTAATAATTTTCATATAGCCATGTGGTATCCGGCTAGTAGAATAGACCACCCTCATTTTCTTACCGACGTGTCGTAAAAGGCGACTAAGGTAAGTTTATCCACCGTGTGGTATCCGGTTTAGTAGAATAGATCACCTCCTTCTTACCAAAGTGTCGTAAAATAAGACTAAGGTAAGTCGATGTCAGGCAGGCGGCCGGTCGTAAAAACGCAGCCAGATAGGATAGCGCAGGAGGATATACATATATGTAATAATTTTCAAAACCCTTAATTTTCATAATCCTTTAATTTTATTTTTTTTTATATTTCCATAGTAAAAACCTACCATTAAGACCAGAAACCAAATATTCATTAATCGTTCTATATTTCAAACGAACATTCAGCCTTTCTGAAACGTATGGCGCGACTAAGTTCATGGAGCACTTGTAAATTATCGTACAAATTGTCGTGAGAACATAGAAGGCGGGTCCTACTATGCACGACGTCTCGTTAAGTTCATTACTATATCATCTATAGAAAATGAAATGAAAAAGAAACATTATTTCATTTTATTGTAATAATATGCCTAATATTGGATTTTTTAATTCATCATCATCATAGGATAAAATGAAATAAAAAAAATATTGTCTATGACTCTTAAAACAATAATACTTTTTAGGATTCTTTTTATTGCACGATATGTTTGCGTTTGTAAATTTAAAGATACAAACTCTACTTTCGTATCGGGATAAAAAGTATCCTACTCGTATATGTTAATAAAGTGTGGTACCAATAACTTCACCTAAATTTGTGTAATTTCACGTGATTGAGTAAAGTACAAACATTTTAATTTTTAATATTGCATGAAAGTAAAGAACGGCCTAAACTGGTTAAGTTATAAACGTGAGATTTGAATTTATTTTATAGTTGTATGTTTTTTGTTCCAAAAGGTATTTTTTTAAATGTATTTTATTATTTGTGAAATACGAAATGGAAGTTCTATAAACGTTTTCGCCCAGATTCATGAAAAAGTTGGTATAAATTATTTTAAATATAATGACAAATGTTGTATATGTTGTTATGATGAAGAAACACAAAATATAATTTAATCACAGATGAACGATCACATTAGAAACGAATGAAGTTAAACGATTTGCGGCGTATTAATACGACGATTAAACAAAGTTCCACGGTAATATCAGACTGACGTGGCGGCAGATGGTAAGAACTCGCAAACTTTAATGATGAACGGCTGTGTCTATGTTAACAAAAGAATCAACTGATGATACTTATTCATAGTCAAAACTTCTGAAAAATTCAATATACACGGTACATATACACCCCGCAAACTTTCTTTCTCTCACATACAAACACACACTCATGAAAACTCTATCTCTCTTACTCACACACTCACGCACACTCATCAGACTCCCACACACACTCAGGTAGACTCTCTTTCACACACACTCATGCGGATTCTCTCTCTCACACACACACGCATTCTCTCTCTCAACACACACATCATCATACACACATATCACAAACATGCGATTTTTTTTCTGTTCTTCGATTGAATCATGAGGCATACACTGTCTCATCGTGGTGGATCCGTATCTACCAAATAATTCTTTATCTCATGTTAATAAAGTATAATGAAATTTTTAATAGAAGGTAAAAATTTTCAATACGATGAAATATAAAAACTCTTTGCAGTATAGAAGCTAAAATTATTATAAATTATTATTTATTTCACCGTGGGAACGCAGACAGTTTAATAAATTGGCATCATTTCAGAGACATAAGACAATTATTTGTTTAAAACAAAAAATAAAAATAGTTGCTGAAGAAATTATTCTTTGTAGAAGACGCAATATCGAACAGGACTGCCGGCGGCCATGATGATATTAATCGACATAAAGCTGATTATTCCCTTGTTTCTTAGACTTCCTTAAGAGTTTCAATTTCATTTTAGTTGTTATTTTCCTTAATATTACAATCCTTTCACCGTGAGTTTTCAATCGACTTATTGTGGTAAGCTTTATTAGAATTGTTTAATCGGATCGGTGGAAAATATTGGAGCCATGAACTTTAATTTAAAGAAACGTATTGTAAAACTCTAAAATCTTTATGTTCTTATTTGTATTAAACAAGGAATAGATAAAATAATAAATATTTTTTGAGGATGAGAAGCTTGTATTTGAAAGCTATGTAAAAGTTCTTTTCAACGTTACGAAGAAACTACATTTATTTTTTTACTAGCGGTCCGGCCATGCGTTAATGTGGCTCAGTATGATTTCGAATACCCTTCAAAAAAGACTACCACTGACAGTTCAAAAAATGCTCTAATTGCCACCAAAAAATGCTCTAATTGCCACTATCCAGTAGATACAAGAGTATCTTCTGGATCAATCTTAAGATTATCATAATATTTAATTAAAGTTGGTCTTGCCGTATCGTAAAAATAAATACATGCGGTTTCTTTTATATGTATATATACAAAACGCGATATTTTTAAAGCATATAGATTAATAGTGGATATAGATAAAATATAGTACGGACACTGTTCGAGACTACGTAACATCAGGCTAAAGTGCACCAGACGATCTTCGTACATTCGATTTGCAATCCTCTCTATCGGAGCCGAACACGCACTAACAGTTTAAACAGATTTACCCATACATAGATTTTGGATTTAAATTTATCTTGATCAATTGTAATAGTTTGTGATTATTACAAAGTAATATATAGTAAAGTAGTATATGTATATACCCCCCATAAATAATACAATTGGTTTAAAAATAAATTTTAAACTTTTTACAGATAATATAATTGTGTCATAAATGCCATTTATTACACTATTATATTATCTGTAAAAAGTTATAAATAAAATTATGTCATAAATGTCATTGTCGAATTGTGATCTATGTATCGCCATTTATTGTATTGTAATTTGCATACGTTTGAATACCAAGTACTAGCGGTTTCATGGCTTGAAGCTACTTTAATTGAATATTTCGATTTATGCGTATTAATTTTATCATGAACTAAAATGTTTATTTAATGTTGTTGATCTAATATGTTTTACATACATAATTATAAAAGTGCAATTTTAATAACTATTTATTGCATTGTTTGCGAAAAGTTCAACGAAATAGGCATACTTACTGTAGCATCACAATAAATAAATAAATAAATATATATATATATATATATATACATATATATATATATATACATATATATATATATATATATATATATATATATATATATATATATATATATATATATATATATATATATATATATATATATATATATATACATATATATTTAGTAATATTTTATTCGTACGGAAAAATATCTATATATATAAGACGAAATTCGATGTATAATATCATAGACATACGAGAGGTCACTAAAAGCTTGTGATACCTGTGTCGCGACTCAGCAGAGCAGGCAACTCATTCGATGGTCTCGGTATTCACTTTTACAATAAAATTCCGCAATCAATATACACTAGATCAGTCTACAGAAAGGTTTAAATTAAGTATAAGAGATATGCTTATACGTAAAGCATTTTACAAAATTGAAGATTATTTGGATGATAAAAATCCTTCTGGTTACTTTCTGGTTTGATCCTATCCTTCGACATCCTTGACGATTCAAAAGTGCTTGTAAGAGCTCATTTGAATAAAGATATTTTGATTTGATTTGATTTGTGTATGTTTATTATTATGCTTTGAGTAATGTTGTAATGAAACAAACATTTTACAACAATATACATCTATACGTAGAGAATAAAAAATTGTTAAGCCGTTCGAAACAAAGAAAAGAAGTGTTATCGTTAAAAGCCCTGGATCTATCAAATTCAAAATTTTCTTTATTAAAATAAACTCGTAAACAAGTACTTTTGAATCGCCAATTCTGCTAGTGGTTCGGAAAGCTGTTCCTACCGAGAAGAGCCAGCAAGAAACTCGACGGTTGCTCTTTACAATAAATAATACTTATATCTAGTTATATTAAGTCATTACTATCCGTGTAAAGTCCTAAGAGTTTTTTGTATAAAAACTTAGGTGCCTTATTTATATTTACATATTCATGATGCACTTTATAGTACAAAAAACATCGTTAGGAAACGAACATATTTGTAAGCCATTCTAGAGATACTCTGTAAACCCATCTACAGATCAAGGTGGGTCTAACCATCAATCTTTCTCTCCAAAGATGAAAGAAGCCTTTACCCAGCAAGAAAGAAGCCTTTAGAATCAACAGGCAATATTTTAGCTATGATAGCTCAGCGATGCGAACATTCGACTCTCTCGAGGCGATCGTGGTTTGAAACCCCGGGTAGCCAATTAGTTTTTCTATTAAAAACTTATGATTCAACCCTAAGTTGAAGAAGCACAAGAATGTCCATACTAAATTATCAGTAGCAAGTTTGCTGTTGAATATAGATAAAATAAATAAAATATATTATCACTAACCACATTGGATAACCAAATATCTTACTGTACTTTTATTACACAACGAAAAGCGATTCGCGTTTTCGTTAGTCATGACGAGAGGGGTTAGTGTAGCTCTATATCACAATTTACGAAAGGGAGATATGTTATTTATAAGAAGCCATCTCAAACCAAACTACGTACGTGCAAAGTGCAAACTGCAAGGTAACATATATATTTACATGAAATTTTTAATGTCAACGGGAATACGTAATGTTAGTAATAGGTTCATATAAAACGAATAAGATAAGAATAATAATAATTAATGCACCGCAAAGCAACGAATAATTCTTTAAATTCGTTAATGAAAGTTGTTTTAGTTTTTTTTAGTTTAATAATTTTCTTAGTAGTCTAGATTTCAGTATTTCATAAATATGTAAGGAAGATATTAACATTACAAGAATACTATATAGATTGTGCTCGCAACTTAATTTTTGTTTATTTTGGAAACAGGAAAAAGAGTTAAATTACTTACAAAATTAACCATCTAGCCAAGTTTTCGGTATTATAAATGTTTAATTTCTGTAAAGCCGTTGTTATTTAGTATATAAGTTGTAACAGTGTCATATGAATCCTATACGTGTAAAAAGAAGAAATATCTTGTCATATCTTTGACTAAAAAGGCTATGCATAATTTACATTGCAAAAGACTATCAATCATTGTAAAATGTCATTACCCACTACATAGGCATCGCGTCAACTTTGGGGTATCGATCACTGGTAACTTAATTGTGAGCCCCAAAAGTAGTGCAGTGTACATACATATCTACTACAATTTTTTAAATATATGAGACAATTACACACATCGTCATCTGTCATCATTATCATCATGTTAAAAATGATTTGATTTGTCCCCAAAGTAACTTAATACTTGTGTTGTGGGTGACAGGCAGTTGGTAAATATATATATATATATATATATATATATATATTATTTTAAATAAAAACTAACATACATATACACATCCAGACTCGAAGAACCAACAAACTCGTTTTTAGAAAATGTTGGCTCTCAACGGGAATTAAACCTGCGGCCCTTGGAGCTCACGGCAGACTATCGGCAGACCTGCGCCAAAGGGCTAGGTTTATAATAAAAGTAGAATGTACAAAAATAAAGTCTCATAAAATAAAAATTAGTGTCTTTGGCGTGATTTCGTAGTAGAAAATTGATCAAATTACAGAAATCTAGCTTGTTAAGCGTTTATTGAAGTATAATGTACAAAATAAAACAGAGATGTCTGAGACGTAAGTCACAGTCTCATGACAATTGTGGAGGTTCTAGTTGTTTATTTGTGGTTAGTACAATTCTCAAAAAAGTACAATAAATTGCCAGTGATTTTTTTAAAAACGGGATTGTTTTATAGAAGTACACGGTACACGGCATTACGATTTTGTTGTGGAGCCTATCCTCCTGGAGATGCTTCGGTTTCGAGGCGAAACGATCGTAGAGATTGTGGTAGTGAGTGTGTGTAGTGCTTGTGTGGAGTGTTGGTGTTGGCGGCGTTTTGTGATACGTATGGTGACTTATCCTGCATGCATGAGGTATGTGAATGTTGCCTTTTTCATACACTTAACATTACACATATTCTCTTAACTAACGCGGCAAAATAGTTCTTTTGTAACTTCTGTACACAGGATTGTGTGTAGTAGGCATTCCTCTATTAACAAGAATCCGAACGAATATAAGATTGACTGACAAATTCTGTGGTTTAGGGATTATTATTAGGAAAGTATTAAGCATTCATGAAATTTACACTAATGTAATAACTTATATTACTACTTACTATATAAGAACACATGCAACGTGCTTACCATACTTACGTGCTGACTTACGACTTGAGTTTGAATATGTAAAGAAGTACGAGGATTTTATTAGTTTATTGTTCAAACTTAAAGAAAAGGGAGAAAACCTGGAGGTCTGCGAAGTTTGCACATCTTATTACAGGCCGGCGGAGTTATATAGAAGTTGTTGCTAACATGTTAAACTTGTTAATCTTTTAGAGTTTGAATGCAAAACATTGTAAAGCGACTTAAGAATCTCGCTTTTAACTCCATGTAGTGTTATAAAAATTAAAGAGGTATATGTAAAAGTTAGAAAAAAATAACTATTAATTAGCAATTAGCTGATTATAAGCTGATATCGTTATGTAAAGAATCAAGTTTATAAAGTAAGAGAATAGAGTTATATTGCTTACTATTATTATAAAATTTCGTGTCATACAAATTACTTCTAAAGAAATATTACTTAGATTTCGAATTTGGCAACTACTGTATTTAAATTCGATTGAAAGTTTTAAATTTTATTAAGTTGATCATACCCTATGCTGTTTCATATGTAAAAACAAATGATATATGGACACAAATTTGGTATTCAAATCTGATTCAAATCAAAAATTAGAAAATAATGGTAACTTGAATAACATAATATGAGATCATTTTTCATTGTTAAATTGTATAATTCGCTCAAAAAAAAAAATTTCTAAATGTGTTATATAAATATCTAAGGAGAAAGCGCTAAATTGTTTATTATTTAACAATCATCATCTTCCTGCCCTTATCTCACCCTAAGTGTGGTCGGCACAATATGTTTTAAACATGTTGTCACATGATTTGGCTACGTATTTTACGACCGGCCGCTTGCCTGACGTCAACTTATCTTAGTCGTATTTTACGACACCTCCATAAGAAAGTGGGTGGTCTATTCTACTTAAACGGATACCACACGGTGAGTCACTTACATTAGTCGCCTTTAACGACACCTCGGTAAGAAATGAGGGAAGTCTATTCTACTCAGCCGGATACCACAAGGCGGGTCGACTTACCTTAGTCGCCTTTTATGACACCTCGGTAAGAAAAGAGGGTGGTACTATTCTATTCAGCCGGATACCACGTGGCGGTGTTTATTATTAAACAATATGTTGTTAATATTCAAATTTTGAAGATATATATGATAGATAAATTAAATGCTTTGGTACTTTACCTTTTAGATACTTTGTCACTTGTTTGATAAATATTTCATGTAAAAAAAAAATCTTATCAAGAGTAAAATATTAACGCAAGAAGAGCAAAAGATGCTTATGATATAGAGTGTAGGGAACAGAAAGTGGTTGTGTTGATGGATTTTATGCAATTTTCAGTATCTATCACATCCAGCGCGCTCGAACCCGTAGGGATTAAGTTCGATCTTTTCGCAATACTTACAGGGTAAACAGGTTGAGCCTCCAACGCCTTCGCCCGCCCGTCTAACGAATAAAGCTCATTACACACGACGGACTGTTAAAATAAGGCCGTGGTATTAAAGCTTGATTATACTATCGATTAGAATTTAAATATATCCTGCGAAAACAATTTTATTTTCTGGAATATGTAATGGTAAAAAATCAGAACTAAATTTATTAATAAAAATATACATATAGGTCATAGGCACGCCGTGTGGTATCCGGATGAATAGAATTGTACAACCCTCATTTCTTACCGAGGTGTCGTAGAAGGCAACTAAGGTAAGTCTACCCGCCGTGTGGTATCCGGCTGAGTAGAATAGACCACCGAGGTGTCATAAAATACGACTAAGATAAATTGACGTCAGGCAAGCGGCCGGTCGTTAAATACGTAGCCGAATCATGTAAAAGCATGCTAGTAACATGTGCCAACCCCACTTAGAGTGGGGTTAAGGGCAGGAAGATGATGATAGGTCATAAAGGTATAAGAAGAAATTATATCTTATTTTTCCAATGCTTTCTTCATATACCTTACTCTGGTGTACTTAATTTTATAGTCTGTATGGCAAAGTGCGATTAGATACTTTCAGATTAATACTATTTTTGATATTAGTGTTGGAACAGATTCATTATATTGGATACCAAAAGACTGGTGACCAACATATTTTTTTTTTATATTTTTCTTTTGAAATACGGATAAATGCAATTCTTAGTAATTGATTTTTACTCTGTTCATGAAAGTAGCGGCTTATTATCATGCAGCTGGGCAATCGTCTCTATAGGGTTTTGGAAAGACATACATGGTTTAAGTTTAAAAACTATATTTTCCTTACCTTAATCGTAAAGCGAATTATAAATTGTTTATGTCAATTTTAGAGTCATACAGACTTGAACTGACGAACTTTGGTAAAGATCACGCGCTTTTAACATTAAGGCGTTATGACTTTTCTCAGTTCTGTACTTAGTTTTAATAATCTTTTTTTTTATGGCTTGCTTCTCACGACGTAAACGTAACTTTAAAAATAAAAAGCTAAAACACCTGAGAAATAGAATATAATGGAATCGCCTTGTCTAAAACAATGGTCCGACTCCAACAATTTTGTACCAACTGGAAATTAATATAACCACCCCATAACCACCAAAATACCAACTGAAAATAAATATAACCACCCCATAACCACCATATATCAATAAGCTGAGCGGAATCTATGGTAACAGCTCATACGATACGTCGGGATCATAATCCTCAGCAGTCAACGGCAACAATCCTCAACGGCTTAGCTGAAGATATTTGCTACACAACGTGTAATAATTGTTTTTTATTAATTTTTAATAGAAGTATCACATTGTGTTTGTTAATATATTCGTACATTTTAATAACACATTAAGATTTAAAAGTATAGTGAAGATATGAAATGTTGTGTTATTTTGGTTGTTTATTTTTAAATATTTTTCGGTCGTTAAATTACCTTGAAAAAAAATTTGAACATCCATCAACATATCAACATAATCAAATAAACAACAATAAAAACAAACTAAATAGAAAGAAAAAGATAAAATTTAGAAACCCATTTTTTATGCTAAAATAGTTTTGTCTAAAGTAATAAAAATCATTCATATCACACAAGAAACAAGAGCATCTTTCTGTTGTGACGATATCTCGTGTACGTGGACGGAATAAATTTCTGGTCATAGAAACCATTTTCAATTTCACGGCTCAATCTTTGTATGCCGCAGTGAATATATAAAAGGGCATTCGTCGATGTCGAGGGAGTGTAATGATTTAATGCTGGGACACGTTTGGTTCTTGATTACGAATCAAAGCTCTTAAAGATCAGACTTTGTTTTAGAATAAATATACGCATTAAGTGTTAAGACAATTGGCCTTGCCGTGCATGAGTATAGTTTACATATATTTTTAGATTAAAAATTTTAAGAAGAGCCAATGGCTTACTTGGTTGTACTATTGAAGACCGAATACTAAACACCAACCGTTACAGACAGCTTTTACATATTCTACCCTCACAATTATTTTGAAATAATTCCCGAAAAAAGAATTTTATTATTCTTGATATTTTTTTTATCTTTATCATAAATTTTTAAACTGTTTACTTTTCTTAGTAGGCCTAAGGAAACGGACCTGTAAAAATTAAAATAAGTTAATAGAATAGCAACTACCTTTACAGGAAACAGACTAGAAATGTTCCTTTTAATTAAAATGACGTAAAGACTACTTACTCTTTGTCAATGCTTTATATCACCATTGATCGAGAATGTTTTTATTAATTCTAGAACTAAACATCGATCAATGTCGTCTACCAAATCTATTACCATTCATGACTTCCTTAACCGTTATGCAGCTACTTTTGAAAGGCGTTCATTAATACGGCACAAGTGTCAAGAAAAATGGTAAGTAGTTTGGAATGTTCGCAGTTCGAGCAGGGGCGAGTTTTGACAAATTATTTAGGAACGTGTGTTAGGCGAGCCGGCGTGCCTATTATACGCGTGATTGATCGCTTTGATAGACGCGACAAACGTTTTTAATCATAAACGTATTACATTGACATCATTTCTATAATTTAAACAAGTATAGAAAATATCTTAAAACGATGCTGCTAGTAGTGAGTTTTGAATAGTATTAGCAGAGTTTTTTGCTGGTTCCTCTCGGTAAGTCCTCTCAACTTCCAAATCAATAACATTTGACGATTCAAAAGCACTTTAAGTGGTATAAGGCACTACTAATTGAACATGTAACAGTATTTAACCGTTTTGTATGAAATTTTAATAATAAGCGTTTTGTTTGTTGTAGCTAATAAAAAATATTAAATTTTAAATATTAAATAATGGGCAACAGTTCTGATATTTTGGGCAGTTCTTAATAGATGGCAACATTTAAATACAAATTAATTTTTATTAGCTACAACATGGTCAATTACAAGTGCCCTTACCTTACTTGAATAAATATTTTTTTTTGTATCTGAATTTATACGCCTATAAACTGGCCTACCTTTTTTGATTCTGTACAAAAGTTAAACTCGCTTTTTAAAGTTTATTTAATGCTTTTAATTCCTATAGTCTTATTTTAGAGTGTGCCAGGATAAAATTGAACATGTTGTGCCGATCCCACTTAGAGTGAGAAAAGATGAAGAGAATAATGATGTAATTAATATTAAATATATTAGTACAAGTTATTTGTTTCAGGATTATTCATTATTTTTGTAGCAATATATTATATACCTAACATTACTTAAGATTAGTTAACAAATAAATAGGAGCGGAAACTAATACATTGGTAAAGAAAGTCTAAGCTCTTCCGATATTGGTTTTTATTGCGGAATGTGTCACGCATTTCTTGAATTACCTGTTGTTGGAGCCTACGTATTGTTTCAATTGAAGTAATCTGTAATCAAATTTTTGACTTAAACAGTCTGTTCATGGGATATTTTTTAGGAAATGTGGAATAGGAATATAAATACAGACTTTATTATTTTTGAAAGTTTTTAACCTTCAGGGATTTCAACTTACCTTTAAGTGTGGCTTAAATATCAGAAAGTAGAAGGGAGAATCAGCTTCTAATAGATTTAATTATATATCTTTGTTTTAACAAAAATAGTTAGGCGCTGTTTTTAGACTGGATGAGTCGGCCTAATAATAGTGATATGACGTTTGATTTTGCTATAGGACTCTACGATGAAGTTGATATAATTGTCCATTCTTATTTCAGAACAGTTTTACATATATATTTCGCGTTCTATATGATTGCTTAATACGTGGCCTTATGCCAATTATTTATTTGAACGCATCTTAAGTAAATAAATACCATTGGTCCTATAACAGGAAGTAATCAAATAATTTCGTTCGGATGTGCCATAAGTTGATATAAAATAAATCCATTGTATTATTTGCGTCAGTAATATATTGCCTTCATTAAGTAAAGGACATGACCTACTGCTATTCATACGTGCCCATGCTTATTCTGTTTTATATGGGGGATATCCATCATCCTTATATCGGGCGCAGTTACGACAGCCTCGTAAAGGTTGTATGGGTATTAGGTGAAATTAACAACAGTTGATACTTTTGACGTGAAAAATGTGTTTATCGCTTACCATCAAACGATTTATGATGTTACTTATCAATGATGATAAATTGAAATAGATGAAATATTTGATATCAGGTATATCGTACGCATGTATACATTTTGTATGTATTTGTATATTTGTATATTAATATAAATACATTATAAGACTATTTTAATGACAATTTTATCGAAATTAAAATATAATTGATTCTGAAAATTTTTACTTAACTGTAAATAGATTTACATATTTTCTTATTGTATTAGTGGTTTAAGTCAGATAAACTTACAATGTTTTTTCTTTCTTAAGAACTTTCTATATTTCGCGTATCGTGATATACAACCCACTTCTTTAATTTACGTACATTTCATGGTTACATATCATTACATGATTTGATTGATGATGATTACATGATTACATGATTTCGTAAAAGAATTTATATGTATATATATATATATATATATATATATATATATATATATATACATACATTCTTTTACGAAATCATGTAATCATGTAATCATCATCAATATATCATAAGTTTTTTTGTGTGTGTATATATATATATATATATATATATATATATATATACACAATATAACTTATGATATATTTTAAAATTGTCAACACGGAGGTCTTTAATAATGTAATATTAATTTTTTGTATATTAGAAAATATTTATGTTATTGCATTTTAATTCATAAAAATACCTACAATTGCATTTGTAATGAGATTCTTTTTATAACCTCTGCTACCATATTTCTTCCGACATATGATAGTACGTGATCTTACACTTTAAAATACATTACCAGCGTTATCCTTATATATATAGATATTGAGATTATATACTTTTATATCAATATGACATAAATCGACAACAAGAAAAACGGAATCTATATTAATAAAGTTGATTGAACAATTGTTTACCATAAGGTAGCAATCCAGGCTAGTTCTGTTGTCTCGGGGAAACTTGCTTTGCCCGGGGGAAATCAGCACAACAATTACATCTCAAACACGATATCCAATAATATTAGAACAACCTTTAACGTGCCTTTCAATTACATTATTAAAAACATTTTGCCAACAAATATCATTTAATCCCCGTTTTTTTTCATTTAGAAACTAAAGTTTTTTAATTATTTGTGTATCATATCATGTTTCAACATCATGTTTTAGTTCAATTATTAACGAGATAAATCATATAATTAGTTGGAATACTAAATGACAGTTACATGCAAAATTTACTTAAACCTAAGGTCTAGATGAATAATGTCTAGACTAGGTCTAGATAATTAAATCTTTTGACTCTCAAATGTTCACATTGAAATTTTTGGGACTGCTTAAAAATTTGCTGTAAGTTGATTAAACCGCTCTGTGTTAGAACGTTTATTTTATATTTCAATGCCTAATTTTATAAGTCGGATTTTGGCCTTTTATGAATATTCAAAGAGTATTCCCCTAGGATGGAAACCTTTCGAGCATAAGAGACGTAACGCGGATGGTGAGATTCAAAACAATATGATATTATCGCAACGTTTACGCAGTCCTAATAAGATTTACCTCAATATTCATGTGCATCGTAGCGTCCATTATTTAGAGGTATTATCTTTAAACAGTTGGTTGCTTTCTATCTCAGATATTAACATAACGTGATTCAAATTTGTTATCGTTTGGATAATCATTACATATTTTGTTGTTTTATTAGATACAGACGAATGAACATTTCCTCGGAATCAAGGTTGTGAATATCGCAAAAACTTTAGACTTTGGCTACCTGTTATGTTAACCTGCACTATGACAGTGCGATTAAATAATTGATAATAATTGATTAAAAAATATGTAACGAGTGTTTTTATGCAAGGTTAATAAATGACTGCCACAGTTAAAGGTCACTTCAAGTGTTATCCACGCTTCACGATTCATCGACGAACGAACTTTTAAAGTCGTCTGTCCGCTTTATAGAGGTCTATTTAATTCTAATCACATATAATTTAATCTTATATAAACTTCAAAAAAATTATAATACCACCCCTATAGAAAGTTGAAAGATCGGGCAGTTTTTTAACTTTCAGCGAGTTGTCTATATAAACTTATTTACTTCATTGCTATTATATGGAATATTAAGGAACCTGCATATGTTTAAAATTAGCCTTACTTTGCGGAATACCAAAGTATAATTGATTATATAATTGGCTTTAGCTAATTATAACAAAATAATTCTATCATGACTTTTGTACCTTTATGTTTGCAGTAGCATAAAATGTTAAAACAAACACGATATATAGATCGCGTCAGAGGCTATGTTTCACCCGTAACGTATCGCCCGGGAGTCGCCGTCCTTTTCCTAACAAGTTGTGCCCGGGCAGCGGCCTGTCGGAATGCTAAATACTTCCTCCGCAAACTTACAATCATTCGCTTTCTGTTATCTTTTATACATACTTGTATCACAGTATTTTTCTGCAAGCAGTGAAGAAGTGTGCTACCCTTGGTATCGCACATATATAATTGAATTTAATTTGCCTTAAAAAGGCCATCTAGTTCATCTTCGTCAATCGATGTAGGTCCACTCATAGATGAATAAGTCTCTTCAACAGATTTTCACTTAGTGAAAGAGAAAGCGAATCTAAGTTTATGAATGAAGTCCATAAGTAGTAATTAGGTTTCAAATTCACATGTCATCACTGTCAATACATTACCTTTGTGCCCGAAGATATGTCTCTCTATCTTATCTTTATCAGATAATAATAGTTCATGACTTCGTAATGATAAATACTTAACATTGCAGCTTTCTAGTATCTTGACAATAAATATTTAATATGAATTAAACAAAATCGTATAAAATGTACAGAATTTTTTTTGTTATGTTTGATTAGGGTTTATTCCCGTTTTCAACAAACCAGCAATTAACCAACAATTTTGTTTTTTATTATCCAGAAATATTCGATATACAGGAAGATTATAGTATTGACACATTCACATTAAAATTAAAAATGGCAAACAATTAGTGATACATAATCTTTGAAATTAATATACAAAGAATGATGTAGTCTTTGGTATTAATTGTCAAATATGTAGGTTATAATTTTTATTAAGAGATTTAACTTTGATAATTAAGATCGAGATTTTCTCAATGCGCTATTGAAATTTATTACGGAAAGTTGGGACGCCGCGAATCTCGACCATCCTGAATGAAAGCTTAAAGTTTCTGTGACGCAGTTTCGCTTCCCCTTCTAGACGATCAACGTAAATTATTCCCCTAGAAGAAATCTCTAAGGGCTGAGTGACGGATAAGGAACGAGAGGTTTTATTGCCCAAAGCGGCTACGTTTGTAACCGCCATAAAATCGCCCCTAATTTTAATTGAACGATAATATAATTCAATATCGCTGATTGATTTAATTATGAAAAAAATCGAATTAATAATGAAGCATTGAATGATGAAGGTAAGACAGTTTTTTATGATTTATTTCTACATTATATCAATTTTTTTCGTTTATGAATGAATTAATTCATGGCTGTCTAGTCCCTGGTTTTATTTAAACTGACCCCCAAAAATAAAATTTTAAATAACAATAAAAAAAACATAATTAAAAAATATTATGAGGCGTTTGTGAAAGTTGTTTTAAAATATCTCGATTAAGTAAATGAACGACATAAGTTATGGTAGTACGAGGTCCAAACCAGCTGTATTATAAAGATATTTTAATTGTCACGTACAAAAATAGACGTACCTACGTACAGAAAGCGCTTATATTTCGATGTTGGTCGCGAGTGCGTGTAAACTGCGATTGAAGTGCCTCGCTGAAAATGTATGCGGTAAAAGGTGTCAAAGGCTTTGTTCACATTTACCGACACGTAACGGCATTGCCTTTGGTCTGGCAGCTGCAAAACTTAACAGGATTTTTATAGAGTCTGAAGTTTATATATAAGTTTATTTTTTTTAAAGATTTACCTTTTCTTATAAATATTATATAATATAATCATATAAATATTGTTGTAATATTGAAATATGATGAGAACTAATAATTTGCACTGCAGTAATGGAATTTCATTTTACTTTAGCTAAACACTTTTTCCGTTTGGAAAATGATTACTATCATTGACAACTTAAATTTATTAATTTTTATCAATTTTTTTATAACTATTATTTAACACAGCGTATAATCGTAAAATGGAATTTACAGCTGCATGCTTTGACTAGTGATACATCCCCGAATATAAGCGGTTCATTTAACAGAAGTTATAAATTATTTAAAACACTTTCAAAATTAATGAAAATATTATTTTGGAATATTAGGATTTTCATTAGTTTTGTACTATTGACCTCCGTAAAGTAAGGCCTAACTCTATAAATAATTTAAAACACTTTTTTATCTCTACAGTGCTTCATTATGACAATTGAGTTCCAGTTAGTAAGATATTAATCTCGATCCATTTAAAGTCGTAAAACTAACGTTAATTCAGACGTTTGGTTTTGAGAATTGGGGTGAGGGAAGGCTGTTTAACGCAACAGGCAACATTAGTCCCGCTTTGTTAGATTCGTCTTATCACAGGGAAACTTTGTCACAATTTGAAGAAAGTCAATACAGATATAAGATACATTATAGAACGAAATAATATCAAGTATGTATTCGGGACTCGTATGTAAATGTATATTGAAATTTTTATATTAGATTATTAGAACAGTGGCTGCGTGAGTCAACGCCGTGTGGTATCCGGCTGAGTAGAATAGACCAACCTCATTTCTTACCGAGGTGTCGTATAAGGCGACTAAGGTAAGTTGACCCACCGTGTGGTATCCGGTTTAATAGAATGGACCACCCTCTTTTTAACAGAGGTGTCGTAAAATACGACAGAGGTAAGTTGACGTCAGGCAAGCGGCCGGTCGTAAAAACGCAGCCAAATCATGTGACAGCATGTTTATAAGATGTTGTGCCTACCCCACTTAGAGTGGGATAAGGGCAGTAAGATGATTTTGGCTGCGAGAGTCAGTGGAAGGTTATATTAAATAAATTTATAATTAAGGTATGTTTGACTTACTTCCCAATGCTTGCATTTCATTCAAGGAGCATATTAAAAGAACTGAATTATTCTCCTACTATAAGTAATTTCTAACTGTCCAGGATATAAAGCGAAGGAATGCCAAGCTTTCTTCAGCCTTAGAAACCAGCTTATAACAGGGTAACTTAATTTAATATCCAATATTTCATTATTGAACTTGATTAAGAAATTCGGCGGACCATTGTAATTTAATTTATTTGGTTGACTTTTAATAGCAGTTAATTTATGCCGAAGGTAAAATTCTTTTGTTTTTTTTTTCATCATTAATTTATATAGAACATAATCTGAAATTTAATAGCTATTTTCGTTTTAAATATATTTAATTTATAGAATTAGGCGTTACTTTGCGGAGGTCCATAATACAAAAGTAATGAGAATATTATTTTGCTATAATCCGCGATAAAAGAAAATATGTGTAAATATGTGTAGGCTTTACGATTTTGTCGTGGAGTCTATCTCCTGACGATGCTTCGGTTACGGGGCGAAACAATTGTTGAGATTGTGGTGGTGAATGTGTGCAGTGCTTGTGTATTGTTGTGCCATCGGTGTCGGGTAGTGCATGATTTCTTACAAATACTGCATGTATCAGGTATGAGAACGAATAGTATACTCTACATTTAGCATTACACATATTTTCTTTTATCGCGGATTATAGCAAAATAATATTCGCATTACTTTTGTTTATATATTTAATAATTGTAGCAGAATACTAAAATTATAGCATAAAAGGATTTACTTTGACTCCGAACAAACATCAAAACATGTTGCGCAAGCTGCTGTTTCCTGCAGCGTGTTTTTAAGTTTCTTCCGCGATTTTGTCTAGCTAAAATATATCTAAGTATAAAATGATTACGAACAAAATATACAATATTTTTTATTTATATTTATGATGTTCGAAAATTATTCTTGTATCCATCGAGTGTAGAGAATCATCATCTTCCTGCCCTTATCCCACCCTAAGTGGGGTCGGCACAACATGTAATAAACATGCTTTCACATGATTTGGCTGCGTTTACGACTGGCCGCCTACCTGACGTCAACTAACCTCAGTCGTATTTTACGACACCTTGGTAAGAAAGAGGGTGGTGAATTGTACTAAACCGGATACCACACGGTGGGTAAACTTACCTTAGTCGCCTTGTACGACACCTCGGTAAGAAATGAGATGGGTCTATTCTCATTACGACACCTCGGTAAGAAAGAGGGTGGTGAATTGTACTAAACCGGATACCACACGGTGGGTCGACTTACCTTAGTCGCCTATTACGACATCTCGGTAAGAAAAGAGGGTGGTACTATTCTATTCAGCCGGATACTACAAGGTGGCATCGAGTGTAGAGAATCATCGTGTGAAAACCATCGTGTGGTATCCGATTGAATAGAATAGACCGCCCCGATTTCTTAACGAGGTGTCGCAAAAGCCGACTAAGGTAAGTTGATATTAGGCACGTGGCCGGTCGTAAAACACATAGCCAAATCACGTTACAACACGTTTATAACATGTTGTCGACACCCCACTTAGAGTGGGATTAAGGCAGGAGCATGATGAATAACAATATACTAACATTGACAATAATATGTGTATAGTAAGTTTATATGGGATCGAATACAATTTTGAAGTTACAAATACTGGCACACCTTATCAGCGTCCCGGAGGAACGCGCGGATGTTTACCCGCAATTTTAAAAGATCCAGCTAATCCCAATGCTCCCAATGGAAGTTGCCTTCTTGTGTACCAATCCCTATTCCCTTTTCATTGTAATGTTTAATTTTATCATTTAGCCAAATAAAAATTTGGAATTATCGTATCGCAGCTTTAAGCATTTAAGACGAAACACTAAATACAAAATTGAGAGAGAATTGTGTATTGAATATTGTCATTTGCAGTATGAACATTTTCGTAGTATGCAAAAATATAACATTTGGTAGATATTACAATGCAAAAAATCGTTTTTACATTGTAATATCTACTAAATCTCATATTAACCAAAGCTAACTGAAGTATATGCGGTAAATATATAAAAGTTGACAAATTAAATTCACTTTTAATTTTTTGCTGCTTTTTTGTATTCAATGATTCCTAATTCTACTTTTCTGTAACGTTACCTTTATTTTCAAATTACAGCTTACAATTCCAACACCACTAAGCCCTTTTTATGTATTAACATATTTTTAGCTTCTCTAACGCGTAATGGCTGAACATTTAAAAGAAAATTCAGATTGATTAATTGGTGGTAAGGTAGTAAATATGTGCAATCTAAATAAAGCTGAGGTCTGCAAGGAATATTTGCAAAATGAGATTAACTTATGAGCCTTAAATATGTAAAAGAACTTAATGGTTAAAGTAACTATTCGAAAATTTTGAGTTAAATCGTATCACGTATTATAGATATGGGTAGTCAGTAGTCAAGTTTAGTTAAAATAACTTTTTAAGTTTAATTGAATAAACCTAAGTGCCATTTGTATATAATCAAATAGAATTTTGATTAGCGTCCATTGTAACAAATACAGTAAGTAGTCATTTAGTACTCTAACACATTAAACATGTATAGGCTTGGCCAGTGATAAAGGGAATGCTCAAGTTTAAGCAAAGCGGTGTGTAATGAGATAAACAGATGAGCTTGTTAGCAACATATAAACTTGTGTTTATACGTTTATATATGGTTTTGGGATGTTACAATGTTAGAGTAAGTTCTTTTTACTATTGCAGGTATAAAAATGAACTTATGTTAAAATTTATGTTAATACGAACAAAGATCTTATTATGTAGTCGCAAGGCCTCGTCATCCTTCTGCCCTCATTCTACTCTAAGCGGGGCTGGCACAACATGTCTTGGCTAGTTATTTTACGACCGGTCACCTGCCTGACGTCAACTTACCATAGTCACTTTTGACGACACCTCGGTAACAAACGATAGTTGTCTATTCTACTCAGCCAGATTACACACGTCGCAACGGCTCTGCTTGAAATAATATTGCGGTCATTTTTATTTATTCCATGGGTTTTTAAAAACATAACTGAATAAATACATTGAAAGTAAAAATTATGGTAGTTATTGTTTGGTTTTTTTTATCGTAGCTAAAACGTTTCTACTTCTTATAATAAGAAAAATTTCTTGGTTCTGTAAATCCGAACATTTTCATTTTAATCGTGATTTGCGTCAGTTTAGAGAGCGAGCATACCTCCGCGGGCCCTGTCGGGTGCAGGTGATAAATCGTAAGGCGCCATGACTTTTTACTAACGAGACAAGTTGACGTGTGTCTACATCCAAACATATTCACGAAGCGATTGTTAACGCCGCGTTGACAACACGTTTGTGTCGGTTTTACCTGGAACATTCTTTCGGAAACTCGATCGGTATGGAGGGTCTGCTGGAATGTTCTCGTCCGAATTCGGAAATGGAGATTTTTTAGCGCGGTTCAGTAGGCGCCGTGTCGTACAAATGCACCGATGACAATAAATATCGAGCGCGGCGAGCCGTGAAATCGAATAGGCTCCGTCTGTGAGCGCTTTACAATCAGCAGCCGCCTGTCGCACGCCTACACCCGCGCCGCTATAACTTACTGACTTTTCCATGCATAAAAACTTATTTCGACTCTATTACCTGAATGGCGACGTGTTTATTAAATTCGATGTTGTAACTATAAAACAAGATTTTGACTTCCTTCTTTCATGTTACCTGTACATTCTCTACACTAAGGATGATTGATTAGGTCGTATGACATTTAACGTTGGCCAATACTTACCAAATGGAATAGTTTCAAAGAACACCAATTAAAATAAAACATTTGAAAGCTGTCGATACGATGTTAAGATAATTAAAATAAATTTTCATACAATATTTAATACTAAAAAATATAATTATATCTATTTTTTTTTTTTTTATCTGAAGAATGTTTTTAATTTGAAGTCAAAACTTAGCCAGAATATCTGATTGTTTCTTAAACCAATGCAAAGTTTTGGAATTTGAATTTGAATTTATCTTGTTTGCAGAAAAAGATAGAACCGATCAAAATGAAAGAGCCGATTGGGGATTGGGTTATTTCTATTTTGATACCAAAATCTACGCGAAAGAAGTCGTGTATAAAAGCTATTTATTACTGAATATTCTACTAAATTAAATAGACGCCGTGTGGTATCCGGCTGAATAGAATAGAACCACCCTCATTTCTTACCGAGGTGTCGTAAAAGGCTACTAAGGTAAGTCGACCCGCCGTGTGGAAATCCGGCTGAGTAGAATAGACAAACCTCATTTCTTACCGAGGTGTCGTAAAAGGCGACTAAGGTAAGTTGACCCACCGTGTGGTATCCGGTTGAGTAAAATAAACCACCCTCTTGAATACCGAGGAGACGTAAAATACGACTAAGGTAAGTTGACGTCAGGCAGGCGGCCAGTCGTAAAATACGTAGCCAAATTATGTGACAACATGTTTGTAACATGTTGTGCCGACCCCACTTAGAGTGGGATAAGGGCAGGAGGATGAAGATTCTACTAAATTAAATAGAAGCGTAAGAGATAACCGTTCGATAACAAAGGCTTATAAATAATTGAAACACATAATTTATTTACATGTACATTAAGATCGTTTCTAAATAGTACATTTTAAACATTTGTACGCAATAGGGAGCACTTAATTTGCGGCAGCTCCTCCCCGGTCCCGTGACGCGTGTTCGATTAGAGCAAGTAATTCCGGAAAGGAAATTGAAATCTTAGCAATGCCCCGTGGACTAAATTTCTACCGGAATATGTCGTAACATTAAAAACAAGTGTGATAGAGAACTCACACATCGTACAGAAAAGTGCATAACAGAATCTTTTACCTTATTGTCGCACTGTACTCTGATGATTGAAGATGAATTCTTATAAACTTTTATTTTAATATTAAAAAAATATATTTATCATTACATCAGTAATATTCTTGCATGCATTGCATGGCGTGTATTTAAAATTAAAATATCATTTATCTATTGCAATCAATTTTTTTTAGATAAAGCCATAGAAAATATTTTTTCCCTAAAACCGTAATTAAAATAAATAAATAAATATATATGAGAATCCCATATATTTATTAATTTATCAATCATTGTACAAAAATACACCCATGTCATTGTATGTCATGCCATTCTCGGGCCTTGAATATTATAGCATTATTAATAATTTATTACATTATTTAACTACCGTCGTTTAACTACCGTCAATAATCCAATTTGTTTTCCTTGGACCTGCAAAGACGGGATAATATTGATCCAGCGGATTTGCCGTGAGAGCGTAAGACAGACAAACTTTTGTATTCATTATATCATATATTATTTTTAGTATGGAGTCAAATTATTTGTTTGTTGTAATTATGTATTTCCAACTATTAATTATATTGATTATCATCATCCTCCTGTCTTTCATGTTCTCCTGTCAATTCATGTTGTGCCTATCCCACTCTAAGTGGGATCGGCACAACATGTTGTCACATGAATTGGCTACGTATTTTACGACCGGCCGCCTGCCTGACGTCAACTTACCTTAGTCGTATTTTACGACTCCTCGGTAAGAAAGAGAGTGGTCTATTATACTCAGCCGTATACCACACGGCGGGTCGACTTGCCTTAGTCACCTTTTAGGATACCTTGTAAAAAATGAGGGTGATACTTTTTTATTCAGCCGGATACAACACATTATAATAAAATTATTCAATATATTAATGACATTGAATAATCGCATTATAATGATCATATTTTAATATCCCATAACAAATTCACCACATGCGACTCAATGATGATATTTTACGTTGCATTCACAAATAACGCCACAATAATCGGGTGCGGAGTAATGAACATAAGCCGCGGGCCCAGGAGTTTAATTTTCCTCTTCCGCGCTGCTGTCCGCTCGCTCCGGCTCATTAATGGCGACAATACCTCGCGCCTCGTCATTTGCGCCCCCACCCTTGAAACCTAAACAATAGCTTTATATATGAATATTTGGAGAATTGTTCAAAAATATGATGACTACATGATATTGCTGTACTTCATAATCGAAGGAAACAATAATAGTACAAATTTAATTTTGTTTGATATTAATTTAAAAATTACAATAATTGGCAACACTTTTGAAGTTTCCTTTAAATTTCAAGAGTGTTGCCGAAAGATAATCAAGCTTGTGTTTTGATTTTCTTTGTAAATGACATCGTTAACGACGCATTTTTTCCTGCTCTCCGTAACGTTAAGGCTACATTTTAGTCAATTGCTTTTATTTTTGCTTTACAATTGATTATTATAAATCTATACATCTATCTAAAGATAAATGTTTACAAATCGAGATCATGTCAAGTTTATAGTATACTGACAATACAATTTTTTTTGCAAGGTATTATATTACTTTTATATAGGTAATTTGTTGTACAAGTCACAATAAAGTCTTATGAACAGAAGCTCAATGATGGTAATAATAAATCATGTTCAATATATCCCGTTTTAACAGTATAAGAAATCCATATGTCCAGTATACCAGTTTAAGTGTCTCTATCACTAATATCAAGATTACTGAAAATATGGAAGAATCTCGTTCTGTTTACGTACTGCTACATAAACATAACAAGATCAGGCCTATAATAAGCATTAACGTTTTTACTGTTTTAAGATGACCTTGAACACAAACGTTTAATGTGATAAACGCTAATCCTAATTTAGGCTTGGAAAAACGAAAAATTTTATAACGTTTGATACACTATAAAATTTTACAATAATATATTTGAAACTATATCTTGAAACTTTATCCCTAGTAAAGCATCTGCTCTTAGATGAAAACTGAAAATTGTGAAATATGTGTAAGTTAAGGAGCAACAAGGAAATCGGTCAAAATTTTGCAATGGCATCTTCATTGTAAATAACATCGGCAAAACATACATCATTACCAATGCACTACTAGAAAGCCACCATCCTTATTAACGAGAAATTAATTACTGCAAAATAACTACAATGAAACAAAACGTCACATTAAACATTGTTACATAAAATATTACCATCTAGCCTTGCATGATAATATTTTATGTTGTATTTCCATTCAGTACGTCATAATTAAAAGTGAAGTAATGATCACAAGCCGCGGGCCCAGGAGTTTAATTTTGCGCGGCTGTTCGCTTACTCAGGCTCATTAATGACGACAATACCTAGCTAGCAACTCGTCATTTGCACTTTCGCCTCCACTCTCGAGTGTAAATAAAAGGACTCTACTTCATGTGCATAGTTATTGTTAAATAATATTTTGAGTTTTTTTGCTCTATTTATAATTTTAATATACAGGAAATTATATTTTACTGTTTTGTCACCCCATTGAGATTGGTATAGCCATATTAAATAATCAAGGTCACGTTATAGAATTACATAGATTATTCTGAAGAAGGGTGTAACTGGTCTAATTAGCAAAGGCATAGGTATGTTTTGTTTCTTTTTTGTTGAAAGGTAAAACTACCTTATTATTAATTACAAGTCTATTATTTACTTTACTTTACTTACATGTTTTTCACCCGGCTTGATTAGTCATTTTTGAAATTTACGATCTCGTAATAAATATAGGTGCTAAATAAATAATTCAAGAATATGCTCTGAGTGTCTTCGATTTCAAAATTGTTTTTTTATTACCATTAAAATCAAAAATATTGTCCTACCTTGAAACGGATTAATGTACCGACCAAAATTAAGTTTTGGTTGTAATGGAGTTCATGATGAACAGACTTCACAACAGTGCCAGACTTAACAATATGGGATTCAATTTTCTGACCTGTTACCTTAGAACAATTTATAAATCGCTATTAAATTGGATTAACATTATTACATTAGAGTACGAAATTAAAAGTATGCAAATATGAAATTTCGGACACGAACACTATGCCGATAGTGAAAGATTTATATACCGAAAAAGGTAACGGCCCCATAATAGACCAAGTTCTCGATTTAAACTGCGACATTAGCCTCATGAATGAATCATCCTGATCGTGTCCCTAGACCCCGGCGGTCGTATTCGATTAGTACGAATAATTCCGAAAGGGAAATTGAAAAGCTAAAGCGGTGCCCTAAGGACTTGCTCTTTCTGTTATTGGCGGCCAGATGTTACGACTATCGCGCGGAATACTCAACTAGATTCATTTTTAATACATTCTGCATGACTGACGTTTAGTATTATTTAATATAGTATCAAATATGTCTAACTATATCTATATCGCTGGCTATGGGCCTCATAAGAAGGCTTAGAGTCGCTCAGTGAGTGATGGAGCGAGCTATTCTCGGAGTATCTCTACGTGATCAAATCAGAAATGATGAGATCCGTAGAAGAACCAAGCTCACTGACATAGCTTAGCGTTTCGCGAAGCTGAAGTGGCGATGGGCCGGGCACATAGTACGGAGAACCGATTGGAGTTGGGATCTCAAAGTGTTGGAATGCCGACCCCGCACCGGAAAGCGCAGTGTCGGAAGACCCTTTACTAGATGGACTGACGACCTCAAAAACGTCGCGGGGAGCCTCTGGATACAAGCGGTATAAAATCATGTGTTGTGGAGATCCCATGAAAAGACCTATGTCCAACAGTGTACGTCCATCGGTTGAAGAAGAAGAAGATATCTATGTCAAAGGCATGCCTGTAGATATATTTATTTTAAAAGTTTTTGCATGAATAGTTTATATCAATAAGTATAATGTTATCATTCAGTTTAATTTTCATACTGACAATTTTGTTTCTTTTTTGTTTTTCGTTGGAACTATTCTGTCCCATACTGAATTTACAATTCATGTTCCTCAACGTTGAGGCAGCGTACTATATTTGGTTTGTCTTTGGATTCAGTTGTAAACAGCAAATAGCCGGACACGGTTCTGTTCGGTAATCCGGTGTTAATTAGCAGCCGGTCGAGCACGATGCAGCGCGGTGACACACGGGTCACTCGCTTGACAAATGTTTGACACTGTTCAAAATTTAATGCAGATGGAAAAAATAATAAAGTCTACGTTTATTAATATCTTAATGCTCCCGAAAAGCATTGTTCTAAAGCTTTATTAAATCACATGCTATATACAAAATTGAAGATTATTTAGATGATAAAAAATCCTAGATTTGAAAATCCTTTCAGCTTCGTACAAGACTGCGGTTTAATAATGTTAAATTGAAAATGTTTAAACGATTGACCGCCGAGTTTCTTTCTGTTTCTTCTCGGAAAGAGCAACATTCCGAACCAGTTGTAGCTTCATTAATCATATTGATACTTGACGATTCAAAAGTGCTTGTAAGAGCTTATTTGAACAAATATTATTTTGATTTGATTTAATTTGATACAGCAATATGGAAGCCATAATTTCAGGCATATATGTTGAAAGGTAAATAAGGGTAGATGTAATTTTTCTTTTTTCATTTTGACCTTAATGTAACAAAAAAATATCTAACAGTGTACAAAAGTAATAATAAAATTATTTTGCTATAATCCGCGATGATGATTTCATCGCGGATTATAGCAAAATAATTTTATTATTACTTTTGTATTATGGATCTCCGCAAAGTAACTTCTAATTCTATAAATTATCTAACAGTGTATTGACATCGGATTTATTAGGACTTATTAATTTAGGACTGTTTGCGGTTTGACGGCTTTAGTTGTATATCAAACTATCAAGAGCGAATTGTGAAAATAGCAAGTCAAAACCGAATTGTCCGGCTGAATAGAATAGTACCATCCTCATTTCTTACCGAGGTATCGTAAAAGGCAACTAAGTGATATCCGGCTGAGTAAAATAGACCAATCTCATTTCTTACCGAGGTGTCGTAAAAGGCGACTAAGGTAAGTGACCCACCGTGCGGTATCCGGTTGAGTAAAATAGACCGACCTGTTTCTTATTGGAGTCGTAAAATACGACTAAGGTAAGTTGACGTACGCAGGCGGCCGGTCGTTAAATACATAGCCAAGTCATATGGCAACATGTTTGTAACATGTTGTGCCGACGCCACTTAGAGTGGGATAAGGGCAGGAGGATGGTGATGATATTAATATCTTAATGTTCCCGAAAAGCATTGTTTTAATGCTTTATTAAATCATATGCTATATGCTGTATATAGCATACAGAAGCCATAATTTCAGGCATATATGTTGAAAGGTAAATAAGGGTATAATTTTGATTTTTTATTTTGACCTTAATGTAACAAAAACTATCCTAAGCCCTATAATTTTAATGATATATTTAATGATATATTTCTTGTTTAAATATCAACACGACACCTTTGCAACCTACGATCAAGATGAGCATATAATATACAGCAAACGGTGTAATTTATATAATAGTAAAATGTTTTGTTTATATGTTGTCAATATTTTCGGCAGTGTGTTGAACGTGTCCCTATTGTAATGTAACGAAGTAACGCGCGCCGCATACGACCCGCTTTTATCAAGTTGTTACGGGCGCGCGTGTTGTGTGAAATCATAATTATCTATCTTCAGCACAAATTGTGTTATTAGGGTCACATATATATACATTATGGTTTGAAGTTCAGTAATAAATTAATGTAGACATGGTTTTAATAATGTAATGTGAAAAAAATAATGAAATATTACTTCGCTATATATAATTCGCGATAAAAGAAAATATATGTAATGTAGAGTGTAATATTCGTTCTCATAACTGATGCATGCATAATTTGTGACAACTCATGCACTATCCGCCACCAATAACACATCAATACACAAGCACTGCACACATTCACCACCACAATCTCAACAATTGTTTACGTAACCGAAGCATCGTCAAGAGATAGACTCCACAACAAAATCGCAAAACAATTTGCGATTTTGTCTATCTCTTTAGGTATGTATATTTTCTTTTATCGCGGTTTATAGCAAAATAATATTTTCATTACTTTTGTATTATGGTCATCCGCAAAGTAACGCCTGATTCTATACATATTGATAATGTAATGATAATTTTCAGCCGACTGTGCGTACTATACCACACAAAATGATAGGAAATTTAAATAGAAGATATAAAGGCAATCTTATGGCGGAAAAGAGATCAATTTCAGGACAACTTCCACTGTTTGGCACAAAATATTTATTGAAGAACAAATAGTTGATTTTTATTGAATTACTTGATTTTCAAAATATACTTTATTATACTTGAATTTATTTTAAAAAAATTAATGAGATCTTTATATCAGACAAAACTTATTAAATGTTTAATCTAACGCCCTAGTCTAGGTCATGACAATAAATAAATTAACTGTTTATTGTTATTAGATAACTAAATAACTATCCGGAATAAAGCAGTTTATTTAATACAGGTGTAATGAGGTAAGTTTGAAATCCTTTTTCACGATAATAGCATTGGGCCGTTTCAAGTCCAATGGTCTTCTGGTCGACAATTAGTTTCGGATTAGTGGCTCTGTAGTCTGAGTCGTATAATATAATTCTTGAAATTGCTTGTTGTTTCTAAATAATTAACTTTATCTAAATTATATTAATTACTTTTTTCTTATATCGTATTTATGCTAAAACTACATCAGTGTTTGAGTTTTTGTGATTCAGATTATTACCAACGAAGACATCGATTACAATTATACATTTTCTCTCTATAACTGACACAAAAGATTCGAATTGAACAAGAAAAAGGTTGAAGAAGCATCGATATCGAAAACAAAACTTAGATTATCATTTCTGAACACAATATAATCCGAGGGTAAAGTAATCTTTGACATAAAAGAAACACATCGGAATTCTTAAGGGGAAAATATTACTTTGCAATCGCGAAATTCTTCGCTGAAACAACTCGCGGGGAGGTAACCTTCATTTCGACAAAAGACGAGCAATATTCCGTGCACAAAGGAAGCCAGCCGATAGATTCAATGCAGTGACACAAGAAATGGCAGAACAAAGCGGTAACAAAGCTCATATTGGAAGTTACATAGGCAGACGGAGGCCGACCGCGGGCGCCCGCTCATATGATCCGTTTGTCGATCTTGAATACATATTTTAGTACTACAATTCACGGTTCAGTGGATTTGTTAATTAAAATTATGTATAGTTTTTAGTGATCAAGAATTACCGCTTAAAATTCACCACTCATCACTCACATAATGGAATGAACGTCGCTAATGGAATATAATAGTGGCACAACACAAAAAGCCATATTTTGATATAAATTGATTTAAAGTTTTCATTGTTAAGAAAAATGCAAAAAATGCTTTAATTTGCTTGAACAAACGGCCTGATATTGAATTACGAGTTCTGCCTCCATTGCAGCCCATAAGAGCTAATCATGTTTGTTTCATGTTAAAAATACTTATAGCTGTTAAAGATTTGTTTAAATTGTGGAGTTCAATAAATAACTTATAGTGAATTTTCAAATCTGCAATTTTAAATTTTGCAAATGAGTAATGTAATTGTAAAGATAAGTTTGATATAGGCTACATTAATTGTTTATTTGGCGTCATTAAAATGTGGGTGTCATTCAAGTTTAAACTTAAATTTTAGTTTCCATTTGATAATTTAGTTTTATCTGCTAAATATTAACATAATACACATTTTCTTTTATGAATATGAATCCAGTAATAGCTACTATTTATTATATATATTATAAACAACTAATGTTACTTTAAATAAAATAACAACTTTTCTTTATATAAATATCGTAGGCTTAACACAGTACACGATTGGATCCTTTTTATTAGAGAATAATAAAAACGTTATCTGTTTGTGTTTTATATCCATGTTTAAAATCCAACAAGAGACAAGCATCAGTTGAAGAAAAAGAATAAGAGCATGCTTATTAATATCAGGGCATAACTTGTTTGTATTGGAAAAACATATTTCTTATAAATTAAATTAAATTAAAAACTGAATGTTGGTTTTGGAATAATAGATTGGTAGTCTGTGTAAGCTGTTAATGTTTAAATTATAATAAGTTGTATGCCAAATTGCATTTTCATAAATATGTTCAAGTTATAGTTTTTGACTCAGTGCTTTTCACACTGGCCCAGAAGTCCAGTCTTTGATTTTCTTTAAAAAAAAATCATTTGATTGTACCAATAAAGCCTTACAATATTTTTCTTAAGAAATATTAAGATGAGTATTTATATTGATATGATTTTATAATTTTTTTGAAATGTATTAATTTTTGAAAAATTTAAATATCATCTAAATTTATTAAATTTGCTTCACTATTTTATACTAAATACTGATAGAGAAGTACTGAATTACGTAAGTCCTATTAGTTTCACTAAAATATTTATTTATGAATTAATGTCATTTTTTGACAGAAATCCAACATTTTTAAAGCTTTAATTAGTTTCAGCATCACACGACTTAAAGTTTAAGAAATTTGATCTAAGACGCATGCGCGCGCTATACGCACCACCCCTTAAGCATTACGACCGCCTCCCTTAATAAACATTACCTGAAAATTGAACCTTCTGCTCTGAAACAGAAAGTTTTACAGTGATTCATCATTTAAAACTGGATTCAAAACTCACCATGATCTCTCAGATCTAAATCCGTCATTATGTTCACGAGGGAAGAATTAAATTTTCGTAACTTATACTTTTTGTGCATGGTAATGAAAATTGAATTCACGTTGATGGGAACAAGGTTTATATTACCTTGTGTGTGTGTAACTGCAAGGACAATTGTATGGTGAGAAGCAGAGTGCTCAGTCGGCTACGAGCCCTCACGTAGAGCGGATTAGATATTCAGTCCGTAAGCGGAACGCGGTCGTAACTTATTACGTAGTGATTAACGTAGCTCGTAATACGTCGTCGTAACTTTTCACTAGTGTTATATATTTTCATGAAGTCTTAATATAGTTTCAAATTGCTTTATTTATGAGGTGAATAAAATTAGAAAGATAAATGTAAAAAAGGTTTTTCTTTAAAAATGTAATAATATTCGTAGATTATATTCCATACAATGGCAAATCGATATATTATTTTTTTTTTGAAAGTACCTTAAATGACATTTTAATGGGTAGACATCGCAATTATATTAGTAAAATATTCTCTTTGCAAATTTTAACTAGAAATAAAAGTAAATATTAAAAGCACTCATGTATTTTTTCATGATTTATTAAATAATAATTTTATTTGTAAATTAAATAGAAATTGTGTTAATTAATCTTATAATGAATAAATGGAAGCGAATGTAAATCGTAGTTAGCGAGGCGGGCGGCACGGCGGGCGGCGATCTTCGCATATTTGCCGTTTTCTTGGCATTCCCCAAGTTAATTAAAGCCCATTTGTACACTGTCTTGCAAAATATAATTTATGAAATGAGAAAACATTTTCACGCCTGTGATATATTGAATCAACCTATTCCACGGAGATTCGAGTATAATTGTTCATTTGAATGCTATTAATTCAGCTTGGTATAACGAAATATTTTTGCTCGTGTTGCAAGAAAGAATTTGCGTTATAAGTCATCAATTTACAAAAATAAAAGATTATTCATTCTGTTTTTTTTTTATATTTCAGATATCGTTTTTTCTTAATGCAATTATAGTGATTTTTATATGACCTTTTGATTTGCATTGTTCATAGTAAAAAATAAATAATTTACCGTAAGCACGTATTGAACTTTTAAAAGCCTTATAAAATGATTAGCTTCCTGTTTTGTATGTATCAAATATATAGTGTTGAATCAAGAGTATTCTTTTTGCTGTAAAATAAATTTACAGAAATTGAAGTTTGAATATTATACAGACGTCTCGGTAGAATGAGTGATAAACAGCAACTTCCATATAACCTCCTTGACGAATCCAAATTTGCCCGCCTCGATCCTTAGCCACGCCTACTGTCAGCGTAAATATATTCTTATATACTCTATATAACATTAATGATCATCCTCAAAGGCTAGTACTAAAAAGTCCATACTTATTGATATAACCTTGTTGTAACAAGGTTCAAATAAGCATAACTTTGATAAACTTTAACGAAACAGTTAAATATTTTCATTTCTAATATATCATTTATCACATATTGATAATACAAAAAAATTATCAATCAGTTCATAAATTAAATTTCAAAAGTAAATCTGTAGTTTTTCGGGAATATTACTTTTATAATTTTAATTTAATATATCTTAACTATTATTAATACAGAAAAAAAGTTTTCGCTATATTTCATTACTTATGTGTTTTACAATATCCAATTACCAATAAATATTCATTAACTAAAGAATTTGTTTCAATAATATAATAAATAATTTTAAGAGTTAAAATAAATATGGGAATCAATGTGTTAAATTATAAATCTAAATAGACCATGGTAGTTAAATGACTAATGATATTATCCTACAATTTCTATCAAGATATAACATAACAGTTTGAAACTAAATAATCCCGCTAACAACCAGAACAATATTAACGAACGAAATCAACAGTTAGCAAAACTTTCGCAGCTAAGAAGCTGCAACTATGAGTAGAACAGTGAGCTCTAACAAGCCGGCCATCTGAAGTTGTTAAACGTGTCCGAGCGGCGACTGGCGCATAATTCTGCGGCTACTTTGATGCCTAGATTGATTCAAAGTGCATTCAATGTATACATACGAACAGACTTTATGAAATATTTCAAGTAATATAACAAAAAAATCAAATTTGAATGGTCATATACTAAAGTAATTGTAATTATTTATAGAATTAGGCGTTACTTTGCGGAGATCCATAATACAAAAGGAATTCATCAATTCAATCAATCAAAATTAATTCATAAATTCAACGCCGATTATGGCAAAATAATTTTATTATTACTTTTGTAATTGTAATTACAAAATGCACCGAAATGTTACTTTTAGAGTGGAGTCATACTTACTTGGTCGAATCTATATATAATATAATACAGTAGTGCGTATAAAATGGTAGTTATCAGAATTATAAATCGAATCAAATTAAAAGAACTTAATATATTTTAGCAAATTGTCAAAATTATATCATTTTATTTATATATTTTTAAATTAGTATCATTATTTTTTTTAGTATTTCAGTATTTGCAAGTCAGCCTCATAATATTAAAATCACTGCACTTTCTTTTTAATTCCCATATACTACTACAGCATAGCATTATACAGTTGTAATTTAGTCACCAAAGAAAGTCTACAAATAAAAGTATAACACGGTGATGGATACCAACTCTCTCGGACGGAATAGACAAACGCCCGCTGCTAGAAATCACATCGTTTACACCGACCACAAAGGGAGAAAGTGAGTACTGCTTTTATATTAAAAGTAAAAATAATATATCCAAATGTAATCATTTGGATATATTATCTTCACTTAAAAGTAATAGTTTAACGATTGCAATCTGCTCGGGCCTAAAAATATCATAAAGAAAAGATATCTTTTATATCTTAAGTCACACTTGGGTGTAAGCTGCTCTCTGTTATACATAAACTATAAATATATTTAAATGAACAGCATTAAGAACCGACCATGACATTAATTCTAATATTATTTTAATAATAGATTATTTTTTTAATATAGCGTAGTTTTACTTTTATTACTAAATCATTTAAATGTTTTGGCTGTATCCCTGAAATAGTTCATAGTTATGTTGTTATTCATAGGGCCTGTATCATCTGAGTTAATAGATAGCTGATATTCAAAATAAAAATAATACTTGCAAAAAATATCTTGTAAATTGATTATACGTGGTTATTGACCACAAATAATTAGTAGAAGATAATTGTTATGGTCTACGGTGGTAGTGGTCTGTGGTTTGATAACATTCGAACAATTTATAAAACGATATATCAAATTAACATTTCAAATAAGCTACATCAATTAATTGAAGTAGCTAATTTAAACCAAACAAATGAGTGCTATTATTTCTCTCAATTTAGCCAAACAAGCAAGTTAAAGTCAAAGGTTCGTTGAAACGCGGAACCCAATGGCCGTGAATTTTGTAATCTTCATTAATTTAAACCGAAAGTTAACTGGGTACGTTCTTACTCTTGTTTCGCCGCTTAATTTTGTAAGTTTATTACGGCATCAATTAGAATTTGTACAACAATATAAAACATATGTTAAAAAATATATCTCATATACAAATAAGAAAAATGTTTAGTTGATGATTATAAAAGCTTTTGCACGTCATATTTGTACGAGAGATTTCTTTCTCCATACCAAGGATGGTAAACTTTAAGGCTAGCTAGTTCTGATCTATACTAGTTCAGTACTAATACTGGACGTTACATATTTATTACATTAATTAATATTCGAGATTTCCTTGCATAGAATAATTATATTGGGGGTCCTTTCATACAATCCTATTATATACTCCAAATAAAATTCGATTGCACCGATTACATACTTGGGACTTGATATTGGTAACATGGAAGTATGAAATATTATACATATGTAGTCGCAAATACTAGCAAATCTTTGGATTGTAACAATAATTGCTTTTCAGTGGAAATACAATAATGCAAGTGAGCTGTGAGATTTATTTCAACTATTAATCTATGCAAGTACAGATTGCATTGTTTATTCAGCGGAATAAATTTACCATTACAGCCCCTTGCGAAGTTCAAGAAACAAAGAAAAGTTGTTAAATAGGAGCATACTAACAACTTCGTAAAGAAGATTATAAAGTTGCTTCTTGAATATTGCACTTTTACTTGTAAATAGAATTTTACTTCTAATAAGAAAACGCTTCCATAATCTGATATAGCTATAGACGGTTTTTTAAACAAGAAATAAATTTAGTATTTAAGAAACAATATTAACATTTCCTAAATACACGCTATATATAAATATAATATATATAAATCTGTTGAACACAAATCGCAAATATCTCAATAGTAAAGCTTCGGTAAAAAGTGTGTATTATATTAAAATTAAAGACGAAATATCTTTTAAACTGTCTTGAGATATGAATTTAGCACAAAAACATATTCTGCGACGAATTTGTTTTCATAGATAGTGTAATTCGACATGACAATGATTTAACTGTATTAGGACTGGAATACATTTTGTTAGGAGTAATGACGAAATTTTTATTGCTCATCATGTTTCTGCCCTTATCCCACTCTAAGTGGGGTAGGCACAACATGTTATTAACATGTTGTTACATGATTTGGCTACGTATTTTACGACCGGCCGCCTGCCTGGTATCAACTTACCTTACTCGCCTTTTACGACACCTCGATAAGAAATTTATATTGCTATGGAGATAAATAGGTAATCTGGACAGGTTTCCTAAGCTTCTACTGTAATACGGGTTGGGTGTCTTGTGTTGTAATATTATCTTTGTGCTTAATTGTGATATATTTGAAGTCCCTTTGAGTAGTAGCAGGCGATAGGAATTTGTCCGAAATATTTGCGCTTCGCCATATTCAATGGTCCGAATCAGTGGAATCAGTTTCCAACTAACAACAATATAGTTTCATGCTCTCCCTGTCCTTACAGATAGTGTTTCAATGTTTCCTTAGTCAATAAAAACAATTATTTTCTGAAAATTAAAAAAAAGTAATACATAAAAATAAACAATTAGTATACACATTAATGTTATTAATACGAAATTTTGTCCGTTACACTTTGACGGCTAATTCGGTGGAGCAACATTGATGAAATTGACCGAATTCAGCTTAGATACCATTTATTTTATTTATTTATTTCTTACATATGACAAATAGGGCTTAAATTAATATATGACCATCTGCAGCCGAACTAGTTAAAACTGTATCTCGGCATACAGTGACAAACACCGAAGACATGTGACCTAGTTACTATTTGCTATAAGAAAAATAACAATACAATGAACATAATAATAATTAGCATGTCTGTAAGGAGAACCTCTCTGTGTGGTTATGAGTTGTGTTTATGAAGTATGCATGTAATGTATATTAGTGTGAGTAGGAGGCATGTATGGAGAGAGGGTGAGTTAATTGTATTGAACATATAAGTTTAATATAAAAAATAAAGATAAAAAGTCTGCATTCTGAAAGTTTTCTGTAAATATTAATTTATAAATTATGTAAGAGTTCTTCAGTGTCATTATATGAAAGTTTAACGAGATAATGAAATAACTTATACTTGCATTTAGCTTTTGTTAGGGAATATATATTTAAATTTTTATTTATTTTATTATATAGATAAGGAGCAATAACTTTATAGAATTTCATGCAAACAATATTAAAATGCCGTTTTCCCTCGGTAACAGAAAAATACGAATAGTATAAAATTAAGGGTAGTGTAAGATTAAAGTTCACGCAAACAGTCACAGGAAAACTTGTCTATACTAATATTATACGGATGAAAAATTTGTATGCATGTTTGTAATGTTTTCACATAACTGAACCGATTTCAAAAATGTATTCACCATTGCAAAGCTGCATCTTTACTGAGCTACATTGGCTATATTACATTGAAATTTGATTGAATTGAAATTTGCGCCTTGCAAAAGTGCGTAACTCGTTTGTGGATTTTGGTATAAGATTCTATAATAAAATTCCGCAATCAATTTCAGCACTGCCATAACAGCAATTTAAAAACACTGTTAAAAAGAGGCTGATACAGAAAGCCTACTATACTCTTGAAGATTATTAAGAAGATAAGAATGTGTGGATATAGCTCTCTTTGAAGCTGTACAAGACAGTAACGACTTAATGTAAATAATATTAAGAATTATATTTTTAAAAGAGCAACCGCCGAGTTTCTTGCTGGCTCTTCTCGGTAGGAACAGCTTTCCGAACCAGCAGTAGAGTTGACGATTCAAAAGCACTTGGTTACAAGTTTATTTGAATAAAGAATATTTTTGAATTTGAAAAAAAGGGATCCTTAATAAAAATGTAATAAGGTGCATCAATAGTCGGAGTTAGTAGATTTTCCACTGTCATGTGATCGGCATGTACGCGGGTGAAACCGCGGGATATTACTAGTATATTATAAGGTTTAAGTACCCCGCCGTGACTATCTGACTGATATTGCAAAAATAATACTAACGCGGGTGAAAAGAAATTTTCGAGTCCACATCGCATGATGAGACTATCCTCGCCGCTAAACATAGTCCATCTCCTAGTGCGAAGCAGGAAAAACCTATGATTCTAAATAACATTTGAAGGTTTTGTAATGGAATTAAAACATGTACAGTTTTTTATTAGAAGACATTTTTCCAACAAACCATTATACAAGTATAGAAAAATAGCAAAAGATAATAAGGAAATTTGAATAGAAATGGTTTTGGGGTCGTCTGTGGGGTGGCGCAGAGAGTGTGTGAGGTAGGACAGCCGTGTTACTTGTACAGTTTCCGTTAGTCACATTTTCGCAACAAGGTATTCACATTTCGAGAACGGGAAAGTTGGCGTTATCGTGTTTAAAATAGAACGACAGGCGCATCTAACTTTGAGACGCAAAATGGACATTCCACCAAGGTTTCGTCCTGAGCCAAATGAAGTATCGCAGCTTTACGTTGGATATATTAAACAGTCATAAAATGCACTTTGATCTTAATATACTTTATAGTCTTGATGGGTTTTATTTCAGCCCACGTTGTTATTTCCTATACATAAAATACGCGCTTCAAGGTTATAATAATAATTTAAAAGTTTAATTCCTAAATAATTTGTAGAATTAGGCTTTAATTTGCGAAGATCCATAATATAAACGTAATAGTAAAATTATTTTGCTATAACCAACGATAAAGTAAATAGAATATATATATATTGGTAATGCTAAATGTAGAGTTGACTATCCGTTTTCATATCCGATACATGCTGGATTCCTAAAAACACACGCACAATCTCGAACATAGCCGTCCCAATACACAAGCACTACATTCGTGTCCCATCACAAACGCAACAATCATTTCTTTCCGCAACCGAAGCATCATCAGGAAATAGAGTCCTTTAAAAAACACAAAATGATTTTTGGGTTTTTTTTAAATTTTTACTTAGGCTTGTAATGTACACGACACTATATAAAGCTCAAGATTAGCTTAATTCTCGGTTAATCTGTATTCATTGATTATTATTAAAGAATCTGCTTACTATGTGTGTCTACTACTTAATCGTGAAGTATTTAATATAGAATATTGAAGACTAGCGAGGTTTTTTCTAGCAGCTCATTCCACTAGTTAATAGATGTGCTGACATCGCTGATATATACTATTATCGGATAGGAAGTTCAAAGCATTAAATTCAAATAATCCTCGTAAAAGTTTTCAATCGATATACTAGATTCTCCTGTAGATGTTTCTATTTGACAAATAACCTTATGAATGTATATGACGCTTAGCGGATCATGATGTGTTTATATTACAGGACGGTTTGTACTAATTGATGGATGAAAATCAAACATGGGAAAGGTAGGGGAAGTGCTAATTCTGAACGCCAATCTTGGTCGGAGATCTATTTGTTTAGGACCTTTTTAGGACAAAAAGCAAATAAATATTTGGACTGTCACGGATAATTTACATAGATAGAGTGACATACATTACATAGATAAGTGGAGTAGATACCTTTGATAGTAGACAAGTATTATAGTTCAATAAGTTTCTGTGCAAATAATAAGGTTAAAGATCGCGAACTAGCTTTTTATAAGTTAAATAACAAGAATATTTTCAATATGTATCTGGGGTACTAGGTAACTTATGGGGTAATAGTTATTACCCCATAAGTGACACGCTACTAGTTACAGTTGTTCGCAACCTTCGATAACGTAAACATTCTTTTTATATACTACGTAATAATATTTAACACACAGTTATAATAAATTTGGCACGAGTGTGTACCAATATATGGTGGAAAGTAGTTTTGTAGGTGCATAGCACATATAGGATAATTGCAACCCAAACTCACTTATTCTGTTGCTATTAATAATAGTACGCTGTGGGTAAATGGATTTAGTTGGTTTGAGGTACTTACTATATGCCGCATAGTCACAGCCATATAAACTTAGTTAGATACCAGAAGAATTTCTTTGATTTTTGGTTTCTATTTATTATGATTATTTTATTTATTTATTTTAAAATAATTTATAAAAAAACTGAAATTAATAATTGAGTGAAAAAAGAAAGTACTATTTGGTGGTAGTCTATTTTATTATTATTACTGCAATTGGAAAGCTATTTTATAATTATGTGCCTAGTTGAATTCATTAATGATTTCGTTAAATAATAATTGTTTATGTTGACTATATTTAATGCAATATAATTGACATAATTGGAAAACAAATTGCATTTCAGCCCCTTTTTAATTGTGTTGAATCATCTAGGGTCGACATTATAATATGATATTTCACCAATTAGAATTTCACAGTATTCATAAAATAATTTTGAACGCATACATGAATTCGTATTTCTTGTTTTAATTTTAACCTCAGTTTTAAGAAATAATTGTCAAGTTTATATTAAGAACTATGAATCCGACGGTCCTAAATTGGGGTAGTTGTCTAAGTGGATGAGAGAAAATGAGTGAAAGGGGGCATAATAGAGAATAGTCCCTATGTTAGTTCGTCAGTTTAGAAGTTGCGTTTGAATATAATATACGAATTACTACATAAATTAATATACAAAATAAATGTATTCTTTCTCATTTCTTTCTTCAAAATTTTTATCACCGTGCCTAGTCACAGTGAATCACATTGCAAGTAATTTGCTCTACTGCTATATATATATATGCTGTTTTAACCACTCTTTGAATACTTTTTAAACATTATAATGTCTAAAAAATCTCTGCAAGTTATATACAGCTTTCATTATGAACGAAGCAAAAAAAAAACATTAAAACGGTGCGTTGCAGACAAAGTTTAGTTAGCAAAAAAAGGAATTCGGTATTTTTTCGGTTGCTGGCCACGACACACACATATGGCGCACTTTTGTATTTAATTATATAGATAATTTGGATAATGATTACTTGATTAACGTGGAACATAAGTATTATAAGTTTTAGTTTGATGCAACTCCTTATACCACTAATAATTACTTTGTGATACATTAAAGGACTAATGCTATTAAAATTAAGTCTGATTTGATCTCGCGCTCAGAATATAAATAGATATAATTATTCTTACGGTATGATTAGAAAATATGCTTCATTCTGAAGGAGACTTTGTAGAAGGGCCAGCAGAAACAAACTAATAGATGCGGAGGAATGAATAGAAAATATACTTTACGTAATACTAACATAACTACTTTGGTATATTTTTTTTATTTATTGGCAGCGACACCATTATTTTATCAGCAGTCATAAGATATGCCAATTATTAAATACATATGGATACAAATAATATACCTATATACATACATGCAAAGTTGACGGCGATAAAAAGATTGTCCAAACAGTGCGGACAAATATTTCACGTGCCGTGGAAATTTCATTCGTCAGTCGCGACATGTTCAAAACTTGCTTTACTCCGAGTGTATAAGTAAGGGTAAGCGTACAAATTGATTTATTGAAGTTAAGCGGGTTTGCGAGTTGCGCGGGAGTATTCACAGGCCTCCGCGTTACAGATAAAGTGGAAATAAAAAAGAAACTTCACAAACAGAAATCCCCTTGTCGCGAGATTTACGAGGCGACGCACCTCTGAGCAAATAAGTTATGGAAATTTTATGTACTGTTCGGATACAACGCTTATATCTTCTACAAACTAGTAATATTGCAAAGTAACAAACAGTGTGAAAGATTAGTATTGTGTAGTATTAATGATGGAGCCTGTGAAAACTTGAATAATTTGTTTTATTATCTTAATTATTTATTATCGGTATGCTTGCGATATGTATTAAATAAATAAATATACGGAACACTTACACACACAGTCGTCCGTCCCCAACGTAAGTGACTTAATACTTGTGTTATGGTAGACAGACAGCTGGTGAATATAGACTTATATATTTTTTACATACATACTTAAATACAAATATAATGTAACATGTATCCATTATATATGACATGTATTATGGATACTTCCACCGTGTGGTATCCGGCTGAATAGAATAGCACCACCCTCATTTCTTACCGAGGTGTCGTAAAAGGCGACTAAGGTAAGTCGACCCGCCGTTTGGTATCCGGCTGAGTAGAATTGACCAACCTCATTTCTTACCGAGGTGTAGTAAAAGGCGACTAAGGTAAGTTGACCCACCGTGTGGTATCCGGTTGAGTAAAATAGACCACCCTCTTTCTTACCGAGGTGTCGTAAAATACGACAGAGGTAAGTTGACGTCAGGCAGGCGGCCGGTCGTAAAAACGCAGCCAAATCATGTGACAGCATGTTTATAACATGTTGTGCCGACCCCACTTAAGAGTGGGATAAGGGCAGGAAGATGATGATGATGTATTATGGATACTTGTTCTTGCGTGCTAGTTATATTTTGCAATAGAGCATAATAACATTAATGTTTTCCTGTTTCTATGTATGCAGAATTAGTAAACATGAAACTAAATTTAATATAATTAGAATTCTATTGTTTAGTTTAACTTTAATTAGGTAGCCTGTAAGAGATTCCTATCAGTGATAAGGCCGCTTATGCACTTCTTTTTGTTTAATTTTAACTTTCATTTGTCTAGTAAAAAAACTAGTATTTTATTATTATTAAATCCGCAATCAAAATAAACATAGTACACCGCATGACATTGCATCGCATCGTAGCCGACAATACCACAATATTGAAATTTATTCAGACAGTCAACGACAGTGAGTCAGTCAGTCGACAAAACCGGCAGATCTACATACTCGTAAATGCATATTTCAATACGTTTTCATACGTTAATAAATACGAGGTCAAATAATAAAATGATTAAACTTTTAATTATCAGTAAATGAACATAATACATTAGCGATCAATTTTTAAGTAATTTAGTTCAAGAAAAGTTTTGATAACACCAACAATTTTCTTTATGAAGCCTGAATAGAAGGCGTCGAGTAATTGTGAACCTTTCAGGTATAATTATATACAGTCACGCAAACATTGATACAGTTCTAAAATAGTATATATATCACTGTATAGATCACTAGGTTAAAGGAGAAATTGGGGAAGGGGAGCCAACGTCATTTGGCCGATATACCGATGAAATTCAGGCAACTAACAAATTATAATGATCTAATGATCATATTATGATGATGATGATATAATGATGTATGATCATTCTAGGTGTGCTCAACGTTTCAATCACTGACAAACTGACGTAGAGGGAGTACATGTATTGTGTTATGCCGCACTATAAGAGATTATTTTAGAAATACCAAATAAGCTAAAAATCCATGCATAAATGGTGGATGTTTCATTTGTGATACATAAGAGATGCTTCTGATACTTAAATGCAATGCAAAAGACGTAATAAGTATCAAAAAGGATATATTTATTGTAAGACTAGTTGTTGCTTAAAATGCTTGTAGGAAACAAAGAATCAAAGGCGTTCGTACTTCGTTGTAGGACATACAAAATAGTGACGCGATAGTGAACAAAAATAAAACATATTATGTAAAAATAATCAAGAACTTAATATGTTATGTTAATTCTATAACTTTTCTATATAAAGGCGGAATATGAGCACATTAAAACTTCATAACAGTTACAATTGAATTCAAAGAATGAAGTAATAAATGTGTGATAATAACCAAGTACATATATAGTATTTTCACATTTTCAGTCAACAAACAAGCCATACTGAGTGCTACGTGACGGGCAGTGTAAATAGCGGTGATTCTGGTTTAAATTAACTGACTTCGATCATTTTATTATTACGTTATCAGACAGTTCATAAGTGTCACCTCAAGTTATTTTAGTAACCTTATTTATGCGCATAATATATTTTTGGTCGTGTTTCACTAATAAAAATAAACATGTACTCTTTATAATGTATTTTGTAAATGTTTAGCCAAAATATAGTTTTATATTAAATAGACTTTCTGTTTTCTTTTCCATATAATAGATAAGAGTGCTTAAATGTAGAAAAATACATATAGTAACTTCCGCTCGTGACTTCGTCAGTATTAACGAAAAAAATAATTTGAATAGTAAATTTTGTTATAAAGTTTTAAAACACCATAAATAAAACTGGTTCAATTTACGTTTATTTTGATTATACCCTGAAGGTCTCATTTTTCATGTTCTATTTCAGTCCAGACCGAAATTTTTAAAATCCTATTTTTATTATATATATTACTTTGAAGATTCAAGAAATGCTTTGAAAGAATATATGTAAAGAAGATATGTGAATGTATGAAAACTTATAAGAATATAAGTTTCATACATTCATTAACATGTTTAACGATTATTACTTACGATGTAATTATGTGAGCAGTCAAAGCTGGCATTTTTAAGTCTCTTCAGAAAACATGGCTTATAAATGATAATATAATTATAATTGATGCAGGGCACACATTTTATAAATGCTATCGATATGCTCAACACTCTGCCGTGTAGTAATAGGCTGTGCTGAATAGACCACCCTCATTTCTTACTGAGGCGTCGTAAAAGGTGACTGAGGTAAGTTGACGCCAGTTAAGCTGCCGGTTGTAAATGAAATAGTCAACACATGTAACAACATAATTAAAATATGTTGTACCTACCCTTACTTACTCACTTAGTTACTTTCACTTACAGTGGGTTAAGGGCAGGAGAAGGATAATAATCTCAACAATTAAATACTTAACACTAAGTTGACACGATGGTAGTGCCTAAAAACTCGAAGGAAACGAGAAAATCCTTAGAAAAAAAATCGTCTTCCAAGCAGAGTTCTTACTAGAAAACTTTACAGTCAAAATCAGATTGTTTATTTAAACAAACGAACTAATAAATGCGCTTCGTCGACCCGTAGCTAAAGTCCATTCGCATTGTCGCTTCACAAACAAGTCCACTGAGTGCTACGTGACATGTAGTTTGAATTGCGGTAGCTCCGATTTAAATCGCCTGAATCGAATCAAATGTGTATGACGGACAATAATCAATGTTATAGGTCAGATATTAATTAGCAAATAAAGTTTCAATCAAATTAATCTTCTAGTAGAATATATTTTTCTAGTAATAAATCGCTTATGGGCTGCAATAGTGGGCACAACTCAAAAAATCCTGTTTTGAGGTGAATGTACTTAAAGTTTTAATTGCTGGGGAAAAAAGATAAGAAATGGTTGAGTATGCTTAAACAAACGGCCTCATATTGAATTATAACTCTTTTAACATTTACACCTATTTTAAAATTTACTCTGAGTCCAAAACACGTGTTTGTTAAATTATGCCGCTTTTGCAACCTATGAGCGATGTTATAAACATGTTGTTACATGATTTGGCTACGTTTTTTACGACCGTCCGCCTGCCTGACATTAACTAATCTGACCTGACGTCAACTTATTTTAGTCTTGCAACACCTCGGTAAGAGGTAAGAAATAAGGTGATCTATTCTGTAATACTTAGCCGGATACCACACGGCGAGTCAATTTACCTTAGTCGCCTTTTATGACACCTCGGTAAGAAATGAGGGTGGTCTATTCTACTTAGCAGAATACCACACGCTGGGTTAATTTACCTTAGTCGCCTTTTACGGCAACCCGGTACGAAATGAGAGTGGTCTATTCTACTCAGCCGGATACCACACGTAACCCTCAATAATAGGGTAGTTTATTAACAATTTATTATCCAGTTTTATGAAATTGATATAAGGTTTATTGATATAAATATTATCATTTTTACCCGTTGATTCTCATTACATTTAAAATCCGTATATGCAACTCTCGCAATATTTCAAACTAACCATTATTTATGACTGAATTATATTCCAGGTAATATATGCGTATTTCAAACTATGAAAGAATTTGTTTATACTATATTCATTAATACGAACATGAATACCAACTTTGACATTTATAATTAAATGTCAAAGTTTGTATTTTTGCTACTTAATGACTCTAATTCATGGTTTTAGTGAAATTAGGTACAAATAATGTGTAAATAGCTAACTAGAATATATTAAACTGTATTAAACACCAATAAGTTTACTATAAATATTTATGTGCTTAAATAAAATTTTTCTTATCGCTGGTGAATTTCTCGGATATGTGTAATACCTACCAGTCCACCTTGAAGCTGCTCAGGGGGTTTAAAGTTCAGTCCTTCCCTCCAAAACGAGAGAGCAAGTTTTAAACCAGCTGTGGGACAGACCACTACACGATTTCATAAAGATTTCGATATTCCAGTTGATTGTTACATTAGAATATAAAATATATAAGAACAAAACGCAGCCAAATCTATTGTACAGGCTTTTGTGGGATATTAGATTAATTTGAATATTGCCCATTAGTTTGGGGCTTTTGAGGTCAGAGTTATTAATATATCAACATTATTTTTGTCCGGCAGTCTGCAGTTGCATCGATTTAACTGCGCATTATGCTTGTGTAATATGCAATTTGACGCTACGTATTATTATTTACACATTTATAAATCTGAAGTATTATACATTTTGGTTAGTTGTGATCAATAATTTTGTGTTTGTCTTATATAACATTATTTATGTATTAGATGTAAATAGGATTAAGTAATTACTACTAATTTTTAAACTTTTTAAATAGAATAAATTATTTTCTAGTGTAATAATACACAGCAAACAAAACTAATTAAAACACAGTCCTTTCAAGAACAATTCACAATTTAAAAAAAGAAAAGGGAAAATAAATACTGAAAATCTATTAAAAGTGACTAGCGCTTGTAAAGAACGGTGCGCGATCGAATTCTGTGATTGAAACAGATTTATTGAGCACAATCAGGGATCAGATGTTAGTATTCCACCCAAAGCCCCAGAGAGCAAGCTTCGTATCGACTGAATAATTTACACGCACCTTACATACCTCCAGACGTAATGCAAGCGTAGGTATGTTACCTAAAGCTCTTTGAGATTTTCTACCTCTATTTCTTTGCAATAAACCGCGTGGTAAATGATTATTATCGTTGTTTGCAATTAAACTGAAACGTTAAATTGCAATTTACCATTTAATATTTACTAACTACTCAACTCTCACAAGATCTTCCGAAGAGCACAATTAGTCAAGGGAAACGGGAATTGACAGTACTATTGTACTGTCCTGATCAATTCCTGTTTCCGTGACAGATGTATTTAAGGTGGGTGGCAGAAGAATCGGATCAGTTAAACACTGCTACTAAAAGAGGTGTATTAAGTTCTATTAGTCGTCTATATGATCCTATTGGTTTTGTGGGACCAGTGACCTTCGAAGGGAAGTTATTCTTACAACAGCAGTTTAAAAACTATTTGTAAATATAGGAAAATTTTTAAAACACCTGTAACTTCTAAAAACCAAACAGTGTTGTGGAAAATGAAATTAAATAAATTTTACATGTACACTTATCTTTTTTTTCTGGAGTTGCGGCTATGTAGAGCCTGAAAACCCAATATCACTTTGACCACATCTGGATTATTTCGATCGAAACTACTTACATTTGCTAGTAATGCAGGTGTTCTAAAAGAAGTTCAAGATTCTCTTGGTTACGAGATCTTTCACCTCCTCTGGTTGTAAATAGTGCAACTTTAGGAGCGCTTCTGAATTAGGCAGTAAGGGTAGATAAGCATCAATACAATAGTAACGAAGACACTGTAATAGTTAAAACTACATTGCAATTGAAAATTTAAGTGGTATACTTGAAGGTATTTTCCCTATTCGATTCGTTTATCAATAAAATCAGTTATACACTCATTACAACATATAAAGAAAGATGTAATTCTTGACATTGTAAGTGAGAAAAGCCCGACTGACTTTTGTGTCACCTAACTTTGAGTGTTTGCGGTAAAGTTCGCTTTAAGTAGTACTTCCACACGATTTCACCATCTTACTACGATCAGTTAAACTCTCGCACCAATTCTAATAAAACTATGAGGCGAGTAAGATAACCGTGCCTGAGATTTCACTTGAGATTTGAACGATTTGAAAGATTTCTTAAAGGATAACTTCTTAGAGACAAATGTTAAAATCTCATGATTTTCATCGCATGGAATTTCGAAATTACTTAAACAATTTGCAGTTAAAATTTATCAGCCTTTAATTAATGGAATGCTGGGCGAAGTTTAAACAGGTCTCATTAATTCGTAATGCTATTATGTTCTGGCCTTTTACAAATGTCAGTAGCAATTTAATGAAATTCACATTTTCCGTTATACGCTATTTATTTTTAACATTTTTGTATATTTTAATTGTTTCCATCCTCGCTCACTATGCGCAGCAACCATTGTGGTAAAAAATTTTCACCGCTGGAACTAAATTAATGTAATGCCATTACTCCTTTTAACAACATTATTTTACACACATAACTTATTTGATACATACATTTTGTTCATAATAAAATATAATTAATATGAAAATTGGCACGGTTCTATGAAATTTTGATTCATATTCATACTCCGGTTTCATATATGTCGCCACATATTTTGCATGTTGTTTTGTAAATGGAATTAGCTGCGTCATTATGAAATTAATAGTTTCGGAGAAATAACATCTTTTAAAAGTGTATGTAATTCAAAATACCCATACGGTCATAGCGTAATCGTACAATACTTGGAACCTAGTAGAAAATCTGATAGATAATCTTGAGGATATCCGATAAACTATTATCTCACTTTTGTTCAAACTCTCCTTTCAGAGAGTCGGAACGGACATCCGTTTTTCAGAAATCGGATCCGATTTTCGGAAATTGGAACTGTAAAGCTACTTTAAGTCTATCTAATCTAATCTAATATTGTCGAAAATAATGCGAAAAATACGTGGTATTTATTCATGCCAATCATATTATTTTATGATGATATTTTTATCCAAAAGTAATAAAATTCAATGTCAATATAATACTGAAACAATAACAAATACCTCATCAAATATAAGATACAATATTTTTCTTTTCCTGTGGATTAGTACTTTTAGGTATACCAATTTATCACTATCTATTTAACCCTACTAAGCTCGCCATAAGCGTCTTTAACACACTCACTTTTACCCGCTTCACGGGTCATTCTGAGTTCATTGCCAATCATTTTCAAATGATTGTTCTATCTACTATTCTATATTGGTTTTAATATTTTGCAATGCGGTGTAACTATAACTGTTCCTATTTCTATGTCAATGATAGTTTTAATTGCAGCTTTTGGTCATTTTGCTTTGCTAGATATAGTTTTTTTATAGCACATCCACATATTCACATATATGCGTCCAAAATGCAAATGTCTGTCTGTTACGCTTTCACGGCTAATACGCTAGACTAATATTGATGAAATTTGGCACAAATAAAGCTTATACATCGGGGTAACATATAGGATAAGAAAATCCCGTTTTTATATTAGGTGCAGGGAAAAAGGCATTAATTTAAGGTGGTGCTAACGAAGTAGCAGGTACCACTAGTAGATAGATTATAGTCACAAAAACTATGAACATATACCTAAAATTATCAACTTTAAATTGTGACACATAAAATAATATCCGTTTATATGGATATGTTAAGTTTTGATATCATTTAAAGTAAATTGAAAGATTGCGAAGGGGGTAGACAAGCGTATTCCCGTTAGACGTAAGCGTTGTTTTATGGTCGTCGTGACGCTAACAAACTTCGGCAACTGCTTTATGATCCTAATTTATAAGTGAGGCGTCTGTATTTACGACTCTTTCTAAAGCTCTCCCGCGAGTGTGTTCACTTCTATTGCCTCGCCACGACTGCTTTCTGTTAATATGAAAATTAATTTTTAGTTATGACCAAATTATGTGTGATATAATTTATTTTAAAAGCTTATTTAAAAGAGATCACTGCAATGTGATAAGATCACCCCCTGCACATTGTAATGTATCTGTTATTTAAGTTGCTTTATGTATTTTTGTTTGTGTAATAAAGTTTAGCCGTTTGGTATCGGACTGAGTAGATTAGACCTCCCTCATTAAGAAATGAGGGAACGACTTTTACGGCACCTCGGTAAGAACTGAGGTGTCGAAAAAAGCGGCTAAAGTAAGTCGACCCAGCGTGTGATATCCGGCTGAATACAATAGATCACCTTCATTTTTACCGAGGAGTCGTAGAAGGCGACTAAGGTAAATTGATCCACCGTATGGTATCCAGTTGAGTAAAATATACCAGCCTCCTTACCGAGGTGTCATGAGAGAATGTCTATTAATCGTGAATAAGATTAATATAATTAAAATTAAAAATCATTCTTCTTTAATATATTAAAGAAGAATGATTTACAATTTTTCTATGTCTATCATTCATCCTAACTCTTCTTTTATATTTAGGTCCATAAAATACGTACATTACTCATACTTAAATTTTGACATAGCTTTGTCTTGACTTATTTACAATCTGTGAGAGCTTTATGAAATTTTGCAAGCATAAATTAATTTTCAATTTGCCTTTGACGTTTCGCTGAGCCCGCCCAACATGTCTCTCAGGCAGAGTATTAACCGGGACATGACGCCCTCTGCCTATTCCCATAATATATCGACACAACTTGCATACACATGTTATGGGAAACTTAATTGAAATTTAATAGATTTTTTTACCTACTGCAATTTATTGTATTATTGACGTATGTGGTCGATTCGTTTAAAAACATTACCTATTAATAATTTCGATTCCTACTTATTTTTAATTAAGACAAAGTCATATCGCGATTAAAACGAGTTAAAAGGCGACCCGTAAAAAAGTAAAAAAGTAAGTAAAAAACCGATGAAGTAAAAAAGACCACCCTTATTGCTTACCGAGGTGTCGTAAAAGGCCACTAAGGTAATTGCCGTGTGGTATCCGGCTGAGTAGAATAGACCACCCTCATTTATCGAGGTTTCGTATAAGGCGACTGAGGTAAGTTGACATTAGGCTGGCGGCCGGTCGTAAAAAATTAGCAAAATATAATATAATAATTATAAATATTATATAATATAATAATTATAAAACATGTTGTGCCTACTCCACTTAGAGTGGTATAAGGCAGCAGCATGATGAGTTTGTACCCTGGCGGATGCAATTCTACCAAAACATCGAAGCTTTTCAAATATAATGAAAATATGCAACATCTTCGTAGAAACATTGGCATTTTGTTTCATATACATGACAACATAGTGACACAGTAGCAGTGAAGCTAGTATCAATATAATACTAGTAGTTTAAGGAGAGAAGGATTGGAGCTAAGACCCACCACGCTGCTCTAATGCGGATTGGTAGGCTACACATATCTCCTGAATATTCTAGAGATATGCAGGTTTCCTCGTGATTTTTTCTTCACCGAAAAGCGTGTTATAAATTGCAAATATCAATTAAACACATAAGCTTTTTTTTAACAGAAAAACTCATTGGTGTTTGCCCGGGTTCGAACCCTTGACCTCCTCGAAAGAAACGCAAGGCGTTGCCGCTTGACCATCATAGTTTTTTTAATACTAGTAGCACTGGTCTTAAATTCTAGAAATGGCAAATGTGCACTTTTAGGCTAGATTCATACTATGATGCCGTTCTCGGTACGATCTCGCTTCGTTCTCGGTCCGGTCAAATCTCACTGTGTCTACACTACTCGATGCCGTTCTCGGTTCGATCTCGATTCATGGTCGACATACGATGTTTAAAAAAAGAATCATATTAATTTTATTCGCCAGAAAATGGAATTCAATTTTTCTATTGAAGAATTAGCAACAATAGCATTTTGGATAAACAAGATATAAATTAAAAAAAAATTATAACAAAAAGAAAAGAAAAAAAGGGGATAAGAAAATATGGGTTTTAGTAAAAGTAAAAGTTTAATACCGAGAAAAGAGGAAGACGAATATTATACTTTATTTCGTCATTTGGTAAGTAATGAAGAATAATGTTCATTATATTGATTTAGGATTGTATTCAGGAATATTTGAAATGATTTTTAAAATAATTGAGCGCAAATTTTAAAAAGAAACACCTCTTTTCGTCAGGTTACTAATGGTTTGGATAAGGTAAGTAATAAAATATCATATTCTATAAAATTTGTATATTTAAATTATAACAATCATTTACATGCATGAATTACATAATATATAATATCTGGGTGACAGAGCTTCGCTCGGTAATTTTTTACAAAAAAAAAACTTAAAAAAAAAGAAAAAACAATTATTTAGTTGGGGATCGATCCTTGGCATTCACATTTCTCGAGGCTGCCCGTTACCCGAACAAGCTACGTCGACTTGACAGCTAATGACGAAAATTCAATTAAATATAAATGTAAGTGTTTTTTAATGTCCAAAAACAGGGATAAAACAATTTTTTTTTTACATAAAACCTAGCTAGATCAATTTTTCTCCCCCAAAACCTCTTACATGCTGAATTTCAGTCGAAAAATCGTTGGAGCCGTTTCCGAGATTCAGAATATATATATATATATATATATATATATATATATATATATATATATATATATATATACAATATTAACTCATTTAAATATAAAGATATAGCGGTGATGGTGTTGGTTGATAATGCATTTTCCTGTTGAGGTCCTGTTTGTTCCTGGTACATTACTAGCGAACATATTGACGGAATAAATTTCTAATTAAGCTCCTTCATTGACATCAATTTATCTTATCATAGTTGTTGGTTCATCTGTCTCTTCAATATCCATATTACGAATATTGTAATTGTTAACTTCATCATCGGCAATAATGGATATTCGTAGTCTATTACAGTTATATACTCATCAATAAATTACATTTGGTCGTGATATCGCCATTTGCAAACTTTGTAAGCTGCTTGGCCACTTTTGGCCACTTTTTAATTTAGAGAGGTATTTTCGATATTGAGCTCTTAGTCGCTCCCATCGATTCCTTGCTCCTATAATAGAAATATAACGTTTATAAAAAAGGATATGTAACAACATGCATTCTGCATAATATTATTAGAAATTCTGGAATTCGATGAATTTCGAGGGTAATTTGTATTACATTAATAATAATCACGTGCAAAATCTAAAAAGACAAAGAGGAAATGCATAGGCCTATAGGCATAAGGGAAATAAAAATCAACTCTCCTGAAGTATCAGTGCCATGGCAAGAAAAACTTGCGATATAATTACAATAAAGCAATTAAATGAATATCACTTTGTTACGTTTGTGTTTTACTCACCAGGTAATCCTATTGCGTCTTCAATCTCGTTCCATATTTTTATTTTGTAAATATTGTCACTGTAGTAGTGTGACTGCAAATCATACAGGCTGCGTCTACTTTTCACAAATTCAATATGTCTTTCATCTGCAAATAATAAATATTCAATTTATTTTTTATTTTTTGTAAAACAGTCGACCATTTATTTATTAATTTAACTCTATGCACTTTTCTCAAAAAAAAGGCACATAGAAAGACTGGTAAAATAATTGTAGCAGAATTATTCTTTATCTATAACAAATGTTATAAACCACATAAGAAATAGTTAACTTTTTCTGAACTCTACGTTTTGTTGTTTACGTATGGTTTTTATTACCATGTTATAAACATGTTGTCACATGATATGGCTACGTATTTTACGACCGGCCGCCTGCCTGACGTCAACTTATCTTAGTCGTATTTTACGACACCTCGATAAGAAAAAGGGTGGTCTATTCTACTTAACCGGATACCACACGGTGAGTCAACTTACCTTAGTCGCCTTTTACGACATCTCGGTAAGAAATGAGGGTGGTCTATTCTACTCAGCCGGATATCACACGGCGGGTCGACTTACCTTAGTCGCCTTTTACGACACCTCGGTAAGAAATGAGGGTGGTCCATTCTACTCAGCCGGATACCACACGGTGAGTCAACTTACCTTAGTCGCCTTTTACGACATCTCGGTAAGAAATGAGGGTGGTCTATTCTACTCAGCCGGATACCACACGGCGGGTCGACTTACCTTAGTCGCCTTTTACGACACCTCGGTAAGAAATGAGGGTGGTCTATTCTACTCAGCCGGATACCACACGGCGGGTCGACTTACCTTAGTCTCCTTTTACGACACCTCGGTAAGAAAAGAGGGTGGTACTATTCTATTCAGCCGGATACCACTCGGCGGATTTATTACCAGACATAATTATTTAATTAATTTTATTTAACATAAATGCTAAACACATGCGGCGCGACTGATGAAAGACTGCAGTTGAAACAAAAGAAGCGAGTTCAGGTCGAGACAGGTCCGATCTCACTTCAGTCAAATTTTCTTGTCGACGAACCGACGCTCGACCGATATCGGATCGGTACTGGCCCGATACTATAGTGTGAATACTCTGATTCTTTTTTATTTAAGAATATTTTACCGGACCGAGAGCGGAGCGAGATCGAACCGAGAACGGCATCATAGTCTGAATCATGCCAAAAGTTCAATTCAGACTATGATGTCGTTCGCGGTTCGTTCTCGCTTTGTAGTTGACATAAGACGTTTTGGAAAATAACTATATAAATTTAATTCAACAGCATTTAGTATTTCAATATAAAAATCAGAAAAGAAAAGCAAGAAAAAATAAAAAGAAAAGAATAACCGAATAATAAAAAAGGCTAAAAGAAAATTAAAAGAAAAGTCAAGAAAAATCAAAAGAATAGCACAAAAAGAAAAAGAATGACAGAAAAGAAGATTCAAAAGAATAGAAGAAAAGGAATAAGAAAGAAAGAAAAGCTGATAAAAAATTATAATAATACAATCACTTATAACAAATTTTATAAAGTACATGATAAATACTTACCTAATTCAGATTCCCACTATTTATTACCTTTAACTTAATTTGATTTAATTAAAACACACTAGCGGCACGACTGATGAAAGTCTGGAGTTAAAACAGAAGCGTGTTCATATTGTCGATGTCGGTACAACGCCGAGACAGGTTCGATCTCGCTCAAGTCAAAATATTCTTTTTGACGAACCGGTGCTGGAGCGATATCGGACCGGGACCGGAGCGATACGAGTGTGAACACTCTGACTGTTTGTTGTTTAACAATATTTTACCGGACCGAGAACGGAGCGAGATCGTACCGAGAACGGCATCATAGTCTGAATCCAGCCTAAATGTTATATGTATATACTAGAACGAATAGTACAAACGTCTAATAATGGGTCAAAATAAGACGGTTGAATCATATGTGCTAGAACTACTGGCCCCTGAAAAGACTTATGTCTAAAAGTTGACGATTATCGACAGAGAAATTTTTTTATATGTACCTTCGAGGAACACATTCGATCTGCTCATGTGCGATAGGGTATCATAGAACATTATCTATTTCGATAATTTTATTCGCCAAGTCAAGTAAATTGATTAAAATACGTTTTTGAAATATGTAAATAAATTTCATGAGAATCTTTGCATATTTTGTTTTGTGATGCCAAGGTGTAAAACACGGGCAGTACCTAGTGGTTATTTTCGATAAGATTTCATCTTAAATTACCTAATACAAGTTTCGCTATTATAAGTCCAAGTGTGCATATGCTGAGTGATTTACTATGAAAGCTTGTGAACTTTTGAAAGCATAAATTAATTTTCAATTTGCTCTTGACATTTTGCTGAGCCGGTCGACATGACAACCGGGTATTAACCGGAATGACGCCCTCTGACTATTCGTCTCAGTTCTAAACTGGTTGCATCTATCGTGCACATGTTTCGGGCACATTGATTGAAATACTGTTTATGTTCATTGTTCGATAATTTATGCTTAAAATTTTTGTAATAAGTGACTAAAATAGTGCAATGTAGATTATCATGTTTGAAATGAAATGAAATGAAATTTATTCGGAACAATAAAAATGCACTTATACAATGGCAACGAAGACACTGCAAAAGTATAAACTGCGCTGCAGGTGTCAACGCCCGCCTCGTTACAATTTAACAATAAACAGTGTTCCAAATGATAACTAAACTAACTTATGCTAATGTTAAAAATATTTAAATATTTAATAAATTTTATAAGTAAGTTTATATTATAAGTAAGATGTGTGTGTGTTTAACACTATAATTTAAAATAGTATCTGTATTAAACAAGAATAAATGAATCATAAGCGATAATTTGTGATAAATTAAATAAGAGTAAACATAAACTATTGGTGGGACATTTCAAACACTTGTAAGAAATATTATATCATAATATTTAATTTCGGTTTTTGACTGTGCTACTACAATACATGTATATAAGCGAATTTATTTATGTAAACTAGATATCTAGAAAGTTTTGAGAGTTACTTGAATTTAAATTGAAATAGAATGAAATTTAAGTCGCGGTAAGTACTTGATTGGTTTAAAATTTATGTACTTAAATTAAAAAAAAGGTTTTTACTATTACAGAAATGTGTTAATGTAATGTAATAAATATTGCTACGATCATAACATGTTACAGTTAATTAAAATTAGAAATCTAGTCACCCATTGTCTGGCCATAGCTCGCTGTTGTACGGCAATACACATTTTCATCGTTCATAAAGTATGATTAATTATTCCAGTTTGTAGCTTGAAAGTGTACACGCGTTGTAGTGTCTTTCAGATGCAGACAATGTATTTTAATACATATTTTAAGTGTTTCATTGTTAGACAATGATAGGCGTATATTTATACGATATTTTAACAATATCAAAAGCGATTGATTTTGCTACATAGAGAACTCGGATTCGATTTTCATTTTGGGTAACTTATAAAAAGTGTTTACCACGTTTCTAATTGATTTCGATTGTTGCTCGTCTTAAGTTTGAGGCGAAACCGGCTAACATACTTACCCATAAGGGGTTTTTAACTCCACCAACCCATAAGTCGCCTTTTACGACACCTCTGAAAGAAATGAGGGTAGTCTATTCAAGTCAGCTGAATACCACACGGCATACCATATTTTAAGATCAAAATCTCTAAATATTATACATAATATAGGTTTAATGACGTTTCTCAAAGTTTCTGACACACTTGAATGTATTGAAACAAATTCAATAAATTGAAATGTATGTGTAACGTATTTCTCTAAAAGATTTTCTTTTCAACAGAACGTCCAAACTAAATAGTAAAAATCAGAGTTGGGAAGTTGAAATTTTTTCGCCCAACGAGTTGAAGTCGAGACACTCATAACGTATTTACGACAGCAATATGGAGTGTCTGAGCGAAACTTGGACGGCGAACGAAATGTTTGAATTATGGCGTCCATTGAGCATATTTTATAGTAAAGATACTATTTAAAAATATGCAATTTATAGTTTAGTAAACACACCGTTTAATGTGGTTATGAAATCTTTGTTTTTAGGAAAAAAAAAATTTTTTTGAATTAGGTGTTACTTTGCAAAGCTTCATAATACAAAAGTAAAAAAAAAATATTTTGCTAAAACTTGTGATAAAAGAAAAAATACATATGCAATGTCAAATGTGGAGTTTTTCCCGTAATCATACATTATACGTGCATGATTTTTACGAACTCATGCACTACCAAAAACAAAACAATACACAAGCACTGCACATATTCACTACCACAATCTCAAAAATTGTTTCGGTGTTTTTGAGGTATGGGTTGGAGACCCATCACGGAGATCAATGCGCATTGGTGGGTAACACACTTCTAAAGAAATATAGGGAGATATACAGGTTTTAGTTTTTTATCTAAGAAAAAGGGAAAAATAAGTCTTCTATATGTATGTATATGTACTGGTGTACCCGGGGCTTAAACGCGCAATCCTCTGTAAAGAATACGGTCTCACTGTTTAGCTATATATTTAATAGCATTACTTTAAGTCATAAAGGTCATTTATATAATACTATGGTAATGTCATTGTATTCCGTTAGAATTAACAGGATTTCTATAACCTATATTATCTCGGTGTATAAGGAATAATAGTGCCAAATTTCATTGATATTGGTTCAGCGGATTCGCCGTGAAAGAGTTACAAACACACGCACAAACTTTCGCATTTATAATATTAGTATCAAAAGTTAATTACAGTTACGAGTAAGGCCTTAATGAAAGGCAATGTTTTTTTATTACTTGCAATCTTTGTACTTAGTTTCACTTTAACATAGTATTTGAACTGTTATATGTTACTACGTTTACTAAAGACGAAAATTTACAATAAACCTCATTTTTACCTTCTGTCTATCTTGTATTTTCATTTTGTAGCGATGTCCCGGTCTTCGCAATCTATCTTCCTTTTTACTCGTTTCTGTACATTCTTTATAATTGATTGGTCCTGCATCGAATCGGAGTGCTGTCTGCTTCAAGTTCACGCTCAATACTATTTTTTAAGGACATCAACAGCAAAGAATTTGACTCATCATCATCTTCCTGCCCTTATCCCACTCTAAGTGGGGTCGGCACAACATGTTATAAACATGCTGTCACATGATTTGGCTGTGTTTTTACGACCGGCTGCCTGCCTGACGTCATCTTACCTCAATCGTATATTACGACACCTCGGTAAGAAAGAGGGTGGTCTATTCTATTAAACCGGATACCACACGGTGGGTCAACTTACCTTAGTCGCCTTTTACGACACCTTGGTAAGAAATGCGGTTGGTCTATTCTATTCAGCCGGATACCACATGGCGGGTCGACTTACCTTAGTCGCCTTTTGATGAATGAGGGTGGTAATATAGCAAAGACAGACAACATACAAGACAGTAACGACTTAATATAAATAGTATTAAGAATTATATTTTTAAAAGAGCAACCGCCGAGTTTCTTGCTGGCTTTTCTCGGTATGAACAGCTTTCCGAACCAGCAGTAGAGTTGACGATTCAAAAGCACTTGTTTACAAGTTTATTTGAATAAAGAATATTTTGAATTTGAATTTGAAAGAATTTTACTCATTTGAATTGAATTGAACTTTGATTCATTGCCTTAATTATTTTATCTGTTCCGGTAAAGAATATTGATTCAGTCATTCATCATATCTCACTTGTATTATATCCACAGTGCGAAATGCTTGGTTATTCGACTTAATGGCTATTAGTTTGGTTCGTTAGTGGAATATTGCTAACGAGTGTGCAGCGGCCGCGCATACCAGCAGTCGAAACGCTCAATTAGCACTCTCATCCCCTATTCAACTTTTCCACCTAGTCTTAAATCAAATACGAGTAATTTAAAACAACAAAGCTTACACAATATAAATGCCAGCTTGTAGCGCTATTCATATAGTTGATAGGTTCAACTGATATTCTCTTTAAAATTGTGATTCTTCTGATTTGCGTTATATGGAATACATCGTAGCTCGAAAAAAAATAGGTAGCAGAAGTTATTTATTTAATATCGAAGTAGACCATTTCTCTATAATAATTATAAATAGATAGATAGATATTTGTTGTTGTTGTTCTGAAAGGAGCAACATTTCTTTTATAAGATATTTTGTTCCAATATTTTTTCATTTAAAAATATCAGGGAAATTTTGAAATTTTCAAATTAACCTACCGTCCTCAATATTTTTAATATACATAGAAGTTGGTCCATCGCAAAGCAAAGACTATTCGGGGCAACTAATTTAGTATACATAAATTGTACACATTGCAAAGAGCTATTTTTATAAAGTGCTAATAAATCATACTTTTTAAGTTTATTTTGAAAGTTATATACTTAAATTGCTGGGCCTGTGATGGCCCAGCGGTGCGACCGTGTGAATCTCTAGAGACGATCATGGGTTCAAACCCGGGCAGACACCAATGAGTTTTTCTATTAAAACTTATGTGTCTAATTGATAATTGCAATTTATCACACGCTTTACGGTGAAGGAAAACATCGTAAGGAAACCTGTATATCTCTAGAATTCTGGAGATATGTGTAACCTACCAATCCGCATTGGAGCAGCGTGGTAGGTCTTAGCTCCAATCCTTCTCTCCAAAAAACGGAGAGAAGAGGCCTATTCTCAGCAGTGGGATAGTAAGAGGCCGCTACTTACTTACTTTATACTTAAATTTGCTTAAATAAAAATCGTTCATGTTTTTTTTACAGTACATAATTATTAGATTCCTATTATACAATCTGAGTTAGACATACTCAGAAGATCGCAAATAAAGGTGAAGATGAAAATTATTACAAAATATATTTTGGGTTTTTCACAATTATGTGTAACTAAATGTTAATTCAGAACATTCTTTATTTAGATAGAAATAAGAAGAACTATTAAGAAGGTTTAGATGGTTGTCCCTAGCGAGAAAAAATATCTAACTTTATTAAAAAGAAAAATTAATACAGTTTAATTATGGTTACATATTGATCATTACTATTTAGGATATGGTATCCAAACTTTTTATGCCCCATTAACCTTTTTCTTATGCCCAATGTAATGTATTTTTTTACTTAATAAACCTAAATGATAAGTTAAATTAAAATTATTCCTAATACATAATTATTTACCGTAAAAATTCGCTTATTCGTTAAATGTGGCATCGATATCTAGCATTGTATTTAAATGGCCCAGAGCGAAAGGGTTAGGTCAAATAAAATTGCCCTTCTATGGGGCGTATACCCTACGTTGGGATACACCGGCTCAGACCAATTGTGTTGTATGCTTTATGCAGCAGCATACTTTGAAGAATACTTTCTTAACTGCTTAATAAAAATATTACATATATGAATAAAACAAAATATTTCTTGAATATTCTAAATATACTGTTTTTAGTTTGAGATACATTTAAGTAACTTGAGCTGTGTTTATTGATAAAATTGGAAAAGCGAGAGACTCCTAAGTGCGATATTATTGTTGTAATTGGTTTCTAATGCCATCTAAACCTCTCAAACGTGTTGGAAGACGCGGCCCGGAGATAAATTGCAGCCGCTCACCGAATGGCGCACTCATTTTCCTGTTAAAAGTAAACGAATACACAGACTGTAAAACAATAATATTCGGAATATAGCTGTATAAATTTAGAATACATTTTTTTATACTTCATTTAATTTTTACTTAATATGTTTTTATCCTACTAGTATCGTAAAAGTAGAATTTATAAGTTTGTGCGTGTGTGTTGCGTGTCTTGATAACGCAAAATTATTATTTATTTAATTGCTGAATATATTTAGTGCACTTTGGAAGGATTTAAACCATAATCTCAAAGAAGAAAAAAATCATGTAGGTACTTGGACGATATTAGTAATTATTCTTTTACATAATTTCAATGTGGTTGAACCCCACGATATTTTATTTATTTTAATTATATAAACCAATATATCTTTACACATCATGTACATTAATTAGTAACCTAAAAAATTTAAATATATTTATCTGAATAGCAAAAATAAGCCGTGTCCGACTGAGTAGAATAGATCACCGTCATTTTTGCCGACGTGTCTTAAAGCCGACTAAGGTAAGTCAACTTGCCGTGTGGTATACGGCTGAGTAGTATAGACACCCCACGTTTCTTACCGACGTGTCGTAAAAGGAGACTAATGTAAGTTGACCCGTCGAGTGGTATCCGGTTAAGTAGAATAGACCACCCTCTTTCTTACCCAGGTGTCGTAAAATACGACTAAGATAAGTTGATGTCAGGCAGGTGGCCGTTCGAAAATTACGTAACCAAATCGTCATGCTATAAACATATTTTGCTAACCGCACTTAGAGTGGGATACTGGCAGCAGGATGATGTTCTGAATAACAAAAATCATTGATCTGCTAAGATTTTATAATATTAGAGTTTGGACTGAATATAGTTTTGATATTGTATAAGTTTCTATAGTATTTAGAATTTTAGTATAGTACAGTACCTATTTTAACAGAGCTTTTGTTTTTCTGTTATTAAAATGTTCAAATGATAATAAGCTTTAAAGTACACACATTTCAGACAGAACGTGTCACTTGCATGGATGCACAACACAAAGCGCTAGGTTATTCCACTTAATGGCTATTAGTTTAGTTCGTTAGTTGAATATTGCTAACGAATGTTTGGCGGCCGCAGTTTCAACAGTCGGTGAAACGCTCAATTAGCACTCACACTCTCTATTCATCTGTTGTACTTTGGCTTCCATATAAAACATGTAATACCATTCCTACGCGCAATTACAACCCGTTGCTATGTGAATAAGTTCATGATTTACTTAAATGAACATCTATTTTTATTCAGAAAAAAACTATACATTTATATTGTTTGACTGGCTTATTGGCGCAGTGGGAAGTGACCCTGTCTTCAACTCCGCGGGTCGTTGGTTCGATTCCCGCCGAGGGCCAAAATTTTCTAAAAATGAATTTGTTGGTCTTTGAGCCTGGGTGTATATTTGTATTTAGTTTGTATTTAAAAAATATATGAGTATATATTCACCAGTTGTCTGTCAACTATAACACCAAGTATTAAGTTACTTACTTTGGGGACGGATGACCGTGTGTGTAGGTGTTCCATATATTTATTATTATTATTAAACATAGCAAGTTATTAATATACGTTAATGTATCGTAGTACTAAAAACATTTAAATACAGTTGATTCAGGTGGAATCAGCGGCAAAGAGATTTTAAATTTACCTTTGTTAGTAGAGTATTAAATAATGCTAGTGATAATATCAGGGGCTTACGGTTTTCAATACGTCTTTAGAGGCACGCACTGGACGTACCTAATTGGACAAATAATTATGCAATAAATTCTTAAAATATGTGTTTACTAGATAATAGTTCCCACCGTTTTACTTGCAGTTTTTTCGCGATTGATTTCTTGTTAAGTAACAATATTAGTAATAGCATAAGAGACGAGAGGTAATTACTAATCGTAATTCTCAATATTTGTAGCTAATTACTAAATAGGAAATGCAAATATTTTTATTTTTGTTATGTTTAGTACCTATTTCTATATCAATCTATTTATTTTTATTTTAGCAGTAACTTTACGCACTAATTTTTGTTATATAAACAACGTAAAAGGTTGCTTTCCGCGTATTATCAAATAATATGTTATTTAAGCTAAACTCGACAGTTGAATAATTGAAATAAATTAACAATAATCCTTACTAATATTATAAATGGGAAAGTCTGTCTGTCTGTCTGTCGGTTCCGTTTTCACGGCCAATCCGCTGTACCAATATCGATGAAATTTGGCATAAATATTCCTTATATACCAGGGTAACATATAGGCTATATAAATCCTGTTAATTCAACAGGAATTAAATTCAGGAGGAATTAAATACGATCATATTCAAAACGCCATCTATAATAAACCTATGGAATTAATTTTTATTTACGATGTGTCAAAATCAAGTGAAATCTGTATTTACGAAGTATTTAGATTCCAAGTTTTTCGGCTTACGTAAAAGGAGTTATCTTTAAAGAGTATTTATATTTTATTTTATTTTATTCGTTTACTGGACAAATTTAACTGAGAAAATTTAACATTGTAATAACAATGGATTATTAATATAAGTAATACGGGTTATTTAGTAAAATAAAAAAAACTAATAATATTATAAATGCGAAAGTCTGTTTGTAACGTTTTCATGGTCAATTCGCTGAATCAATATAGATAAAATTTGTCAAAATTAATGTTAATATACCGGGGTAACGTATAAAAATCTTAAAAAAAGTTATTATTGTTATTTATTTGTTTTTTTTTGTTTTTTCGGTTTTTGTTTATTTCATAAACCGGAGAAAAATATTTAATAAAAAAGAGACCGCCAGAATGATGTATGTAACATCTTTTGGCCCAGACCAGAGCAATAATTTTAGTGTTGTTAAATAGAAAAATATTTGTTATCTTAGTATCTATTATTATTTTATCTAATATTCATTTATTATAGTTTAAGGTTATGTACATGTTCAATTACTAGCTAAATACCATAATAACACATTAAAAAGATAGGATTTGTGGTGAAAATGTAACAATAAGCTACAATCATTTAAGTTCAAGTAAAATTTAATCATATATAATTTTTGTTGTAAAGAAAACAGACGTTTCAAGAAAACGCATTATTAAACGGTCTTTAGTTAGTAGTCTATGGCAAGTACGAAATAAATGACTGTTAATTGACATGTATTGGGAAGTTTTATTTAATTTAATCCCATAGAAATTAAGCCATACGGGTAATGAAAAAATATTTTATTTCTAAACACCATTTTAATATTTGAAAAGTCATTATGGTTAATAAAGTCAAGTTTAATATATTTTCCGATACCTATTTCAAAATATTATGTTAACAAAAACATAATTTAAAATTAATTTTTCGTATTTTTACTAAAAACGTTGGAATCCAGCGCCGTACGTATAGGTAATTTAAAAAAAAACCAATTTGACAGTTGATTCGTTACGTGTAAATGTTATTATTAAATAAGTTTTCTAACACGTTTCCAAAGCTTATAATATTTATAGAGATATTTGATTCCAGAAAACATTATGAATTTTTCATGTATATAAAATTTTTGTACTCCTTTTACTGCGCTATTTTAATATATATTTCATGTAAGTACGGGTTATTTACTAAAATTATCATATTAAGCTCTTGATCAAACGATAAATCCTTCTGATTCTTCCCGGATCGATTTGATTTTTGTGATGGAGATATTTGAAGGTTTGGAGAGTGACAGAAGCCACTCCTAATTTCAAGACTACAGTCCACGCGAACGAAGTTGCGCGGGTAAAAGCTAGTAAATATATAATTTACTAAAATGATTGATTTATAACATTAATATAAAGCAAATCTACTTAAGACAATATAAGCTGGTGTGTTAAAAGGTTCCCCTATAATGGAAAAATATTATGATATTCGGGAAGTGGTGGTTATCTAGGATTTACATTTACCCTTACATTAGTCTTTATCTTCGCACGGAACTATTCGTATTCTTTTATTTCTTTTGGTTGCAAAACTAGGTCTCTGTGATAATAATTGTTAGGTTTTAATTTAGGTCTTTGTACAGTATGGGCTAATAAGCACACTGGCTTTAGACGCAGTTCGCTTTGTACTTACAAGTGCAGTACAACACTAATCAAACGTAAAATTTTGCGTTGCCATAGAGCTGTATATAACTTATAAGACAAAAATATATATTCATATCCTAAATCATTGGCACTATTTTTATGTTAAGTCTTTAAGTTATTCTTAATATACATTCCATTTTATCAAATAATTCAAATTACCCTTCTATTAAGAGCCAAATTTCAACCATACTAACCACCAATGTATGCTTCCAATTATAACAATGTACTAAACTTTCTATTCGGTAATGCATGTTCGCCAGTTTACTTATAACCTTCCTAATTATAGAAAAGCCTCCTAATATTGTAACTATGTAGTGTCAACATATTAAAAAATTGAATACTCCAATCAGAACTGGAACCTTCTACCTCTAAGTATGACAAAACTAATTGAAATACATTAGTATTAAGCTTTGTAATCAGAAATATTAATAGTTAAAAGATAAATATATGGAAAATCGCTTGCAATAACACATTTCAAAATAAATTTTTTAAATGTAAAAATTTCATTCATATGAGTGGCTAAAATGGCTATAAGGATATAACTTTTTCCATAATATTCCTAAGCACTGTTTCCATTTTAACCTTATGTTACTTCCGCTGTGTTAAACAAAAAGACGCCATCCGTTTGTGCCGAGAAAAACAAATATCCAATCTAGGAATCACAAAGGTACAAACAAATATTTTTGCTGTTTGAATCTCCAAATATGTCACATCAATATACGAGCGCTATCAAAAGGTACTATGGGACTTGCACAAGAGCTAGCAAGTATTTCTAAAAGTGGCCACCGGTAGCGAGTAGGGTCATAAATTTTCAAGGATTTAAACACGACACGACCATTGCACGTTGAAAAATTCTAACTCTCGCGCTTTCCGCAAGATATAGGGGATATGTTGTCCCCATTGCTTGTTATCAAATGGGCTACAGCAATATTTGCATGTAATTTATTGCAGACTAGTTTGGCTGCCATTTTATAAAAGTAATGTCGGTAAAATAACCACGACTTATGTGAATTGTAGTGTTCAACAAATATCACTTTTGCTATTAAGATTTTATGTGCTAAGTTTAGTTTCTATCAGTCATCATCTTCCTGCCCTTATCCCACTCTAAGTGGGGTCGGAACAACATGTTTGGCTACGTATTTTACGACCGGCCGCTTGCCTAACGTCAAGTTATCTTAGTCGTATTTTACGACGCCTCGATAAGAAAAGGTGGTCTATTCTACTTAACCGGATACCACACGGTGAGTCAACTTACCTTAGTCGCCTTTTACGACACCTCGGTAAGATATGAGGGTGGTGTTTTCTACTCAGCCGGATCCCACACGGCGGATCGACTTACCTTAGTCGCCTTTTACGACACCTCGGTAAGAAATGAGGGTGGTACTATTCTATTCAGCCGGATACTACACGGCGGCCATTTTATAAAAGTAATGTCGGTAAAATACCCACGACTTATGTGAATTGTAGTGTTCTACAAATGTCACTTTTGCTACTAAGATTTTATGTACTAAGTTTAGTCTATATCAGTATCTATATAATTTTTTTCAAAATGGGTTTGTAAAAAAGTTTAAAGTAAAATATTTTGATGTTTAAAATACCCTTAAAAAATGAAAATAGTACACAATCTTGTTTGGTTTGTTTCTTAAATTCCTAAATTCTTGTTATTGTATTTCATAGCACTGAATGCAAACATTTCATCAAGTTGTTGGAGTGAATGTGTCTGCCGGCTTTCCTTAATCCTAATACAATAAGAGAGGCTCGGTGCCGAATTGTACGTACATCTTTACTTAACTCTCTTCCTCAATTCCCTCTGATTTATGTTACAAACAATCCTTGTTTGCGTAACATTGCACTTGATTGTAGGTTTATTTGATATAAAAACATTTGCCCTGTTCCAAAAATGCTAAATATGTTTTTCCAGCAAATGTGCATCAATATCTTTAATATTAAAATGAAATACAGCATGTGGGGTATTTTGAATGGGAAGAATCGATCTAGCTAGGTTTTATTTTTTTTAATTTGTTTTTATCCCTATTTTTAGGCATCAAAAAATACTAACATCTAAATTTAATATAAAACACTATTTTTGCCGTAAAAAGTCAAGTCAGCGTAGTTTATTCGTGTAACGGGTGGTCTTGAGAAATAAAAATACCTAGAATCAGCCCCACCTACCCAATAATTTTATTCTTTTTTTTTTGAAGTTTCTTTTAAAAAAAAACCGGTCACCCAGGTATTGAAATGATTAAGTGACACAAAAATTATGTTTCAAATATTCCTTGCGAGTGATATTTCCCAAGAAGGTCCATTAAATTAGTTCTAAATTTTGTTTTTAATTATTTCTAAGACACCTAACAGTGGCATCAATTAGGCTGTCAGCGAAATTTCGTGGATTCAACTACCAAGAAAAATAAGCTTTATTTTTGAACTATCTTTACAACAAAAACCACATCTTTTGCTCCATTTGGTAGTGAAAAACAGAGCTTAATGCTCTGCAAATTTACTGGTATATAACAACCTGCACCAAAACAGGCAGATAAAGAATTTGTTCAGCATTGGGACAGTATTATATGAATAAAAAATAACTAAATAACGCATATTTTCAAATTACTAAGTTGAAGGAGAATAAGAAAAAAACATGATGGCATTAATAAGAACGTGAAAGGTGTGGAATCCAATAAATTTTCCGCGCGGTAGCGTAAACGATAAACGTAGTAGCACGTAGCGGAGTGCGTAGCCCGTAGCGTCTTACAGGGCCACAAATGAGGCATATTAATCATCTGCATCACGCCTTTTAACTTTGCCCTTCTCAGATATACCTTAATAGGACCTGTTTGCTGGCAATATATTTTTCTTTCGGCCTTCTCGAGAGTTTGTCGTACTTAGTTTAGTTCGAATCATTTATCACTTAGGAAATAAAGAGTATCTAAATATGACTATTATTTTGCTAGCAGTAAAAAATAAATAAAAAAGTAGCAACAATGATTTACTACACGCACTACTCGTTTAAGAAATTTTTAATTGTTTATGTTATATTTAAACAAGCGAACGAAGAGAGAAGCATAAAAAAGAATAACTCAGATTAACCTTAACCACTGTGGGCCTTACATGAAAGAGTTTTGGAATCTAAATACTTTAAAACTTATGCCTACTGTTTCTAAAATGATTTTATTTCAATTTCGTTCCATCTATACTACTTAACACGCACCGAACCACGAAATACTAATTGGATTCATAATAACACATACTTGACTTTAGTGTTTGTATTTTAAAAACTTATTTCGTCTATGTAGAGGGTGAATAAATCAATAGCATTGAAAATTTCCTTTGCGTTAACTTGCGTTTCTACAGCAGCAGTATGCCTTATTTTACAGTTGTGACGACAGCTTTAAAACAAGGCAATGCAAACTAGCCAAATTACGTATTCGCCAAGCCATAGTCAAAATTAATTATATACAAGCTGTACACCGGTTGTAGAAAAAAATTATTGCACAACAATTTAAAACAAAAAATACACGAGAACTTAAACTTACTCTAGAGTTCATTAAATATTTCTACTATAGATACTTAATATCATAAATAAGAAAATGTAATTTCTGTTTTACTTTCTTTTACTTCCATTGGTATGAAGATGTTTAACGTGCTACTTAGTATTTAAGAGTAAGTCCACACTTGGGAAATTGGGGGCATAAGCCAATAATATAGTAAAATGACTCCTATTCTGTGCTTAAATTTTTTTTCAGCAAATGTCGTTTTAACTCTTCGCATTAGCATTTAGCGTTTTGTGAGCAGAACAAAGAAATTAATGCTAAAGTCAACAAGTGTACATATAATATAAAATATAATCCTGTAAAATTCGAATTTTTATGTAAAAAATCGAATTCACGTTCTGAATACATTACACAAGAGATACCATAATGATAGCGGCTTCAACAAATTGCCGGCTAAACCTTTAAAAATAGAACTGCATAAAGCGAATGCAGATTCATATTTGGAATTTATTTTTGTATAGCGTGCAGCGCAGCGGCGCGTTCCCGTGCGTGTTATTGGCTTTAAAACACGATGTTTTTACTCCCGAAGAGATCGTTGTGCACTTTATAGTCGAGATTGATTTTATAGTCTTAAATGCAAAATTTTATATTTTTTATATTACATGACGATTGATGTTTGTATACATATTGTAATAAAGGTTTCGTATTCTTTATTATCAGTCTATTTCTATAATTTACGAGAAATATATATAGTTGTGTGGTATCCGGCTGAGTAGAATAGACCACCCTCATTTCTTACCGAGGTGTCGTAAAAGGCGACTAAGGTTAGTTGACCCACCGTGTGATATCCGGTTAAGTAGAATAGATCACCCTCTTTCTTACCGAAGTGCTGTAAAATACGACTAAGGCAAGTTGACGTCAGGCAGGCGGCCGGTCGTAAATTACGATGCCAACTCATGTGACAACATATTTCTATTATATACTTAGAGCGGTATACGGGCAGGAGAATGATGAAAGGTTGTAGTGTATAATTTGTTAAGGTTTTGTATTATTAGGTTGAAATATGACGATATGACCTCGGATAACACTGTGTAATCCTTTTGAGATGTTACTAAACAATGGCGATGGTAATAAATTTTAATAATGAGAGTATAGCTTTAGCTTTTCTGACATATTTTGTACAACTTATAAAATAAAAATCATAATAAAACGGGTGAATAATATTTCACCATCCAGCACATTCGAAATTTCCGGAATATGATTTTCTAAAATAAAGAATTTAACATAAAATAATTATTCTTCAAAAAGGAAAAAAGGTGTTTTAAAATTTTTTAATGCTCAAGTGGGGGATACCTTAGAAAATTATAGTATTATTTTTAAAGAACATAATTATAGAGAGGTTCGCCGCAATAATGCTTTAAATATAAACTACATCGCGTGACCGACGTATATTAAGCATATAGCGGTAGTGATGCGGTTGAGACTACAATTTTTAGTCGTATTTTATTGAACGGAACCACATTAGCAAGTTTAGGAATGGTAAACTTGTAAATTGACTCCTAATGTCACATACATCTAATGTTAAGGCGAGCAATGTTTTCAACTAATGTTAATATTCTTCATTAAAATTCTAACCCGAATTATATACTCGTATCTTACTAATGGAAACAACTGTATGGTTACTTTTGTTTATTTTTACTTCATATTCTTATGTGCTACGAAAACTCTTTAAGGGTAAATTAAAGGGAGTGTGCGTACGCCTGTATATACTAGTGCCCTGTTAGTATCCCATTATTGGTCAAAGGCGTCCTTTTTCAAAATATGTATCGACAAAGGACACATAATGCTGCTCCAAAACACATATTATTAGTAGATTACGCATATCCAAGAAATAATCAAACAATATGCAGTTTCGTGCTGATGTTTCTTTACAGTGTAAGGCGCATGATAATAGTGAATTAATTTGACACGTCAGCCTTTTTTAAACAGAAAACTTATAGAAAATGTTCGCCTGCGATCTGAAACCGCAACCTTACTTTACGCGCTCTTACTATATGTCTATCTTAGATTTTATATTTGTACTAGCGGCCTGCCCTTGCTTCGCACGGGTATAAAATATATATCCCATGTCAGTCAGTGTAAAAAAAATGATTAAAATCGATCCAGTAGTTTTGATTTATTCATTACTGCCCGTATTCCTCTCCCTATACCAAGACGATTTCCTGCTATCTTTGGAATATCTAAACTCATATAGTTCATTTTTACTTATTTACTTTTACATTTTACCTATGTATTTTATTTTTACAATTAATTACAGAATGTCTTTAAACAAACTCTAAAAGATTCGAAGTGCTATAGGGTGAAGCGCGGCGTCCTCACGGCATTTTAAATCTGTAATATCTCCGAAAATGTTTACTTAAATTACATGCTGTAAACGGTCATATTGATCTATATTAAATCAACAATTTATTTAAGGTACTCAATTGGATAAGGATTAATGCTGTATTGTATAAAAATTGCTTTGAACATAAGGCATCATTTTTCGTAAAAAGTAAATGAAAAAAACTGCTATTGTGGGTTATCCATAAGAGATAGATATATACCATCGCGGACTTTTCTGTAGACCTTTTTAAGGTGTACAAATACTTAGAACATCATTTTGATAAATCTCGTAGGGTTTAGCCTGCGTTTGCAATGTAAGCGGAAAAAAATGTAATTATTTACAGAAACCTCAAAAATTACAGTATTTCTCTACTTCGTATTGAATGTTATTATACGTACAAACCTTCCTCTGGAATCACTCTATCTATTAAAAAAAACCGCCTCAAAATCGGTTGCGTAGTTTTAAAGTTTTATGCGTACATACGGAAATATGGACTTTGTTTTATAATATGTAGTGATGTATTATTGTAGTACAGAAGTTCTGATATAATTATTTTGCTTTAATCCGCGTCTGTTAAAAGAACTGTATGGAATGCTGAGTGTAGTAAACTTATCATTGCGTAGATTCTCTTAATAATTGCGGATTATAGCAAAATAATTCTATTATAACTTCTGTTCTGTAGAATTCCGCAAAGGCCTGCTTCTATCGTAGTAATTAATTCAACTAATATTTTTTTTGTTCAAACATCGTCTAATTTTATACGAATTATTTCTTATGATACAATGCTGTTCAAATAACAGCCATATAAGATGTAAAACACTTATTTGCGACACACAGCTGGATTTGTTTGCGATCAGTAGGGCTGGAGGAAATAAAGTTATGATTTATGCAAAGTGAAATCTGTTTGGAACGTTCGAGCGTGATCTCTACTACTTCAGCGCTGCAAATTTTCACGGAGCACGAATCTTAAGTGTACATAAATATCGCGAGATTACTTGCAAACTGGCTGACTAATACGATTATGCGTTACAGTAAAAAAAGATTAAAATACCCAAAAAACAAATTTTCTCACATTTTGTTTTCGGAAGAAATTAAGAAATTTGGAAAATCTATAAAATATTTCTGAAAGAAATTGAGTGTTTTTTTTCAATGATTGAAATAGTCTGTCCTTATCCTTTACTTGTGTTATAAATACTATTACCTGTTTTGTACTTTCACGTCAATGTTATAATTTTACAAGTGTTTCAAAGAAATTTTTGGTCAATAATGCAATCGTTTCTAACAGATTTATCTACTAATAGGTTCTATTGTACATAGATTAATTAATTAACTTTTATCAATTCCTGAAATCAAATATAGGTGACCAAAAATTTTCGTAAAGTTTCAAAGAACATAATCCTATTTTTTGTGTTCTTTTTACAGAAATGAAAAAAGCGTTGTCCTGTATGCTTATATATGAATTACCATATTACCAAATTGGTACCAGCCGTTAAAGTAGATCAGAAAGACGGATAGACAGACGTTCATGTTTATAATATTGTGGAATAACAATTTCAATATCATATAGTCCTAAAAAACCATAGCCAACTTTAAAGTCAACGTATTCCATTTTATCGACAAAATGTAGTGAAACGTGATTTTTAAAGCAATATTTTTCTTTCAGGATCCCTTACGCCGACAAGATCACCCCGGAGCCAATCCTCAACAACAATGCAGGCCGGGACACAAAGGCGGACTCGATCAGGAACAGTTATAATAGCCAATTCAAAGTTGGCATTTACGGCTGGCGAAAGAAATGCCTCTACATTCTTGTCATGGCACTCATGCTTATGATGATTATCAATCTCGCATTGACGCTGTGGGTTTTGAAAGTATTGGATTTCAATTCGGTAAATTACACTTTTCTTTGAAACTTTTAAGAATTTGAACGTTTGTGATTTAGGGGGATTATTTTTGGGAATTCTGTTCCTCTTTTTACATTTGGAAGGTTATTTCTGCGATTACATGTTTGATCTGAAATATGTTATCTGTACGACGACGCAGCGTTGGCTGTGCCAATCCAGTATTATAATGTAGATAATTACTAACGATTCCATAATATAATTTGATTTCAAACAAAGTTTTTTCATAAATTCAATTTCAAATCTTTCAAAAATTAAAAATTTAAACTATTTAATTAGAGGATTTATTCTATATTGTGCACTGAATGAAACAAAAGCTATAATTTATCTAAATATTTTTTTTTATATTTTCATTAATGTAATAGGCTTAAACTTATTTTTTTTGTTAGCATACAGTCTTTTCTAAATATTTATTTTATATTTAATTATGTTCATATTTAAACTGATTAGTTGAACGCACTTATATTTTACGACGTATGGCTTACAATAAATGTAAATTCAAGTTTTTATTTTTATGTGTTGAGGTTAATATGTTTAACTTAAATGCTACCATGTATATGTAAATTTCATTTAAAATACTTGAACTCTATAAATTTTTCTCGTTCAAAACCAGGTTGGCAGTTATGTGAGTTACGGCAGTCATAGTTCATAGAATGTCTGGACTTTATAAGTAAAATATACATATTTTAGGAATTATTTTTAAATAAAATTTTAGATATTTTAAAATTAAATAGTATACAGTATACTACAGTAACGTAACATATTAAGTAAATATTAACTATTTATAGACTATATATTTCTTAATATTATGTAGATTTTGTTTACGAATATTGTCAGCTTTATTGAATTGGTATAATTGAGTTGAATACTTTAATAATAATAATAAATATATAGGACAGTTCCACACACGGTCGTCCGTCCCCAAAGTAAGTTATTCAATACTTGTGCTATGGGTGAAAGACAACTGGTGAATGTATGCTTATATATTTTTTAAATACATACTTAAACACAAACACCCAGACTCGAAGACAAACAAATTAATTTATAGAAAATGTTGGTGTTCGGCGGGAATCGAACCCGCGACCCGCGGAGCTGAAGGCAGGGTCACTACCCACTCCGCCAACGGGCCAGTCCAATTACTATTTTTTTTCAGGATGGCATGGGTCAGCTACGGATAGTTCCCGGTGGATTACAACTACTCGGACAGGCATTAGTATTGGACTCCCTCTTTGCGTCTAGTATAAAGTCGCGACGCGGTCAACCTATTTATATCGAGTCATCCAGGAATTTTACCGTCTCTACTCGAGATTCACTTGGGATTGTGCAAAGCAGATTATTTATAGGTATTTGATGTTTTTTATTAGTTAGCATCTTGCGTGTAACCACTTTATCTATTTGAGGTTGCAACTGTCTCAAGAAGAAAAACAATCTAACCCGGAAGTTATTGTCTTGAGGGGAGTTAGACATCTTTATCTATTTTATATGCCTTATTACTATCCAAGACAAAGGCCACCATCTCTCCTTTATAAATTAAGATTGGATCTTAGAAATAGTCTAGGAATTCTCTTGTGATATGCAGGTTGTATTATTAATTTCATAGTATATTTTGCCTGATTAGGTAGTTTTCTTCACTGTAATTTAAACCACCTGTTTTTAATAAAATATGTAATTTTAGTAATTTACACTAAATAAGCAAATAATTTTAATTATTTTCGCTTTCAATAAATATATTATATGTTAACTTAATATTTTATATTACCGCAAACTTTATCCTTAAATTAAAGTTTCAGTTTTAATAAATTTAAGTTTCATAATTAGGTTTCTATATACAGTTAATATTAATAATAGTTTATCGTTGTAACATTATAATGCTGATATTTAAAAAAAACGATATCCTTGATCGACACACAGGTCATGACCGCTTAGAAGTGAACGTAGCCCGGTTAGAAGTCCGGGACAGTCGGGGCACTTTATTGCTCGGCGCGGGACAGGACGCGGTGACTATCGGGGCGGACAATCTGGTTGTGGCAAGTCCGGCCGGTGCTTCCTTTAATACTGCTGTGCAATCACCACTTGTAAAAGCTCCACCTTCTAAGCCGTTAATGTAAGTTATAATTAGTATCTGGTTGAACGAGACTTGCTTGGTATTTTTTTTTTTCAAAATAATAAAGAAACTTTATAAAAAAATAACATGGTAGGTGGGGGCTATAAGCTACGCTGACTTGAATTTTAACGGTATAAATAGTTTTTTATATATTCAATAAATTGAAAGTAAAATTTAATTTTTTTTAATGCCCAAAAACAGGAATAAAACGTTTTTTTTTTAATATGAAATTATAAATTTTATATATTCAATAAATTTAAAGTAAATTATAGTATTTTTTTTATTACCAAAAAACAGGGAGAAAACGGTTTTTTAATAGAACCTAGCTAGATCGACTTTTCACCCCCAAAACCTGCTGCATGCTGAATTTCAGGAAAATCGCCGTTTTCGAGATTCTTGTATGTATCTAAATATATATATATATATATATATATATATATATTTATATATATATATATATATATATATATATATATATATATATATATATATATATATATATATATATATATATATATAAATATACATACATACAAGATTAACTCATTTAAATATTAAAGATTGTGTTCAAATTTCAAGTCTGATTTGTGCGTTCTATTTACAGTAATTTTTCTTGATGTCCGTTGCAATTTTTGATCTCATATGTTAGCTACAAAATTTCACAAATATTGCTTTATCCGATTTGCCGTGAAATAGTAACAGAAACATATTTCACGGAATTAGTATCAATTTAACAATGCGCTGTAATTAATATGTTATACTAATGTATAGTAATTTTGTTAACCCAAAATTTAATCTAGTATCCACAGATTAGCTTTTATTTCAAATATCTCAGTCTTTACTTAGTAATGGTGATTAAATTGGTAATATAAATATAGAAGCATAGACTAGATAGGAATCTAAATGATTATATTTATATTTGTCTTCAATAACAGGTTGGAATCTCCAACTCGATCATTGGAAATGCATGCAGCCCAGAGCATAGCGCTGGAATCTCGCGCCGGTGACATCAGCGCAAGTTGTCTCTCCACATTCCGATTACGCTCAATCGCCGGCTCGGTAAGATGTTATTGCAGATTAATTTTATAGTTTGCAATACTTCTCTTCTTCATTGCAATCTTTTAACCATGATATAAATGTATTAACACATTAACCTGCTCTTATCCCACTCTAAGTGGGGTCGGCACAACATGTTATACGCATGCTGTCACATGATTTGTTGGTCGTTTTTACGAGCGACCGCCTGCCTGACGTCAATTTATATAACTCGTATTTTACGACACCTCGGTACGAAATCGGCCTATTCTACTAAAACGGATACCACACGGTGGGTCAACTTATCTTAGTCGCCATTTACGACACCTCGGTAAGAAATGAGGTTGGTCTATTCTACTCAGCCGGATATAACATAGTTAAATATAATAAGAAAGAATAGAATTATATAACAAAAAAAGCAAGTGCGCGAATTTTTTGATGACTTTTTTAACTGGACGAGCATCATGGCCATTGGATTCAGAGCCGCTGCTGGCGGGGATGGAGACATGTGTACAATGTTGTTCTGTCTTTGACACCAATAGCATGGTGCGGTTTTTACTCTGTGATTACATACCCGCGCCTACCAATCGGGCGCCAATGATCCGTAAGGATTTTTCCTGTTTAAAAATAAAGATTCATAAATGGATGATGTCAGAGCAAGCTGTGTCTTATACTTGCGAGTACGCTTTGCCATCTTTGTAAGCGCTGACTCGGGGATACACCCGACCAACGTGGCCGCACGTATGTGAACGCTATGTTTTATTACTCTCGTGTTTCTGAATAATGTATGCTTTCTATCAAATATATTCTTATATAAATATAATTCTTAACTGCACTAGTAGTAGCCAGAATATATTTTGAATAGGTCTGAAGATAGTCTGTGTCTACATGTTGTTAAGATTGTTTTGGGCAAATAAGACTGTGATACATTTCCTTTGCCTTTTTTGTCTTCGAATAAAAATGAAGAAACGATCTGCAGGCAATGTAAGCCTTTTATTTATTTTTGCCTGCTGATGCAATCACGCCTTATACAGCTATGATAAAGATTAAGGTGGAGGCGCTTGCCTAGATGATACCTATTCACACTTGCTTTGAAAGACTCATATTATAGGAATTGGGAAAATCTAGTAAAAGTAACGTCCATTTACTATCCAATTGCTCGGCAAAGGCCTCCTCTCTCCGTTTTTTCATTAATCGATGGTTGGAGCTGAGACCCACCATGCTGCTCTAATACAAATTGATAGGTTACATATATCCGAGGGAATTTCCACAAATATGCAAGTTTCCTCATGCTGTTTTCCTAAACCGAAAAACATATGATAAATTTAAAATATCATTAGAGCATAAGTTTCAACAGAAAAGCTCATTTGTTTTTTTTCTGGTTTAAACTCGTGAACCCCTAGGAAAGAGATACTCTGTCTCACCATTCAGCTATCACAGGTTATCGGAAAATCAGATGCTGTAAGAGAATTCCACTCCCAAGCTGTTCGTAACAGATAAGAAAAAGCAAAGGGCTTTGTGCGCCTTCGTGGGATGATAATAACAAATAATATTAATTTTCAGATACGGTTAGATGCACCCAGTATTTATATGCCGAAACTGAAATCTGCATTGCCACTACCATCGTCTGCGCCACATACGCACGACCCTCACCACCAGAACATATACCAACTTTGTGCATGTGCGAATGGTAAACTATTTCTAGCGCCGCCACATGGTGTTTGTGCCGCAAGAGAAGAGAGCTTAATATGTCGATGATGCTTTAAGCTAAGTAAATTGTATGAATATCGGTCGGTAGTAAATATTGTAAAAAGTTGAATAATGCCTATACTAGCGGAATTTATTTATCATATATTTTTCACTAAAACCATCTGCGAAGTCTTATTTAATGTTAAAATACATTATTGCATTTCTTGTACAGTAAAAGTCAAATAACCATTATCGCATACATACAATACAAAATACAATACCAAATTTCTTATATTCAATATTTAGTTTCAAATATGTGCCATTGTAATTTATATGCCAAGCTTACTTGACTTACAAGTTACTAAAAACTTGCTAGTTCAACGTCAACATTACGTTTATCCAATAAATGTCAATGTTATAAATTGACATTTTTTCTTACCACCAATATCGGATTTGATTATTCTTTATTGTATATTTCATTACATACGAATTATAATTATATTTATTGTTACCGAAAATAATTTATCTGAAACTAAGTTTAGTAAACCAAACTTTTCTGTTTCGATATGATTTTGATTTAAATTAGCACGTAAAGAAAATTGTAGTTAAAAATAATTTCAGTAATCTTGAACTTATTATGTAAATTTGAATCTTTAGCCAATACATTTAATTTTCGTAAAGTTACTTTATAGGACTTAATTAAAAAAAGCTTCTTCGCTATAATATTGGAGTAAGTTGATATGAAATACACGCTAGTAATAAAAATAATCTTATACTTATAAAATATAATATCTATTATTAAATAGAAATAATCAATAGCTACATTATTTTTTCAGGGATCAATAGTACAGCTATAGTATTTCAATATCCACTACTAGTTTTATTCAACCAAAGTGGGAAATGCATGGGAAAATATCATACAACTTAGATAAAATTAGGTTTATGCTGTAAACTTTCAGCTTAAAACTAAAGGGTGAATATCCCTAGAGGAGATTTATGCCCGATAGTGCCCATCCATTGATTAAAAAGAGTCAAACAGAATGAGTGGGAGATAATGGGAATGCATGGGGGATAACACTATTACTATTAGTACGTTGATTTTAATGTCTGCGTTGTAAGATGTTTTCTTCAAAAAAATGTCACAGCCTGATTTTTATGCCCATATTTTAAATTTGGAATTAATTTTTTACATTATACATCCTTTTATATTTATCCTTTTATATTTTAATATTTTAGACCGAACGTAGAAGCTTAGTTTACTTCCATTCACACTTTGAAGCGAAGTAGCTTACGAGCTAAGCATTACCAGAACTTGAAACCATGTATCATAAATATATTTTACTTCGAATATAAACTTTGGCTTAACAAATCGAATTACAACGAGTATGGACGTATCATTTACATATAAATTAATAAATACTAGTGCCTTTTGGAATCGCTGTTAGGAGTATCGATTGGTTATAGTAATTTTATCATATATCGCAATGTATTACGATAATAGATGAAACTGTACGCGGTGTTGTGATAGATTAGTGTAGTAATTTCGAGGGTTCTTTTACTTGTATTGTCCTAAAATAATGTTTCATTCTTTGAAATAAGTAAATAGTGATGATCAGTGATTTTTTTTTAAATATTCAATACTTATAATATGTTATTAAATTCAGCAAATATAATATGTAATTAAGTTCACATGGTTAAAATTTTACTCATTTCAATTTACATGTAATGCACATGTAGTATATAATGTAAAAATATCTGATTGTCACTCTATTTTCTTTAGTTTTGTTACTGTAAAGGAAATCATTACAAATTTATAGTATTTTATTTATTTTATATTTAGAATCTAGTTTTTACTTTCTAGGTTCATAAAAGCTATTTATAAAAAAACAATTGTAGTAGGAGTAATTTCTATATTATAACGATTAAAATTCAGTATTTTTATAAACATTATAAAAATACTGAAATTTAAATAATTAAACATGATATACGGTATAAAACATTATACTTTATTTAGAAAATAAACACTATAATCAAAAGTTCATTATTGTATATAATATTATATTATTTACAACCATTGTGTACTTATTAAAATACGTATTTAAGATACTTAATATGAAACTTTCATGAAAATTACATATTGTTTTTAAATAATTTGGTGTGTATAAATTACTATAGAAAATTTAGTAGAAATTATTAAAAAAAAGTATAATCCTGTTGTATTACCTAAATATATAATGTAATAAAATTGTTGTTACTGTTGTAAATAAAATATATCATCTATGAAATATGATGAATAGGAGTGAATTTAAAGTGATTGTCAGAAGTTTGTCTTATTTTTTTAATCACCTGAATGTTTTATAAAACATTTATAAATCTTATAAATGACGCAAAACATTTTAAATAGATTTATAAATCTTTTCCTGTCTTTTGGCTTAGGTCAAGCTTTACATATCAACTAGAAAGACGCTTATTTAATACAGGCAGCAATCTACCTAATTTTAGTTGAGCCCTTTTTTGAAAATATACAAATCTTCAGAATCTGAAGTCTACATTCAGTAAGTGTAGCCAGTTAAGATCAGGATTCCAGTCCTATGGTGATTTAAGACCTTTTTCCTTAAGAACCCTTTTGGGCTTGTTGACTTTTCATGGTCTTCGTAAATTTGAAAATATGATCCAATACATTTAAGTACACATTAAACTCATTAACAAAAAAGTAATCCAGACATAATTCAGAACAAATATAGTGCTCTAATATACATTTATATTTGATAGACAGCAGTGCAGGTAAAATATTCGCAAAGTTGGTAATTGAATCGTACCCACAAACCGCAAGCACTTAATTGTATTATAAACGAACTGAAAATAACTTCGAAACTCCATCATTTCATTTGAGTTAAAACGTGTTCCACAAACGGAGCAAACCTAGAGATCACTTTATTTGGAAAAGTCTCACAAAAATATATGTCTATGGGAATATATTATACATATTACAATAACACATTAGAGCAACATTTTATTATAACCTTTTAAGTTACTGTACTCTAGTACTGTCTGTACTGTACTGTAGTTATAAAAACTAAAAAAAATTAAATGAAAGTAACGAATTTGCTGACAACATATTATCGTTGTTTAGAGAGGAAAATGTATTAAATAAAAATCATACTAGATTTGACATTCAGCAAATATTATTGCCTTGTCCACTTTTTGACCACGCACTTTGCCGTCAAATTCAATTTATCGATTCAATTTCAAAGACGTTTATTTTCAAAAGGAGTGCAACATCTCAACGAGACGCAGACACTTAGGTAAGAAGATTTGTTTGACCGAGTACGGGATGGCCCAATGTCTAAATTATATTCTAACAATACGAAACATACTTTTACACTTAAATGTTTAATATGAAAAACTATTATTTTAAGTAAATGTATAATTAATTTTTATTTATAAGTCTACTGCCACTGTCACTGCGCTTGGGCTTTTGTTAATGGAGAAATTCAGATTTACGGAGGAGGGTATAATTTTTTGGCAGTCTTTTGTTATAAAATTTAATAACAATTCGTTTAAATGTAATTTAAATTAAAGAACATTTCAGAAAGCTATTCAAAGAATACTTTTGTATGCCAGAAACACGGTTACAAAAATCACGTCCAATACACACAATTGCTTTCGCTTCTTTTATTTGCTGTTTGTCTATGAACCAGTTTTTAAAAGTATTTGCTGAAAAGTCTATACCGGGAATCAATTTCAAAGAGGGTTTTCAATTTCCTAAAATAAACAATAGTGGAAGTACAAACAATAGAAAACAAATCAAGTTTATAATACCTATTGATTTCGTGGTTCGTTTATGAAAATTTTCGCCGTATGAAAGATTAATAACCGTACGTACCGAAACAATCAATATAGCGGGCATATTGTAAGACACAATGAGTCTCAGTGAACAGTCAGTGTTAAAGTTTAATTAAAGATTCATGATAAATCGTCGTAGGATGCTGCATTCTCCGCGCCGTCTCGCACGTGAATAACGTCCGTTCAGTGAACACTTAAATAACTTAAGCCAGTAACCTAACAATAAATTCATGAGCCACCTTTCCTTTTGTTTGGGCGTCGCACGCTAATTGGCAGGAAGGACTGCTTAAAACGTCTCAAATGAGCTGACGTTCCCTTCATTGTAAGCATTAAACGTTTAAAACCTGCTCCATACATAACGTAATTGTTCGACCTAGTACCAAATTAAGCTTTGTACAGCGGTTTAACAAAATTCAGCTGTCAGTATATTAAATTGCATATTATGAAATATTAATAACTTCGCGTAGTTCCTTCCACACTTAATTTAATATCTCACGCCTTTGTTGTGATATAGCTGAGAAATCTTAAAGCCGTTCTAGAGGCACCTCCCTCCACTATCCACCGAGCGAGAGGAAATAAAGTTATGATTTATGTAGTGAAATATGTAGCAGGCGGAGAACCAATGTTCCTAGACATCCAGACGCGCTTTGTCCTTGCCGTAATAAATTGTTTACAATGCTATTGCGGAATCAAAAAATATATAGATAAATATATAAAATAGAATGACAAATACTTAAAGTAAATTATAAATCCACAGTAATTCATTTTTATAACAATTTATTGTAAAAAAATATTTTTACCTTTATTTTCAAATGTTGATACGTGAATATTGAACAATTACCATTTAAGAAACAATTTTCTCCTATACATTTTTCACGCTAACATTCGATTTGTTTTTTTTTTCTCGTAACTCAAATAAGTTTGCCAACTTCCAACTTAAGCCCCACTTACATAAAAGGAACATGTCATTATCAACTGGAAAATTCATTGTCAAGTTTACTCACGTGGTACACTCAGAAAGTTTCTGAGAGTATACTTACAATAATTCTGTTTATTAAACTTGAATAGAATTTGGGCAATTCACTAAAAATAAATGAATGATAATATTACAAAACATACTAATATTATAAAAGGAAAAGTCTGTCGGTTTGTTTGTCTGTCTATTTGACTTTTGCAACTAATTTGTTAGACCACTAATAATACAATTAAAGCTTATGTACCGGAGTTACATATGGGCTGAAATAACTAATTTCCTTTTGGGAAAAGAGAAAAATTACATATTGCATTATGTGCATACGTCAGAGTTCAAATTTGTATCTTTAGTACCTTATAAAATAATTTTGTGATTACAACGTTATTAAACACATTCAATTAAAAACATTATTAAACGTTCAACTTCAAATTTAAGATTTATCAAGTAATCTAAGAAACTAGATTTTAAATTTTGGATTGAAATATAAGGTCACCCAATTTTATCACTATCCACGAGTATTTACTTTTATACAATTCTTTGTTTTATTGGCTTTTTTCTATGTTATCTGTTGGTAAGTAAAAATACAACAGTCTTAGATGTCTTAGATGAAACGTGCAAACTTGAAAGGGATTAAATCCCTTTCAGTCTCGTGCGTACGCGCGCAGTGAACGGACGCGTATCGTGAACGTTATCGCTGCGCGTATCGTGTGAGACGCAAAGTTCGCCAGTTTCGGTTATCGCCCCTGCACCCCTGCCCCCGGCGACAGTTGTACTCGCCGCGACCCGTGTCGTGGCTTGAGGAAGCGGTCGGCAGCGCATCGCGTGCACCCGCTCCACCGAAGCTGCCCGGACGCAGCGATCTGCACCGCCTTTCGTTGCAAAGACGTATGCAGACGTGCCCTCAGTGAAACCACCGTTCATTATCCCATTGTGTTTGTAGTCTCCGCCCCCGCTCGCGGGCGCCTAGCTGGGCCTCCCCCCAGGGGTCTCACCCGGCTGGGTTGCACGCGCCGAGGGTGCGCGGAGCTGCACTCGCACAGGAGCGGCTCACTAAGGTACCTCTGTAGCTACTATCCGAGTAGCATTACTTGCATTCGCAAAACTGCGCGACCATGTCCGGTCGGGGGGAGCCCCCCCCGAGGGACCCACGTATTAGGGGGGAGCGCCCCGCGTTCCCACGCGCTGTAGTGCGGCGCGACATACGTGACAACACCACCGTCTCGTTTACGCCGATCGCACCCACAGCAGCGCCACCGTCACCGCCAGTGCCTGCACCACTACCACGCTTCCGGATTCCATCCGGCGAGCAAAAGTCGTCAGACTCCGCGCCTTTGTTCTCCGCCGATGTAGCTGAGCTTACATCGGGCGGTGAAGGCACCGAAGCGTCCGCGGGTTGCCGACTCTTCGCCCGAATCGCTTGAAGGAGACGACAAGCGTCCGAAGACGGACCAGTCGCCGACCACCTCACATACAACGTCGTCGTCATTCGACGTCCATTTAACAGCCGAGCAAAGGACTCGGCCCACTCCACCGCCGGCCTCCTCACCTCGGGACGAGTGTGGCGTACGACTACCCACAGAGAGCGCGTCGCAGGGATCCGCCTCGTGGCCTCGGGACTCGACGAGCTACGCCGGATTCGCTTCGTCGCCGTCTCCTATGGCGACATCCCGCCCCCCTACCCCTCAGGCTGGGCCGTCCGGTTACGCCGCCGCCGCCGCCGCGCCACCGTCACCCCGCGCGCTCCAGCAGCGCCAGGAAGAGCTGCAGCGCCAGCTCAACCCTCCGAGCACTACCGGAGCGAAGACGGCGCGCTCCGAGTACCCGCCCATCACCGTGGAGTGCCTCCCCAATTGGACGAGGCACTTCACCACAATTCGAGGCATCCTTGGACACGCCCCTAACGCCCGCCCGATGGGAAAGGGCGTCAGATTCCTCCCCAAGTCGGCGGAGGAATTCCGGGTGCTCCAACGGTACCTTCTTGACGCTGCCAAGCAGGACCCGAACATCGCCTGGTACTGCTACAGCCCAGCGTCGAGCCTACCCAGCAAGGTAGCCATTAGGGGGCTACCGCAAGACACTCCGCCAGCAGAGGTCATCGCGGCGCTGCGCAGCCTAGGGTATCCGGCGACCCAGGCGAGGGCCATACCACCGGTCAGAGGGCGGCACGGCTGCACATACTTCGTGCAGCTGGAGCATCTGACCTTCGAAGAGCTCGGTCACCTGTACAGAGAGACCGAGCTCCTGTCGATGCCGGGCCTCATCATCGAGGCATGGAAGGGCGGACGAGGTCCGCCACAATGCCACAGATGCCAGCAGTTCGGCCACTCATCGGCCAACTGCCACCGGCCACCCAAATGTGTCCGCTGTGCAGGCGGGCACCTGGCACAAGACTGTGACCGGCCCCAAGAAGCCGCGCCCAAGTGCGCGAATTGTGGAAAAGCGCACGTGGCGCGGGACCGCAAATGCCCGGTATTCCGCCGCGAGGCGCGAAAACGCGGCATCGATATCGCGCCGCCGCGCCCAGACAAGGAACCGAAGAAGAGGGCAGGGGGGTGTAGGCAAGTTCCCCCCCCAACCGCAACACCCGCCGCCACCATGCAAGTCGCCGCAGCGGCCCCCGCCATCCCCGCAACACGTCCCGCGGTTGTACGCGCCGCCCCTGCCCCCGCGGCACGTCCCGCAGTGGCCGTGCCTGCCTCCCCCGCCCGACCCGCAGTGAGTAGCGCCCCGCCGTCGCCCGGCGTGTTCATTCACGCTACTCGACGGGGGGAAGCGGGAGGGGCTAACGTAGACCAGGAGCCGGCGACTAAACAACCGCCGGCCTACATCCCGACCGCCCCAGCTACTCGACGGGGGGAAGCGGGCGGGGTTATCATAGACCGGGAGCCGGCGACTCTGCAACCGCCGGCAAATGACCCGATAGGCAGGGGGGAGCCCCTGCGAAGAAAACAAAACCGGCGCAGGCGCAGGCAGCCGAGGCCAGCAGAGGCTGCGCCCGCCGCCGCGTCCACACCGCACCCCAGGCCGCCAACATCAACATCGTTGGCGGCAATACCAGTAATCGCCGAGGCGCCGAGAAGCCGCGGCCACCGACAGGCCATAGAAGAGGCGGAGCTTCGAGCGCCGCTACACCCTACTTTCCCACCGCCACCCGCCGCGCAGGACTCGGACATGAACAACATTGTCCGGGTCCTTATCGAGGCGCTTATGGCGGCGCTCGCGCACTATGTGAGCACGAGGGATGTAGTCGGCGCTATAACGGCGGCCATAACCCAGTTCGGGCGGTCGTACCAGTGACCGCCCTAAGAGTACTATACTGGAATCCGGGCGGCATAAGAGGACACGTCCGTGAGCTAACACTACTCGCCCAGTCGCAGGATATCCATGTCATCCTCCTGGGCGAAACCAAACTCACGGACAGCGTCGAGCTCCGCGTGCCCAACTTCTTCGTGTATCGGCGTGATGAAATCTCTCCCCGGGGCTATCCGTACCGAGGTACGGCCGCTCTGGTGCGGAGGGATATTATACATGAAGAGTTGGAGCACACCCCGTTCACTAGCACCCGTACACAGGGGGTGCGTGTCAACGTGGGCAACCAGGAGCTCCGCATTTATGCCGCCTACAAACCACCCGGATTGACTTTCTGCAGCACCGATATCGGGACAATCTTCGGACAGCAGGGACCCGCAGTGATCGTGGGTGATCTCAACGCGAAACATCATGCGTGGGGATCGCGAATCATCACTGGGGTCGGGAGGCAACTGCACGAAGATAGCGTGAGGAGCGGGTACGGTGTGATGGGGCCGGGAGCGCCGACCCACATACCCACCGACAGCCGCTCCCAGCCAGATGTCCTTGATATAGTGTTGCACCACGGACTCGATAACCCGTTTGATGTCGAGGTCCTCTATGACCTTGACACCCAACACCTACCGGTTCTGGTCACCCTAGCCACCCAGGGAGGCTTTTTAGTGCCTCGCCCGCCGCGGATGCGGATGAACTGGGAGCGCTACACCGCCGAGCTTGCCGGGCTTGAGCTAGCAGGCCCGATCACCACACCTTCGGAAGTCGACGATGCTGCTGCATACGTCGCGGCGGCGATCATCGCCGCCAAAGCAGCAGCCACCACCACCACGTCGACTTCACCGGACACTACCAACCGAAGGAAGGACCTGCCGAGCTCGCTCCGCAATATGCTCAAGCGGAAGCGCACCCTACGCCGCCTATGGGCCCGCACTCGCTGCCCCAGGGTGAAGGCTGACCTGAACCGGCTTGCAGAGAAGATCGCGCGTGCCGTAGTCGCTCTCGACGAGGCGCGATGGGAGGATACCGTCGATCGAGCGACCGAACACGACACAGCGCTGTACTCTCTCTGCAAGAAGCTTACCGGACATGACACCCCCGTTTACCCGCTGTTCGATGCCGCGGGTAAACGCACATATGCCGCCAAGGATCGTGCTGAGATTCTGGCGGCCCACCTGGAGAAGACATTCACGCCCAACGCCCCCAACACTTCCAACCTCCATATCATCCGTCATCACGCGGCTGTCCAGGACAAACTGGAGAGGTTCCTGTCGGCCCCTACACCGCCGCTCCGGGGAGAGGACTTCATCTCCCTGTCAGAGCTGCGGTCGGTCGCTGCTCGCCTTGATAAGCGAAAAGCGCCAGGCCCCGACGGAATCACCAACGCCGCGTTGATGCTGCTGCCTCGAACAGGTCTCGTAGCGCTCACGAGACTGTTCAACGGAGTACTCCGCACCGGCCACTTCCCAGAGGCGTGGAAGGCCGGGAAGATCATCGTTCTTCCCAAGCCGGGGAAGGACCGCCGCCTGCCTGGAAGCTACCGGCCGATCACCCTGCTCTCGCACATAGCCAAGCTGTTCGAGCGTCTGCTGCTGCGTCGAGTCACGCCCCATCTGCCCCTGCGCGAGGAGCAGTTTGGATTCCGCAGCGGCCACTCGACGACGCTCCAGCTGGCGAGGGTAATAAACCACCTGACCAGTGAGCGGAACAACGGGCGCTACACCGTGGGGGTCTTTCTCGACATCGAGAAGGCCTTCGATCGTGTGTGGCACGCCGGGCTCCTGGTCAAGATCTTGGACACCACCATGCCGCCTGCTTATGTGCGAGTGCTGGCATCATTTCTACACGGCCGTAGCTTTTACGTGGCAGTGGATGGTGCGCAATCCCAGCCACGCACCATCCAAGCCGGAGTACCCCAGGGCAGTTGTATATCGCCGCGTTTGTACGCGGCGTATACGGATGACATCCCCACCCTGCGCCATCATCTGCGGGAAGGGGAGGAGGACGTGCTGTTGTCGCTCTTCGCTGACGACAGCGCGTATTTCGCGTCGTCCTACCACCAGATCGTCGCCACCAACCGCATGCAGCGTATGCTGGACTTGTTGCCGGAATGGCTGGACAAGTGGAGGATGGCCGTCAACGTCGGGAAGACGGCCGCTCTGCTCACCAGCCGCTCCAAGCCGCTACGTCAGCTGACTCTTCGAGGCCAAGACGTAGAGTGGAAGACCACAGTGAGGTTTTTGGGGTGTGAGTTGGACCGCAGCCTGCGCATGGTCCCCATGGTCAATCGTGCCGTGGGCCAAGCTGCTGCTGCCAGGTCCCAGCTCCACACGCTGTTCACATCCCATTTACCTGTCAACACCAAACTGCGGGTCTACGGTGCCTACGTCCGCTCGCGCTTGACGTATGCGGCACCCGCCTGGTACGCGCTATGTTCGGCGTACCAGAGGCGAAGACTTCAAGTCCAGCAGAACCGCTGCCTGCGACTGATCGTAGGAGCCCCGAGGTATGTGCGGAACGACGTCGTGCATCGGGATACCAGAACGCCGACCGTGGAGGAGTATGTCCGTCGCCTTGCGCGCCGGATGTTCGCGCGTGCGGACAGTAGCGCGCACGTACACCTCCATGGCATCGCGCCACTCCATGCGCGACCACCCGATGGACGTTCCCTGCCTCGCGAGCTCCTGCGATCACCGTCTCCGCGGCCCGATGCGGATGACGACGGCGACGAAGAGGACGACGCGACGGGCGAAAGGGCGAATACATCGGACATGACACACCTACCCGATCAAGACACCACCGGACGAGACACCACCGAAATTGACCCCGAGGTCTGGGAGCTACCATTCCCAGACCTCCCCACCGAACAAGACATCCATTAGGTCACCTAGGTGACCTGGGCTTACGGCCCAAATACCGACACCTTTGGGTCACCTAGGTGACCTCGGCCTACGGCCGAAACACATACCGGGCTTAAGTGCCCGCGAGGAGATGCCCGGGTAGAGAGGAATTCCTCGAGGCCCGCACCCCGTTTACCCCCACCCGGGGAGTAAACGAGAAGACCCTGCTGCTGAAATCCCTTTACGGTTTCTATAAGGCATTGTAACAGAACACTTAAATTGTATGGCGGAAGGGCATTGTTGGTTGAGAGATACTAGCCTTGTCTGAAGCAAGAAGAGACAACCGGACTCTAAACCGGGGACGGGATCTCAGGTTTGGATTTCAGTTTTGATTATAGGGGGCATAATAAAGGGTCACCGAAGTATTGCATGACGTAGGTCGTCGTGTTAACAATCTTATGTATTCCTTATTTTGTTGTACTGCACTTTAGGAGTTTTTCTAGTGATATAGTTCTTAAACATAAGAAATAAAAGTTGCTCAGTTATCTGTACGTTCCGACAGTCAGGTCATGTTCTAAGCACGTTTTGACGGAGGTCGAGCATGGCCACCCTCGATTAGAACGACCCGACAGGATTTGATTATGGCTGCGACATCGAATACAGACTTACATACGGAAATATTATGTTATTTTATAGGCAATCGTAAAGGTTAAAATTAAGAACTATTTCTATTTTTTAAATTATCTATCATACATAATATATAAGAAGTTATTAAATTCAACAAAGATGTCGTCTTTACATTATTGAGCGCCTGAGTATTATTTTTATTTTAACTATTTTATAAAAAGACAGACATACATGCTTTTGCATATATATAGTATTAGTATGGTTATACTGATGCATTCAAGACATGCTTTAAGCTAAGTTTGACAGAGGTCGAGCGTGGTCAATCTCGATTGAGACGCCCGACAATATTTGATTACAGTTCCAACAACGTCAAGTTCAAATTATAACAGAAATATAGTATTGAATTTATTAGTCCGAGCTATTATTTATATTATTAGTCCGCTTATACGGCTTTAATAATTTATTTAATTAGGCTTTAGGGTAGGGTTCCATAATATATTTATAATGATAATAATATTTTGCTATCCGCATCTAAAAAAAAGCATACAATACAAATCTTCAGAGCCCCCACCACTATATACGTTACTACTATCACGTTAGACACATTAGACAGTGTTTACAAAAAAGGCATCCTCAGAGGTTTACTTGTTCGTCTATCGTAGAAAAAGGCAGGCAAATTTGTTCAGTAGTTTTTGAGTTTGTCGCTAACAAGCAGGTATAGAGAGCGTTGGGAAACTTTGTTTTGCCATATTTATTAAAAATATTACCTTAAAGTATTATTTCTAGCAACCAGCAAAAACCATATTGCTAAATACTTAAAGAAATAAAAATAAAACGTAGCGTGGTTCTATTGTTGAGGACTATGTTAATGATAAGAAAGTTTGGATTTCAATTGCGAACAGCTAAGCTCTAGATTATAGGGTAATTTTTAATTTGTGAACTATTACGAATATATTATTGAAATATTTGTTTTTGAAAGGAATGATCGCCAAGTTTCTTGCTGGTTCTCCTTGGTAAGAGCATCTTTACGATATTCATAGTCGTAGCTTCATTTTAATTGGACGATTCAAAAGTGCTTGTAAAAGCCAATTTGAATAAATAATTATTTGAATTTGAATTTATAAATATAAAATAATTATTGATATTATTAAAATTCAGTAAAATATCTCCTTTATCTTTCCAAATTTGCGATATGTTAGGTATAGCATGTAAGCATATGTAAGTGTACAGTTGTCTTTACTAGGTTGTAAAAACAACTATACGCTTGAAGTATACTAAAATTTTCCTAAAAACAGCTTGGGTACTCATATTTGTTTGACATACTTTCGAACAAGATATTAATTTGCAAGATTACGTTACACGAAATGTTACGTCAACGATAACATAACGTGAGAGGGTTAGTCTGAATGATTCAATTGTCAAAACGGGAGTGACCGTCTTCAAGCTGACCTGCGTCACGCCGACAGCCTGGCGAAATGTCACGTACTTCAATAAAATTAACACGTCCACAGACAATGTCAACAGAAACAAAGCTGTAGCAAAAGCCAAGCCGAGCCTTTGGGCTCAACCGGACTTGCTAACATACCGCTTTAACCTTAGTAAAGTTGACGTTAACATACAAACAAGCTTGGACGACGTGGTGACATGAGACTTAAAATACGACCTTTGTGAGTGAAGCAAGCTGGCATTTGTAGTTACGTGTAGTAGTACTACATGTAAGTTAATGTGAATATATTGATAAGTCGACTTCTTATATGTTGAATCATAATAGACATTAGGATTGGCTTATTTATAAAACAAATATTCAGCTGAAACAGTGAAGTCGACAAATCTTTTATAGCGCACATACAAACTTGTGCATGTTTAATTATTTCTCTTAAACATATAACTTTTTATGGCTACCCTGAAAAGTGTGCTTTTTGGACTTGTTAGCGTACTAGGCGTGAATAGTTATTCACGCCTAGTACGCTATTCTTACAAGTAACCTTTAAATTTATAGTTATGTATTTAATAGCTTATACATACACCTATTTAAGATAGACATTACTTGTATATTTTTGTTGTAAAAAAAACAATTTTTTGCCTCTCTGGCTTTTATAGTGCAAAACCATGCTGCTATTTATCAAATTCAAAAATGTCAAATGTGTATTTAAAAAAAATCGATATCTAGCTACGATTCATTTTTAAAAAAGTCGTTTTATCTGTGTTTTCAGGCATTGAAAAACTGCTAAAATTGACATCGAATAGAATTTTTTTTTACTGTCATTGGTTAAGTTATAATAAGCTCAGCGGGGAACGCACAAACTAAAGAATTAAAACAAAACCGAAAGCACACCTTTTTTGCTACCTTTTATTGCAATTTTTAAATTTTTTAATAAAATTACTGAGCAAGACTCGGTCACCCAGATATTAATACTTAATGGACGACCATTACTTTGACATAGATTCGTTGCTATTTTAATTCTTATAATAGCTTAATATTTTATAGCAGTATTCAAACAGATTACCATATATTATATTTTATTTATCATGTAAAAATTTATAAAAATACTGTTTGAAACTAAAAGAATTTTAATATAAGCGATCCAGTAAGTTAACATTTACGCGAGTAATTATAAAAATAAAATAATTTGAAACAGAAAAGGCGCTTGGAATCATATTTTCATTTCATTTCATTTTTTATAGAATTTCATAGATCCATAAATTTATCATTAATTCATGTATTCTAATTAAAAGCAAATTACAATTGTATAGTTATACATCCCAAAATTTGCAGCAATACATATAATTGCAAGCAAGTGGAACTGTTCTCACTGCCAGTTCAAATATATATCTTAGTTAAATATGTAGATTCGCCCGACTGCATTTAGAACGGTCGGAATGCAAGCAAGGTCTAATGTAATTCAACTGCGAACATTGGGCAATGGGATAGAACTAGATTCCGACGACGCATCTAGCCTCTACAATCCACTCCTGACGCTAAATATTGGTGGCTCTTTCCTTATTTACAGCTACAAATAAGCTTATGTATGATATAAGTCCCAGTGTGTGTGATATGACGTGTCCCATATATTTACATTTATTTATTTTATAATAAAAATAATATATATAATACAAAATAATATATTATATAAAAATAAAATAAAATAAAATATTCTTTTATGGAACACTAACCCACTATACTATTTTTTTATTCTTTTTTATTCCTTCTGATTCCTTCACTTAAAAGGGTTGTCTGGAAGAGATCACTGCTTAGTGATAAGACAGCCCTTTGCACGCTTTACATTATAATTAGATTTAAAGTTTTCTTTTATTCGTTTTTATGTTTTTATTTATAGCGTAATTTTGTGCAATAAAGTTTTTTATCTCTCTATCTATCTATATAAATAATAATCTATCTATATAATAATATATTTTTTATGGTTTAATTAAATTGATATTTAAATTTAAATTATTTATTATATATATTATAATATATAGTAATAATATAATATATAAAATAAATAATGAATATATAAGAATTAGATGTTACTTTGTGGAGATCCATAAAATCGATTATCGCGGATTATAGCAACATAATTTTATTATAACTTTTGTATTTACATTTAAAATAAAACACTTCAGCATAATAGTACACTATGAGATATCATTTTCGTGTTAAATTTTATTACAATGAAAGCAACCGTCGTGAAAATTATGTATAGTGTAAGAGAAATTTAGCAATGTGACATATTAATCTTCCATAAACTTAAAATAAAAAACTGCTTAAGAATTTCTCGTATTCTAACATTTTCGTTTGACCCAAGTTCGATATTTCGCTTATATAATTTGAAGCATAAAGTGTAAGCCATCCGAATATTGGTCCGAAGCAGCTCACATGTCTGCAGTCTGCAGGATTTAGATAAAACCTATCAAGCGATATGAACCAATCTTTGAATATATTCAATAGTAATATTTAGTTTAAGAAATCAAATATCACTTTTTAAAGGTCAATACTAAAACATACAAATACTATGTTTTAAGTATATTGGAATAAATATAAGCTGATATTATAATATCATGATATATGATTTAATAATATCAGAAGAAATATATAAATATTTCTTCTGATATTATTAAAATATAATCAGAAGAAATATAATCAGAAGAAATATATAAATATTTCTTCTGATATTATTAAAACCATCAATAGTATAAAAAAATTGTAACATTTGATTTTGTATTGTTAATATATTTCATAAGGATTATTTTATTTTTGATTAGTCCTAAATAAATAAATTTTGCATTTATCAAGAAAAATAATAGTGGATTTTAGTTTTGAAATACGTGAATAAATAAAACTTTAAAATAATGTGTTCAGGACTTATTCAACTCACGTTATATTTTCGCTACTGCTCGGAGTATATTTTGCACGAAGTGCAGTTTCGTGGAAATTATTGACGCGTGTCAAGTACTTCGGTCGTGTGAACCCGCTTAAATAGAGGTAAGATCTACCTAAATATAGCACTATAAGATTTTTTATTACTTATGTACATAGTGGATCTAAACGGAGTGTTCTTAAAATGTTACTTCTCGAATTTGACATAAGTAGCAATAAAATTATTTAGCTATAATCCGCGATAAAGTACATAGAAAATATTATACACATAATGTGTAAAATGTGTAATACCTTAAATAATATATAGATATTCAGATTAATTTGTAGTTTTTATTATTTCAAAAATTCACTCCAACAAACGCATTTACGATTGTCGCGAATAAGTAAATTAGTTTATTTCCTAGAGACGACAATTTAACTCACGCTCTTGTCACAAATTGTCGGCGAGGGGCAAATGCAAACTATTAAGGAAATACAACAATTCAGGCAGCCCTTACCCTACATTACTGCGCAATCTTACGCCGACAAAATTACAAGCAACACCTTCTTATGCCGTGTCTAGAAGCAGTAACACGTACCGACTGCGAGAAGGCAATAAGCGAACGGACGCCGGTTCTCTCTTTAATATTTCATAACATTCACAGCGAACTTCAAGACAGCCATAAACGAGAAACTAAATGTTCACTTCTGCCTAAACGTACCAACTGAAACTTGGTAGGAAATTACATTATATTTTTTTATGAACTTGACGGATAGGAAAGTTAATGAATTTGTGGAATCACAATAACTTACTACTATTTAAAGTAACGTCCCATTGTTGGGAATAGGTCTTTTCTCTCCTTTATTGGAGAGAAGGGATTGATTTAATACCCACCACGATACTCCATTGCGGATTGCTGGACCTACATACAAAATATTAACACTGAATAAATAGTAATAAAATATTTTTTATTTGAATCCTATAAGCGATTGCGACTTTCTGGAATCAAGCCGTATTGTTTTACGCATATAACTTTTCTACCACACATTAAATTTTAACAAGCTATAAAAATAAAAACATATATCATAGTCACAAAGACGTACAAATAACTTCATAACTAATTTCGTTCATGTCATTTCAAAAACAAAATATCAGAAAATATTTCTACATAAACAACAAATATTTTACTACTTATATATTGTATCGGAAAGTTTCCAGAAACTAATCGACGGGTGTCAGTCGTAAACGCGCACTGTTTGGAGTTAGAAAGTTTTCCTCTTCACCGGGAATCAACGCAATGAATTATGCATGGGAATTAAGTTTGATGCCAGATAAGCGGCTAAAGATTTATTTGCCCATATGATGTAAAAAAAGTTGTTTGCAGTTTCTGAAATATAGCTTTTGTTTCGTAGTAAACAAATTAAACATAGATAAAGTTTTATCAAAGTTTTGACATTTTAATACTAACATTGGTTTCTGTAGAGATATAAACTTTTATTGCGGACTGTGGTTTTGCCTGGTGGTTAGGTGATATTATAACTTTAAAGCCAAAATAATGATGGAATTATGAATTATGATTATGAGTAAATTACTTATGCGTCAATCAGTCCCAGTCTCTAACCTTAATTAGACAATTGGTTCGCTTGACCATTACCTCTTGATTTTTTTATATTATTTCTCTGGTTTTTGCAGTTAATCAAATTTTACCAAATATTGTGTGCGGATGAAAGACTGGATAGCTAAAACATTCTTCAAATCAATTTAGTTCAGTATCTTATAAAATACAGAAAACACTGATGAGACCCTTGGCGATCTTGGACTTAAGATATTTTTTTAATGTCATATATAAGTAAAATATATAGTAATGAGCTGTAATAAATTTTAAATAAAATTTTTTTTATCATTTAATGTTGTACCATTTTATTTCAAAAATAAGTCTTTATGCTTAAATTGGCAAAAACACATACAAAGGAACTAGGTATTTGTAGAAACTTCTCTATCTGCACTAAGCACACTCTGTCCTTACCGAGGCGAATCTCCACAAGCTTCTTTTCTCTAAGTATGAAACATTATTCGAATATTAGCATCGCGCAACTATACACGTAACTTTAAGAACCTATGAAATATTCAAACTTTAGATACATTGAAAGTTTCATAATTTAATTCGTATAAAGAATTACAGAAATCAGTTATACGTATTGGCATTAAATTGTAAATGTATTACTTAGATCGATATCAATATCTTTCTTATATTATATTATTATGAATGTCACAGAATATAATATTTTGTACCTTATTGTTCCAATGCTCATATTTCGAGTTTCCTTATCACTTCTCCAATGAAAATAGTTTTAATCGAAACTGAGTTATGACAAAACTCTAGCGGATATTTCCGCATCTGTAATGAGAACGGAGTCGAGATATGTTTGTGATTTAGTATCTCGAGGTGGTTTTCGAATCTGTGAACGGCAAGAAATAGTGTAACCTGATCACTAAATATACGATGGATGTCACAGTAGTATCAGTATGCTGTTCTGTATTTAAAATATGTACTTCAGTTAAATAAAAGTACCTGGGTGACCAGTAATTTATTTAATTTATAAAAAAAATGGAATAAAAAAAGATTATGTTACATGGAAAAGACACTAAATATTGAAAAGAACACGCTGTGATGCTAAATTACTTAAATATTATAATTTTTATGCCACAATGTCAGGATTATAAATACGAAAGGAGTTCAAATTCCATGGACTCGTGAATAGTTAAGTTTTATCTCATATTTAAAATGTACAGCTGATTCACTATAAATATAATTGCCTATTTATATTAATTATTGTTACATTGTTTAAATTATCTCTTGTGTCACAATAATTTTTTATACGTTATTTTATCCGTCGTGTCCAAAAATTTTAATGTAAAAGTTCTATTTACATTAGTTACTAAATTCTGTTTTAATTCAACCCTTTAAATAAAAAAATTGTTAAATATGCAATATAGTCCTTTATTAACAATTTTCTAAGATTAAACTGTGAAAAAGAGACAAAGTTTTTAAACATATTGTTTTAAAACCTGCGCCTGCATTATAATTGTATTTTGTGATAAAACTTTAATTTTTTTTTAGCCAAATATTAACGTAGATGAACATTTAAAGTCAGGTAGAAACGACTAAAGAAATAAATTACAATACAAGGCCGCTAGCCACATGCAGTTAAATAACGACCGATACATAAACATGAATCAAACCCGATCTAATCACGTTTACCTCTAGTTAGGATTTAAAATTTTATTTTAGTTCATTATTCTTAAACAAACTTATTTTTTTAAATAATATGTATGTAATCAAACTTAAAGACTAATACGAATGTCTTAAATTACACTATAATTTAATTTTTGTTTCTACCTGTAGTTTTAAATATGTACGTAAATTTTAGAACTAAAAGTTTCGAGCTAAAGTTTCCTAATCGACCAAAACCAATCGATGAAAAAACCACAATGCTATTTCAATTGAAATAAGGTTGAAATAAAGTTTTTGTTGTGTCCCATGGGTGTTTGAAAATGTATTCTACAAACTAAATAAACGCATACAACTACAACCAGTTACACATTAAACTAAGTAAATATTTGAAACTAAAAGGATCTACCTTTTGTCACGTAGAAAATACTCGTACTCGTAATTACTACCTTATATTAAAGTGCACAGGTTATTTTTTTGTAATTGGTTTTGTAACGTAAAAAACGTAACGTTGTTACGTAACTTTTAACCCATCTCAGACCAGAGGTGGGCAACAGCGGCCTTGAGTCCGGGCCCGACATCTTCGGGTCGACTCCAACCTCCGGGCGCGCGCTGCACGGCCTACTCCGCTGCTAGACAAAGCCAGGACAGTACCTAGCGCACACCTATCTACTTACGGAGCATAGCCTAAACGGGCAGTAGACCCTACGACCCAATACATTGTTGTTACCGTTGGTGAGTCGTTTCATTTACTCCCAGCGGGACAGTTTCTTTATGAATTTCTTAGAACTATGGAAATTATTATTACCTATGTGAAATTTCTATTTTCTCAAATGAAGAAATTACTACGATTAAATTGCAATTGTTATGCATTTCGAACGACTGCTTGATATATATTACTTTTATGTTAGCGTTGACTGTATACTCTACAGCCATCAAATCCTGATATATCTAGTTCTACACACACTTTTGATATGAATCGTTAATATTCGTACTACAATTATAAATTTTTAGCTACGGATACAAGTCGTATAGGCTGCGATGCGCTTTAAGATTTAATTTACATGACGTATTACGATGATAAGAAAATTTTCATGACCGCTTTGTAATTTTTTCATTTATATATACCAGTATAATACAAGTTTAATTATTTATCTATATGAGATAAACTTTTTAGTAAATTAACATAATATAAAAGATCTGAAGTAACATTCATATTAATTATTTAATATAATTTAACACATTGTTATACCATATTTTTTTTTTAAAACAGCATCTATTGATATTATTGCTCTTAGTCTCGGAATAGGTGAATGATTTCTCTCCTTCAGTCATCATCACAAACTGTACCTGTCCACTGTTGGTAATGGGTCTTTCGTATAGTACGTTAAAGAGCTTAGTCTTCAGCTCTTTTTTCCCGAGCGATCCCAGCCATTTTGCGGATGTCGTCACCCCCGGTCAACCTGCTATTCCTGGCCACTGGGGTAGTGATTGCAAAGAATTCTCGGGTAATTTTAGACCACCAACACCAACTGACTCTGGCCTCTTTGCCTAAGCAAAACAGTGTTACAAATAGAAAATGTAGAATTAAATTTGACGAAAAACAAATTATTATACGAAAAAGTGCAGCAATTTTATGGCAGTTGAGTGACAATAGGGCGCGACGTGATGTACTCGTAGAGCAGGTGCTACACGAAATGGGTTTGCACGGCATCGATCTCTCACCAGCATCGATTGATGACAACTCGTTTACAATCACATCGACTATTTTGCGAAGTGTGAGGTAGAATAATGAATACCAAATGATTTACAAGTATACAGATCAACCAAAAACCGGTTTATCTACTACTTTACTACTAATAATACAAGAAATTCTCTTAGTGTTTTCAAACCAATGTACGGCACCAAGAAGAGATTCGGTTTTCTTATACAAATCTTATTTACTTACTATAACGCATACAGCATGGCATTGTTACGGGTATATAGAGTCGTTTTGTCGTATAAGTACATATATGCCTAATACCTAATTGGTACTTATATTTAAGTTGATTAAAAATATTATAAATTTATACTTAGTTATAGATGAGTGTCATGTGGTATAAAATAGACCAACTTCATTTCTTACCGAGGTATCATAAAATGAGATTAAGGTAAGTTGATGTCTGGCAGGCAGCCGGTCGTGAAAACGCAATCAAATCACATCACAACATGGTCAAACGTGTGGTGGCCACTTAGAGTGGCATAAGGGCAGGAGAATGATAATGAGTTAGGTTTAGATAAAATAAATTGAACTTCTATGAAAAATTCGTTCTCTCAGATGGTATACATTTTTGTAGAAAACGGACTTAAGTATGTACTGAAAATAATAATGCTTTATTTGTTACGCTCGAATCCGCCTAATATACTATGCACCTTTATAACGATAAACTGAACCAACGATGACATCGTGATGCACATAAAAAACTTCTTTCAAATAAACGCTATGCCGTAATACAATAATTATTCCGAACGAAGAACATGAAGATAATAGTATGCAAATATAATTATAAGAAAATACAAAAACTGCATAGTTATTAAGCATTTAGAACATTGTAAAAATTACTAATAAAAATAATATATAAAAAATATATATATATAAAAAGAAATAAAATATACAGTTTATTTCCCATATATACTGTATTAATAATATCTGAATAGTTGTTTCAGAGGTAAGTAATATTTTTATCTCTGTTACGCAGCTCTTACAGGACTCGCCCGGAAATTTAACTTCGTTAAGAATGAAATATGTCCCGTCGTTATTCTACGGCTTGTTGCGCGAATGCTTACATTTCCAGTTCTCCATCTCTAGTTTTCTCATCAGAGCCAACGGAAATAATTTTAACCGAGACTGAGTTATGACAAAACTCCAGCGGACATTGCCGCATCCGTAATGAGAATGGAGTTGGGATATATCTGTAATTTACTATTGTATGTTCGTTCTCGGGCGCTGTGTGGACCATTCTGCGAGAAATCCATTTTTTTAATCGATTGTAATTTTAGTTTTAAATAGTTAGTGTTTGGGTTTTGTAGGTAAAGTGATCAGAACTTCGATTTACAAACTCTGTACACAAAAACTGGGTCACTTTTTGATATAGAATTGAAATAAAAAAAATTTTTTGCACCAAACTTGTGATTTTTATATTATTAACGTAGCGTTGGAGATAAAATACGATAATATATCAGGTAGGTGCAAGGAAGTATTTAATTAAATTTAGCTAGGGGCATTTTGCTTTACACCGCTCCTACTAATCACAGGTAGGCTGTCGACACGTACCCCCATCTGAATACCAAACTCTTCCTTTGTGGATGCCTTTACATTTATTTGATGTTCGGGGCACAAGAGAAACTTAATAAAAACTTTGTTATGAAATTATGGGCGTAATTCTATTAAGAAATTCTAATTTTGAATAGGAATTGAGTAACAATTTTTATTACACATTAACTTCTTTATCTTATTTATCATATTTTTTGTGATACCGATTTAAGCTTAAGTGTAACTGTTCATAGTTAAGGCATGTGTAAGTCAACCTCATGAAAGGTTACGACTTTTAGTGTCGAAAAAAATTGCGGATAAAGATATTTTAACGCTGTATACCTATTAAAAAAGTTATTCAATATTAAATTTCATTAAGAAAATGTGTAACTTACTTTCCCACACCAAATTTTTTTTCCCTATAAACTTTTCCATCATATTAAGAAATTCTCCTAAATATAGTTTTATAATATCAATTTTGTGAAATAATAAAGATCAAGTTATCTGACTATATACATATATCTTCCTGACCTTATCCCACTCTAAGTGGGGTCGGCACAATCAAGTCATCTGACTATATTAAACAAAAAGGTGTTATAAAAGTGTCATAATCTGTAGATAATATTAACCAAAAACAATATATTCTTTTCTCTAAAAATGACACATTAATTAAATTATTCGTTGAGATTTTTCAATCGAATTTATTAGACTATTACTGACGTTTAATATTTCAATACGTTATTTTTTTACTTAATATATTTATTATACATTAGTTAGTTGTTTTAAATGGAAAACCAAAACATTAATAATACACTATGTAAGGGCGAAAGAGTAACAAGTACGTATAATGAAATTTATTTCAGTGACACCTATTGCAAAACTAAAACCTACAAACTTGGAAAAGACCAAAAAATATCACATGAAGATAATAATGATAAAGATGAATGGGTTTCTCCAAGCGATTTACTTATAGATATTGTTGAATTGAAACCACCATTTACATCAAAAATAACAAGAGGGAAAACTCACGAGGGTATACTTTCAATTGGAAATGCAGTGTTAGAGATGGAACGAACTCAATTTCTAAATTCATTGACAACTTTATTGGAAGATAACGATGCGTCTTGGAATCATATATTGATCAGTGTAAAAGAAGAAGTTGTTAAGAAAGTTAAAGAAATATTTTTAAATATATATAAATACAAAAGTGAAATTATGAAACAAGAAATATCAATTTTTTATGAACATACCCTACAAGAGTTAGAAGACCATTTACGAACAGAAATACACACAGTCCTTCAAACTGTCCAAGCTAATGTTAACTCTCAATTAAACAATGAAATACAAAAAAAATTAAAGAAAGAAAAGAATATTTTAAATAAAGTACTTACTAAAAAATATATAACTGAAATTAAAAAACTAAAATTGTATTATAAACTTTTATTAGACAATGAATTATACAGAAATAGTCAACTTATAAACAAAGCTTTGTTTGAAAAAAATGACGCAGTAAGAGCCTTTCACAAGCAAACTGAAGCCGCTAGACTGACTAGTACTATGTATATTATGAGTTTGGAAAGAAAAAAATGCGAAATAAAAAAATTGCTGTTAGAAAATTTTCATACTACTGAAATCGCTCAAAAACTCAAAAAAATAAACGAAAAAGAGCGTGAAATAGACTCTTTGAAAGAAAAAGATGTACCAATAACTAAAATAAATAAACAATACGAAGATAAAATTAGAAAAATTCTTCAACTTTTTTTGAAATTCATAAGTTTCTCGCTCAAACTTTTGCCAGAACAAACTACATTTTTGCTTGATTTAGAAAAAATGGTAGTCTTACAATTAAATGAAATTCAGAAAAACCCAAATGTTGTTACAACTGTTTTATATGAAAAGGAAGATAAGGTAAATATATTCACATTTCCCGAAGAAGAACCAACAACAACCAGTTCTGTATGTGAAAAAGAGCCATTCGTAATAATTGGTGATTTATCGGATCCTATCCCACCCTGTTATGGCAGTCGGGAGACGTTACCATCTGACGTGGATCTCCCGTTTTTCCGATTCAGAAGACAATATGTCTATGCTAAGTGCCATGGGTACGAGAGTATAAAGAAATTTCTAGAGTCACAAATTTGTAGATGTAATTTACCACCTTTAGTACAAAAGGAATCTCAAGTTATAGAACAGATTGGTATTGAATCAATGAATAAGTCTATACCTACGTTGAAGGAAAGTGAATCGTCTAACGAATCATTGATAATAGATGATTTTTTACGACTTAATGAATGCCCCGTGAGAAAGTGCTTTGATTGGATAAAAAGAAGTACTTTTCCTTATTTGCAATCTTATGTAGAATACAGTGAAGAAAATTTCAATAGAGTTACAGCTATACTCAGTAAAATACCGAAAAAGGGTACTCCACCAAAATTGATTAATCCAAAAAACATCGCAGAGAGTAAGCTGCCATTTTCCGCAACAAAACAAATACGTCGTTCTGTAGAGACACAATACTCAAGTCAAGAGGAACTAACTTTAGCTGAAACCACGTGTCCTTGTATAAGCAATATATTGGTAAAGCATGCAGAATCACATTACTTACTTAAGGCTACTTCAAGTGATGCTTTGAAAGAAATACTTCAAAAACGTAAAATATCTTTGCAGCGGTTGATTGAGAAAAATCCCAACCTACTTAAAATATTTACAGATGAATCTTTTGATTACAGATTGTAAACTTGTTTATTCTATATATATTATTAAAATGAAAACAAATTTTTTGAGAGGTTTGCGATAAATCCATTAATTAATATCATAGTATTTTGTGGAAAAATACGAAAGCAATGAATACTATTATTCTCTTAGCCGCAAAAAAAAATTGATTCGTGTGATTCGCGAAAATTCTGAAAATCTAGTGACATTGTTTAGGCATTCGTGTATAAGTATGTACAGTATCCAAAATCCATTTTCACTATCGGTTTTATACTGTAAACCTAGTCCTTAACGATGGAAATCTCTTAAAGATATCTATAAAAAAAAAGACAGACATTCCGTAATGATGTCGTCAATATATCAATTTGCCAAAGCCAATTTACCTCCAAGTTTTGTGTGCACTACACAATCATATAAATTACACGGTTAGCTAAGAATAATGTAGGGTCGGGTGTGAACGGTATATCGGGCATTAAAGTAAATTTACACAAGCCGGTAACAACCTAACTTATTAAGTCGTCACACGTCTTGCTATTGTGTTAATGCCGGGACTTATGACATTCCTGCTGTAACTTACGATTACTGCACGACTACATACATTGTTTTAATGAAAACGCTTGTGTTTATTATTATTAATCTTCGGGTACCAAAATGGTGAAAATATATGTAATTGATGCTATTTATCTATGCTTCTTTTATATAGGACTAGTCGCTGACGGTTATACTAACAACTTTTATAAAGAGATCTTTTTATAAAGATCTTTTGCCGATGGTAGTCTTCAGTCATAAATGAATAAATTCAATAGATCGCAGGCGCTATTAAAGATTATTAGACGTCATCGACGACGTATTATATTAGACGTCATCAAATTAGCCATATATTTCTCTTTTTTGTTTATTTGTTTTTATTTTGTTTATATACATACATAAAAAAAATTAGAAACTTTAGCATCAATCAACAATCTCCAAATCAAAAATCATATCATTCTGTGGGTTCGTTTCACCGAGAAATCAAGTCAAACAAAGCTTTGCATGTATAATTCATATTGGTAGAAATAATTTTAGCTATAAATGAAGTATTCAGCTAAAACAAAATATTTGTTGATATGTATCAACACTACTTAGGCTTTCTATTTGAAGTTTAAATATTAAACTTGGAGATATGATAATATTGATTAACACAATGTGCAATAATGTGGAGTTATACTCCTATTTGAAAATACTATTTTTATAACACATATACTGACGGATTAAAAACAGACTGGTCAAGATACAAATAAGGGCGTTTTCTATCATGCGTGGGTAAACATGTAGCGTTGGGCGTTTAAACGTCACAATTTTTTTTTACAACATGTGATGTGTGTCAATGTTTAGTAAGTGTACATTTACTTAAAAAATTTCATCGTAATTAATAATTAAGTAGTCAATAAACACTGCAAAGTATCAATAGTACTGACTGAAATTAATTCACTGATCAGATGTTTACATTCGTAACTTTGTATTTCATGATGTACGCCTATGGGCAAAAATACATAATAGCCTAGCCACAACAGGATCTTGCTAAATGATCATTAAATAGAACGCTGCAAATCTGTATTTCTATGATTTCGTAGTTCCATGACTTGTTAAATTATATTAAACTAGCTGTACCCTGCGACTTCACCCTCGATGCAAAGGTTAAGTTTAAACTTGCATGGTTAACTACAATTAACTAACTATAGATACAAAGTTGTAAGACGCCGTGTTTTTTTTCGATAATTCCGATATTAACTATATAGACTTTGTGCAGTGTTAAACCGCTTGGGAGTTGAAGTAGTACGGACACACACATAAAATTTCGCCTAAAATGTTTTTAACACAAGCTTTGACAGCTAACATAACATATCATACGGTCTTTGTATTTACTGCTATATAATCGTACCATACAGATTAAAATATACCCCTTGTAATCGAAAGAGATTGGTTAATTGCACTTTGCATTTTTCAAATAAGAAAAAATCAAACTTTAACAAAAAATGTAAAAACTTGTTCTGGTTTCGTTTCAGATTTTTTGATTACACGACATCACATCCAACCAGGTGTAGTAGTAGTCTAGGCGCAAAGCGTCATTAAAAAAATATTAATGTGGAACGTTAATTTAACGATAGCATCTTTCAGTTAAATTTAAATTCATTCAATTCACTGCAAAACGCAAAACGATCAGAAAGCTAGCGACGGATAATAACTGTTCAAAACATCGGAGTCCTTAAAATGTCGCTATCGCAAGGCGAACTTGAACAGTGTTATGCCACGTTATGCTAACTTGACGTTCCACCGTGCTGTAATATTGTGTTAAGCGCTAGTTCCCTCGAAATCTGACACAATTGTGGACTGAATAAACTTTGCCAACTTTATTTATCAAGAATTTATTCGCCTTCAACAAATATTAATGCAAGGGGTTTCAATAATAGTACTTAAATGATATTGTAAACGATTTTTGTATTAAACTGTAACTGTATTTTATATTAAAATATTGATTTATGTATCTAAAAATTGATTTTAAAAATACTATTAAAAAAACAATAACTACATATCATATATGAAGACGAGTTTCTTATAGACACTTTGAATGAAAATCTGTTTTATTTTATTGTCAAACTCACAAAAATCTCTGGAAAATTAATTTGAGAAGATTTGGAAGATTATTTAGATAAACGAATAAAATAATTTTAGAAAAAAAACTTTTAGGACCTTAGTGTAAAATTAAAAAAAAACTATTGGTAATAAGAAGTGTATAGGGCTCTAATGAAGATAAATCTTCGATATCTTTGTATCTAACAAAAATTTTCAAAATATCTTACCATACCGCATATGTCTATTTGAATGCTGCTATTGCAAAGCGAAGTGAAACTATTATACAAACTAGACGTTCCGCCATTCCGTAATATTGTGTTAAGCATAAATGGAGCCTGCATAAACTTGTCAACTCTATTTACTCAGAAGTTATTCGTCATACTACTACTATAGTTAAAAGAATTTGTTACCAATATCGATTTTTAGTACTAGCCATGTTATACAACGTTGTGAATTACTAAGTCTCGTACATGATAGAGTACCTGCGTTTTTAATCCCGGACGGTTCAATTTTATCCCAAATTGTCTTTTAAATAGACCTTGCCATACCACAATTAAAGCAAGCTGCTTTATCCTTTGCCGGTATATATAATGCGGCAAGCGGCACAAGTATGCCTCTCAAAATACATGTCTTTTCCAGGACAATTTCATACAAGGAGACTAAGCGCAAAAATGCTTTTGAATGAAAAATGCTCTTCAGGATAACAAAACGACTGTTTTGTTTTTTTGTGCAAAAAAACGATTCAAAGATTTAACGTAGAACCAAAACAATTGCTCGGATCATATAGTATACTAGTTTAAATATTTCTGCAGTAATAACAAAGCCTATATATAGCCTTCTTCGATAAATGGACTATTTTACACTGAAAGAATTTTTCAAATCGGTCCAGTAGTTCTTGACATTAGCGCGTTCAAACAAACAAACAAACTCTTTAGTGTTATATATCAGGATAGATAAATATAAGGATATAAATATTATAGTAATAGCGTGCAAGTTAAATAGAATAGATAAAAATATTTATTTACAACAAAAATATACTACTCGTAACTATGTATGTCGATTCTAAATAACTGATACGTAAGTAAAAAAGAAATAATGCTGCCATTTTGCGTTGAATCGCTAAACTTAATGTCTACACCTGAAACAAGAGGGCTGGCAAAATATAAAATGTATATTTTATGTTGTAAATATGAATTTAAATAAGTCTAAACACAAAAGAATATTCACGTATTCACATTGCAATTCGCCAGTACGCAAACTGCACACTACAGGAGTTTTCAAAGCATAGCCGACATCACGATTATTGATCAAACACCCCCCTCGCTACAATAGGGCTGTCACCATCCTCGAAGTTGAAAAGTTATTTTATGATTTAGTTCTTGAATTTTATAATCGCTCCTTTGAAATTTAACAACGAAATATCCGTTCATTACAGAAAATTCAATAGAAATTAAATATAAATAGCCTCTTCCCCTTAATTTAAATAGTGTGGATTTAACTACCAGTTTATATCAGGTACTCTATGTCCAGCAGTTACGCGTTATTTTTTACAAAACATACAAACGTTCGTATTAGTATATAAAGTAATTTGAAAATCATTTTGCAGTGTATCGTTTTGCAATATAACTGACCTTTATAAAATTTTACTAAATATTAACTCTTACAGCCGAGTTTCTTTCTGGTTTTTGTCGGTAAGAGCAACATTCCGAACCAGCTGTATGTAGGTTCATTAATCATATTGACCTTTTAAGATTCAAAAGGCTTGATAGAGCTTATTTGAATAAAGATTATTTTGATTTGATTTGATATAAGGAATTGACTGGACTTAATCTGGATTCTGATCTCCCTATGCACATGTAACTGTAACTTGTATATATCTTTATGTTGTAAAGTTATTTTTCTTCTACAGTATTAACTTAGTTATTAACTCAAATAATAACACAATGCTTATTACACATATTTTATAATATATCATTGGAGATAGTGTTATTATGTAATATATTAAAAACTGGCAAAACTAATAAAATATTTATACTCTTTTTATCCCAGTTTACATGAAAGTACTTAGCGTTGTGGTTTTAAATTTCTTATAAAAATCAGCGACCCTGCGCTCGTCAACCTATGTTTCGGGATGCGTCGGCCGCATGCTTGCTCAACTTGTCATCGTTGTAGTAAAATTTAGTTTTTTGCATTCTAAATTTGTTAAATATTTGATTGATATTAATTTAAGCATGGTATAATAATATTATAAAATATGTTATGACCGGTTTAATTGAACAAACTTCATAAAATCTTGAATCGTATTGAAATTTGTCTTTTATTACCTAACCTTATAAGGACCTGTTAAGTTTTTCAGATTGACGAATGCTCACATTTTATTTTGAAGATCACTATATTTATAGACGAAAGTTCATTGTTGCCTTATAGTAATTAAAGTTACGAGGAATTACCTTAGATACTACTTTCTTTTATAATTTATATATTAACACTCGAAATGCTCTTTAAAAAAAATGGTTCTTCTATTATGAAGGTTTTTTGTTATATTATATTAGTGATACACGAAATAATATTTTTTTTTTTTTTTTTATACAGGAAAAAACCCCTTATGGGTACCGCCGCCCGACGGGGACAGGCGACGGTTATGTCGGACTCGCACCGACTAAAATAACCTGTGTGCTCCACTACGCTGCTGGTGGCGGGGATAGGGTACCCATGAAGACATTGCCCCCCATCCCCGCCAGCAGCAACTCTGTAGCCCAGAGTGCGCCCCCTCTGGGTCGGGGCCTCTCTGAAAGTGGCCCCTCCCTCCGCTGAACGATGCATCGGGAGCACCAGACGCATCGAACGCCTCGGGGACCTTACTCCAACGAGCGTCCGTTAAACCCCGTTCGGATCGCTCGGAGGTCCCCGTTAGGGTGGCATGCGACGGACTTCGGCGAGTCGCCTGCGCCCCGCTCGCCTGCGGCGGATTGGATCCAAGGACTCGACTTCCCGGATCCGCCCCGCCGCCTCCTTCCGCGAGATAACGTCCTCGCAGAAGGAGGCCATCGCTGCCCACGATCGCTCCCTGTCCACCATGGCGCGAACCACAGTGGGCAGGGAGAGATCGTGCCCCACCTGTGCCACAAGTTCCGCCCGCTGAGCCGCCCAAGCTGGACAGTCTGCGAGCGTGTGCAGCGCCGTGTCAAAATCGGCGCCGCACTCGTGGCATTCACCAGTCGCTTCGCGCTGGGCCACCTTCCACAGATACCACCCGAAACAACCATGTCCGGAAAGCACCTGTGTCAGGCGGAAGGTGAGGACCCCATGCCTCCTGGCGACCCAGCCCTGGAGAATGGGCTGGATGGCTGAAATCGTCCAGGCTCCTGCACTGGGCGATGCAAGCCGCCGCCTCCATTGGCGGAGGAGCTCTTCCTGAGCTGCCCTCCGCCAATCCACCTCTACCGCCGCTGTGTCTCCCCCCTGTGAACGGGCTTCGACTCTACGGCTGTAGGCCTGAGCTGGCACCTCAGCCTCTAGGTCCCATGGAGGGGACCAGGCCAAGGCGCAGGCCGCCTCGCCGGAGATGGTCCGGTAGCCCCGCACAAGTCTGACCGCCATGATCCTCTGCGCCCTGCGCAGCAGGGGCAAGGATTTCGCGGTCAGTCGCCCCGCCCATATGGGAGCGCCGTACAGGGCCATCGACCGAACCACCCCGGCGTATAGGCGCCGGCAGCCTGCATTAGGCCCTCCCAAATTCGGGAGGAGCCGGCGAATCCGGGCCACAACGTGAGCCGTGGCCGCGGTCGCCAGCACTCGGGCTTCCCGGTGGGTGCTCGCGCGAGCAGTCACGAGGGTGTCGTCTGCATAGCAGAACAGTCGCACCCCCGGAAGCATTTGCCCGCGCAGCACCCAGTCGTAGCCGATGTTCCACAGGAGGGGGCCAAGAACCGACCCCTGTGGAACACCGCACGACATCCTCCGCTCCTTCCACCCACGAAATAATATAACGTAACTTTTACAATCCATCATGCGCTTTAAAGTGAAGAATAAGAACACATACCGTAGTGACGTGTTTTTAGCATTTTTTTAAATAAATGTATTGGAGTCGTAACTCCAAATCATCCCTCTAAAATAAAAGGGATTTTTTTTCGAATTGACTTCATGCTGTAAGTAAGCCCTAAAGCCTTTTACAGTGACACTGGGCGGGACGGGCGAGCGCAAATGCATCGCCAAGGTTGCGAAATGCGGAGAGTAGAGCGCAGAAGCTCTACTGGCGTCGGGAAACGTCGTCCTAAGGGTGCCTCCTGTGAGGCCGAATTACGCCTTAGGGCGACGTGTAGTGGAGGGCTGATGGTATGAAATAAAAGGGAGGCATTAGGTCAATAGACGTTCTTCTACAATTTTTTATAACAGCTATATACATTAACATTATTACGACTGTCTTTTTAATTATCAGATATTCAATATTGACTTAATGAAAAATATCTACCCTGCTGCCCCTACAATTAATAAAATTTAAATCTGCTCCGTGTATTTTGTACATTTACACGAAATAAAAAACGGAATATGTCCTGCATGTATCGTAACAAACGTTTCCAGGTACTCCCGTGCAGTTATTTACAATACGATCGGTTGTGTAGCAACGCCGAATAGATTTACTCCAACGCCATGTTCGCGCTACCTATCGGATACAATGTTTTTTCACGGCCATTAAATCTACGTGGCCCAATAAACAAAGTAATCAAAATATTTTATTAGTATTTTATACATTGGTTATAAATTATGAATAAATATAAATATTTACGCAAAGCAAAAGAGCCTCGGAAGATTTTAAAAGTGAAACCTTCTAAATATGAAGGTACCGAAATAGTTCACAGTAACAAGAAATATTGGAATTGTGTTTTCAATAATTTGTCCACTCCTTTTGAGGGACCGGTAAGTTAACTAAATTTTGTATCAAATTATTGCTTAAACATATTTATTTTGGACTTCATATTTTTTGTATTTAAATTAGCAGAACTCTCTATTATCGTTTTTCTTAACCCATTTGTTGAGGTTGTTTTATCATTTTTATTCAATGTAGATGCAGGGAAAGGAAATAAAGCTTTTGCCTGAAGTACTTCCAACTGATCTTTGCGAGAAAGTCTGTGATATATTACGCATCGATGTAATATCAAAGGAGGTGAAGGATGCAGACAAAGTAGAAGGTACAATAGTTTCAATAAAGATATTTAGCTATATTTAGTTTTATATATACGTGCATTTTTATTTTAACCTTGCAAAAGAATACAATCATATGAGTCATCTGATATAATTCTCGATAAGCCCCGACCTATGAAGTACGTTGTCAAATATTGAGTTTTCAGTAATATACAACTAAGTATCAAACTTTATATACTAGTGATACCAGGGACTATGCCCGCGTTATGCCGCGTTCTATAATGATATGTTATATGTTGTTTTCCCTGATTTCCCGGATTTTTATCCTTTATGTTACTCAAGTGTCATCATTCTCCTGCCCTAATCGCACTCTTAATGTTTTAAACATGTTGTTGATTTAGCTAGGTATTTTACGACCCGCCGCCTGCCTGACGCCAACTTACCTTAGTCACCTTTTACTACACCTTGGTAAGAAATGAGGGTGGTTTATTTTATTCAGCCAGATACCACACGGCGGATATGTTACTCAGCTGTGTAAGCTTAATTGTGCAAAATTTCATAAATATTGGTCCAGCGTATTAGCCGTGAAAGCGTGAAAGACAGACAGACAGACATTCGCATTTATAATATCATTATCGATGCTTGACTAGTTAATAAATGAAAAAATTATAATTTCAGTGAAAAAATCTCGTAGATTTGTTAAAGAGCCGCTGTTATCTTATAGGAAAACTCTTAACATCATTCGAGAATTGGACTCTGACACCGACGTTGAATTTATCTCAAGGTAAACGATATTTTTAGATAAGTCCATTTATCTCTCGCTGCCTATTTACGTATGAAATTTAATCGGTTTATTGTTACAATATAAATATGGGAAAAGGTGAGGAAATATTTTTGCTTTTATTTTTAAATGAAGCGATGGAAAAACATCAGTAGTTAAGTTTGTTGATTTGTAAATAAATCTAATTACTAAGAAACGTAATACAAAAACTGATTTACAAAGTCCTTATTTGCTAATTTATTGTATTCAGGATAAAATTATCTCAAATTATTGCGTTCGTTTAGAGGTCTTTTATGAAATAAAAAAACGCATTTTCATAAAGGGCAGATTCATATGTCCAGTGTCTCTTATACGGAGGGCCATCTTTTGTGACGTCATTAACAAGGACTCGCACTATCCATTGTGCCCTGGCTTGAGAAGGCTATTATTGTTGCATACTAAAAGAGTGCCAATATGTTTAAGTTGTATACTAATAGTCATGAATAGGATTTCTACTACACCGAGAGATACGAGTAATATTTATGCAAATATTTGAAATATGTGTAGGTCTTTTTAGGAAAATAACCCAGGTAACGTCTTAGACAAGTTTCAATCAATATTGGATCGAACCATTTTAATTTGATTCCAAATTGATTATAATACAATTTGTGATGATACTAAAAACGACTCTACCACCATTTCTAACAACATTACATTAATTATCGTTTAAATTTATTAATGTCTCAATATATACTAATAAGCATGAAAAAATGAAGAATTTGTATTTTCACGTGAAAGTCTCTTAAATTTTTTAAACTAATGATAACTCCTAACTGAACGTTAATGCTGATAATATAATAAATACAGTAGGAATACTCGTTTAACAATAAAGATTATTTTAACCTAGAACCAACATTTTCCCGTAAATTGAACCTCGACCAATAACAAGACAAAAGATATTTTACGGAAATTTGAATTTGAATTTTTTAATAAGCAATACCGTGTTATTTTCTAAGCTCAATAATATTTTTTCCAAATAAAAAAATGCTCAATTTATCTTACGGTAATATTTAAAACAATCGTCGCAATGATATTGTAATACAAATAATGTTTATAGTTTCCGTTTATTTCTGTTATCTCTACGTTATGGTTTTATAATGTATGATATTTAGTTATATAGATAAATGTTACAAATTTAACGTTCTTTCTTCTTGTAATAAGAACCGTTCTTATAAAATAAAATTTCTATTGTATTGTCTATCTTTAAAGAAGACTGAATGTTAATTGCCATTTACATTCAGTCAAGTCATTTTCAAGTCATTTTCTTACTTTTATTCATCCATGGTTATTTCACCTTTGGCAGACAGATTCAAACATTACAGTGTACATAATGAATTGTAAATTCTTGCTATGCTGAATTTATCGCATTAATGTTTAATGGGGTTATTTAAACCTGTTTTATAAGCGAAAATTATAAACATTTTAAATATTTTAAATAAGAATTTGAATAGCGAAGTTCTCCCTTAAATATCAGTTATGTTTTTTGTAAATAATAAACTAAATATTTATTATACTATTTATCGATCATACTAATTATAATATAATTAATATTTACATTAAGTTCGTATTAATCTGGTGCTCTTGCTCGTTATATAATATTGTGTATTGTATTTTGTGAAAAGTAATGTAAGGCAAGGTATATTATATTTGTATTTTTAGCGAAGAAGAAGACGACAAATCAAACATTCATGCAAATTTTTTGAGGAAACCAGTAAGAGAACAAATAACGTGGAATACCCGTTATCTTGAACCTGAAAAAGAAGACGAAAAGAGCTTAGTCAAAAGAGCTAACGACCTAACTGATCGAGTAATACATATTTACATACATTCTCATATGTATCACTTTATTGGCTTTCTAATATTATTAACATTCTTAATATTTTGCATAATAAAACAGCTGGTATTGCAGATAACTTTTTATTATAGTAACTAAGTAGGTGAAACATCATTATGTACTATAAAATACTTATCTTTGCTCGGAAAATACTTTACACGTTATTTAAAATGAATATGTGAATAACTTCTCTTTTTAAATTTTTGAATGTGCTTATATGAGTAGTGCGATAAATTAATCGAATCGCATATCGCGTGACATTAGCATATTAAATAATTTGGCAACCGCTATTTTATCGAAGTAAACCATTTTGATGTACAGGAAGTGTTTGTACATATATATTGGGAATTCTTACATCTTTCCTCGGCTTAAGCATCATGTTAAATCATTAGTCAATTGTAACAATATTCCTTACTCAAAACTATATTTTCTATTTTGTAATTATACGGCTATCACTTGTAAAGTTTAGGTGTATAGTCAATTACTAGTTGTGCATAACGTAACAAATCAGCAAGGTGTGGAGCTCACAAATGCAAGATATAATTTCGAAAGATGAATTTATTAAAAGCGCAACCCAAATCTCCAATTAACGCTACAGAAAATTACTTGGCACTCCGGGCATTTTTTTATACAAGAAGAGTTGTTTCTAAATACAAAAATGATAAATAAATCATTATTGACAATACTTATTACGAATTAATTATGTACAAAAAATATTGACTTTCACTGTTACGTATTGTTCTGTCTATCACGATTTGCAGACTCTAATTGAAAAAAATATGCAAATAACAATACTATAGACATAAAAGCTGTATATGTCATTAATCAAAAAACTGATTCACTACATGCCGAATGACGAAATGAATATTAAATATTCATACATGGCATTCTAAAAAATGGATTTGTTTTGCATTATGTTAACAAGTTTATTGCTTTGTAAAATGAATTACGAATATTGTAAAAACATTATTGTTATTTTAGATCGCTGACAATTTCTGTGACTATATGAAGCAACTGGGTGGTGATCAACAATCTCAACTCTTTACGCCTAAAGCTATAAAGGAATTATTTCAAGTATGTTAGATTTCTTCGTTTTTAAGTTTCTATCAGATGTTATAGACAGAGGATAAAAATATATAATTATTCATTACAGATTGAATTTGATACTCATGTCGCTAGAAGTCTGCAAATTGTACCAAGGGAAATGCCCACCGTGCAGGAACGCATTGCGAATATTACCGATAATTTGGAGGTACGAAATACTTATTTTATTCAGAGACAAATAAAATTTTAAAACAGTGTTCATAGCAATTAATTTAAGCTTAAAATTTTATAATTTAAGCTTATAAATGTTACAATTATTCGACCCAACGTAAATTACCCTGCATTGGCTCGAGGACGCAACTCTCGTATGGTCTATACCTAGCTGTAAGTTAGCCGATGTTAACGATATTTTTTTTTAACGATAGTTGTTATTTTATTATCAACGACGGCGAGTCATATTATTGTAAATATTGACTATCATTTTAACAGTATAAAATAATTTTATTTATGCAGTTCAACATTTTTATAGATTAAAGTTAGTTTTGTTTTATTTATTTTTAGCTTCGTAAGATTTTATAATAAATGTCATAATGTGTAATTTATAGAATTAGGCGTTACTTTGCGGAGATCCATAATACAAAAGTAATAGTAAAATTATTTTGCTATAATCCGCGATGAAGTAAAATAGAAAATATATATAATGCTAAATGTAGAGTGGACAATCGGTTATCATACCTGATACATGCAGGAGTCGTAAAAAACACATGCACAAACCTCCACCACCGCCACCATGATACACATGTTACTTAAATTAAACCGAATATAGAATAAAACGCTCTAGATAAGTGTATCCCAATCTTTTTGTACCATGCCTTACCTTAGATTCTTAGTCTTCTCTTAGATTCTTATTATAGTCTCATCAAATAAGAATATTATTAAATTGACATTTTCTAAATCAATATAATTGTATTTTCTAGAAATCAGAATTCGTGGCACTTGGACGCGAAATCACAAAAGATATAAAGGCAGAGTGCCGTTCTGATCATACCCTTGCTTTCAATAGAAGTTTACCAAAAAATGACAAATGGCGTGCCCCGCGCAATGATACCAAAAATTTATGGCGATCAGCTCGTCATGTTCCACAAGATTTAGTCACTCTGAAGACTGTTTGGGATGGCATCACTAATTTAAGGTAAAATTAATTGTGTTTAACTATTTACAGTAAAATCCTTATTTTTTGTTTTACAAAAGTTAAATGATTTTATCCAGTTTTTGAAGGTATCTAAAAACTCACTAAAAGGATAGGTTTTGGAGTGTGGAAATTGCAGATTTGTAAATAAATCACTTCAACTTATGGACTTGGTGAAATTAAATTTTGTTTGTTGTATATTAAATCTGTCGAGATTTTTTCAATATTCATTACCCTTGGTAAGAGGTTTGGTGATTATAATGAAGATCACATGCTTATGATGCACTGGTTTTTGATTCGAATAGTTAACATGCCATTAGGCAGTCACTATAGCCTCTCTGGTTCTGTCGTTGGGATACGTCAAAAGATAGGTATTGTGGATTTAGAGAACCCCATTGCATAGAAGAGCTTTCTTTCTAATTCCTAACATAAACCTAATCGAAAACGTAAATTTCTCTGTATATCTGTGAGGCTTTCAAAGCTGATGCAATTATTTATCATAATCGACTTAGCAACTATGATAAAATTTTATTCGATTTAAGTTTATGTACTGGACTAAAATTTTGGATGAAAAATTTCCCGATTTTACTTCAGGAACGCAAAATAGCTCTGACTACTCGATTGAGGGTACTTTAAAACTTAAATCAACGTAAACGAAGTTATATGTACCATTAGTTTATGATATACGTTACAGGAGCGTGAAAGAGTATTGTCGATGGATGATAGAACACCCTGAATACCGACGAGCTCCGTACTTGAAAAGTTTAGGCATGTTTGACTCCGCAGTACTAGACGCAAGATTGACCTTCGAGTTGCAGCAACAACTATCACCACCTATCTTATCACCAACTGACATCCCTGCGCCCATTGACCACATTAGGAAACGCCTATCCGAGTTAGCCGATACTTCTTCCAACCGCTAATTATTCACATTTTTCTATATTATTAAATAATTAGAAACACTAATAATATTTTGTTTACATTTTTAAGCTTAGTTTTATTTACGTCAGTAGGATTAACTTCATCATCATCTTCCTGCTCTTAGCCCACTCTAAATGGGGTCGGCACAAAATGTTATAAACATGCTGTCACATGATTTGGCTGCGTTTTCACGACCGGCCGCCTGCCTGACGTCAACTTACCTCAGTCGTATTTTACGACGCCTCGGTAAGAAAGAGGGTGGTCTATTCTACTAAACCGTATACCACACGGCGGCCGATACTTCTTCCAATCGTTAATATTCACATATATATTATTACATAATTAGAAACACTAATCATATTTTGTTTACATTTTGAAATTTAGTTTTATTTACGTCAGTAGGATTGACTTCATTTTACTATCCTAAATCAGAGATGAGTTACACATTCACGTGTTTTACCGCCCGTTTACTTTGTTGCCCGTTAAGTTGTTTCAACTTAAATTGGCCCGTTGATTAAAAAGGTTGTTTACTCTTGGCCTAGATGGCACCAATTTATGTAAAGATATCTCTATTCATTCACAAATTAAAAGTCACCGCATGTGTAGTAAAAGAATTTATTTAAAATGTTCGAAATTTTAAAGTCTTTTAAATATATGACACTCCTATTTGGTTTTCCTCTATTAATGATTACTAAAATTACTTCAACGGAGTAAGGAAATAGCCTACTGTAAATACTACTCACAACAATAAAATGACCTAACGCTAAGTTTGTTAAGTTGGCTATATTGCAAAGCTATATAAATATGTTTCAAATTATTGAATGCGTACTGATACTCCGTAGGTATTTAACTGAAAGTAAGCATGTCAAAAAAGGTTATTTATCGTAGGCAGATTATAACACATTATAATACACTAAATATTATTCTTTTAAATTATTCATAATAATTTATTTATTTCAAAGCATTTAAAATTATCGATTATTTTTGCGCCATTTTATTATGACAGAATTACTATCAATAATTTTAAAAACAAATGAATATAAATATTATTTAATGTAATGTATTATAATCTGTGTTCGTTACGTCAGATAATCTCATATGCCTAATTACTTTTGACAAAATTGCATATTAAAATGTTTTAATTGGTTCTTATCTGCCTGATGAATATATTTGATAAAATTAAATGATGCTTTGATACTAAAAGCATAAATATAAAAAAGTATAAAAGAAATCTTTCATTAAATCATTTATTTCACCTTAGAAATCAAAATAAGACTGTTATTTTAATTTCTTTATTTATAATGATGTAATGCTCATGTCGTCACCATCTGTAATTGACGATTACCTAAAAACTGAAGTACCGCCTACCTGCAGTTCCGTCGTGACCACGATCCATGTAACTGGGTCGAAATATCGGCGAATAAAAACAAATTACCGTGGTATGTACCCGAAACTAATAAATTCTAATTATACCTAAAAACTGTTTATATTAATAATGAGTTTATTTAATGTGTATGATGTATCTGTCTTTGATAGTCTTACAAAAAAAAATATATCACTACATATTATAAAACAAAGTCACATTCTTTGTTAATATATCCCTATGTATGCATAAAACTTTAAAACTACGCAACAGATTTTGATGCGGTTTTTTTTAATAGATAGAGTGATTCCAGAGGAAGGTTTGTACGTATAATAACATTCAATACGGAGTAGAGAAATACTGTAATTTTTGAGGTTTCTGTAAATAATTACATTTTTTTCCACTTACATTGCAAACGCAGGCTAAACCCTACGAGATTTATCAAAATGATGTACTAAGTATTTGTACACCTTGAAATGGTCTACAGAAAAGTCCGCGATGGTATATGTCTATCTCTTATGGACTATCACTATAGCATTTTTTGTCATTTACTTTTTACGAAAAATAATGCCCTTTGTTCAAAGCAGTTTTTATACAATACAGCATTAATCCTTATCCAATTAAGTACCTTAAATAAATTGTTGATTTAATATAGACAATATGGCCGTTTACAGCATGTAATTTAAGTGAACATTTTCGGAGATATTGCAGATTTAAAATGCCGTGAGGACGCCGCGCTTCACCCTATAGCACTTCGAATCTTTTAAGAGTTTGTTTAAAGACATTCTGCAATTAATTGTAAAAATAAAATACATAGGGAAAATGTAAAAGTAAATAAGTTAAAATGTACTGTATGAGTTTAGATATTCCAAAGATAGCAGGAAATCGTCTTGGTATAGGGAGAGGAAATTGTTTTTCTCCAAATTTAACGCTTGCGGGCCACGGGCAGTAATGAATAAATCAAAACTACTGGATCGATTTAATTAATTTTTTTTTACACTGACTGACATGGGATATATATTTTATACCCGTGCGAAGCAGGGGCAGGCCGCTAGTATAATATATACCATATTTCATTGCATTTGTAAATCATACCATACATTTTATTGCAATAAAATGTTCGGCACACCCGAGTCATATGGTTTTGTTTGTGTACATTTATTTAAGTACCTAAACCTATATAGTATAGATGCATTAAATATTTTTTAAAGCTGTAATTGAGAAATCAATTCTGCGTCAGTTTTATAATACAGATTATCTACTGAAAGACATTATGTAGTCTATTTATTGTATTTGCGCAGCTTATTTACCTGTATTGAGTAGTAGACTGTGCACCGCGAACGTTGTTGCTAGTTTCAAGAACAGATATTTTTAACCTACAAACACTTCTGTAATACAGCGATAAGGCAATGACGGGTTTTTGTTGTTCGAGTATTTAAATCATTTATTATTACTCTAACAATTTTAGAATACGTTGAACTCAAACAAATTAAAATAAAGCAAATTCAAAACAAGTGCTAGTGAACGTAGAAATACAATGGAGTTTGAGACGGTGTTAAATAGTGAACTGGGGGAGTTCGGAAAATATCAACTAATAAATATTATATTGTTGGCTCTTCCAGCAGCAGCCTCTGGATTTATGGCTGGTGATTATATATTCACAGCGGGGAAATTGCCTTATCGGTGTGCGGTGCCCTTATGTGATGCACAGCCCCCAGAATTTGCGCCAGAGTGGATATTGAATGCCATTCCAAGAACGTCAACCGGCTTTGAAGACTGTTCTCGTTATCAAACGAACTTATGGAATACAACATTTCCGAACGGCACTTGCCCGGCTGACCTATTTGATAGAAATACGATTGTTCCGTGTGAAGGATATGTGTATGGCAGAACAAACTCAGTTGTATACGATTTCGGTCTAGAGTGTCATGAATGGCTCAGAGCACTAGCCGGAACATTAAATAGTCTAGGTGCTATGATCGCTCTTCCTCTTGCTGGTTTTGTTTCCGACTATTTTGGTCGTCGCGTTTCGGTCGTCTTTTTCGCCTTCAATGTAGCGTTGATTGGTATACTTAAAGCATTTTCTATTAATTATGTCATGTATGTCACATTACAATTTCTTCATACTGCAATAGGCGGAGGGCTTTACAGTGCAGCTTATATATTAGCTACTGAACTAGTCGGTCCTAAATTTCGTGTCCCAACAAGTGCAACCATGTCTTCCAGCTTTGCGTTAGGTCAGACTTTATTGGGTGCAATAGCCGCCGCCGTACACGAATGGCGTAAGCTGACATTGACACTCTTTATCCCGGTATTTGCTCTTCTCTCATACTATTGGATAGTAACTGAAAGTCACCGGTGGTTACTGAGCAAAAATAAAAACGATAAAGCCAGATCAACTTTAGAAAATGCTGCCCGATTAAATGGAAGAAAAATATCCAACGAAGTAATGAATTTCCTTTTAACCGCTATTCCTAAACAAAATAAAGACAAAAAAGATATAAGCAGTAAACTGCTGATTATTAGAGTGATAAAATCACCTGTTATGTTACGTAGATGTTGCACTACACCTGTGTATTGGATAGCAACAACTTTCATTTACTATGGCTTATCTATAAACTCCGTTAGTTTGTCAGGAAATATGTACTTAAATTATGCATTGACGACGCTTATCGAAATACCCGGCTATTGGACAGCCTTTATGGTATTAGATAGAGTAGGAAGAAAGCCGACTCTATTTTTTGGTTATATGTTGTGTTCGGTGTGTTGTATCGCTTTCTCTTTTGTTCCCAATAATATGTACGCATTGTCTTTAGTCTTATATCTAACGGGAAAATTTAGTACAGGCGTTATATTTACGTCACTGTATTTATTTACTTCAGAACTATATCCCACACGGCATAGACACTCATTTCTCGGTTTCTCTTCTATGTTAGGTCGTATCGGTTCAGTGGTAGCACCTCTTACACCACCATTAATGGTTTACTGGGAAGGAATACCGTCTATACTTTTTGCAATTATGGCAGCAACGGCAGGAATGTTAATACTTACCCAACCAGAGACTCGAGGTCGAAAGGTACCAGATACATTTGAAGATGCAGAACAAATAGCAATGTAAATTAAGGAGTATTAGTTAACTGCTGAAATTTGAAAAGCTGGAATACATGGAATATATAAGTTTCAAAAATAATATGTATATTTTTGAAACTCTAATAAATGCGTATAAATATTACGTTTAACTCAAAAATTACATTTACCATTAGCTCTATAGACAATTAAAATATTTCATTTTAAATAAAATATCCAAATATTCCGTGCTAATATTATTGATTACAGCAAACAGACGAAAAGATTTTTAATTTTTAAATTTAGAATATTGCAGTATTTTAAGCACAAAAAAACAATGTAGAAAGTACGTGCATCTCATAAAAACATAAGGTAGAACTTCCATGTGCAATATTAACTCGATAATAACTGTCCTTGTTTTGATTTACGATCGCATAACGGAACGATTAACCGAAAAAGGTTTGACAACAATTTTAAGATGTTGTTGCAGTGAAACATTTAAAATTTTTGAAGGCATGAAACACGAATGGTGGGATTTTTCATTGTGAAATCTTGACCACCTAGCTCAGGCCTGTTATCCACTCTCTGTGTATTTTTATTGGTGTTTTATATTTTTAATAGAAAACAAAAATGTAAACATTCTTCTAAATAAAGAATTGTAAATATAAATGAATATATCATTTTTGTATAATTTATAGCAGCGCCATCTACTCATCATTTGTCAAACTATTTAGCAAACCTTTTAACACTTTCGCAAGCAACAAACTTCACATGATAAACAACATTGTACATTTTAGTTTACGTGTAATGTAATAGATAGAGCTGCTTTTATCAAGTCTTTTTTTTTATACTTAAAAATTTTCAATTTTTATAACTAGCGATTATCTTATCTGTGATTTTGTATCTTGTTCAAAAAATATATGTATATCATGGAAGATCCGGTTATTGTACAAAGTAACAAAAAAATATTTTTATATTAAAATATTAAATATGAAACATAATAATTTTTTGAATTAATTCTTAATTAATTAATCCTTTTAAACAATTTTATAAAATTGACCTTACCAAAAAAATATTTGAAATATGTGTGACACGCTAGTATTTTATTTTTTTTAAGTATAATTTGAATATTATCTAAGCCATCTCAAATCGACGACCTAGACCAGAGATGAGCTACACGCGGCCCTTTTAAACATTTTTATGCGGCCCGCTAAGCATTTCTAAAATTGAATTTATTTTATATATAGACTTTCTCCCATTAATATATTGTTATAAATTTTTTTAATAAAATGGTAGTACATAACTTTTTTTAAATTTAGTTTATTGTTCCAGAATTTATTAAAAATAAAGTTTTGTAAATTATTAATAAATGTTACTTTATGCGCGGCCCGCGATAAAGTTATAAATTTAAATTGGCCCGTCGATAAAAAAGGTTGCTCACGCTTGATCTAGATAATTATTTAATTAAAATAAAGCACATTTTATAACAATATTTCAACAAACGGTTGAAATATTGTTATAAAATGTAAACCATTGAGTGTTTGTATTGTAAATGGCCATAAAACTGTAAATCAAAATTCAAATGATTAAATAGTTCAATTCTAATGTCTATATTTTTGGCATTTCCTTTTTGAGTTATCATAGTAATATTGAGGTCAATTTTAATCACTTTAGAATCATTAATATTTATCGTTTTTTTAATCTATTTACAAACACGTAGCTATTGTCATGCCCTGTGGCAAACGGCCCTTAGTAAAACATTGGGACAAGCCGAAGGATATAAGAGTTATTAAACCTTCTCGATATGAACAGAACGAAGCTTCTGTTAAAGTTCATTGGAAGAATGTAATTCGATCTCTGGAATTATCTTACCAAGATGAAACGGTAGGTCATAGAAAAGTAAGAATATCGATGTTGCGAAAACATCAAAAAAATTCAAAAAAACAAAATGTATCTATCTTGAGGATTTTTATGATGCAGAGAATTTGTTATCAATTGAATAAGTGCTTTAGTAGTCAATTTTATTTTAGAAAATGATATCATATATGAGGTGCATCAACGTAACAAATATCTGAAATTTTACAGCTTCATTTTATAGTCAATATAAAAATAATCAATATTAAACGTTTGTTTCTATAAATAGTTATGATTCTTATCTGTATAAAATGGTTTCAGTGTGTTTAATATTTATTATCAAAAATGAATTGGCACAGACTGAATATTGTTAGTACATATTTGCTCGATAATCTTACCGTCATTATAAGTTCAGTATTTTAGAAAAGAAAAAAGAATGACCTATGTCCAACATTGGACGTTCATCTGTTGAAGAATTTTAAAAAAATTGACAATTTTTTCAAGTGTCTTTATGCTTATTGCTGAGGATCGAGATGTTCCCGATCTCTCCTATTGTGGATTAGCTGCCGCCATTTTTGCCGGTCAGCGGCACAGTGTTTAACCTTAACCACCAGTGCAAACCTGGGTTTTGTATGTCAATATTACCAAAGTACAGAAGTTACAATAGAATCATTTTGCTGTAATCCGCGTTTGTTAAGAGAATCTATGTACGTCACCACATGTATCACAAAACGCCGCCACCACCAACGCTTCACACAAGCACTACACACACTAATTACGTTACGCGTTACGATAATACATTGTCTATAAGAGTGCATTACGATTTTGTCGTGGACCCTATCCTCCTGATGATGCTTCGGTTTCGGGGCGAAGCAATCATAGAGATTGTGGTAGTTAGTGAGTGTGTAGTACATATGTGGAGTTTTCGTGGTGGCGGCGTTTTATGATACGTGTTGTGACTTGTACTGCATGTATAAGGTATGTGAATCTTTCCTGGTTCATACTCTTAGCATTACATAGATTCTCTTAACAAACGCGATTTATAGCAAAATAATTCTCTTATGACTTCTTTACGACGGAGCCCCGCAAAGTAACGCCTGCTTCTATAAATCATTATCAAAGTACTTCAGTGTTCTTTTGAAACATAGGCTTTAGTTTCTCTGCTGACAATGCAGTCATTTTCAAACCTTTAACAATAAACAGATTTATCTAATTTATTCTCTAATTTATTGAGACTCTACAAATATTTCAGTTTTGGATTTCGAACAGCGACACAGTACGTGAACTCGTTGGTGCAAAAATATTCAATAGAATAGTCAAGATATTTAATTTGCCAGATGAAAAACATTATGAACCTCGGTCACCTTCGTCATCTCTGGAACCTTCAGAACGATATTATCAAACTACGTGTGCTCCTGAAGTACGTATTAATTAAGGGTATCATTCAAGCGCATGTCAAAAAATCCTAAAAAATGTCCATTTCCCACTAACATACCGACAAATTAACATAAGCACAATTATGTATTTTTTATTCATTTATTTAATATAGGTTTTTCTCTGTAAATTAATGGCAAGAAGCATTCTTATAGCCCTCTGTATGTACATTATTATATTTTACCCAAGGTGTATTAATGTTCAAAAGTAATGGAAATTTTATTCGGAAATCCGTGATAAAAGAAAATATATGTAATGCTAAATGTAGAGTACTATCCGTCCTCACACCTGATACTGATCTCAACAATCATTACGTAACCAAAGGATCTTCAAGAGATAGACTCAAAAAGTACCGCCTAATTCTGTAAATTATAATAATGTTGACATTTTAGTCAGGCCGAATGAAACCAACGTTTTCAATGAGTGATTTCGATCCTGCAATGTATGAGGAATTAGGAGATGAAAACGAGCCGGGCTTAGAACAATCGGAACTTTGGACTATAACATCAGGTTCTACTTCAGATTTGAAAAGACCGAGCAAATCAAAATCAATGTTGAGAGCAAAATCACTTAGTGCTAAATCAATGTCCAAATCTTTCTCCAAATCTATGTCTAAATCTTTTTCAAAATTGATGTCCAAGACGCAAATGAAATCAACGTCTAGATTATCAAGGACTATGAAATCTGGATTAGAATCCAGTATTGGTGAACCAGCTACAACCCTGGATGATTTAGAAGTACATATTAGTGCTGAAAAAGTGAAGTAAGTACAAACTGAAATACAATAGACATGTCAATACACGATTGACAGTGTTAATTTTTCGTAGAATTATACAATAAGGGGAATAACTGCGGTATCAATTGTCAAAAATATAGATTCTTTAAATATACAATATAAAATAATCCGTAAATAAGAACTGGTACTGTGAAGTACCAGTCATTATTCCAGTCAGTACTCATAGTGTTAGTACACATAACCAAATGCAGCGTTATAAAGTTTTTTATTCTAGTTGCCATTTTTTGCCTCAAGTATAAGTAATGAATAGTAAGCCCTAAAGACTCAATTTCAGAAGAATAGAATATTATATTAAAAACAATAATTCAATTTTAAATTAACTTGAAAACTGCCTATTGAACCGAAATTTGTCGTTATTGATAATTGCAATAAAGTAAATATTACAACATAAAGCACTAATACAGAATAAGTTATTACGCTAGTTTAAAAAAACGGGAAAACCCGCAATTATCCTACACGTAAAAATAAAGATAATTTTTTATCAATGTACACATTATCATACTATATTTTAGGCAAGCCATCAGACCACGATTACAATCAAGAGGGAAAAATCCACATTTCGATATGCTATATTGCAATAAATCTGAAACTGATATGATTAAATGGAAGTCAAAATATAAGCAAAAGGCGTTTGAAGTATCGGCTTCAGATGAGTTTAGCAAGAAGGCTGAAATCATGACTAAGAAGGTAGAAAACACGTCTTAGGCTGGTCTTCTCGATCGTTTAGTCCGTGATCAACATACACAGACCGCTCTTACAGTCAAAGTCAACAGCTTGAAGTTGCCATTGCTAACAACTCGAGCAGTTAGCAATTGGTATGTTAATTCCAATCAGTAGCTTCATGGATTTTGAGGAGGAAGCGTGCGAAAGAACCGACAGTTCGAGCAGTTAGTGTATGCCTGGTGACTGCTTTGTCGCACGAACCGCCGAAACATTTGAAACTGCTTGAGCGGTTCATATATAGTCGTACATAGAAGTTCACTGTGCAGTCGCAACTTGAAACAGTCCATCCTGACTGCTCAAAGCTGTCCATGTATAATAATCTTAAGCGAATCATTTCAATAAAGTTTACCTAAGAAAATAAGTCACAGGGTTTTTATTTCTCCATTTTTCTTCAAAATTACCTTAGATTAAAACAAGATTTCTCTGAAAATTACAACGTAATTGAACTGCTTAAAATAGTGATAACTATGATAGCTTTTGCTAAATTTTCTAAATTATTCTAGTAATGATATTATTAATAGACATTAGACATTAACTTTTTAAAAAAATTTTGTCCATAAAAAATAAATATGGCCATTTGTAAAAATGTGAAGCCAGTCTTTTTTTTTACAGATTGCAAAAGAATTTTATAATTGGTGGACTGCATTAGGTAATGTGGAATTTAAGAGTGAAATCAAACGACCAGAAGATATTGAAGATTTGTTTCAAGTAAAGTATATTTACTCGCTTGTTTTCATACGAAATTACATTGTAAGAGAAAAAATAAGGTATTAAATAAACGCAAGCACTGCAAGTGTTCACTAGGACAATCTCAACGGTTGTTTCGCATTTAAACCGAAGATCAGAAGATAGGCTTGACAAAAAATCGCAAGGCGGGTTACGCATCGCTTCGCAATTTTGAATATATTGATATTGAATGAGTTTTGTGTAGCTCTTGTGCAGTATTGTGGCGGTGATTTGTGGTATATGCGGTTACTACTGTATAAGATATGAGAACGGATTGTGCTCTTTACACTTGGCATAACATATGTTAAATTAAAGCGAGGATTATAGCAAAATCTTTCTATTATTTATTTTATTTTATTACCCTTTAATATTTAATGATTCAGTTTTTATGCTAATATCAATTTTGAAATCTCAATGCTAAATACATTACATTAACGAAAAAAATGCATAAGCACCTGAGAGTTATAATAGCTACGTTATGGCTGAATATTCGTAGTAAATTATTATTTCTATAGTAGTTGTATAGTATTTATTTAGTATAGTATTTCGTACTTGTAGCTCAAGTAATATTAATACGAGTGTCTAAGCACCAAGATATATATCTCCCTGTCCTTATCCCACTCTATGTGGGGTCGGCACAACATGTTTTTCTCTTCCATTCTGTCCTATCTTTCGTCAACTCTGGCGCCACTCCTTTTATATCCATATCATACTTCACACAATCCAACCATCTCGTTTTAGGCCTCCCTCTAGGCACATATCTATCCACATTCAAATTTAACACACGTTTGGTCACATGATTTTCATCCCTCCTCATTACATGTCCATCCCACCTCAATCTAAAATCGTAGTACATATGTTCAGTTTTAGTACGACTGATTTTTAAACCGACTTTCTCCAATTGGTTGTGCCATTTCGCCAATCTGCTTTGGACCTGAATTGCACCTCAGTTGTCTAAGCACCAAGATATTTTATTAATATTTTGGTAAGTAATCATTTGAACAATTAAAGTAAATAAGGCACTAAGTACCTAAAAATTAAAATTTATACTAAAAAATTTGGTTCTAAAAGCCTTTTAGAACCAAATTGCATACTTAGTATTCGAATTTTAATTTTTAGGTACTTAGTGCCTTATTTATTTCAAGTATTCATTTGTTTGTATCTGGATTTTGTATATATTCTATATGTTTTGGCTAAATTAAGTTACATTAATTATTTATATTATCAATGTGAACTTTTTTACTTAATACCAAATTCACGTATAACCTACTTTGCTTGAAGACAGTTGCAACGTTATCAATCCGTATCAGGACTGTAACCGTAACAAAGCAATTTAGAACCATAAAGTGACACAGCACTAAATTGCTAATTTAAATTTACTGGACTTCTTGGAGAATTGATGTTTTCAGGTATGGTTTGATGAGCATGCATCTCGCGGTCTTGTACTTGATCCGAAAATTCTTCCCTGCGTCTTGCAAACTATTGCAGACTATGTAGGCGTAAAAAAGGTGAGTGGGTTCATCATCATCTTCCTGCCCTTATCCCACACTAAGTAGGGCACATGTTAAAAACATGCTGTCACATGATTTGGCTGCGTTTTTACGACCGGCTGCCCACCTGACATCAACTTACTTCAGTCGTATTTTACGATACCTCGGTAAGAAAGAGGGTGGTCTATTCTACTAAACCGGATAACACATGGTGTGTCAACTTACCTTAGTAGCCTTTAACCTAGTAACCTTAGTAGAAAAAACATTGTGACAAAATTGTTGGATAAAATCAAACGAGAGAGAATCAAGAGAAAGAATACTGTGAAAATTAACGTCCAAGGGCAAGGGTTTTATTAGAAACTAAATGCTCAGAAGTACATAAATAATCATACTGTTACGATTAGTTAACGTTTTATATGCTGTGATACTTAAATCAGATCGTAGTCTTATTATCGGTAAGTCCGTTTATCGAACGAAATTAATGCAACTACGAGATAAATACAGAAAAGAAAATAAACGATGTTGTTTTTATGTAATTCATCACCTTTTGACCATAAAATGTATTGTTTTAATATTCCGAAAGAGATATTCATAGACTATCAAATCTTTTTCAAAAACCATTTTTGCTAAGTGTAAATTATTTAACTTATAGTAAATGGCGAAACGACCTTATAATTTTTAATTTATATGCATGGGAATATTATTTTTTTTAATTAAACTAATGTATAATACTGTATTTTCAGACAGCTTGTCCAAAAGTTCTTAAGCGACAAATCGCATATGATATCCATGCGGAGATAAGTCCAGCACATACAATGGCGTTCGGCACATGCTTACCGCAAAAAATGAAGCATATTCCTCCGAAAAACAACACTAAAAACACATGGGATAGTGTTAAAATACCAGAAGATTTGCGTTCAATGTCTTGTGTTTGGAACGATATACAGCATCTAACGTACGTAATACATTTAAATTGAGGCTTAAATCGTTTTTAAGTCCATATGAATTGCCTTGCTTATAGATTTTTTTTTACTTAAAAATAAAAACAATCGTACTGCTGCCAGAAGCCGTTATTGTATTTCATGTTACGATTATTTAAAAATTCGTAAATTTTTTTTGGTATTTTAGGTCTACCAAGGAGTTCCACAGCTGGCTACAAAAACGACCACATTTCCCGATGCCTCCTTTTTTGAAATCATTAGAAGATCCAGGAGATAAGAAACAACCTTTTATTGTTCCCTCAGATTATGTTATAAAGGAAAAATCGTCAGTAGTTTCGGCGCAAGACTTAGCTTTGCCAGTTTCAGAATTCTCTCTAGAATTGAAAGAAGTGCTCAGTAAACTTCTTAACGACTAACTAATATTGCTTATTGTTTTCTATAACAATGTAGTTTATATGAATTTCTTTTATGTATTATTGTATGATGTATGAAGTCAGTAATTGATATTATACTGGCATGAGACACTTTAGTTAATTTGAAACTCAATAACTATGACATAATTTCCTACACCTTTACTACGAAACTCATTATTACTTCCACTTTTGAATCATAGTTATGATTAATATTTTAATAGTATCTGATAATATTTACGGGGTACATCCCCTCAGATGTACAAACAATAATTATTAATGTGATACAATATTAAAATTACAGTTTTATGCAAATCTGAAGTATTTCATTTCTTTGGATAATTGCAAACGGCGAAGTCGGTTTTTTTAAAATTAGTTTATAGTTATTTCTATTGAAGTAACTGCTGTAGTTCCTGACCATAAATCTTTTGGCATCCGTGTAGTTATCGTAACGCCGTGGGAAGTGTCGATTATATGATTGATATCTCTAATCGGCTACAAACATGAAATATGTTAAAATGTTTCGAATAAATCTAATGCTACATAAATACAAAATGAATAAAGGAAGTGTTAAATTGATACGTTGATTGTACCTTTATTAGTGATATGTCTCACATGATAACGGATGATAATTTTTTCATTATATTTGCCATCTAAATAGTAGAATTGATTGTTCAAGCAGCGACATACTTCTGTAGTCCATTAGTGATAAATAAAATGTAAATTGTGCTTTATTACAAATTTTACGTTTATATAATTGGAATATATAGTGAAAATGACGGACACAAATGCAGCCAGAAAAGATATGTTGGAAGAAATAGTGAACAGGAAGACTCTGGGTGAAAAAAAATATCACTCCGAAACATCTTTACAGAAGTTTGGTGAAGAGAATGAAGAACATATACCAGAACCCACAAAGGATCCTGGAGTATGTATATTATTGTTTGCACGAATTATTTTTAATAAATTGTGTCGTTACCGTTTCTGTGCATTATAAATCACGTTGATAAAATTTTGGGAACTTTCTAAAATATAATAGAAATTAAAAATATATAATATCTTATTTTACTAATTATTACACTATTTTTTATATACAACCAAATTTTTATTTATATAAAAAATTATGTAATTTTTTTTTTATTTATATATAAACAAAAAAAAATTATATAGGTCTGTATGATTTGTCACAAATGATCGATGAAGGGTTATCTATACTAATATATAAAGCTGAAAAGTTTGTTTGTTTGACCGCGCTTATCTCAGGAACTACTGGACCGATTCTTTAAGTTTAAGATAGTCCATTTATCGAGGAAGGCTATAGAATATATGACATCACGCTAAAATGAATAGCAGCAGCATTAAAAAAAATTCGGAAACAGCAAAATTTTAAGCTTTCCTTGCGTGCGCTAAGTAAACCGTGAAAGTTATTCAAAAATCTCTTATAAATAACTTACGACAATATCTGTTACGTTCAAAATATCAATTTGGGAAAAAAAATTAACATATTGATTTTAACGCCGGCGTAGCTGCTGACACAGCTAGTTATAAATAAACTCAATATTACAATTTAGAGTCTATTTGCTGGTTAAGAAGCCCAAATTTTTTACTATTAAAACGTCTATTTTTACTATAGTTAAGGTGAAATTCTTTAAATCGATATTCCGACTGATATACTCTCGGACAAGTAAAATAATTGTAGAATTAGAAAAAATAACACTAATATACATATAACTCGTTAATCATACATATAGCTTTCTTCATTATGTTTGCTTTCACGGTAAACCCCCAAAATTCATTAATTATTTCGTGCATACATTAATTTGTACCTGTAAATGTTTTTGCACGGAACCCGTAAAATTTAGATTATCTTACATCATCGTGCTTCTTTCATTATTTTTTAAAACCTAAACCGCTGCAACTCGCACTCGAATCCAGTTAGTGGATATTTACGTTGGGGATTTTGTACGCAGCGCAGCTCGCCATTTACAAGTGCTTCTACTTTATTGGTATAAAGTTCCATTTTTTGCACGGCTTAAATTGTGATATATTTTCGCAACTGAACCAATATTTTTTTCGGGGTTTCCAGTCAAATTTTCTTACATTTTCTATTGCTATTATCTCTCTGTAAGCGTATATATCACAATAAACAGACATGGTTTTGATTTGCACAAAACGTTCAGTTTCAAGTTATGTTTATGTAAAGAGTAGCTTTTACCCGCAACTTCGTTCGCGTGAACTGTTGTGGCGGGATAGGTTGATCATCTTATTCCTGTAGAATTAACAATATTTCTATAGCCGCTGTGTTACCCCGGTGTATAAGGAATAATTGTGCCAAATTTCATCGATATTGGTTTAGCGGATTCGCCGTGAAAGAGTAACAAATGTACAAACATACTCACAAACTTTCGCATTTATAATATTCGTAATATTAGAAGTAGGAGTGAAAGGATAGGATTGGCTGTTGAGGTGCCAAAAATCGCAATCCTATTGTCATGAATTAAATAAAATGTATGTTGTTAGATTAATTATAAATTAAATGATTATTATTATTCTCTATTTGTTTGTTCCTTAATTATTGTTTAGTGTGTGAGGTTCAGGCTAATATAAATAAGTTGTAGAACGATGATCATGTGACGTAGTATATTCATTATTTATGGTGCTATATCTAGAAAATTTATAGTGGACAGACAAAAAGTACATACTAACACTATAAGTATCAGATATATATAAGTATAGATCAGATATAGACAGAGAGATCAGATATATGTATATAAATAGAAATATATAAGTATCAAATATACCCGACTAGTTTTGAAATTATTCGGACGTATTTAGAAAAACGCTACGAAGTATACAGACTTCCGGTTTTGTTTAAGATACAGAATTTGCGGCGGAATTTGAAATTATTTTTATAGGCATTGATGTTCAGTGGTCATTTTGAAAACTTAGCGACGCATATCTTAACTTAATTAAATTGGCATCGTCCTTATCGGACAAAGCCTCTAAAGTAAATTCGGTCGACCATAGATTCTGTTAGCTAATGAATTTCACCACTTGCTCGAGAACTTAATATCTATATATATGTATATTCGGCATGTCATGTGCATCCTAAATATATATTATATCACGATTTCTGTTTATAATAATTATTATAACCAAAACAATATAGAAAACGACACTTATAATACAAACAATTATAATAGTCATAATTAACTTCAATAGTACTGTGTGCAGATAGTCCTACGATATTATATTGTCCCCCGCTGTGTTTGTCTGTCTGTTCGTTATAAACTCTAGACAGAATATTTCATTAGTTTAATATGTAATTTGTTAATAATTTATGACATTTAGTTTTAATATAAAATTATAATTGTTGAAAAAGTCAAGCAGTCTAGAGATTATATCAGAAATTCTATTTAATTCTTATGATTTCATTCAATTGGTAGGTTCCATAAATTCCACGAATTCCACATATATGCAGGTTTCCTTACAATGTATTCTTTCATGGAGAAGCGTGTAATAAATTGTAAATATCTATTTGGCATAAATTCTAAAAGAACAACTCATTAGTACCTACCCGGGGTTCAAACCCGTAACCCCTTGGAAAGAGTCGCGCAGTCTCTCCGTTAGTCTATCACAGCTTCATATATCATAAAGTCATACATATAAGTAATTCGACACATCTCCTCTATGCATATCTGAAAAAACTTAGTTCCAATAAATCCTTACTCCACTCGACTTGTCACTTTCGTCACACTTTCTGTTTCTTATCAAGCTCTTCAAACTAATACTAACAATTAAAATCTAGTATTCATACATTAGTCTAGACCCTTAAAGGTAAATTTTACTAAGTAATTAGTGATAACCATAATCTTCATTGAAGTTTGAGTGGCGATAGGTAACATAATTCAAATATTTTTTATAGTTTGTGTTTGAAGTTATAGTGTTTGTAGTTTTAATCTTTACCGGCGCTCATTAACAGCTGGACTTGAATCCTTTTAAGGGGTATCCATTCAATTTAGTTGCATATTATTGCTTATATGGTGATTGCTTTGAGTCGTGCATCTTGGTGGTAATAGCGTCGCTCCGTTGGTGCTTCTAATGTAAGAGTAACAACTTATTAATATTTCACTTTCAGATTGCCAGAAGGTTGTCTATTATTATTTGTTACAACCTCCGTAAAATAGGTCAATAAAATAAAAAAAACATCGTCACCGTCAATGGGACAAGTTGTTGATGAAGAATAAATTGGTTAACTTTTGAGAAATTTACTTCTTAATTTATTGAATAAGTCTAAAGGAAAAATATTGTTCTATATATTGTTCTATATAAGTTGTAAAAATATTGTTCTATATAAGTTATTTTTTTAGCAACATAAAGAATGTTGGTTTGTGGGTCGCATACTGAAACTGTCTTAAGTTATAATTTACACATCTAAGTACACGAAGGTTGAATATATGTAAACTGCCTATTACTGTGCACAGACCAAGTTCCCCATAGAGAGGGTTCGCCTAGCAGTCATATATTAACAGCCACATTATGAGTAACCATTCCAATATGAGTAGTCATACAAGACCAGTCTACAGAAACGTTTAAATTCCGTTTAAAAGAATATACATATCCGTAAAGCATATCACAAAATTTAAGATTATTTAGATGACCAAAAAGGCCTAGATTTGAAAATCCTTTCAACTTCATACAAGACTGCGGTTTAATAATGTAAAATAGAAAATGTTTAAAAGGTCAACCGCCGAATTTCTTACTGGTTCTTCTTGGTGCGAGCAACATTCCGAACCAGTTGTATTTTTATTAATCATATTGATCTTAAATGAGCTTATTTGAATAAAGATTATTTTGATTTGTCCTATAAAGTTATCGTAAAAAGTCGTTTGCGCAAAGAAGTCAGGCATTACTATAATATTTTTGTACATCCAGGTCCTGAATACCTCAGTTAACACACTGCAAGTGGCTGAAGATCCATCAGAACGGCGACGCACCATGTCTCAGCCAGGCCCTGGCTCAGGTAGCTTGCTTACTGCTACCGCCGGCCGCAATCGACGTCGACCGCCTCGTAACGTTATGTATGCCGATCTTGAGAGAGCTGTGAGTAAACTTAATCACCTAAAAGACTTAGTCTTATAGTATTAGTGTTTTGCATTATGATTTTGTCGTGGAGCCTATCCTGATGATGCTTCGGTTTCGTGGCGAAACGATCGTAGAAATTGTGGTAGTTAGAGTGTGCGTGTTTGTGTGGAATATTAGAGGTGGCGGCGTTTGATACGTATGGTCACTTGTCCTGCATGTATAAGGTATGTAAATGTTGCCTGCTTCATACAATTAGCATTACATAAATTATCTTAACAAACGCGGATTACTACAAAACAATTCTGTTGTAACTTCTGTACTATGGAATCACGCAACGCAACGCCTGCTTCTATAAATTAGTATTAGGCCTTTTTTTAAGGAGACCCGTCGTTGACTGTAATGCGTGTAGAGGCGGAAAGTCACTCCAGACTTTTATCATCTAATACCTCATAATGTTCCTTGTTCATAGAGTTGTGTGCTACGAGGGCAAAAATACTTTTTTTTGTTATTAAATACAAGACGCCAAGTCTGCGACCTTGTCAGACTTGATGCCTACTTCATATTCCCTAACAAAGGAGTACGTACTCAGAAATATCCATAAAGGGTAATGTTTACTAAAATCACCACGCTGAGTTGCTAAGAATCACACTTGATCAAAGTAATGGTTGGTAACGATTTCATAGTTTATATTTATATTTCTGTCAAAAGCAATATTATGGATCTCCGCAAAGTAACGCCTAATTCTATAAATTTTATTTCTGTCATTAAAATCCTGCGAAAAGCGAAATAAATCTTTTTCTATCATACCTTTCAATTTATAGTTATCGATTTCGTCTCAATTCGGCTGTGGCGATTATTGTTAAGATCAAAAATTCCGGTACAGTACAAACATTCTCCATGCATTCACTTGCAGTAGCTCGTCTATATCCGTTGGTAATATTGCATACCAGCTTCGTAACATTGGTGTCATATCAGAACTCGCACTCGAAAATAACGCGAAATACAATTGTCAGAGAAATACATTTAATAAAATCAATCTTTAATGATATTTCATATGCAGTGTTAAAGCTAAATATAAATATTAGATAGTTATCGAACCTCATACTAGCTGCCTAGTATCTAAGAACGGAAAATAAGAGGTTAGTACCAAAATCTTACATGGAAACTTTCATTGAAACTTATCAGCTTTCATTCTGATAACATAAATTTGAGTTATTCATAAGTACAATTACGTTATAGTGAATTTATAAATATGATTAAGTTGCCAAAGAGTCTTAACAATTTGTAGATAAATAAAAATTTCAATTTAAAAAAAAGTTATTACGTCAAATATCAGCTTTTCTTATATAACATTCTAAGCCAATAATAAATTTTTAACGAATTCAAACAATAAATATAATAATGGGAACATTGAAAATAAATTAATTTTATTAATATGAGTGTCAGATAAAATTCTTTAAAAAACAGTCACCGATAAAACATCAGAATGACTTCATATTTGATTGACTTTAAAGTTATTACAGCATCAAATCCATTGAATTATTGATATGCCTAATTATATAGTGGCTTTACTTTTATTGCAGGTATTATGTATCAATAATTTATATGCCACCTCCATTTAAACACCAAAACAAAGAAAGCCGTTAGCTGTCATATCAGAAATATATTATTTCTAGATATATTGTAAACCTTTGTAAGCCATCATATACCAATCAAAAATTTGTGACATCAATGATTCTATATACTGTCATGACTAAGTTGACTACTAAAGGAGCCTATACAATAAGACCATTAGGTATTTTTTTTTAATCTCGATTTTTAATACCATTATATCAAAAAGGTCTACATTTGATGTTGAAATAGTTCACTTTTGTCTCATAAAAATTCTGTCATGTTTTAATGTCACAACAACTTAACTCACGTGGTATATTTCATTTTATTAGATACTAGCAATTCCCAGCGGCTGCACCCGCGTGGAAAGATTAAAACCGTAATATATAATTTTGATAACCATAAAAATGGTTAAAGTGACTTTACCTTAAAAGACAGACGCATGCTGTCGCCGATTTTTCTTTAGGCCTTTTAAAGGGGAACAACTTTGTGATATATGATTATTAAATAACTTTCACCGTTTACTCAGCGCATGCAAGGAAAGCTATGAATTATGCCGTTTTCGTAACATTTTCTATTGCTGCTCCTCTCCTATACATCTTAGCTTGATTTTATATATAGCCTATGTCAATAAATGGACTATATTACAATCAAAGAATTTTTCAAATCGGTCCAGTAGTTCCTGAAAAAAGCGCGTTCAAACAATCAAACAAACAAACTCTTCAGCTCTATATATTAGTATAGATTAAACAATAACGAAATTCCACCACTTATGACGTTTTACTCTAAAATAACGAATAACTTAACTCCTATTATGATTCGTCTGTCACCAGTTGCCTGTCAACCATAACACAAGCAAGAAAAAAGTTATTTTCCAAATAATTTTGTTGTTAAAATATTATTTTGCTATAATCCGCGATAAATCACCACGCGGATTATGGCTAAATAATATTCTCATTACTTTTGTATTATGGACCTCCGCAAAGTAACGCCTAATTCTATATATAAATATAAATATATAAGTATAAATTATCCAGAGAAATTATCCAGAACTGAGACTACATTGAAAGAACATTCGCAAAGGGCTATAATACAAAACTAATGACTAACTTATTTATTACTCATTAATAAATACTTTACGTATTTATTAGTTATGGATTATAGCAAAATAATATATAAATTACTTTTGAATGATCAATTCTTTATAGTGACGTCAAATTGTTTTCGTCTTCCTTACAGTCATAACTTAGACCATAAATATTGTATAATCTGAAACAGCAATACACTTCAACTTGTAAGGCGCTTAGATATATTAAAAAAATACATATTTTTAATCATAAAATACGTAAGTCAGGTAGTATTTGTATGGATTAAAAGATTACACGCGGTATTTGTTATAATAAATATTGTTCGCTTTAATATACGAAATATGTGTGATCGTTTTGTGTTTCTTCATAATGGAATCTTACGGAAATTAAAATATTATCATGACTTAATCGTGATACGCAATCTGTGTTCAATGATGTATTACTTTTTAATCAGAATTATTCGTTTGAAAATAATGAATTATATACTTTTATCACAGTAATAAGAAAACAGTATTTTTAACAATTGTATTTCGGCTGTGCTTAAAGCAATGATGGCGTTAGTTTACGGCTATTACGTAAAGCTCATTAAGTCATATATAAACATCGAGTCCATTTGTTATGGAAATCATATTACTTATCCTGTGAAACAGCATTCGTTGGAAACCCATAATATTGATATTGGAATCATTAATCTTTAGTTTCAGTAAGGTTTTAGATTTTTCCTTACAGAATCAATTAAACAGACCTCTTCTTATTCTGTGTAGCTCAATGATATGAAATTAACATGTTGATTGAAATCTAAATTCAAATCTTTAGTTGTAAACCGCATGACAAATGAAAGTAGGTCGCGACTTTACGCGCCGACTATTTAAAGGAACCAATGTGCATGCGCGCTGCCAATGCTGTTTGCATTAAACCAGTTTAATTTTGGAATCATAAGATTACAAAATTACATATCGTTTTAAATCTGTTACCTTAAACTATGAAGTTTTGCTCGAATAAATAGTTTTCACCTTTATAATATTTAGCGATAGCAGTTTACCCGAGCTAGAGGAAATTCTGCACTCACCACAATCGCAATACTTCTGCATCACATACTAAAAATTTAAAATACGGACCCCAATAGCGGAATTCAATTCACACTTGGTTAAGTTAGAGCTCAATGTAGCAGTATTAGACAACAATATATTATTTACAGATTAGGGGATTCCACCAAAGTGTTGATCAATGATTACCTAAAGTCAGTTCTTAAGGAATTAATTATTACGATAAGATATAGTCTTATTTTTCTTAACGTCATAATCACATAAGTGCTAATGGAATTTTTGCCTATTTCTATTTCTTAATGTCACAAGATTTCATTATTAAGCATTAATAAAAAATATAAGTTAATAAATAATAAGTTATTAATTACACGAAACTGGCAAAATATTGAGGTTTAATAATGTGAAAGTAATGAATTGTTTTGCTTTAATATGCTGGATTATAGCCAAATACGTCATTAAGACTGAAATATGTACCCAATCTCTTGATAGGTTGTTGAAGAAATTATGAACACCGCAGCAGGAAAATCTTCCCCTGAAGATAACTGTTTAAAAACAATATTTACTATTAAAATGATTTGCAAAAATTTTAGTTAAAAGATTTAACCCTGTTGTAATAATTAAAAACATGAAAGCAAGTCATCAGTTTAGATTCAATGAAAGTCGTTGAGAAATCGATCAAGTCCATAGAAATATAAATAGACAAGAAAACGCAAAAGAAATCTGCTCTTCGGTATTTCTTGATATTTCGCAAGGTTTGCCAAAGAAATTGCCAAAAAACTTTGTCAAAGTATTGCGTCACAGAAACATAAAGTATTGCGGTACAAAAACTCAGGTATATACTAGCCGAAATATTTAAAGATATTCTTTAATTATATGTTACGCATAGAGCATAGAGTATATAGGGTGAAAATAATGGTTTCTCTGAAACATATAAGACCAGTTACGCCACGGAGGAATGTTTCAGGTCAGGTCTTGTCCGATTTCTACAAAATAATATAAACAATATCACAACTATAGAATTACACATCACGGGCACGAATTTATAATTACTCTGATTACACAAAGATGACGTCAAATCCATAGATATTAATTATTACGATTAGTTATCGCTGCTAAATATCTCAATATCCCAAAGATAACTATATGTTTAAAACGTATTTAGATAATTTAGTAGCAATATAAATAGAGATCACAAATTTATAATAAAAAATAAATATCTCATAAACAACCTCGGCTTTTTAATATGATATTGTCCTATTCATAAGACAACGGATAGACAAAATAATCAAATAGAAAATATAAGGGCCTCAGCGTTATTTGCATATAAAAATACCATGGAGTACTACCATATTACATACTTAGAGTATAGGAGTCTAAGCAGGCCTGTAATTCAGAGAGTGTCACAATGAATAATGAGAACTCTCTTGTCTGTGGATTAGCCCTACCCTATGAGTCAAAACAAGACACTCTAGAATGATAGCTCACTATTCAAAACAAAAATATTTACTACGTGATATTTCACCATACTTTCAAAGTAAATTTATTTTAAGCTTCGCCGGTAGTTTAAACAACGAATTCATATATATTGAGGCAATGGGTTGTAAGCATTTTTACGTCCGAAACTTATGGACATGTCTCCCATTATAAAATTTATAGTATTCTTTATTTAAAGTAAAAATTAGTTTCTTTGTCAAATATTTGAATAAAAACTGTTTTTTTTTTATTTAGATTAAATTATATTTTTACCGAACTATTTTATTTTATGTTTTTGTCGAGCATACATAACTTGTTAATTTCTAATGGGAAAAAATATTATATTTTTATTTAAAGTCACTTCTACGAAAGATTTTTCATTTTCAAAATCAATTAATAAAATGGTTTTATTTCTTAATATCTCGATGTATTCCCCAATAATCCCATGGATCCCATTAATAATTTATGGTAAAATGTTCCACATTAGACTGTCAGTTTGACTAAAATGGAACTGAAAATTAGTTTAAGGCTAATTGTTAAATGAAACAAAATTTTCTGACAATGCTGAGTAGGTCATTTATTTTGCGACAAAACACTATACTGTTTATAGCTTTATTATTAATTTATAGTCATAACTGTGTTTATTTGTTTTGATCAAGTGAATTATAGTTTATTTTAATTTATCTGTTAATAGTTAAAAATAGTATAGGTAATGCTTAGTATCAAATAAATATATCATTTAGTCAAATCTGACATATCGTTAAAATGCTACGTTTTAATATAATATGTTGCAATATTAATAAAATAGCAAATGAAAATGCTAACATTGTATAGATTAAAAATAAAATGCAACAGATTTCCTCTTAAAGGGCCATGTACAGTTCCATAACATCAAGCGAGCGTCGGGCTCGCGCCGTGTTTGTGAGGCGGGGACTCTCGCGCAGCGAACTGTAAACCTTTTGAGTCCAGCCGGCCGCGAGCCTCCCTCGCCATACACCACCCACCTACCACCAACACCCCTACGGCCCAGCTGTAAATACCGACTGCGGACACATCGTGCCGCACCAACGCCTCACCTAATGAAAATTCAATCTCCTTTTTTTACATACACTGTCAACCGACCTCGTCATAAATGCTCAATACAAATTCATTACTAACTCCAGCAGTCGCCTTCACCTATCGAAATGTAATTGAGTAGCACGATAAGCTTCAACTGATCGTATTTTAAATCATGCGAATCACGTTGTATTTCACGTGATTATGATGTACGAAACACTAAATTTAGCTCCTCGTTATAAATACAAAAAAAAATGGAAAAGTGATTTAGTAAATATTTTTACTTTTCAAAAATAGTTGAAAATTTACTAAAGTAAATTAATAAAAGAATTAATGAGATCAAAATTAGGAAATTATTTATTATTTTTTTCATAATATAAAAAAAATTAGTTGAAACATCGAATAATTAAAGCATCGAATGACCTATGAAAGGAAATAAATAAATATAAACGGAATTGTTAAGGAATGCAAATACGGAGTAACCTGGTTAGGAAAATTATAAATCAATGTAAGTGTATGATGTCATCATAGAAATTTTGACAAAACAAAATTCCAAATATTAAAAAAAGCAATACAGAAAAACAATGTTAGGCGTGCATGCACGTATATTTTCAATAAAACGTATTTGCTTGAATTATATTTACACTTTTATCAGTTAAAGAAAACAATATATGGAGACATGCATATCCGCAGATAATTCTTCGAATAATTGTAACTTATCAATCTGCATTGTAGAAAAGGTTGAGATAACAGGTCTTTGCCTATTAATAGTAACAGACGCTAATAGCAGTTATTTTATTTTTTATAATATAATTGTTAAGCTTAAATAATAAATTTAATATTCTTATTTTGTACTGTTCATAAAAAATGTAAGACGTAGTTAAAAAATTATTAGCTTTAAATATAATAATTATGCCTTTAAATTCTACGCCGTTACAAGTTAGTAACAAGATTTTTTGAATTCGGAGATTTTCATCACGGGTTTATTTTTAATTGCTTTGAGAACCTACATCATGATCGTTCGACATTATTATCATGTGGTCAACAATTTAACGTTACCTACATTACACATATTATTAAAATAGAAAACATTTTATATAAAATCTACATAATGCCCATGTTAATGTGCAATAAGATATATTTTACTGAATCATAAAGAATCGCTTTATAAAGAGAAAGGTTATAGCATGATTAAAACTGATAAAGATCATTTATTATCTTTGATATCGTTATTGTGTCGTTTATCTGGAATAAATGCATGACTGTAACGTTATCAAGTAATAGTTTATAAAGAAATATAACAACTGTCTGAATTAGATTTCAATCAGCAAGTAAATCGGCGAGTAAATTATAAAGGTATTTTAATATAAAAATGTGGCGGATTATAGCAAAATAATATTTTCATTGTTTTTTGTATTATGGACCTCCGCCAAGTAACGCCGTAAGTCTAACAATAAGTCAGATTTTAGATAGAAAGAAAGAAAGAAAGAAAAAACATTTATTTCAACTCCCTGTGCTACACAGCACACTTATACAGTAACTTATACAAACATAATATATATATATATATATATATATATATATATATATATATATATATATATATATATATATATATATATATATATATATATATATATATATATATATATATATATATATATATATATATATATATATATAATACCTTATAACTATAATAATACCTAAATAAAATACCTAAACCTAATATATGTAAACCTAATATATATACACATACATAAATACAAATACTGGATAGCACAGAAAGAGGAAAATGGCAAACAGCTCAGTATGAATTGAGTGACAAAATTTTGTCACACAACACTGATTTTCAGCTGTAGCCAGGATGGATTGCGTCACGGTTAAACTGAAAATAAAATAGAATAAAAGATTAACAGCATTACAAAATATCTAATACATAAATACTTTAATTAACTATATTGATAAATATATTTAATAAATAAACAGAAAATACACACTTTTTAATATATTTTTTATAATAATAAATAAATATTAATGGGCAAAAAATAAGTACATATTGTAAATGATAAAAAATAAATATATAAATATATATTTATTTTTAGATAATTATTTAATATTAAGTGCATTTTGTTTTGTGTATTTTAAGCCATACAAAATTTGTATTTTGCAATTATTTTGGTGTGAGAGCAAATAAAGTTTTCTTATTCTATTCTATTCTGTTATATTCCAAATGAAACGGGTACAGGTGTACGGATAGCACATTCTACTGTGGAGTGCAGTGAATAGCATGTATTACAAAGCACCACAATTACAAACCAGTACTGCACATAGCCACTACGACTCGACCACCGATCGTTCACCTCCTCACGCAAGCATCATCACGCTATGGACTCCAAAAAGAATCCACAGATTTTCTATTATTGCCAGTTAGTTTAGTAAAAAGAGATATATTTTTGTAATGATAGGTAAATAGAAGCAGACATAATATTATTGTATGGTCGTTTAGCTGGGTTTTATTCTTCTCGTTCGCCGAAAAAATTGCTTCGACAACGTTAACGCCTTAATGGGATTATAGTGAAATACGGGGTGGTGTCGATCGAGAGAAACAAGCGACTAATGAAGTTATTAATCCGATTTTGCACGGCTTTCGATGTTCACGCAACATTTTTTATTCCGATACTCCATTCCTCTGCTAATAGTTTTTTTTTTCAGGACTCAACAGAGGCAGCCGACAGACTGCCGAAATTAAACTTAAGTAATAGGGATGACTACTCCTTTCCACCTACTCCATTAGGTCAGTGAAAATTTCATCAATAATTTTGGAAACCTATTTCGAAGATTTTATTTAAAAATACATGTCAGTGTAATTTTACATTTGCCATGAAATGAAAAAATCAGAACCAACATAAAACTTTATTTGAATAAATTTGCAATTAAATTTATTTTATTTTGAATATTTCATTCATTAGTTTTTGATAATATAATAAATAATTTATTGTTATCGTTCAAGGCTATGAAAATACACCAAGTCCACTTGGATACAACGGGAATATTTATGGAAATTATAGAAATGGAGACATCAAATCTCTCAGTAAGTGTAATTGTGTATATATTACTTATTTCTATATAATATTAATACTTTTAGCACATAGATAAGTACAAATTATCAAGGTTCATGTTCGAAATTTTACGTACAAACTTCTTAGTTCAATAATAACTATTTGTTATTTCTATCTAATTATTATTAATTCATAATAAATAAAATAATTTAGCCGTGTGATATCCGGCTGCGTGGAATAGACCACCCTCTTTCTTACCAATGTGTCACAAAAGGAGACTAAGGTTAGTTGACGTCAGGTAGGCAGCTGGTCGTTGAATACCTAACCAAATCATGCGACAACATGTTAATAACATGTTGCGCTGACCCCACTTAGAATGGGATAAAGGCAGGAGAATGATGAATAATTTTTTTATTAATTTAACATAAGTTTAATAACAATGTATAAATTTTTTTAGATAGTTATCGCGGGAACACACCAATTGAAATGCGCGGCGGTACTACCCCACGAAAGAGGTCCGTAGCAACAATGGATGCTCAGTCCATTCGCTCAGTAGAAACTCATGCACCACCTCCAACAAGTCCCGAGGATAACGCTCGTTTAACTGTGTAAGTAGTATTTTAAAATTAATGGCGAATAGCTATAGCTTCAAACTTACTATTAACACACACACGCACACGGTGCAATTGGGTGTAGAAACGTTTTCTTTTTCAATAGTATACGCAAATTTTGTTCGTAGGAATCTTCAAATTCTTCCGAATAAATTCGCATAAATCTTTAATATTTAAATGTGTTATATATATATATATATATATATATATATATATATATATATATATATATATATATATATATATATATATATATATATATATATATATATATATATATATATATATATATATATATATATATATATATATATATATATATATTTAAATCGCAGAAGTCTTCTTGCGTCATTTTAAACTCGAACCCTGTTGCGTCTACCATTTCTGAAGGGATTTTTAACTAAATTAAAGCGTATACTATACCTTTAAATCTGTATTATTTCATTATACAACTTTAAATTCCATTAATAAGTTTTATACCGATATTCAATTTTAAAAATTTCTCAATCACTTAGCGGTTCCGTTCATCGTCGAAATAATGTGGCACATTGTATATTTTTGTATATACTTCGTACACTGTTTAGGCTTTCACGCTTCCTACTTAATTTATATCTAACTTGATTCTGTATATTATTCAATATATGTTATTGATATTACATTGACATTATTACATCCATTCTTTGTTTCAACTAAAATGCTTCCGAATATTGCTGCTGTATGAACCTATGCGTAACATTGACTTAACGGCTTCCATTGACTTCATCAGATTTCTAATACTTAAATATGGCACGTGAGTCATATTATTAAATAATTTTTTTTATAGTCGTTTACTTATTACTAAGTGAGCTTTTATGAACAGGTAAGTTAATTATTATCCTCGTCATTCAGTTAACTAATAAAGAAAGCTTTTATAGGCAGGTAAGTGATGTTACTAACCCAGAAAAAACTTGAACTGCAGGGAAGTAGTTGAGATTATTAGGTGAATGTGCGTATTGTATGCGTGTGTGCGTGCGTGCATGCGTAGGCGCGTGGAGTCCATGTGATGTGTGTGTGTGTGTGTGTGTGTGTGTGTGTGTGTGTGTGTGTGTGGATTTTTGTTGATTTGCTTGCTGCGTGTGTGCGCATGTATGTGTTTCAGCTATAAATACCCTGCCTTTGTAACAACGTTTTAGAAACTACCAGTGTGTCTCCGTGGGTTGCGTATCTCGTGCTGAAAATATCTGCATGGTATACTCTTAAGGTGGTATTAGCATACGCGCTCACGGAGTCATAATCGGATTCGGAAGTGGAAACTCTATATGAGGATATAACTTAAGCCTTACACCATACCTCTAGAGCCCACTTCAACGTTGTTATGGGGGATTTTAAGTCTAAAGTGGGAGAAAATTGTGTTGTGTGTAGAATTAGTTGTAGGACCTTTTGGTTTGGGTCGAAAGAACGAGTGCGGAAAAATGCTTGTCGACTTTCTCGAGAAGAAGGAGTTGTTTTTGATGAATTCTTTTTTCAAGAAACAGCCCCAAAGTAGGTGGACTTGGCGAAGTCTCGGTGGGCGGACGAAAAATGAGATTGGTTTTATTATTATGGACAAGAAGCGTACATTTAGGGATGTCTCGGTGCTTACCACCGACTATTAGCAACCATAGGTTGGTACAAGGCACTCTGAATATTTATCTAAAGCTGGAACGGGTCCGTTTGATGAAATCAACAGTCGGTCTGAATGTTCTCCAAACCGTAATTGGATCTGTAACATTCTAGAAACAACTTAAAACCAATTCACTACTCTGGAAACCACGGATAACGTAGGGCAAAAACTCGACCGAGTAGCAGAAGTCCTTCAAAATGAGGGCACAAAAATTTGCGAAAGCCAACGTAAGGGCATGAAGTCAAAGCTTTCGGGAGATACTCTCCTATTAATGGCAGAGCGACGAACCCTATGCTAACTTCGTGAGAAGTAGAGGCTTTAAACAAAATAATTACCAAGATGGTTAACGACGCGACCTCCGATTAGCTAATACGCTCAAAAATCAATTGAGCAGAATCGGGGTTCAAAAGTGTTTATTAAGCCTCTTGGAAAAAGTCACCTGACGAAGTTAACCACATTAAAGGGAAAGTCGTTACTCGTCCAAACCGGAAATCCTCTCGGAAGTGGAAAGCCACTACGCCGAATTTTACGCAGCGCATGCTACCACTGCACACAGATGACAAATTAAGCCGCCACTATACGGAAAAACTGCCTGATATCCATCTAAATGAAATTGTTTTAGCCCTTGGACAGCTTAAAAATAAAAAAGTCGCGGGTGAGGATGGTATTACAACAGGGCTGTTAAAAGCTGGTGGAATTCTATTGGTAACAGAGCTTCAAGAGCTGTTTAATACCCTTCTCTTTGCCGGGAGAACTCCAAAGGCATGGCACAGAAGTATAGTGTTATAGAAAAAAGGAGATATAACACTCTTAAATAACTATAGGCCAATATCTCTTCTGAGCCATGTCTATGAGCTGTTTTCAAGGGTTATCACAAACCGCCTCGCCTGATGATTCGACGAGTTCCATCCCCCGAACAAGCCGGGTTTCTATGCGGGTACAGCACGATAGATCATATCCACACCGTGCGGCAAATTGTACAAAAAACTAAAGAGTACAATCAACCACTATGCCTAGCGTTTGTGGATTATGAAAAAGCTTTTCACTCGGTCGAAACCTGGGCTGTTCTGGAGTCTTTACAGAGATGCCAAGTCGATTAGTGATATATTGAGATGCTGAGATGTCTGTATGAAAACGCAAGAAAGGCAGTCCGAGTCCAAAACCAGCAGACAAGGCATATCCATCTTCAGCGAGGCGTAAGACAAGGGGACGTCATTTCCTCGAAATTGTTTTCAAACGCACTAGAGGATATGTTTAAGACGCTGGTAATTGGACTGGTCATGGCATAAACATCAATGGCGCTCATCTCAGATTTGCGTAAGATGATATGGTTTTAACGACTGAATCCATAGAGGATTTGTAATGGATGTTGCATGCACCAGCTGTTTCTTCTCATAGGATCGCTCTCCGGATGAACTTGAGTAAAACCAAAATCATGTGCAACGAGCACGTTGCTCCGGGACCGATTTCCTTAGATGGGGTCACTCTCGAAATTGTTGATAAGTACATTTACCTAGGACAGACGCACGAACTAGAAAACAACAATTTCGAGTGTGAGATTATGAGAATGATACATCTAGGCTGGGCAGCATTCCGCAATCTTCGTTGAGTCTTCTCGTCACCCATCCCGCAGAGTCTAAAGACTAAAGTATTTAACCAGTGTGTCCTACCTGTCTTGACTTACAGCGCCGAAATGTGGACACTAACAGCTAAGGCGGCCCACAAGCTTAAAGACGCTCAGCAGACTATGGCAAGAGCTATGCTCGGGGTTTCTCTGAGGGATCGTATTCGCAACTAAGTAATCCGTCGGAGAACTAGGGTCACCGACATAGCTAAGCGCATAAGCAAGCTGAAGTGACAATGGGCCGGCCATACCTGTCGCAGAACCGATGACCGTTGGGGTAGACGTGTTCTGGAGTGGAGACCACGAATCGGGAAACGTAGTGTAGGACACCCTGAGACTCGATAGAGTGACGATATACGTAGGACAGCGGGCAGTGGATGGAAGCAGAAAGCCAAGGACCAGACTAAGTGGCGAATAATTGGAGAGGCCTATGTCCAGCAGTTGACGAAAATGGGCTGATAGTGATGATGCCACGTAATCCGGCAATCTATATGCCTTTTTATGCACGTCACCGGTATGGCCCATAAACGTAGCTAAATGTTTCATATTATTCTCAGTTATGCTAAATATTTGTAAAAAGGTTGCTAAATGTTTTCTGAGTCGCGTAGACACAATTGATTTTGGGTTTTTGGGTCCAGATAATCTTGGGTATCCCTCGAGAACTTTATAATAATAATAAAACTTTGCAATAAATGTTATCTAATAACTGAATATACGTTGCAACAGTAGTACCCTGATTTGATTTTGGTTGCAGCTTCATTGGCTAACGGGACTATAGTGACATTATACCACTTCTTTTTGTTTAAATCTGTTGCAGCTTGACTGGAGATGACATGTCGCAAAATTGCATCTATAAGATGCATTAATGTCTTAAGATCTGCTTCTGTTTCTGCGGTATTGATTGCATTGTAAGGACCTTGTTTTTTCAATGCAAACATAATGACTATATTGCAGCATTGATTAAAAGTAGTTGAAACATTCATAGCAAAAGAAGGTTTCGAATCTATCCTTTTTGGTATCACAGTTATCTACAACTTTAGTTGCCTCCGCCATAAGATCTTAATTGAATGGTTTTAAGGCACTCAATAAATTAATTATAGAATTGTTAATTTTTTAAATTTCGATTAATAATTTTGCTAACTCTCTTACTTTTCTTGAAACCACATTAATAAAATGTTTTTCCGAATGACTTTTTTAATATTGGGATCCTTAAGCACAAATTTGACACCCCTTTCATTATGTGCTTCGTCGATTACAGCAAGGCGTTCGATTGCGTAAACTGGGCAAAACTCTGGAGCATATTGACGGAACTAGGCATACCTCTACATCTGGTTGCTCTTCTTGAAGCCTTGTACCGCAACAGTCTCGGGGTTGCAAAGATCAACACAATAACGTCAAAACCTTTCGAATTCGGTAAAGCCGTAAGGCAAGGATGTATTCTTTCCCCGATTTTATTCAATGCGTATGGGGAATACATAATTCGGCAAACTTTGGACGGATGGGAAGGAGGAGTAAGCGTGGGTGGAATGAAGATCACCAACCTGCGATACGCGGATGACACTACTCTTTTTGCCGCCTCAGAGACCGAAATGAAACGCTTACTAGATCGAATGGAACGCGTAAGTGGCGATCTGGGCTTACATATCAACAAGAACAAGACTAAACTGTTGATAGTCGACCGTACGAACAAACTGGAGCTCACTGGATCATTAAACCTAGAAAAAGTAGACCAATTTATATACCTGGGCTCCAGCATATCGAACACCGGCTCATGTGATATGGAAATCCGACGCAGGATCGGAATGGCCAAAGGCGCCATAAGCCAACTGAAAGGAATATGGAAGGACAGAAACATTAGAAAAGATGCCAAACAGAAACTAGTCAGGACATTGGTATTTTCCATATTTCTTTATGGGGCCGAAACATGGACGCTCAGAGCAAATGACCGCAAACGTATCGACGCGTTCGAAATGTGGTGCTGGAGGCGAATGTTGCGCATCCCCTGGACGGCTAAAAGATCTAATATATCGATACTCAAGGAACTCAAGATCACAACTAGGCTCTCGACTATCTGCCTTCAACGAGTTCTTGAGTACTTCGGTCATATTGCCCGAAAGAGCGGTGACAATCTAGAGAAGATAGTCATCACAGGCAAGGTCCAGGGGAAGAGACCACGAGGGCGAAGTCCAATGCGCTGGACGGATCAAATCCGCACCACTCTCGACAGCCAGATGCATGAAGCCATCCACGTTGCGAGCAACCGAAACCGTTGGCGCAACATTGTCCGTGACAAATTAATCCGTGTAAGGGGTCACGACCCTCAGCATTGAGGAGATCGACGCAAGGAGTAAGCACAAATAAGAAGATCTGATTTAGCAAATAGCGATGTCTTATCCGCTCTCTTCATTATTTACAGTTTTACAATATTAATAATATACGCAATTATGAGTACAATCACTTTGCAAATTAAAACGCGTCCTAACGGCTCAATGTTTGTTTATTAACAAAACGCAGGACTCGTGCGCGCACCCCTTGGGCCCCCGCATCACTTATAAAATCGATTAAATTGGGAAGAAATTTGGACGCAAGATAATCCTAAATAAAAATTGAAAAAAACTTTTTTAAATATACGTCGGAGGCAATAGAATGCTAGCATCAGAAATATAATATACGTGCCCAAATATACGCGAGCACGCAGCGACCTCCAAATTGTGCGCGGCAACTCGCTGAACTAATAAATACATCGGAATTCATTCCCGCGATAAAATAACGTCCCATCCAATTTTTTGCCCACGCATTATACATATAAAAACACGGCTCCTGACAAATTTTTAGGGTTGGTTTATCCTGCGTCCGTATACTGGATGCAACAAGTCGGTTGGACGCAACAAGATCGGTAAAAAGTGCCATGTAGGACGCAACATGATGTGCAAGATGTATATATATATATATATATATATATATATATATATATATATATATATATATATATATATATATATATATATATATATATATATATAAATAAATAAATATATGGGACACTTACACACACGGTCGTCCATCCCCAAAGTAAGTAACTTAATACTTGTGTTATGGGTGACAGACAACTGGTGAATATATACTTATATATTTTTAAATACATACTTAAATACAAATATACACCCAGGCTCAAAGACCAACAAATTCATTTAAAGAAAATGTTGGCCCTCGGCGGGAAACGAACCCGCGACCCGTGGAGCTGAAGGCAAGGTCACTACCCACTGCGCCAACGAGCCAGTCAATTCCGAAAATATATATATATATATATATTTTCGGAATCTCGGAAACGGCTCCAACGATTTTCCTGATATTTAGCATGTAGGGGGTTTTGGTGGAGAAACATCGATCTAGCCGGGTTTTATTTAAAAAAAAATTTATTTATTCCTGTTTTTGGCATAAATTAATATTGAATTGTATTTTTGCTATAAACTGTCAAGTCGTCGTAGCTTTTTCGGACAACGGGTGGTCGCGAGAAATTAAAATACCTAGGATGGAGCTCCACCTACCCAATTTATTTTTTTAGTTACAATTTTTTTATTTGTAAAAAAATACCAAGCAAGGCTCGGTCAAGAAGTCAACACACATGTGTGTATATATATATATATATATATATATATATATATATATATATATATATATATATATATATATATATATATATATATATATACATATATATATTGCAACAGAAAATCCTTATAATCTTTAAACATGAGTTGTATACTAACTCAGAATATTAACAATTATGTGTTATGCGTTATGATATAATACAATCAAGCCAATTAAAAAATATTGATTCTGTCATATCATAGACTTTATCATAGACCTACACGAATTAGTCATCGATAAATGATTTATATCACACAGATATTGTAAATATTAATCTATAATATGGTCTATCTCTGATCTTATAACTTAGCAATTGAGATTTATCATTAGCATCATATAATTTCTGGGTGACTATGAAATATTCGTGACTACAATATAACAGGCATATTATTTATTATTATATATTAGAAAAAACATTTTTATCTGCATTATTAAGTAAGTCAGTAAGTAACAGCCTGTTACTATCCCACTGCTGGGCATAGGCCTCCTCTCTCCATTTTTGGAGAGAAGGGTTGGAGCTAAGACCTACCACGCTTCTCCAATGCGGATTGGTAGGTTACACATATCCCCAGATTTCTCTAGAGATATGCAGGTTTCCTCACGATGTTTTCCTTCACCGAAAAGCGTGTGATAAATTGCAATTATCAATTAGACACATAAGTTTTAATAGAAAAACTCATTGGTGTCTGCCCGGGTTTGAACCCATGATCGTCTCTAGAGATTCACACGGTCGCACCGCTAGGCCATCACAGCTTGTAACAAGTTAGTTCTTAACTTAATTAATACATAGTACAATAATGAACCTACAATAAATCTAGGCTTTATAATGGACCGTCAGAGTACCTTAATTTGCTTGTTCGAAAAATTCACTTCAGTTAAAGTTATTAAAATATTAGATATTTTATAAAAGTAAACTTTACATAAAATGGATAATGTTTATCCATGTTATTTTATTAATATAATAGTATCTTCGAATCTAAACATACGCCGTGTGGTATACGGCTGAATAGAATAGTACGAACCTCATTTCTTACCGAGGTGTCGTAAATGGCTACTAAGGTAAGTCGACCTGCCGTGTGACATCCGGTTGAGTAAAATAGACCAACCTCTTTCTTACCGAGGAGTCGTAAAATACGACTAAGGTAAGTCAAGCAGGCGGCCGGTCGTAAAATACGTAGCCAAATCATATGACAACATGTAACATGTTGTGCCGATCCCACTTAGAGTGGGATAAGGGCAGGAGGATGATGATCTTCGAATCTAAATATATTTTTCTCAGTGTATCTTCTGATGATTTTTCGTTTGTGAAACGAATAATGAATTTGTAGATATTATTAATGTTACGAATTTCTATAATAAACAAAATAAAAGAACAGAAAAAAATAGTGTATCTCTCTCTCTTGTTCACTGAGCATTCTTCATTGAGCTTTTCTTCAACTTTCAAATTCAAAACAAGATTATAATTTATTTCCTCTCACATGTATTTGAGGCATTTATTTGTTTTTTCAGAAAATACCTCACGTTAATGTTAAGCTGTATGTATGCAGTTTTACTAGTGACACTTGGTTTCATAATTTACCTTACGGATCCATTTATTCGAGATATCTCATCATCTCCGGTAACAATTTTGTATAATAATATTGTATTAAAACTGTTCTATGAATTACATATTGTAAATAATTGTAATCATTTATTTTTATAATAATATTTAAATGAATCAATTGCTAAGAATTTCAATGTATAAATGTTTATCCTACCGATAAATTTATACTTTCAAATTATTGTTTGTTTAGTGATAAGTACTATAAAGCAATAAGTAATCGCTACGATTAATTTACAGATTTATTCGTTAATATTACTGGGAATTGGATTTCTTTATCATAGTTACTTAGTAATAGATATCACTAGATACAAGTCCGTAGTACTGAGGAACCAAAAGATCAAAGGAATTCATAACGAGAAACTACAAGAGTTTTTTAGAAAACAAGAGGTAAGAAACTAATTTTTTTTTAGCATTATTCGCGTATACTCTAAATTATTTATCGTTCGTACTCAGATCGATACTAATATTATAGGAAAAATTTGTATGTATGTTTGTAATGTTTTCACAAAAACTACTGGGCCGATTTCAAAAATTCTTTTATCATTAGAAAGCTGCATCTTTACTGAGCGACTTAGGCTATATTACGTTTTCAGAAAAAAAAGGATTCGTTATAAAAAAGTGATAAGGCGTAAAAAAAACCGCGGGATATTACTAGTTTGATTATAATTTTGTTTTAAACGACTGTTGTTCTGAGTACTACTGATCTGTTCTGTGTACTGAGGTCACGAACAATAAATAAGGGCAACAAAAGATATACCCAATTTAAGCTTATTCCCATATCTTTTATTTACTTAAGCAGATAACAGAACACTAATGTTTGTTAAAAATGTTTAAAGTTCTTAGTAATATTAATTGTAGGAAGAATTTGGAATCAATTCCGGCGAACGTACACCCGGGAGCACCGCCTCACAAGCGTTTCCTCCAGCTACACTGTTTCCCGTCAAACACGATTACTGCTTCAGCCATGGACGTCATTCGGGAAGCTTTTATCTAAAGCTAGGAGCCGCTGGTAATAAGCTATACATAAATTTTATTAGCATTAAGTAGCCATTCTGTAATCTTTCATTCCATTTATATTGAAATTATTTTATCAATTGTAGCTGCTTTGCAATCTTACCATCGTTAACAATAGTCAATAATAAGACGATTTCATTTTTGTGGGAAAATGAAGTATTCATGTGTATTCAAATCATTATTATAGTTTAACAAGCCCGAAATGAGGTTATATATTTTCGAATTTATAAAGGCAAAATTATGATATTGCATTATTGCTGGAATGATTAATTAAATATTTTTGTATAAAATATGTCATAAGTAAACGTATGTCAGAAAATATGTAAATATTTTAGGGCCTTATATGAAAATATTTTTAGGGCCTTATATGGATCATTTAAAAACTTTATCTTTGAAAAAATTCGAATGGAATGTTTTGTGGCAAAACCCATTCAAGAGTTGGTTTGAATTTGTTTGCCTAATCCTTTATTTTCAACTCCGAATGCAGAATTTTGAAATGCTCATATTGATGTATGAAACAATATGGTTTATGTACCGTTTGTATATAAGAAAAATAAATCAAGATCAAGCTCAAGCATCAAGCTTCAGATTTGTACTTTTTTGTAATTATGTCTAACGTTCTTATACCGAAGGATTTCTTTCACTCAAGGAATATATACATAATCGTTCGGTCAAGAGCCGTTTATTGAATGCTTGTGATAACATAAATATAAATAGTGCGGGAATTCTTCGAGCTGGAATCTTGCCCATCAGTAGCTTAGACAAGTGAACACTTGAAGTAAATAAGGCACTAAGTACCTAAAAATTAAAATTCGAACTAAGTATGAAATTTGGTTCTAAAAGCCTTTTAGTAAGTGTTCAAGTGTTATTTCTGTTCGTTATTTGTTACTAATATTTTTTTTGTCTTTTAACGTTTTAAAAAAAATAAACCTTTACCTACAATTTGTTTCAGGGTTCGCACTGGGTCATTTAATTCACTCCGTTTTACAAATAACCGTTCAAATCGGTTATCTCGTTGACGATGACATCGACAATAATGAATGTATAGACTTTCCCCAATTCGCCTTCGATATTTGCAGTCCGTTATACTGTTTTCTACAATTGTACTTCATCTTCAAATACTCTAACGTTCATATTTTAAAAGCACAGGTATTTATATTTATATACTCCTTGATGATTGACGATGAGAGCTTTAAATTGATATAGCCGAATATATAATAATGACATAAAAATAGATAGTTTAAATTTAAATATATTTTTTTTTATTCTTACCGTTTTATATTTTTAAACCAACAATGTTGTTTATTACCTTTAATTTTATTTTAATGTTCTATGCTGGCGGTGATCATCTTTAAGTAGGTTTAGATAATGTACTAGCAATTGTTAAGCATTCATAATCAAACATAATCTTCTAATTAAAAAAAACTTAATCATTGAGTGCTCTGAACGAGATATTAAACTTTTATTTGTCAACAGGGTTTAGCTCACTTTGGTTTTATGCATATGATCGGCAGTAGTCTGTGCTTTTGGGTTTTCAATATTGTCCGGGAGACTATCCTTGCTCTAACCATTTACGCTCGTATTATATACGGAAGTCAAGCTTCAGAAGTGGATCCTCCAGCTGAACCAGTATTTGGTACATTATTATAATTAAATATTAGTTCATAAAAAAAACTGTCATGATATGGAACAAAATTTTGCAACTTGGCTGACCGATTCAAACCCCGCAGTGAACAAAAATTTTAGTGAATATTTCCTTTAAATTATTTATTATATTAATAGTTATGTTATATTTGCTGTGTGGTTATCATTTATAAGTTACTAGTTTTTCTTTCTTTTTTTAGTTCACAATCCTACCATCGATATAAGCGTTTTACATAATGAAAACTGCACTGGATCTGTCGCTATAACATCAATAATAGAAAATCTTTCGCCCTATCTGTATCCATTTGGCGTCGAATATAATATCCTAATCGGTATGTATTCTAATAAATAAAACACACATATAATAAAATATTATGTATACATAACATAACATAATCGTTATTTAACTCTTCGAAATAATACACTCTTTCTGGCATACTGGTGTATTATTAACACTAGTATTATCATGGGTAAAGTCGTTTTTTTAGAAAGCTGCATTGGCATCTGCTAATATCTGGTAAATAGTGTAAATACATACTATTTACGAATATGTAGTTTCGTAAAATTAATCGTCTTTGGGTCGTAGTGCGTACTATCAAAGTATATGATGACCATTTCCACTTGGGCATCAGCATTTACCATATGTAATTTTCTAAGTCATTTCTTTTCAGACTGAAGGTGCAATTGTCTCTTTCAGACTTAATACAACTAAGATTATTATATATACAATGACCGAAATTCAAGTTGTTATTACTTGACTAACAATAAAAATATAAAACTATACTAAACATACTATGATATGATACATATTATATTTTGAATATAATTAAGTATTGTATGTAAATATGATTATTGCATTACAGTTGCTGTTTACTATATTATCTGGAGTCATATTGGCGTATGTGATAACGACGATTCTGATAGCACATCAAGCTTGGGCGATAGCCAAACCATTTGCAAGTAAGTGTTGAAAAATCCTCCATTATAATTTTTGAGTTTGAATTTCGAAACTTTTTTTTATTAAGAAATCCTTTAGAAGTCCAATTTATTTTGGTTTTTTGTGAAAACTGTACCCAACTTGTTTTGAAATAAAAACTTTTATGGACTCGTTCAGGTAAAGTCAGCTCGAGAACTTTGATAAAGTTTTCGCTTCTGCCGTATGATCTTTAGCACAATATTTTTTCTACTTTTAGCGTAGAGTTATTATACATAAAGTATAGGAACTATAGGCAGTGCCTGTAAGCACAAGTATCCAACATATATTAAGAGTGCGAAGATAAGAGACGCGTACTTATTTTTGTCTAAACACACATGCGCAAAGAAATGTAATGGCACACTTTAATTTATATACTTGGATATTTTGTAGAACACCTTAAAATGTTTATGAATTTTTTTTTATATAAAAAAAATTTCCTAATTTTATCCAAATAACTAAATCCAACCTTCAGATAATATGGAAAAAGAGAGACAGATAACCTTGCTTTCTTTCTCTTTCTTTCTATAAACACTTGTTACACTGGCTTCTCTACTGTAGTATAATAACTCTATGTAGTCATAGAGGTCTAATAGTTAGACCTCAATGGTTTTCAATCTTCAATATCCTATTCGATGATCATTCTCTTACCCTTATACCACTCTAAGTGGGGTCGGCACAATATGTCTTCTTCTTCCATTCTCCTCTATGATTCGTCAACTCTGGTGCCACTCCTTTAACATTTTTACCACAATCCATCCTTTTTTTCGGCCTTACCCTAGTCATACATCCATCCATATTCATATTAAAAACTGTTTTGGTGACATGATTTTCATCCCTCCTCATTACATGACCATACCAACTTAATCTCGCACTTCGCATCTTTTCTGTAATGGGCGCAACTTTCAGACTTCCCTTAATCAATATCCTATTCGATAAATAAGGTAATCATGTCCAATTTTAATAAAGTTATAATTTTATGTATTAGAATACCAACAGCGAATGAAGATAATGACTATACAAGTAATGTTGTGATCCACGCCGATTGTCATGCCTCCAATAAAGGCCTATTCCTAGGTCTGGTTCTTAGCGTGGTTGTAGCTGGGTTGCTGATACTTGGTTTCGTTTTCAGCAGCGTTGGAGAGTAAGTGTTTCAAATAAGTACATTAATAGCAACAATGTTTATAATGATAAAATTCGTAGAAAAAACACAACTCTTATTATAATTATAAGCAATAATATTTAAATATATAAGAAACTATAAAATGCATATACTCGTAACAAAATCAAAATGACTATATTTTGCTATAGTTACAACATCAAGGCCACCGTGAATCCATGTAATACTAATAACAGTTTTTGTAGTCTTCTCATACTTTTTTTTAAATATCCCTATATTTTTTTTCCCTACGATTTTTAAAAAACGTTGGTATAGAGAAACTATATCATATTAATATTTTGGTGTAATCCGCGATAAAAGAAAATAGTAAATTTATGTATGTGATGCTATTATGGAGGTTTGTAGTGCATGCGTTTTTACGTATATCAGGTATGAAAACGGATAGTGCACTCTACGTTTAGCATTACATTTCCTATTTACTTTTATCGCAGATTATAGCAAATTATATTATCATTACTTTTGTATTAAGAACTATTATAATCTCTTACAGTGATTATCTACAACTGGGCTACCTTCTAAACTCCTGTACAAAACTGGGACTTCATGTGATCATGCTGTTCGGTGTAGTTATTGCCTATAATCAGACAAGGAAGTTGGATATCAACGAACACCCAGTATCACTTCTTGACGATATCCTTTTGTTTATTTGTTTACCGGCCTTCTTCATGGAAACAGTATTTTCCTTCGTTGCAACAATCGAAATACTAAATGTTATAAAATCTATAGACGTTATGATAATGGTAAGTTATTTTATTATATTTACGATTTTGATTAAATTTTGTAATACAGTTAAATAAAATATTTATTTTGATTCCTAAATTCATAACAACTGAAGTCTCTTTTTAATCTAATGAGAATACTTATCAAATCAAATGAAAATAATCTTTATTCAATAAGCTCTTTCAATCACTTTTAATTCGTCTAGGATCGATATGATTAATGAAGCTAAAACTGGTTGGAATGTTGCTCTTACTAAGAAGAAATTTTCAATTTTACATTATTAAATCGCAGTCTTGTATGAAGCTGAAAGGATTTGTAAATACAGGCTTTTTTTCGTGATCTTCAATTTTGTAATTTGCGTTTTTACGTACAAGCATATCGCCCGTTTTGTTTATATAATAATTAGTATGAATCGCAAAAGTTTAATATCTACCTACGCTATCCTATCCTATAAAATCACATTTCCTATGCTTATACATGGGAGATGTAACTTTATTCTTTGGATAGGGCAATATGTCTTACACTTAATTTAAACCTTTCTTATTCTCAGGCTATTCAAGTCGTCGCTCAAACATCACTCCTCGTGGATGGGCTCCGTCGCTGCAGCAACAGTCGGAAGCTGCGACGTTCGAAACCAGGCAGAGAGGTCCTTATGTTCCTCCTCATTGGTAACGTGGCTATGTGGCTCATGTATACCTTCTCCTACAAAGCTCCGGACAGTCTCGATGAACGATACGAATTCTATGGCAAAGTGCTGTGGAGTATTCTTGGCCACGTCTGCTTACCCCTCATAATGTTTTACAGATTCCACTCCAGTGTTTGCTTTGCAGATATTTGGAGTGCCGCCTATAAACCCGGTTCTGATCATTAAATGTATAAATTTTGTTAATCAATTTATTTAGTAAGCCAAAAATTTAATTAAATCGTTTTAGTTTACGAGTATGTTTATGTCTCTTATAAAGACAATGTAGTAATATTATTAGTTTTATCGTAGGTTCTATAATTAAGATATTATTTTGTTAAAATTCACATTTATTTTGGTTTTATTTGACTCTCCTTTTATTTTGTTATATTATGAAATTGACAGATCTTCAGAACCTTCCTTTTCAGTCAGCTTACATAGTTCTAATACTCAGAAAGATTACTCTGACTCCTCTCCTCTTGCCAGTTTAAACATCCCACGACTTAATTAATTTTGTTGTATAGATGAGTTTGAGCGATAAGCGGTAGTCTTACAATTCATATTACTTGAGATTAACAAAATTAGCGACACCTAAAAGGAGTACTTTTTCAAAAAAATACTTAGAAACTTAAATGCAGCTTCGTAGACCTTCGTTTGCTTTGACTTCAATACAAAAATACTGAATCGGTCTGAATAAATGAATCGGTCTTCATCTGTCTCCAGCCACGTTACTATCCCACTGCTGAGCATAAGCCTCCTCTCTTATTCCGGACTGAAGTGATCTTAGGCCCACCACACTGCTCCGAATCGGATTATAAAGTTACACATATCCCAAGAAATCTTTAGCCCGCCGTGTGGTATCCGGCTGAATAGAATAGTACCACCCTCATTTCTTACCGAGGTGTCGTAAAAGGCGCCTAAGGTAAGTCGACCCGCCGTGTGGTATCCGGCTGAGTAGAATAGACCACCCTCATTTCTTACCGAGGTGTCGTAAAAGGCGACTAAGGTAAGTTGACCCACCGTGTGGTATCCGGTTGAGTAAAATAGACCACCCTCTTTCTTACCGAGGAGTCGTAAAATACGACTAAGGTATGTTGACGTCAGGCAGGCGGCCGGTCGTAAAATACGTAGCCAAATCATATGACAACATGTTTGTAACATGTTGTGGCGACCCCACTTAAAGTGGGATAAGGGCAGGAGGATGATATCCCAAGAATTCTTTAGAGATATGCAAGTTTACTTACGGTGTTTACCTTCAACGAAGAGCATGCAATACATTGAATTCAAATACATTAGCAATGTGTTCAAAAGATATTAAAAAATATTAAGAATTTTGTAATGTTATATACATCTGATATGATAGGTAAATAAACAAAATACTATCATTTCCCGATAACTGTATACGATATACAAAGCACGTATCAATTTGGCGTCTTAGCTAACCGAGTCAGAGAGGCAGTTAATTAGTTCTACTGGCCAATAATACAATTACCGAATATTAGGTTAAGTACTCCGGCGGTCCGACATCGTGCAGGACGCACTTAGCGGCCGAGATACAAACTAGTTAAGGAACAACCTGCATATATGCATAGCGTTAACTGCAGCATCCTGTTGGCTATACTGCACATAATTTGGTTAAAATATCGTATGTAATTTTGGTTCGTCTATTACTTTATGGCCTAAATAAATTATTAATTTGGAAAAACAAACAATTTTAAATTAATCATTACCATATATATTGATACATTGACAAATAAAAGTGACAATCACATATTTTATTAGGATAGTAAGATTTTATTTTTATTTTAATCTTAAATTTTGCGACTTTCAAAGATTCTATGTCTATTCTATTCATTTAAGCTATTTTTTTATTTAAACAATAAAATAGCTTAACGTCGTAAATCAAACAAAGTGTGCAGTCAAATATTATTTCACTGCTGCCATACCCACCAGGGAAAAATTATCAGCGATTGTTCGTTTCGCATAGGAAAATAGATTTAAAGGTAGAAGGAATAAGATCTACGTGTCCATAATAGGTGAGGCTCAATGTATCACTAGGGCAGAACGCCAGTACGGATATGCGCTCGGCTGACCAATGCCACAGTTGTCTAATTGTTTCCGATCTTCTGTACATAACCGCTGCGTTGAATTGACAAAATTTGAACACGTGAATGGGGCTATAGCGGCCGTAAAATGTCAGAACATCCAATGATTCACTTTTCAATGATCGACGATCCCTCGTATATTGCTTTCGATCTGAGCTACTGATCGTGAGCTACATTTACGTTGGTTGTACATGTATGTTATGTATGTTATACAATCATATTATTATTCTAGAGTAGGGAACCCAGCCTAAAATGTACCTTATTACAATAAAAAGATTTAAATAAATAAGAAACGAAATGCGAGTGTAACTTTCTGTCTCTCTTTATTATGTGTGAATGGAAAAAGATACTCGTAAGTATACGAGTTTCATCTTCCCTTTTATTATTTATTCTGACACTCACTTACAGGCTTCACTATATCTCACCTACTCTAGTATAATAAAATGATAATAACTCTATGTATACAATAGAGAAGTCATGATAGAACAATGACGTGAGATCCTTACAAAGATATTTACTATTCATAATGCGCTGAACGGTTAAGGAAAACATTATGAGAAAACCTTCATATGCTTGGAGAAATCTTACATATCCTATCAGCATTAGACCAGATTATTAAGTTAATACTCCAATCGAATGGGTGCTCTGCTTTAAGATAGTTAGTATTCGTCTTGTGAATCCTCAGAACTTACTACAATAAAAATACATCCTTTTTTTAAACATTATTGTGAGAAGCGGTCCAGCCGTTTTGTAGTCTATTGTTAAAACATGTTTCAAATACGACCTCTTTCAGTAAGTTCCGTCAATTATATATGACAAGAAAGAATGTTGCTTTTTGAGAAAATTGCTTCTTATTTTATTAAATAGTATAAAAAAAATATCGTTGTTATCCTATAAAGGACATACAGACAAATATTCATTTTTATATATGATATGTAATTGGTCCCTTTTTCTATTGACGTTCAATTATAAACAAAAAATTACAATTTGTTTTCAATAACAATGCATTTTATTATAAAACATTTTGAACCAAACACTCAACTAGGCGACCTCCATTCGCTCCATTAGCATGACACTATTAAATTAATACCTGTTTGTTGTTCGGTACACTTATATTGTATCCAGGAAATGCATCATAAAAGCTCTCAATGTTGACCTATTACGAACTTTGAACTTTATACCTTATGGTATTTACCTTATGGCTTTATTTTATTTATGTGTAGTAATGTAACTGTTTGTGGTATTTTTTATTAAACGTGTAAATATATAGTAAAAATATATCGGCTTTATCATCTCTTAGACAAACAATATCAAAGTAGAGTCCAATAAGTAAATAGCTAAATGAATAATTCCCATTTTGAACTACAACCTAATATAACAATAAGATTTAGGGATGTCAAGGTGATATTGCTTCGTGGCGCTTATTACCCGTCCTATAAGTTTTTTTGTTATAGTTTCTAGGTATTACAGTATTTGAAAAGTAAGTAACTTAATGTTACTGTTATTGGTAAGAAACAACTAGTAAATATATGAATACAAAATTTGTAAAATATAATGACAGCCAGACTCGAAGGACCAACAAATTGTTTTTATAAAATGTTTGCCTTCGACGGGAATCGAACCCACGATCTCCGGATCTGAATATTAGTATCAATAGTTAGTGAATATAATTATACGGTATAATTGATCAGTGTTAAATCAATCTCCGTTTTTGAGATCAATGTAGTTTTGTCACGGTGGGTGCATCGGCGTCAGCGCACCGGAAGGGCGCGACATCGCCCCGACCACTGACATGAGCATACGTGCTTTGTTACCCATATACGGCACACGCGATAAAAAAAAACAAAATTTTAATGCGTTATAAAAAAAAATAGTTCGAAATTTGAACAAAACTAAAACTTGAGTTGCAAAACATCTATTAAATATAAACAAATACATTTTATAAATCATCTAAAATGTAGCACTTATTGCAAAATATATAAATTTCGACAATTAAAATTTTATTTTATTTCTTAGAAATCTATATAACCGAATACACAAAATATAACCAAACTAAGTGAAATAAAGTTCGAAGTGTACTTAAAAACTATAAAAAGGACGTACTTCTTATTACAAATTTCCTGCAAATTATCATAAACTGAAGTATTGAGCACAGTTTGATGTACAGTATTGTGACATAAAGCAATTTAGTCATAACAATTAAATGTTAGTAATTAACTATTTTGTGCAACACTGTGAGAACTCGAAAACCCTCTGTTAATTCAATTGACGTGAAGAGGCAATTGCTGTATTCACTTTTCTTTACCAAAGGTAAGTGGTCATTCAGGTTTTCACTCCAGAAACAACTTAATTGTTTTTCTGTTCGCTAGATATCTTAAGAAATCAAATTTCAGATCCAATCTTTATACTATATTTACATTTACTTTTTAAAGTAAATTTAAATATAGTAAAGGAAAAGTAATTTCCTCTCAAAAGATTTTATGATCGAGCAAAGATTTTTACCTTATGTCTATCTGAATATATTGCAGCTTGATTAAATAAAATTGAATTGAGAAATAATATACAAAATAGTATATAAAAAATTCAACAATTCTTATTTTTAGTAAGTAAATTTACTGTGATATTTATTTATATGATGATTTAATTATATGATAAAACTGGAGCTGGAACTTTGTAACGCCCCACGAGAAGCCGCTGGTTTTCTACAGTTAATATCAATAATATTCGTATTATATTTGCCTTAGCCTTGTAGCCTTTATTCTGAAATATAGTTTAAGTGATGACATAAGGTATGGACTATCCTATTAGGGCACATTTTCCACAACCCTACGTATGACCAAATGATTGTAGAGATAATAAATCTTAATTTTAATCCAAAGCTTTTGATTATATGTTATAACTATATAGAAATCTCTTAAGTATCTATAAGAAAATCTATAAGAATACATACTATTTGGCTCACTGGCGTTTTGGGTCACCTTACATTTTTTTTTAATATTAAACAATGTTTAATATTATTCCTAAACTATAATCCCTAAGCACTGTGAAAACAAGCTTAAAAGATAAAATATAAACAAATCAAATTACACTAGCAAGCTCCGAGGACTTGTTAGTCATAGTTACTTCGTCAATTTGACTTCTCGGGCTTGTCGATGCTGATCAAAGACGCGACGCCGCTCGTCCGGAAAATTGCCCGAACCCAATGAATATTATTAAACTCTTCAATAGTTCCACGTACTTTATTCTTGTTAAGAAAACTTCGTGTACTTTACTAGAAAAATATGCAACTGCCTTGAGTACTATATTAGCGAGCGGATAATATCATTTCGCAGATTATATTAGTGTCCTAGACAGGTCCTAACTAAAATGTAGATTACCTTCCCTGAAATCATTTTCGTAGCGCGTAGACTTTCGTAGCGTTTAAAATTTTTATTTCTTAATAAAGGCAAAAGTATTCTAAAATTACCTTAGCTTTAATTTCATAACGTTTGAAATAGCTTTGACATTTAGGATGTAAATTAATAAAATTAAAATTAAAATTAATAAAATTAAAGAACATGAATGAACTCGATTGAAAATCAAATTATTATTAGCTCTTAACTTAAATTGTCAAAATAAATTATTATTAAATCTCATGTGATAACAGCAAAGGACAAAGATAAAATAACACATTTTCATTTCTTACTTAATAACTGTCTATTCCAACATAGTTCTACATTTTTCTGTGCATTTAAATATCGAATGATACATTTCCTCTACCAGAGAAAATTATTTCGCTGTGATATCATATTGCAGTAAATAATTGTAATATTGTCATTTACATAATATGAAAAAAATATTTAAGAAATTTTCTCCGACTGATATTCTTAGAGACTCGAAGGAAAATTATTGATTTACTATTGTTGTATCTTTATGTTATTAGTACACAAAACTTATAATGATATTTCTTAACGGTATAATTTTTAACTAGAAAACAAACTGTTCCCACTTCCACTGTATCCCACTCTAAGTGGGATCGGCATAATGTGTCTTTATCTTCCATTGTTTTCCAAGTTTGTCCGCTACTAAACCAATGCCTACCTAGTTGTTAGAGTACATATCGGACGCTTAGTATTAAAGTGACCGAATTCAAAAAGTTGGTTGTGACACATTGCATTAAAGCGTAGTGTAGCGGCTACAACACTCGTGAGTGTTAAAGAGACGCATACCTTGAACGAGTGTGAAAACACTAGAGTTTTAAAAGATCATAGCGCGATGTTATACGAATTGAAATAAGGATTTATTTTATGAGTAATTTTAAATTCAATGACTTTAATAATAAGCGTCCGATATGTACTCTAACAACTACGTAGGCATTGGTTTAGTTGCTGTTTAAGATATTTGCAACTATTCATTTTACATAATTTATTTTCTCATCATAAAAGCAAGCTTGTGTGGCGAACGTGAACGTTGGACGCGTTTAATCCGGGCGGTGTGAGCTGCACGCTCCGCCGATCATATTTAGAGATATGTGACGATCCAGCGGATGCCCAGTGAACCGAGAGAGGATGTGAGTTATTAAGTGGTACACTTTCAGGTGATCTCTCGAGTGAGAGAATCGCGCCGTGTCTCCGTCCGACCCCGTTCCCACTGTACAAAATGTTACAGCCTCTAAAGTAAAATATTTAAATTTAGTTCCATTTAATTACTACACAGTTAACACTAACTCCCAACTTGCCTTAGATTAGGATACGGAATGAGTATAAAATGCAAGTCTATAGTTTGATAGTTACGTTCTATAATATTGACATCGTCCCAAGTGATTCATAAATCCCAATCACTAGTTAATGTTATTCGAAAGAGTTTGTGGAAATGTTTAGATATAGAAGGAGCTATTTGAAAAACTTAGACGCCTCTAGTTTTTGTGGCAAACAAACTTTTAAGTCCAATTTTCACGATCATAATTATATTAAATGAAATTTATTTCATTATTAAAGCAGATAACGTATTCACGTGCATATAAGTGTAATTAGACTTATGCTAAGGTTTCGTGGTATCAAACCCCGGGCAGGTGTTAAATGGTGTTTAATAAAATAATCATCATCCTCCTGCCCTTATCCGACTCTAAGTAGGGTCAGCACAACATGTTATAAACATGTTGTCATTTGATTTGGCTATGTATTTTAAATCTACCTGACGTCAACTTACCTTAGTAGTATTTTACGACACTTCAATAAGAAAAAGGGTGTAATATACTACTCAATCGGATACAACACGATGGATTAACTTACCTTAGTCGCCTTTTACGATACTTCAGTACGAAATGAGGATGATCTATTCTACTCAGCCGGATACTACACCAAATACATAACCGTATCATATTTTAAAGTGTAATTAATAAAATTTGCCTCATCCACATTGATTTTACATACAACCTGGAGGAACGCGTGCGGCAATGCCGATATTCGTGTCCCGCGCGGTTCATCCATTCGAAACACCCTCTGATGTTATCCATACCATATCAAACGTTTAGAAAGCATCACAGCGATTTATCTGCTTAATGCGATTACGATCATCGCCTGGTTGTTACCATGAAATTAATATTTTATGCTCTTATTAGTAATTAAATTATTTTGTAATTATTGTTTTGTTTTAAAATATTTAGTTAGAAGACATAAGTAATGTGCAATAATGATACGAAATTTTCATTCTTGTTAAATAAAGAATAAAATAGCTTAAACGACTAGATCCTAGTGGTGGATTATAAAAAAAATGTCATTATTTTAGATAAACAAAAATGTAAAATTGTGAATTTTATGTTCATTTTAATGTAGATTTATGTTTATTGTAATGCCAAGTGCCAATGCCAATGCCAATAATAGTATAAAACTTAAATGTCATGAAAGATATTGAGGTCAAGAAAAAAGCTCGAATCGTAAGCTAGTAAATTATGCGCTATGTCCACGTAAGTGCTTAACAGATCAGAAAATTAACATAAAATTAATGGTTATAAATAATTACTACAAATAATAAAAAAAAACGCCTGCCACGTCTTCTGTCTATTTGTGATAAACTCAAAAACTTCTGAAAGGATTTTAATCGATTTTTAGAGGTTAAAAATAGGACGATAATATTAAAGAAAAAACCAGAAAGCAACCCGTTTAGGAGCATCGGAAAAGTTCTGGTTGTTTTATGGGTCGTTGTTATTTATAAAAATATATATTAAAAATCTAAAAATAACATAACCTAGCACGTAAAAACGCTCATTAACGCTAATTGAATATACTGAGCACACTATCATATGGAGCGACCTCGTGAAAATTAATTACCCACGACGCATCACAAAGCTTATGTGGTGTATCGGAGGCTGCAACGGAACCGAGCTTCATTGGCCTCAGTAAATCAATATCCGGTGGGCGCGCCTGTCAAGCTTCTGCCTCCATTTAAATAAAACTGTAACTTTGTTTGGCTACAAAACACTAGTTGCTTTTGAATAACTTTACCACGTGAAACTATCTAACTTAAACTAATTGACTAAAAAAGTCCAATGTTTGGTAAATATGTAGCTTGCGATGGATATCTTTAAATATCCATTTTTTATTGATAATAATTTAGTGACTAAGTTGTGACTTGATTTGGTAAATTATTATGAAAAAATAAAACACGAAAAAGAATTCTTTGTACTAGAGCTCTTTTAATAAATCAAAGATTAAAAAACAGATTTTAATTTTATTTATACTAGATGAGATGGGAGGACCATAGAATATATGTATAGAGCACATGACCCACATTTAGGATTTAAGCCCCAGATATGCATCTTTCAACAAAAAAACAGTGAAGTTCTGAAACATGTATGTTCTGCAAATCCAATTTGGAACAGTTTGGTGACTGAACTCCAATAATAGTTTGCTAAATAGGAGGATCTTATCCAGAATTACGGCAGCAACGAGACGCTACTTCACAAAAAATATATTATTGAAATTCAAAACAAGTATCAAATGTATACTCGTATGTATGATATCTTCAGGATCATTTGAATTAAATCATCGGCCTGAAAAATTCTCAGCGTGATCAATTGCCCCTTGATAAAATACTTATTTATAATACTCACAAAAAGTAGAATATAGTTGGTTTTTGTAAGATAATTTTTTAAAAATCACGCATGCGAGACATATTTTCTAACCCTGAAAGGTTTGCAGAAACACTTAAAGCGAGGTCGAAAGTCTATCAACAAACGAGTAGCATGGCTTGCAGACAGGACGATCTTCGTGCCTCGTTTACTATAATTGCAACATTAGAAACGTTGCTTGGAGAAAAAATTAATTTCAAATGGATTCAATTAAAACCAATGGTTTCAAACACATCAATCATGTAACAGCGTGTTTATAACATGTTGTGCCGACCCCACTTAGAGTGGGATAAGGGCAGGACGATGATGATGGTTTCAAACACATGCCAGCTATGTGTTTATTCTATTATAGAGTTGACGTACAAGTTTTTTTGTAATACATATAATGATAACTATAAGTTAATTATGTTTGAATAAATAAGAGGGAAAGCGTTATAAAACGAATAATTATCAATATCTCATCAATATGTTATCAATATTAGAGAATAGTACATTATTATTTTTAAAATATTTACTTTTAACACATTTTGCGTGGACTATTCCGCCTTAACTTTCAAAGGTTTATTTTTATGACTCACATTAACTGATAAAATTCCACCAAAATATCAATTGTTGACGGTCTCATGCGTTAATGTTTGTGAATGATAACTATGGGGTTTTTTAGGTTTCGTTTTCGAGCGAATCTCTACATGAAGAAGAAAGCAGCTTAACGAACCTTGTCAACCTATGTTAATCCTAGTTATATTGTGAAATAGCGAAAGTTTTTAGGAGTATCCGGTTTAAGGGATTAATATATAATTTATCAGAAAGTTCTTGGCTGGAATATCATATAATAATGGCATCCTTTTTACTTTGAGAAATTTCCTGATCAAAGAGAAAAAAACTCGACTTTTGTCTATAACTGGAAATCTATAGAAAAGCAACATACTCTTTGTACCTCTATTGAAACTATGTAAATCTAGATAAATATATTACTAATAATATGTTAATTACGATCTATTTAGTTAGTGCAACTTCTGATCAAGTAAAGCGCAATGGATCTAGCAAACAAGGCCTAACATGGCCGGAAACGCCGTTAAAGGCATTATTATCCGGACGGTCGCGCTGCAAATAAATCGTCTGCCGAGCGGCCGCTCTTTCGATTATCCTCAAATCTTCATTACACCGACATATGCTCTCGCCTTACACCATCCTCATGAGATTTCATTTTATTTACCAAAGTTTATTTTTCAAATATGTTGAAGACGATCAAGTTTAAAATAATTTTAGTAAAGACCTTTTTTAATCCTCGAGTTGCATGTTAGTTCTTCTCGGTAAGAGCAAATTTCCTAATCAGTGTTTCTGAATTAATCCAAAAGTACTGTAAACAGTATTTTTGAATAAAAATTGCTTTAAATTCGAATATAACTTGCAGATGACTATTAAGTAACTCAAACTCCAAAATATAAATAACGGCCGCAAAAAGAAAAGAAGATTAATTTATGTTTTTCAAAATCAATCGCAAGGCTATTTTGAAATTGCTTTAAAAAGCTAAACTATTGCCGATTTCACATGAGCAGTTTCAGAAAAATAAAAATGCAAAACAGAATCTATATCGCCTACGAAAACTTGGTTAGTTAGTATCGTTTCCACATTGGAATTTGAGCACTGCTAAGAATTTCAGTCAATACACTCGGTAAAGAACTTTACAGCGGTGAACAAACTTTTAATGAAACATTTATAGCTTATTCAGATGTAAGATTTCTTTCGTTTTAAAATTTAAGATCTGCAAAACTACTCTCCATACGAAAGCTTAAATTTTTTACTAATGATTTCTTTAGGTTACCTTCTTTCAGCAATTTTAACTTCGTCTGCATCGAACAAATTTGAAATCAACCAAAAAGATATGAAAATATTATGAAAACTAAATTTTAATAGTTCTTTACTAGTCTCTGCCTGCAATTTGGCTACTAGGATATAATTACCGAGATATACCTAGTATCACTCTCCATTCTTTTAACGTACAACAATCCGAAATTGGATCAGAAAAGAAGGAAGAACTGACAGACACACAGAAGTAACGATAACATTATTTCACTATAATCAGCGATAAAAGAAAATATATGAAATTCTAAATGTAGAGTTAATTATCTGTTAGCGAAAATAATAATTAAAACACTTGTGGATTGTAGAAAGTGGAGGCGTGCACACGCTATCGTGCCAGTGAGCAAAGTGAGTTATTAGGCTTTTTTTTCAAATTGACTAGCGCTAGTTATCGGGCCCGTGGGTTCTCTTTTATTTACGGATAGCGTTCGCACCCATACAAACTTTATTTAATGAAAGTATTTATTCTTCATTCATTGTTCTTATTCTAGCATCTTATGTCTATGCCTTAACCTATAACGTTTATTTTCAACAAATTTTATTGTATTACCTATAACACGAGTATATCTTATTAAATACGTAGCTACGATATTATCCTCAACACTATCCGTTTTCATACCTGATACAAAACTGCAAGTATTATCATTTGGATTGAATTATGGACCTCCACAAGGTATCGATTAATTCCTTAAAATAACATATACACTTTTGACTGGCCCGTTGGCGCAGTGGGTAGTGATCCTGCCTTCAGCTCCGCGGGTCACTGGTTCGATTCCCGCCGAGGTCCAACATTTTCTATAAATGAATTTGTTGGCCTTTGAGCCTGGGTGTATATTTGTATTTAAGTATTTATTTAAAAAATATATAAGTATATATTCACCAGTTGTCTCTCACCAATAACACAAGTATTAAGTAACTTTGGGTACGGACGACCGTGTGTGTAAGTGTCCCATATATTAATATTTATTTATGTATACTTTCGCGTACATAATATTAGTATGACTGGCTCGTTGGACTAGTAGGCAGTGTCTCTGCCTTCTACTCCGCGGATCGCTGGTTTAATTTCTGCTAAGAGCCAAAATTTTCTACTTTCTAATTCATACACTAATATAACAAAATCTGTACAAGATTTTGTTTGCATTAATCCTCAAAAACTTCACTGAACTGATTTCAATGAAATTTGCTATGAAGTTATATTTTGTCCAACTTAAATCAAATAAATGATCTTTGGTATCGATATAAACTTTAATAATCAATTTTAACAATGTTGGACTAAAAGTTTTTCATCGGACCTATTAAATATGAAGCGAGTTATTTTACCACATGAGTTTGAAAAGTTTGCTAATATCTGATTTATTAACCACAGGCGCGTCAATAAACATGATAAAAGTCCATAATAAATATGGAATAGGGAATAGACTTTCCAATCAAGTCTAGTTCAGCCGCCCGCGTCAACCCATTTACAATAGGAGTAAATGATTGCCAGAGAGTTGTGAAAATTGAAACTTTCAGTTAAAATAAAAAAGTTATCTTATATCTGATAAGTAACAATACTAAAAAGGATTTTTATTTAAAATAGAGACTACACGGTAATACCCAAAAACAAAAGTCTTAACTTTATCGGACAGGACTTCGAATTTATGAGAACTTTTCTCAAAAGCCTCAAAAAGATTTAGTTCCTAAACAAATATTTAAATTTTTGGCGCTTTCATTACTTTTAAGAATAAAGTTGTCGTAGTCGGCAACTTAAAATAGTAATGGAGAAAATTCAATGTGTATAGACACGGACTTATTCAACAAGTCATCATCTTCCTGCCCTTATCCCACTCTAAGTGGGGTCGGCACAACATGTTATAAACATGTTGTCCCATGATTTGGCTACGTATTTAACGACCGGCCGCCTGCCTGACGTCAACTTATCTTATTCGTATTTTACGACACCTCGATAAGAAAGAGGGTGGTCTATTCTACTTAACCGGATACCACACGGTAAGTCAACTTACCTTAGTCGCCTTTTACGACACCTCGGTAAGAAATGAGGTTGGTCTATTCTGCTCAGCCGGATACCACACGGCGGGTCGACTTACCTTAGTCGCCTTTTACGACACCTCGGTAAGAAAAGAGGTTGGTACTACTATCAAGCCGGATACCACACGGCGTACCCACTTGTCTAAATATATATTATCAAAACCAAGACTCCAAGTGACAGGATATCTAATAAGATAATTAAGGAAACTAATTTTTATACCGCCGCCGTGTGGTATCCGACTGAGTAGAATAGACCACCCTCATCTTAACGAGGTGTCGTAAAATATGACTAAGGTAAGTTTAAGTCAGTCAGGCAGGCAGTCGCAAAAACGCAGCCAAATCATGTGACAGCATGTTTATAACATGTTCTGCCGACCCCACTTAGAGTGGGATAAGGGCAGGAACATGATGATGATTTTTATGCCGATAACTGGACTATTCATAGATTCTATGTCAAATCAGTTACATATCTCATTTCCACGATAAAATAAATTAAGAAATAACAATGTAAAACAAAGTAATAATAAAATTATTTTGCTATAATCCGCGATGAAGTAACTTTCATTACTTTGTATTATGGATCTCCGCAAAGTAACGCCTAACTCTATAAATTAAATAACAATGTATTTACTATTTCAGACTCATTTCCAATTCCAAAGATTTTAAGCCATATACGCGGTATCTCTAGTCGTTTCAAAGGCCTGCCGGCGGAAGCGGCTTGTGTCACTCGGCCGATATCTTGCCCGCATAAAATAGACAACACAAGCGACGACTTCAAGATTAAGTTTTAAATTACCTTAACCCTATAGACTTACGTTACTACCCATTTCATGTTTGTAATATTAGTATGAATAGATATTAGTAACTTGTATTTTTTAAACTATAACAATGAACATTTCATCATCTTCCTGCCCTTATCCCACTCTAAGTGGGGTCGGTACAATATATTATAAACATGTTGTTAAATGATTTGGCTGCGTTTTTACAACCGGCCGCCAGCCTGACATCAGCTTACCTAAGTCGAATTTTACGACACCTCGGTGAGAGAGAGGATGGTCTATTCTACTTAGCCAGATACCACACGGCTACCTCATTTCTTACCGAGGTGTCGTAAAAGACGACTAAGGTAAGTTGACCCACCGGATACCACACGGTGGGTCAACTTACCTTAGTCGCCTTTTACAACACCTCGGTAAGAAATGGGGTTGGTCTATTCTACTCAGCCGGATACCACACGGTGGGCCGTCTTACCTTAGTCGCCTTTTACGACACCTCGGTAAGAAATGAGGGTGGTACTATTCTATTCAGCTGGATACCACAAGGCGTAACAATGAACATTTAAGACAGATAAATAAGCAAAAAAATTAAAGTAGCCACTAAGTGTCTACTTTTTACAACCAAACAAAAAATTTATCGACCACATTCGTTAAATCCACTTATGAGATTTGTGAAGCATCAACTTGTTCACATTATAATTCCAAAGATTTCAAGCAGATTGCTCCCAAGCGACATAATATTTGTTCGTTCAAAATATATTTGAATCCATATTTACATAACTTAGCCGGCCGCCGCGCACCGGAATGATTCCGCGCTAGTTCTGTTGTACACTAAATGAACATATCCCAAGATCCCACTTACAAATTGAGCCACGCCTGGGGCCTATTCGGTCAACACTCGCCTAATTTCGGCGGCTTATACTTGTTTATAATAATAATTTTACTTTAATTTTGCGGATTAATAACGTTCGTTAATGTATCGTCTTTTATTATTAAATAGTAAGGGTACCTGTTACTTTTGCTTCGCATTTAGTGATTACATACACTAATTTAGTTATAACATTGTTTTTTCTTTTCCCTAAAGAAAAAAATAGTAATTTTTATCCCATACGTTAGTCAGATATAGAAGCTGAAAATATTTTCTGCTTCAACGAATCAACCATTAAACGCGAAAGAAAGACAGACAAACTTTAGCAATTATAATATTAATATGATTTACTATTACATTAAATACCAATACGTAGATTATTACGTACGTTATTAACATTACGTATGTATCATTTTGTATATATATATGTAAATCTAGATTAATTTATTAAGAATAATAATGGAAGTAAAAATATCGTTATAATTTAAATTTCAAACAATTGGGAAGAGTTTTCTGTACCAATTATGTTTTAACATAATGCTTTAAAATAGGCTTATAAAGCGAGGTGAAGGAGAAGAGTGGCAACCGAAATTAATAACACAAAATTTTTCATTAATTTGTGCTGTAAACTTCTTTATTTACACTCAACAAGTAATCAAAATAGCGTTGAATTATTAAGCGTATATTAAAATATCTTTATAATATCAGCTTACAGATTAAAGGTGAGAGCAATTCTGAGAATAAGCGCTTTCCAACCCATTGGGACGTTGGGCCGAATGAAGCGCGCATACTAATTCGTGGTCGTTGGAAGCACATTCAAATAGCAAGCAAGCCTGGCTTACCGGGGATATGTGAGACGGGTCCCAAGATTTAGTTTACAACTTAGATTACGAGCACTGCCTGCGCCACTAGTGGTCAAGAATTAAACAAGTAATCTAATGGGCCACACGTACTGCCCCGAACAATCCATTTGAAGGCATTTCAATTACACACAATACGTATTTTGCGGTGGACGTAATCAAAGGGGATTACAGAGCCGTTTCAATTTATTTTAATGATAAAATAAAATTTAATGGCTACAATATATTCATTGCCATATTTGTATCCCCAAATGATCCGCTGTGGGTGAAACAAATTAATGTCAAGCTTTATAATTGTATTTCTGGAATCAAGAAAAGAAAAAAATTCACACCCGGATAATAAACAAAATCCTGTCCCCGGGAATAAATTTACTCTTTAATCCTGTCCAACTCCTATAAACAAATAATTTGAATTGTAAATTAGGTATTTTATAATTTGTGAAATTTACCTTTCCTCTTTCATTACTATTTTACCTACCAAATGTTTATTGAAGTCATGTTTAGGGATGCAAATGGTTATTTATTTATGTAACTACGAATAATCCGATATTTTTAATAAAACTAATGTTTTTCTATATCAGTTACATATTCGCATTATCCCTTTGAAAATGCTAAAAGTTAAGTAGCTATAAAAGAATCGTAGCCGTTAAACTCGTAGATTGAGTGAGACAGCTTCACCTGTTGCGCGAGCTAGCACTACGGCCTACATCCCGTGTACGGAAGGTAACAGCTCACTTATTTTCTTTTTGTATGCATTTACGTTTCAGATTAAAAGATCCAATCGCCACCCCTCGCGCTCGACAATGCCCGGTTATAATCGGAACGTTTCGCTAGAATCCAAGCAAAGTCATTGGTCGTTTTGAAATGGGGTGAGTGATGACGCGTTCGAGGGAAGTTTTCGCAATGGAAAATCAGTTGTGGTCGCGGGGTTGCAGGGTGCGCCCGTTTATCGCCTTCAGCCCAGTTACCCGCCGTTCGCCGCTCGCCGCCCGCCTCGAGGGTAAGTGAAAATTTTATTTGATTAAAAAGCAATTTCCATCGGAGATGTCATGGATTTTCCGGCCTTACACCGCAAGAAAATAAAAGGTATGTAAGTTTTTTAAATAACAGAATGGGCAGTGAAGAAATGCAGTTTCCGGATTAAGTTTGGAGTTTCGAGAATTAAATAAATATTTATATGTACAATATTTTAGGTGCGTATCACGTCGCCATTAATTCTGAGAAAACTTTAAAGTATTATAAATTATAATCACAAAGATTTATTAAATTAATCAAACTCACCATGTATCGTTACTTAATGATATGTTCTAGAAGTTTTTTTTAAAATAATATTATCTTCACTTTTGTTAAATAAATAAAAAAATATTCAATCAATTTTTTAAGTAAAAATCTTTATATTAAAAAATATATTTATCATTTTATTTTCTTTTAATTGGTGCGGCATATTTACTATGCGTGTTAAAGTTTTACGATGCAACATAATGGAAATCCAATCCGTGCCTTCTAAGTGAAAAGCAGAACCACTAAGCCGCTCGAATAATATTTTCAATTACTATATTTTTTTATCCTGGCGGCATTGTGTTTAAGGAAAATCTATACACAATCCCACAACAATTTATTGTAAACCTTTCCTATTTAAAAAAAATATATTTAATGTTTTTTCAAAAGTTGTATTAAAATTTTAATGTCTTCTAAAGTAATGTAAAATAAAATATATTTCTGTTTTAAATATTAATTTTCGCCTTGAGTTATTTTATTTAAATATTCCAAAATGAATTTACTTTTGATATTTTATTAATAAACACATTTCACAACAAAAAAAATAACAATTTTACATTTGTTTGACAACACTTAAAACTCAGTCTATTTAGCTTGACCTAAACTTACAAACAATATCTACTACATCACATTATGAACCAGGCCTAATCTGGACTACACTTAAAGTAAGAGAAGGAAAATAACTTGATTTTATTTTGATCTAAGCAAAGCCGAAATGAAATATTTTTTCTCAAAAATATGTTGAGTACTAATATCATCGAACTAAAATTTATGATGATTAATAAGGGTCTCAGGCAAAATGCTATAATGTCTCTTTTAATCTTTTTCTACTATAGAGGTAAAGAATTAAGGCACTATTGACCATATATTGGTAGTTGACCGTTTTGTATGAAATTTTAATAATTACGCGTTTTGTTTGTTGTAGCTAAGAAAAAATATTAATTAATAATATTAAACTTTAAATAATGGGCTACAGTTCTGAGCTTTTGGGCAGTTCTTAATAGATGGCAACAGGTAATTTGTTCTTTGTAATTAAAAGACCATTGACATCATGGTTTTATTTATGTCACTGTTATTTGTACAACTGAACTACTGAAAGGGCCGTACTGAAAATATTTTTAAAAAAATTTACTTTTACACGACATTTAAAATATTAGTAAACATTTTCAGTGTGTATTTTTTCTTTATTTAATCTATAATTAATATTCTTTATATAAAAAGTAACAATTCTTTTTGACAATACAAAAGTTGGTTCATTAAACTCGCATACTTCTGCCGCTAAAATGTAACCTTACCAGTACTAAAAGTATATCTCATATGAATAATATGTTTGTTAGTTTTTATATATAAATCAACTGAATAGTACAACTATAATTATACAATAATTATAGTTACTATATATATTAGTGCTTATAATTACTAGACTACAACTATAACTTTCAAAACGATTTTCCGTAACAAGTGAAAAGAATTTATATGAAAACTATAATAATCCCTGGGATAATATCATAAAAGCTTATGGGCGAGATGCTTAGTTTCTAATCAGATAAAAGTTAGGTAATAACCCGCCGCAACTTAATGAACGTCGTATTTACACAAGAACATTTGAACGTCGGGAAATATTCCTATTCTCTGAACCACTATTAATAGTAGAAATACATTTTTATGTGCCATAATTAATGTTTATAACATTTTTTTTTATAAAATTGTCAAAAAGCAGACGTATTACGCAAATTGTTGTTTTTTAAACGTCATTCATTTTTACACAATCTAGTCTGTCTAATACATTAAAAATACTTTAACTAGATATTACATAGTATTATATATAGGTATAGGTAATCTATAACTGTATAAAGCTTCAAAGCACAAAAAGCTTCAAAGCTTGATCACATTAATCTATAAGCTTATAGCTTAAACTTTATTATCCTTTACAGCTATGCAACAATATTTAAGATGCTATAAACATTATATACGTAATGTAAAGTATATAATAATTTTAACATGGTTAACCATATACATATATATTTATATCTTTTATTTTTTTATTTATATCTTTTCGTTAGAGTTTCTTCATAGATATAGAAAACAGCTGAAGCTTTTCGGTGCACAGGACCACTTTAGCCGTAAGTAAGTAACAATTCCCCAGGTCTACGAGAAGGAGAGACGTGGAATCTGTTCCTTGCACCTACCATAGGTCCTTTCGGAGCAACGAAAAAATTGCTTAGATAAGTAATTTATCTACAAAGTGATCAATTCAAGAATAGCTGCAGGGTGCAAAAAGTACGGTGGCGCCGCAAATGCAGCACTTTATAAGTAACCGACTGTCTTTCAGGGTCACTGCTGTAGTTACTTATCTTCAGATATCTAAGGGTACTGTAACTGTTCTTGAAATTCAACAGAAAAGCTCATAGATGTCATACTTTGCAGCGATAAGCAACTTCGAAGCGGTAATTGTTTCTGTTGCACCCCTCATTTCTATTGGATTAGACATTTGATTTGAAGTTTACACAAATCAAAATAGGATCTACTGGTAGGCGATTTAAGTAACGGCCTTATACTATCCCACTGCATAGGCCTCCTCTCTCCATTTTTGGAGAGAAGGATTGGCGCTAAGACCTACCACGCTGCTCCAATGCGGATTGGTAGGTTATACATATCCCCAGAATTCTCTAGAGATATGCAGGTTTCCTCATGATATTTTTCTTCACCGAAAAGCGTGTAATAAATTGCACATAAGTTTTACTAGAAAACTCATTGGTGCCTGCCCGGGGTGTGAACTTTAGATCTCCTCGAAAGAGGCGCACGGTGTTACCGCTGAGCTACCACAGCTGGTAGGCGATTAGGCATCTTTAAAGTTTTCTTAAGGTATTTTCAATTTTAAACTATCGTAAGTAGTATTTGTAGTCAATGTACAGAAACTGTCTACTATGTTCCGTCGCTATACTCACGTCTAATTCTAGCGGATCAGCCGCGTTTTTTAAGGTAAGACAACTTCACACAAACAAGATAACGCCAGGCGGTTTTTTTTCATTCTTTTGTATAGAGTACAGCATTAAATGGACGTTTTACTAACACTTTTCTGGAATACATTTTTTACTTAAACCTGGAATTGTTCAATCTACAATAGTGATGATTTTAAATTACTTGTACTATGAAAACAATGTGTCAAGATAGCTTTCCAGTTTATTCTTTTACAACTAAGTGAAGATATGGTAATGTAAATTTACTTTATAATTTTAATATTACACATTTATAATTTAGGTAACTACTCAGATACTTTTGAAAGAGCTTTTAATAATTCTTTTCAATTCTAAATATTAATTAATTATAAATTACCTATGTTCCTATTATAATTAATTTTTTATTATTATTTTTATTTGAATTAATGCAATAAAGCGATTACAAACAAATAAAAATACATTCTTAGTAGTACCTGATCACAGCGCAAAAGCAAAAAGGATTGCACTAAGAGGAACTGGCAAGAAAATAATTGTATGTCATTAGCAAGACACATAGAGTCCACTCACAAAATTTGGCAATTTAAAACAATTAATAATACCACATCACATCACATCATCATTCTCCTGCCCTTATACCACTCTAAGTTGGGTTGGCTCAACATGTTATAAATATGTTGTTACATGATTTGGCAACGTATTTTACGACCGGCCACCTGCCTGACATCAACTGCCTTAGTCGCCTTTTTCGACACCTCGGTAAGAAATGAGTGTGGTCAGCCTACACAGCCTTTATCCTTGTCATAAAACTCACATTTTCAGTTATTTTTATAACATTCACAAAATTTCAAGTACATACATGAGAACCGTATAAATAAAATTACAAAATGTTATGACAAAGGGAAAATACAAATTCTTTACCACGGTCATAATTTCAGTCATCAAGTAATAACCAGTGGCACAGAAGAGCCTCTCCATACACATAGCAAGCGCCCTCGTCGATTTTTTTCACTCGCTGAACACCACAATGCATTGTTATAAGATAATTTTTCTTAATATTATTAATTTTATGGACATAGAAAAAGATCAAATTATATATTTGCTATAACATCAATATTAGAATCACGATTAAATAGTTTTGTTAAGGCATAAAGCAAATTTTAAATCTTATTTTGAATAAAGTTTGAAAGTAGAATTAATAATAGTTTACGTTCCATTTTCACACATTTTCTATAATTAAAGGATAAAATGTATTATAAAATCCGTCTAGGCGCCATTCTGATAAGAGGTTTGTGGTTTCTAGGTTAAGGAAAAGGTTCTACAGCAAAGTAACTTAACGAACTTATATTAGAACGATCAACACAGATGTGTAACAGAAAATCTTGCAAATTAGAGCATTAACGAACTCTATTTACTGAAAATATTGAAAACTTATAACATTAATCTTATTTTATTGTATTTTCTCAAGCGTCATTAGAATGAAATTAAATCAAGAAAAACGCTGATTTAAAACTTGCTGTCAGATTTGTTCTTTCTATTTTTTCACATCTTTCTATTTACTATAATTATATGAACAAAAACAGAGCAAGTTAGTATATACCGAAGATTATTTCCATATTATTTCACCATATTTGATTTACATTTCGACAGGTCTCGACATTTTCTCTTTACTTTTTAATGAGTTTTGATGATTTGGGAACTTTGTGCGTTTTGAAACCAATCAAACTTTTTCGTGTTAGCTCTCATTTCTATGAAATAACCGCACATTGAAGAATACGTATTTTAAATATAAAAAATTAATAGATGGTAACGTAATATTTTTCTTATTATCTTAAGCGCCAAATTTGATAAAATTAATTTCTTATGGTCCATTCTATTAACTTCGTTTCTTCTGTAGACCTCTTACTAGTGGTAAATTTGTTTATTTGGCTGTAGAATGAAACAATTTACGCTAAAATTTTAAAATAAAATAAAGTCAAAAAAATGATTCTCGTACTCTAATTGAAGAAAATTTCATATCGCATTAAACTCTATACGAATATGAGGGTACAGTACTCAATTGATTGATCGAATTCGCCTGCCTTCCATTCAACGTCCTATTGTAGACACGTAGGCAGGCTCAGAGCCGCAGACGCGTTGACGTGAATAGTCGGTCGTCCATGCAACACTCCTAATCCTACTCGTGCTGTGATTCGATTACTTTGCCATTATATAGAATTAAACATTTATAAATCAGCTACATATATGACAAAATTATTTTAGATAAAGTTAATCAAAACTGGCTATACTCACGTCTTATTACCCAATATGGGTGAACCCGATTAGTGTCAAGCCCAATCAGGGCCCCTTATTCATGAGCTCTTAATACGGCGTTCTCGCGGCGGAAACCACGCACAGTAGCTCAACAGGCGAGTCTCAAATATTTTAGAGATAGTTTGATTGAGTATATACCTTCATATCAGTGGGCTTAATGGCAATGAGATTAAGCACCAAGTATTTTAATGGAAAATGATAATTAGATACTCTCACATCAAATCCAAGCGTAACACTACCGGGAATTCAGCGCAATGAAAAATAGCAATGTTATAGAGTGTAAACTAGCTTAGAGCAAGTCGAAACAACTGTGTTTCCACTTGAAATTAGTGAATCACCGGTCTGTAAAAATTATAACGAATAAGTGGAAGAATTTGGAAGTCTTGCTATAATGCATTTTATATTTTATTAATGTACTTAAAGTTAAACTTTTTAAACTTGGTTAAAAATAAACTTTACATTTTATAAAGTTAAATGCAATCGAACTATTTCTTATACTTTGGAATCTTTCTATTAAATATTGAAAGTTTTAAGCCTTTATAGTTGATAATTTCGTAAAAGATTATATTATAGTATCAATATTTAACTTAACTCTATTCTGCTATTTTATGTACAAGAAAAGTAGTTGTGGCGACGAAACGAGTCTAGGTGTTTGGTATTTGAAGAACTTGTAACAAAACTATGTTAAGCTCCTTAGCTTATATTGTTGTACTAAGTACACTAAGAATGTGATGCATTTAGCGCCTAATATTCAGATACTTAACTTAATACTAATCCTTATATTTGAGAAAATATTAACAAGTAAAACAGACATACTTTTACATTCTTGTTCAGATATAATGTGCGATCAATAATGTTTATTACCTAATTTAGACAATTAGATCTACTATTTATCAGTCTATCAATTATCTATCTTAAAAAAATGTCGTATGTTATGAAGTCAATTAATAGTAAACTTAAAAAACATAAAGGCGGTAGATAGCTACTTGTCCAAGGCTAAAAAAACGTTCAAAAGATCGAGCTATTAATACAGTAATAAAAAAATTAGGCTGAATGGTTTTGGTCATATTTACAAAAAGGAAGATATTACTGGGTATATTTGTTTTTCAGAAAAAATTACATATTGTATTCAGTAGATATAGATGTTTTATAAATAGGAACACAGTTGTTACAAAATTATAGAGTTAAACGATTTTTTAAATATTATCGTATACTTTGCTGTTAAAAAAATTCATTTGCAAACCAATTAAGCTAACCTTAAGACTAATGAATAGCTTATGGGCTGTACTATGAAACCTAATTGGTTTTTCTTTAATTTGAATCCCCTTTTCTTCATTGTTCTTCTGAATACTATAAAATTTTATTCAAATTCCAATTCAATTTGAAAAATTACTACTTCATTTTAAAATTCTAAAAGTAATACAAACAAACAAAATATCAATCAAGCAGAATCACGTAAATTAATTTATTTATTACCGGACACAGCAAGAGTCATAATAAGTTAATATAAAAATTGTAAAATAAAGTTTCGCATTATTACAAGTCACAATTAAGTAAAGTTAATTTAACATTTCACTTTTTTAAGTGTAATATTAAATTGAAAAAACATTAAATAACTATGCTTAGTTCAGCACGAAGTTATAATACTTAGTTAAATAAAAACCTTAAGTGCGATATTATTTTGCTTACATCTCTGACATACATTACAAAGCTTTGATTAGTATTTTGTATATATTTTGGAAATGAATAATTAGAAATAACTCAATGTAAAAGACTCCTAATCATATAGTCGACTGCAGTGAAAGGGCCCTGTGTCTGATTTTATGAAGTCGGCAGACAAAATAACGATTATGACTTTTCACGGACGGGCGGCTTACAGCGAACTGGTTAACTTTGTAAGTCTGCCACAATTACTTCTAGCTTAATAAGAAGAGCTGTAGAAATGGAATTGTGAGGAGTTTTAAGAATTTCCGGCGCAATAGTCGGACGCGTTCGGTCGTATAAATGAAACTCGTTCCACGTATGCTGGCTTTAATCCTCTCAATGTAGGCAATCGTGCGTGTGGTTATTGATATTACTGTATTCCCTTTATTCTGGATTTTCCTTTTAAAATAATAAAGCAATTCGAACATTACTGTTATTTTTAGTTTGCATCATTATTTGAAAATAACATCACATCAATATGGACGATAACAATTCATTGATTTCAATACAGTTAGCTTTATTATTTAGTAACCTTAATTAAATTTGAACTGTACATTGATGTTAAAACTGCATCTTAAATGCATGCAAGATAGATACACTTATCTGTATTATCGAATTCCGCAAATCGCTTTGGAGATCTGTTGAATTATTTTAAAATATTTTAAGATTAGAAATGATCAATTGTGTTTCTCGAATATCAGAAATATTAATTTCTCTCACACGATATCTCAGAATATTAGTAGGATAAATCACATGCCTTAAATGTAACCAATATCGGTATAAAAGATACGCTGATTTCCTAGAGACGATCCTTAGCTTAACGAGCTAGTTGTGGCAAGTCCTTTGTATAGGTGTCACCGCTATCCCCGTTGAGCGAGGTGCACTCAGGAAGATTATCCAAATACAATAATATTTTAGGGCTCGTTCCAGATTATTGCTATTACTATAAAGATTACGGGTTAATGCCGAACTATGATTTTAATTGATAGTAAATTAATATAGTTGTGTAAAAATATAATATTTCACTAAAATTGATAATGCAAAGCCCAACTATAAATTCAGTTTAATACTAAAGTATTAAAACTATATAAGTATCGATTTTAAAAAGCCATTATATAAATATGAGTTTTATTTTCTTTTATATATAAATAGCGAATCGCGATTTATTGCCGATTATAGAAAAATAATTATGAGGTACTTTTGTAGTATCCATAATACCAAAGTAATAGTAATAAAAATACATATACTCGTATATCTACTATCGGATCACGATTAATCGGAGATTATATCATAATTAATTATTATTACTTTTGTACTATAAACATACATACAAAGTAACGCCCAATTCTATATTATTTTTCTTTTTGTTTGTTGTCTTTAAATTTCTTTAGTTTTTATCATGCGATCCTAATATGTGTTTCTAAATATATTTAACTTCTAAATATATTCAACTTGCCTTCAGGCCTTATTTCAACTTTTTTTTATTTCACGAAACTTGTCTATATTATAATATTTGATCTATTAAAAATCTATATTTCTTATACTTGGACAAACAAAGTGGGATTAATAAATGAAGCAATGTTATCAACAATAGGCTAGGTGTTGGTAAACAATACTGTGCATAAAGACCAAGTCGCTACCACCCATCTCTATTATTGTCATCGCAATCCCATCTAAGCGCCTTACATTTGCCAATATAATCTTATTATTATAGTATTTAAGCTGCCTACACTGAAAATTATTACAATTGCTTAGAATATAATTGTAAAGTAACATAAGTTATAAAATTTTAAACAAACATACACTGGCCCGTTGGCACATCTGGCCGTGACATTTCCTTTAGTTCCGCAGGTCGCGGGTTCAATTTCCAACAACATTTTTTAAATACTTATTGTTAGTTTAATTGTTGTTCGATTCTGGAAGTATTTAAGTATGTATTTAAAATTATTAATTTACCAGTTTTCTGTCACCCATCACATAAGTATTAAGTTACTTACTTTCGAGTCGGATAACCGTGTATGTAATTGTCCTATATATTTATTATTTTAATTCTGAAATCAAACAGTAAAGGAATTTTTAACATTATTGTTTCAAAAACATAAGTTTATATCTCACGTATTAGCTTTTTAACTTTTAAATTTAGTTTTTATAAAGCTCTACGTAAAATTAGGTAAATATTTCATAATATATCCATTTATTTTCAATCCCCACAACAATCCCTACGTAACAAAATATTATACATGAGACGGTGAGCTGAAGTGCATCTGGTCGCATTGTTCGCTGAATACCGCTTTATTGCCTGCGAAACCAAATAACCCCTTTTATATCTCAGTTTTATATCAGATGCTTATCGAGATAGCAAACGGTTCGGAATAATATCATACTGCTTATACCAAGTAGGTAAAATAATGCTACTTAGTTAGATATTCAGAATTGTAAAAAAAAAAATTGTAACTTACACAAACTCATATTCAAATTAAAATCATTCTTTATTCAAGTGAACTTATAAACAAGTACTTTTGAATCATCAACTCTACTGTTAGTTCGGAAAGCTGCTACCAAGAAGAATTAGCAAGAAATTTTTCGGCTGCTCTTTACAAAATATATTTCTTATGACTAATTACACATTTAGACATTACTATCTCTTACAGTGTCGAAAGTAGCTATACTCATGCATTCTTATTATTCATATAATCATCTATAGGCTTTTCGTATCAGCTTCCTTTTAATAGTGATCATCAACTGCTGTAATAGCAAAGCTTATCGGCTTAAATGCCGAATATGATTTTAAAATTTATAAATTATAATAAAATTGGTTAATTTTATCCAAAATTGTGATTTAACAAACGGCATTAAGATACATAATGACATGTGAATACAAATGTCAATGATATATAAAAACCCATGCAGGTTTTCTCTTTAAAATGGTTACATTATAGTTTAGTGAAGAGGAATAGGACGTAATGAGCCGCACAGTGCGTAACTACCGTGAATAATATCAAAGCTCTCATTGTTTCCCTGATGCGACATCGAACGAAGACTACACAGTACGCATTCCTTCTTCATTGTCCGACGATCCTTATTGAACAGTTCTAATACAGCGCACCAAACCAAATGCATCTTAAGCTACGAGATATATGAGTACTTCTTTTTTGAAAAATCCTATTCACTAACGGGAAAATCGAATTAGTTCACAAATAATTCGGACGATATTTTAATCCCGCTAAACGATTTTATTATATCTTCATCCATATTTAATTAAAGAGTATTTAATTTATAGAATTAGGCTCTACTCTGCGGAAGTCTATAATACAAATTTCGTTCAATCATAATGATAAATTTCATAATAAATTTATATTGATAAAATAATTAATATATCATGGATTATGGCAAAATAATATTTTATTTATTTTTATTAAGGGTATTTATTTTCTTACCCTTTAAAATTTGCATTTAGTAGGATAAAATATAAAAGTATATTTTTCCAAAAATAGCCTTTTAACACAGAATATGTGATATACACATAAAATTTCCAATTTCTAAATACCATAAATATACCAAAAGCGTAACTCACTCTGTTGTTTATTACGTCGATGTACAGTATCAAAAGCGAGGTTTGCAAAATGACGAAATCGGTCTCAGTTTTGACAGCCGACTCATAATGACTATTAGATGTCCTGGATCTAAGAGCTAATATGTCAGCTCCTTACTGAACTGACTAGATTTGCTATTAATCTCATGCTATGTATGTGTTATTATAAATTGTTGTTTTGGTAGGTCTGTACATGCCCACTTTATATCCTTTTATGAAAATTTCTGTTTCTGTCATAAAAATTATAACGCATTGAATTCAATACGAATAAACTAATGTCGACCATTTATTTCAATTTATTTTTGTGTTGATCGTATTTAAATAAATTTAAAAATGCTTTTGTAGCTAATGTCCCGCTTGCTCGTCCATTCGTACACAAAGTGTTTTTCAAAAGCGTTCAACCGTTAACCTTTGGTGTAAAATAAACAAAGGGGTGTCCGCATAGCTACGTTTACGACACCTGCTTGATTTTAATTACTATCAACTGATTCTGTGAGGTGTTTAGTGAAACTTAAGTTAATTTTTTAGCAATGTAATAAATGTGTAGGTGTAACCCTAGTTTTGTTTTAGTGGATGCATTTATATCCGCAATATATTAACTCACAGACAATTCAATATGTAATTATTATAAAACACAATTAACATGAGATTACGTAAATTAATAAAATAACAGCTGTGATAGTCCATCGGTGAGATCAAACGACTCTCCAGAGTTTCAGGGGTTCAAAACCCGGGCAGACACCAATTAGTTTTTATGATAAAACTTATGCGTCAAATTGATAATTGCAATTTATCACAGTCTTTTCGGTGAAGGAAAACGCCGTGAAAAAACCTAGAGATTTCTAGAGATATATGTAACCTACCAAATCCGCAATGGCGCAGAGGGGTGAATATAAGCTCCAGTCTGTATCTCAAAAAACGGAAAGGTCTATGCCCAGCAGTGGTTTAGTAATAAAATTACTTTACTAGTATACTATACGTGTAAGGATGTTTAAAATAAAAACCAATCAAAAATCTATAAACTGTTTTGTACTTTTAAGTATTTGGACAAGCAGGGTACCTACAATAAGTAAATTCGGTCATTTATAATAGAAAATAAATATCGCTTGTATAATCACATATGATCAGTATTTAAAAATATATATAACTGGTTCTGTCATAAGTGCAAGATTTAGAAGAAGCATATATTCGTCGCAGAAATCAACCCAATTAAGTCTCCGTCTCTGCTATTACCCGGGCCCTTCGACAGCACAATAAAAATGATTTATAGAGCGTCGAGATCGTCCGCTCAAGAATATAATACGACTTTATTTATTGCGAACGAAACTGATAATAAACATCTGGACGGTAGTTTGTATTGAGGAAGTATTAAATTTTTCTTGTGGGCTAATTATGTTTAGAAATTAATCAGCCTAAATCAAGTATAAATATTAATTTGTTTTCTCGAAACATCCCAAGAATAAGAATATTTTCAAAATATAGATTTTATTTGTATATTGAGTATAAAATAATTTAATCTTATCCCATTATGACCTATTATACAATATATCTAAAATAAATAAAAAGTGGAAAAATCTTAAAATAAATTAAATTTCAATCTTACATTAATTAATTACAATAATTTATAGAATTAGGCGTTACATTGCGGAGGTCCATAATACAAAACTAATGAAAATATTAAATATTTTCATTAGGTTTGAATTAATTAGAAGGAAATAAATTAAATCGCACGTAAATATGTACTAATAAGTATCTAGGAAATTTATTTACTTACGAATATTCTAAAACAGTAAAACACAGCCTTACCTAACAAGACATTACTTAAATTTAAAAAGGACCAATGCAAAAGTAATAATGCAAATTATTTGATATATCTACAATGTAACTCCTAATTCTAAAAACTGTGGACCAATGCTTTAATAATTGTGTGTAGTAACTTAATTTATTCAATGTAAACTGAAAGCGAGTAATAATTTTAATTATATAATTTTAATGTATACTGGCAAAAATAGCGGGATTCTAGCATTTTCGCGAAATGTCTGTTATAATTCGAAAGTTATATCATTGTGACAAAAGAAATGCTTAGTTTGTAGAAGAATTTTTGGTAACTAACGAGGTACGTGGCAGGGCATTATTCATCATCTTCCTGCCATTATCCCACTCTAAGTGGGGTCGGCATATATTGTAAATATATTGTCACATGATTTGGCTACGCATTTCACGACCGGCCGCCTGCCTGACGTCAAATTACCTTAGTCGTATTTTACGACACCTCGGTAAGAAAATGGGTGGTCTATTTTACTCTACCGGATACCACACGGCGGGTCGGCTTACCTTAGTCGCCTTTTACGACACCTCGCTAAGAAATGAGGGTGGTCTATTCTACTCAGCCAAATACCACACGGCGTGTCGACTTACCTTAGTCGCCTTTTACGACAACTCGGTAAGAAATGAGAGTGGTACTATTCTACTTAGCCAGATACTCCAAGGCTATTGATATATCTACAATGTCACGCCTATTTCTAAAAATTGTGGACTAATGCTTGAATAATTGTATGTAGTAACTTAATTTATTCAATGTAAACTGAAAGCGAGTAATAATTTTAATCATATATTTATTTTAACGTACACTAGCAAAAATAGCGCGTTTCCAGTACTTTCCTGAAATGTCTGTTATAATTTGAAAGTTATATTATTATGACAAACAAAATGCTTATAGTTATTGCTTATTGTTATATCTTTAATATTTAAATGAGTTAATCTTGTATGTATATATATATTCAGAATCTCAGAAACGGCTCCAAAGATTTTACTGAAATTCAGCATGTAGGGGGTTTTGGGGGAGAAAGATCGATCTCGATGAGTTTTATTTAAACGAATGTCGTTTTATCCCTGTTTTCGCACTCTTATTTTTTTTTAAATTTACGTTGAATACAATCACAACTTTTCGCTGTCAAACGTTAAGTCATGGTAGTTCTTTGGGGAACGGGAGGTCTAGAGAGTTGAAAATACCTAGGATCGAGCCCCACCTTCGCTATTTTTTTCCATTTTTCTTTTTAATTTTTCTTTAATTTTTGTTTTTTTTAATCATTTTAAAAATTACCGAGCAAGGCTCGGTCACCCAGGTACTATGCTTATAGTTTTTAGTAGAATTTTTCGTAACTGACGAGGTTCGTGGCAGGGCATTATTATTGGCCACATATTTGCGGTTAAGCGGCACTCTACTCGCTACTGAACAAACTAATCTGAAAATTACACGCACACCCGCCCTCAGACCGTCTACCCCTGCACTCGCCCTCACAATGCGGTGCATGAAGCATCAAACTGGACGTAATGTTAACAAACGTGTTGTTAAGGTTAACTTAACTGGCTACATATTTTCCAATTTTAAGGTCTATTATTAAAATCAATAGGTGCTTCTATTTTCTACTTCTCTTTGTTTTTATGTTCTAAAAGTTATATCCCATGAGCAATAATCGGAACTATAAAAACCTTTATTGTGTGAATAAACTTTACTAAATAAATATACCTACTATAAAAAATAACCATGAAATAAAAGCCATCATCCTCCTGCCCTTATTCTACTCTAAGTGGGGTCGGCATGTTATAAACACGCCTTTTTCATCATTTGGCTGTGTTTTAACACCGGCCGCCTGCCTGACGTCAACTTACCTTAGTCGTATTTTACTGCACCACGGTATTAAAGAGGATAGTTTATTCTCCTAAACCAGATACCACAAGGTGGGTCAACTTACCTTAGTCGCCTTTTAAGAACCTCGGTAAGAAATGAGTGTGGTCTATTCGGATACCACACGGTTACATGAAATAGAAACTAAATAATTTAATATTATTAACAATAATATTTGCCTTAAAAATAAACCTACCAAAAAAAATATATTTAATTTGTTAACGAATTATAAAGCTGGAAGATATTAGACGACTGTCATATTATTGCACCGCCTGTTTCATTTCCTCATAAAATATTTACGTAATAAAATCCGATAAACGTTCCCACAAAGTAGAAAATCCTTCGCTGTGAGGTCGAGACATTAATTTCAAGCAAGCAATAAAGGGACAACGAAATGTCTTCACAATGGTGCGGCGGCGGCCCGCACGGTGATGCTCTTAAACGCTGCTCTATAAATTTCCCAATAAAAACAGTGCTCTCATAGCAGTCAACGCAAAATACACCTTCCGGAGACTAAGTAAAACACATCCATTGCCCACAGAGCGCTAAGCAGAGATGTGCACTTTCGAAAATCACGATTAACGAGGAAATAATATACTATCACACAATTTACCTTTCATAAGAAATGAGTACACGATTTCGTAACGTAATCCTTTTACTTAAGATTCTAAGTCAAATATAGGAGTTTCGAGAAAATATCATTTTGGCCAATTGATTTTACCTAGGAGATTAACGCCGTGGCTTTGGCCCCGCCGTGTCGTAAAATGTAAGCGAACCTTATTCAATTAAATTTGGCGACATTATAACAATCTCGGCAAGCTCATTTTGAGTTAACGCGCTGTCAACCTCGTTTATTGGTCTGAAATTATTTGCTATGAATTACTCCTTATTTTTGTTATAAAATTATCTTTTACAATTTTAATTTAACGTTGATAGCCGAAAGAAATATTTAATAGATACATATATATATTATAGATATGACACTAATGCTATTGGCGACTTTGCTCGCAACAACATTAATGTTGAAATTCCCTCAATTATGAACGATATTGATTTTTACTTATTCCCGAATGAAAAACCAAATTTTCATACCAAATAATGATAACTTGGTATATGTATAAGTATAAATATACTTCGCCAGTGTATTAGCGTTACAGACAGACAGACTTTCGCAAGTTTTTGTTTTGAAGGCAATGACATAATGATGAAATATATAGCCCCAAAGTATTCTTAGATTACACTTAAACCTTTTATTTAATACGTTAATAAATCTTGAAATATAATACAATCATTATTAATAGTTAAAGAAGTAAATTTAAAATTTTACCATCAACCCAATAAAAAATATCCTCACATAAGCAGTGTTCCAATTGTTGTCATATTTACTATACTTGTAATGGAACGTGATATATTTAGATAGATTTATTCCTAAATTACTTTTAATAAAATCGCAATAATCATATGACGTTTAAAAACAGGACTCCAGATGATAATTACAGTGGAATTTCCACGGTTATGTTGATCAGTGTGGCTCGTGAATAGCGTTGTTTGATGATTAATAGCCTATGAACTCAACAAGCAAACCACATTTCTCGCGTCGCTGCAAACAAGTGTCATAATCAATATATTAGCTTACTTTCCAAATATCAATAATCATTCTACTAAATAATTACTGTGAATATTAGTTATTAAACAGCATTTCCTAATAAATCTTCCTGTCCTTATCCACTATAAGTGGGGTCGGCAAAACATACTGTCACATGATTTGGCTGCGTTTTTACGACCGGCCGCCTGCCGGACGTCAACTTACCTTAGTCGCCTTTTAAGACACCCCGGTAAGAAATGAGGGTGGTCTATTCTACTCAGCCGGATACCACACGGCGGGTCGACTTACCTTAGTCGCCTTTTATGACACCTCGGTAAGAAATAAGGGTGGTACTATTCTATTCAGCTGGATACCACACGGCGTTAAACAGCATTTCCTAATATAATCTATATTATAAAACAAAATCCTTAAAGCTGTCTGTCTTGATGTGATCGATAATTTTAAAATCTACTGAACGGAGTTTGGTACGGTGTTCACTAAACGGTACTGCAAATCTTCAGGAACGTTTAAGTTAATTACACATTAATGTTTTATGTAAATTGAGCTAAAAAAGTTGTAAAAAAACTCGCCTGGTGAAAGCTTTAGACGCGTGCGCCGAGTAAACCAACAGACATACATAAAAGTTATGTGCTAAAGAATAGTCGATCTACAAAAATACCACAAAAAGTCTTCGACACTATGTCTACAAGTATATCTCTTATGTTTAAACTCACAATAGCTACTTCTATGTTCAAAATTTCAATTAAATATTCATATTTAGGCGCGGGCGAAGTCAAAAGCACAGCCAGTAGGTATTTAATAAATGGTTAGATAGAATTCGGATCGAACGATAAAGATACCTTTTGAGACAATGGCGGATCTAACATCGAAAATGTTCACAGCAAAACTCTTTAAAATAACATAATACCATTACGAACCCTGTCTAAGAAAGTAAGGTTTATTGATTTAAGACCCAATGACCAGTAGCTTAACAGACAGAGGGCTTAAGTGAGAACTTTCGTAGGTACCGAGATTTTGACGTTTCGTTCATATTATTGTTACTGTTTTACTTAAATGTAATGTAAAAATCCGCGATGAAATGTTTCATCGCGGATTATATAGATATAGCAAAATAATTTTATTATTACTTTTGTATTATGGATGTCCGCAAAGTAACGCCTAATTCTATAAATTATGTTTTACTTAAAATAATATAGCTCCAAATTTTTCAAAACGGAAAATTCTTAAGTTACAGGGATACATACACTTGTTTAATATATTTTGTTTTAGTTTACTTACTATTCAATTAAGATAGTAAATAAAAAACGAAAACGAAAACGCGAAAATTTTGTGAAGTAACTCAAATGCAGTACATAAATATACCTACATTTATATTTAAAACTCTTTTGGTAACATTATATTCATAGCTCTTCATTACATGACCATACTAACTTAATAAACAAAATTTATAACTGCGGCTAAAGAATATGTTTTATTTAAAGAAACGTAGCTATACCTCATAGTGATTGTTACGAACATACTACAATTTAGACGGAGTAATATAAAATTGCCAGCCACTGATATCCTTTAGAGCCCATATGAATTTCCAACGTAGTTCCGTAATAGGCCATCGCAGAGCTTATTACCTGATGCCATCTATTGAGAACGGCTTTGCTGGGGTATCCGAATAGGTTGTAGTCTATGCTAAAGCTAATATCGTTGCAGCTTATTTTATTTCCTTTTTCATACCCACGTTTGCCGCTTTAATAACTATTACAGACTAATGTTTCATAAAATACTTTCTATCTGGTTCCCGTTGAACGATTTTGCATTTACTATGAAACTATAAACGTTATAAGAAGCATTTGTTCAAAAATATTTTTTGAATAATAATTTCATTTGTTTTGTTTCAGTGTCTCTAATCTAACAATACCATGATTCAAACAAGTGTACTAACTTATAGCATATATTCTCTATTTTTTTTTATCTATCTTTAGGTAAAAAGATTTCTTACAATCAGTATATTAATTATCTTACAATTTTATATTATAAATAAAAATTGTAAGAATTCAACTGAGCCCAAAGAAGTTTAAATTTTCAAGTGAAATATTTAATATTAGAGCTTTATTAAAACAGGCGATACATTGTTTTCATTCTTCCGCCTAACTTTTCTTCATAAAAAAATTGATATTCAATTTAAGTTGTTTTATCAGAAGTTTCCTTTAGGCCGAGGTTTGGAACAGCCTGCGACTTATTAAGTGTAGTAAATACTAATTAAAGTGTTCCCAAGTTAGGTAGTTGCTGTGGCATCTGTGGTCAGACGACAGCAAGTCACTGTAAACTTATGTCCCTCGAACCTAACTTGTACTAAGAAAATTATTCTACTAAACAGCCACTTAGAGTACACACCTGACAATTTGCAGTCCGTAGACTATGTCTCGATTTGCATATGAGATTAACGCTTAAGGACAATTAGAAAATAACCAGTATTAAAGGTGTAGTTAAGACGTCTAGATTGCAGAGTAGAATCAAACCGGACACAATTAAAGACGACCATCGTCGTAGCTGATCATTTCAGCTCGTAGAGTATAAGCTCGTATACTTAATAAAAGCTCTTTCATTATCGTGATCCGGCCACGATTCCCCTCAACTGACCGCCACGCTCTTTACTTTAAAAGTCTATAGACTCTATTGTAGCACTTGAGCTTTGAAATTAATTTCAACACGAACTAGATACCTTTCGTACACATTAAATTATTTTATAGAAAATATTTTATAATTATTGAAATGTAATATTATCAATTAGACACATAAGTTTTAATAGAAAAACTCATTGGTGTCTGCCCTTGTTTGAACCCAATATATGTAATAATACAACAACATACTAATTAACCACCGGTAAAATTATACGGGTAACTATTTTTTTTACGATAATAAACATGTTTAATTTTATGTCATAAACATTAAATGATTTTAACTTTACGTATTTATTGTAAACTAGCTGAATTAATCACCTTGGGATATTTGACTGAGTTGAGAACAGAAAAGCGTTGTTTTTCCTATTAACCTTTTTATTTCTCCAGTTTTCTTTCCATTAGATACTTGTAAAAATCTTCACGCTGTGTGGTATCCGGCTGAATAGAATAGTACCACCCTCACTTCTTACCGAGGTGTTCTAAAAGGCGACTAAGGTAAGTCGACCCACCGTGTGGTATCCGGCTGAGTAGAAAAGACCATCCTCATTTCTTACCGAGGTGTCGTAAAAGGCAACTAAGGAAAGTTGACCCACCGTGTGGTATCCGGTTAAGTAGAATGGACCACCCTCTTTCTTACTGAGGTGTCGTAAATTACGATTAAGTTAAGTTAATGTCAGGCAGCCGGCCGCTCGTAAAATTTGTTGCCAAATCATATGACAACATGTTTAGAACATGTTGTGCCGACCCCACTTAGAGTGGGATAAGGACAGGAAGAAGAAGACTTCTTAAATTCTTCATGAGGTTTGAATGTCTTGAAAAAATGCTAATAAAAAAATAGCCAGAATTGATGCAAGCCGTTCTCGATTTTTGCGCTTAGCAACATATCCATTGATTAATTGTTATTAATATTAAAGGTTTTAGTTTATTTCCAATCAACATCAGAAGACGATTTAACTAGCATCCTTACGATGCCACAATCCTAGTTTTATTGTAGGCTTGAAAGCCAATACACATCGTGGAGTGGTTAATGCGCCGACCGTAATATCAATAAAGAGGGTGGAAGAGGGCCGTCCTCCAGGTGTCGCCTCCACGTAGATTTTCTTCCGATACTTAAAATATGGCGTGTCATTTTCTCTGATCCGGTTACTCGTTTGTACAAAGAGATTTACCTCGATTATTTTGGAAAAAGATATTTTTATAATCCTACGTTTTTATATCTAACACAAATCATTCTCCTGCACTTATCCCGCAGTCGGTACATGTGATATAAATGTTGAAACATGATTTGGCTAAGTATTTTAGAACTGGCCGCCTGCCTGACGTCAACTTACCTTAGTTGCCTTTTACGACACCTGGGTAAAAAATGAGGGTAGTCTGTTCTACTCAGCTGGATTCTACATGGCTTGTTTTTATATCTAACACTATACAAAAATATTATAATTATTTTATAAGTTTATTTATTTACAGCAAAAATGTACAAGTTATATCTATCTTAAATTACTTACAAGCTAGGACTATACAAATCATGCCCACGTGGAATGGTCCCAAGTTTTATTAGTTGTTAGATTATTATGGAAGTCCGCAAAGTAATGCCTAATTCTTTTAAGTATCTACCGCTAAAAAAACGCCTTTTAATTATACGTTTAAATCAATAAACCTACTTGCATTGTATTTGCGAAAGCAGTAGGATGGGTAACCCGTATTTGTAGGTTTCATTTCTTATCACTTGAACTGTGTCCGCTGAAATATCGATTTCTAAATCAATTGGCAGAGTCACTGCATCGATTCCTGTCCCATTTTTTGAATGCAAATGTTAAACGTAATAGTTTTAATAAATATAGTTTTAAAGTTTAATATTTTATACGTATTTGAATATCCTCGTTTTATTTGCTTATTTTAAAAGTGTAAGAGATTTCACCCTCTCTAAAAGGGTGATAAAAGCCTGCAATGTCAACACGCTGTATAAAAGTAATCTCAACTGTTTTCCTTTTTCTCATCCTCCTGCCGCCCTAAATATTCCACTTGAATATGATTACACATTTTCAGTTCCACAATAAACTATATGTTTAATGTAGGTCCTGTGTTTATTTTGATTTATATTCTATCCTTATACAGAATTGTATTACTATATACCTACTGATTTAATCAAAACATGAGCATATAAGACCGAAAGATTGTTTAAAAATTAATAATGATAAGATTTGACGAAGTTCTTATCTTTGCATCTTACGTGTAAGTGTGGCTCATCGTTCAATTTTGCTACCAAAACATATATTTCCAATAAAAATAAACTTTACCCAAAACTAAATATGTTCCACGGCGGTACAAAGGCTGAGTCAAATGGTTGTAAATAAAATCAACATCAAAGGTATGAAAAATAATCATAGCTTACTTTTGGTTTAATATCAATAGTGAAGTTCATAAAAAATAACTCAAAAAATACTCCCATATGATATGAAGGTCAGCTTCATATCTTAACATTAAAATAAAGTTATGTGATAGGACCTTTTTGTGAGGCCACATTGTGATCTCTATTTATATATAATAAAGAATCATTAAAGATGATATACTTACTGTAACGGTATAACGTTGAGCGTGAGTTCCCGCGTAGGCAGATATATATGTGTTTTATTTAAAACGTGCTTAATTAACATTTAGAATTAATCATGCGCTTTTTAGTGACGGAAACAGCGTTGGAAAACTTGCATATCTATGAATATTTCCTAAAATACGACTTCCACGGGACGACAGTTCTTATAATTGAATAAAAAATACAAAAATTCAAGTAGAATTTAATATACTACAGATATAAAATTGTACAAAGTAATCTCTTCCAGACAATCTTAACTTAGAGATACTCTGAATAAGCTAAGATTTAATCGTGAGAATATATTTATTGGTTTTTTATATTTATCTGTATCTGAAGTATCAGAAAAAGATTTCGATGTGATCGTAACTAATAATAATAAATATCTGGGTGACCGAGCTTCGCTCGGTAATTTTTTACAAAAAAAAACTTTTAAAAAAGAAAAAAACAATTATTTAGTTGGGATCGATCCTTGGCACTCACATTTCGCGAGGCTGCCCGCTAACCGAATAAGCTACGTCGACTTGACAGGTAATGGCGAAAATTCAATTCAATATAAATGTTAGTGTTTTTTAATGACCAAAACTAGGGATAAAACAATATTTTTTTTACATAAAACCTAGCTAGATCAATTTTTCTCCCCCAAAACCTCCTACATGCTGAATTTCAGGAAAATCGTTGGAGCCGTTTCCGAGATTCGGAAAATATATATATATACAAGATTAACTCATTTAAATATTAAGAATATCTGGGTGACCGAGCTTCGCTCGGTAATTTTTTACAAAAAAAATTAGAAACTTAAAAAAAAAAACAATTATTTACTTGGGGATCGATCCTTGGCATTCACATTTCTCGAGGCTGCCCGTTACCCAAAAAGTCTACGCCGACTTGACAGTTAATGGCGAAAATTCAATTCAATATAAATTTTAGTGTTTTTTAATGCCCAAAAACAGGGATAAAACAATATTTGTTTTACATAAAACATAGCTAGATCAATTTTTCTCCCCCAAAACCTCCTACATGCTGAATTTCAGGAAAATCGTTGGAGTAGTTTCCGAGATTCGGAAAATATATATATATACAAGATTAACTCATTTAAATATACAAGATTAACTCATTTAAATATAAAGATATAGTCTACACAGTCTACACAGTCACGTGAAATCGTCGTAACCTGTATTAAAAAAAGTAACTTAATACGCTATCAAATATGAACGGCAAATAAGCCTTTTTACGCCTTAATTTCATTTCTACTTTAGTAAGTTCCTTAAATATAGCAATAAAAACGGAATATATTTTAAGTAACAATTACTGCAGCGTTTGTGTGACTCTTTTTCACGGCTGTCGATTTCCCATAAATTAAATTAAGGTATAATTAATCAACAAATATAACCGTTTAAAAATAACTCGGTTACATCCAATTTAAGTTTAATTTTCAAACCATAAATTCAGTTTAGCTTCCCGGAGCGGTGCGGGATTGAGTCGTTGACTCTCCGCGAAATTGCAACGTACATTTTTATCCCTTTGTTGTAGTTGAGAAATTTAAGAGATACCTTTAGTCTGTAATTTTGTTACTCGATTTTGATTGTTCCTCAGATGAAGTGTTGCGGTCGAGCGACTCCGATATTGTTGAGTTTAAAAAGGCTTTAATTCTGCGGTTTAATTTTATATTTTCGTTTACCAAAATAAATTGTAATAATGTTAAAACATTATTTGTTTAGCTTTCGCTGAAAAGACAGTTTGCTGCTATTATTTTCTTTGCCGTTTATTGTTACCATGCTATTTAATCTAAAAAAGAAATTATATAAATGGCAAAAAATAGTATCTTTACTAGTCAAATAGATAAACTTTTTCAAATGTATTTTTGAATAATATTTCAGAATTTTGAATTTTCGCTTCCCTTACATTTTATAAGATATAAGATTCTCATGTCATTTTTCGAATTTTACTATGAAGCTATCACGATTTTTTGTACATTTAGATAAAAATAAATACTAGAATATATGAGTATAGTCATCATGAGAAATATGCCGTCACTTTGACCGCATTAATTTCTTTATTTCATCTTTTAAAGTATTTTATATTATTCCACAAATTTCCTTCCTATATATTTTTATACAAAACACATAAATGTATCAATCAATGTTATATTTATAGTTAAGGTTAACAGATATGATATGATATTGCAAAGTGTATGTTTTGTAAGTTTATAGTAAGAGTGATTTTATTTAATAATATTTTTGTTAAAATAAGGAAGCTTTACCCAAAATATAAAAATACTTGAAAGATAAGCTTAAAGATGATGAAAAATTTAATCCCTTTTCACAACAAGGCTTCCATATCGAAACCAGACCGTCACGCTTTGAGCATATTCAACCAATATTGTGGCCAACGTAAGAATCAGATTTATTATACTGGCATTTATAAATGTAAATTAAAAATTATTATTTTAAATGTAAGCAATATTTCATTAGTATTCATTTCATTTCAATTATTTTCAATGTAAGCTATATTTCATTATTATTCATTTCATTTCAATTATTTTAAATGTAAGCAATATTTCAAAGAATCATCTAAAGACTTAATAAAGCAAATCGACTTAGGTATTATTTTCCCACATCGCAAATTGTATCTTTCTGGTCAAACCGTCAATATAAATAAATAAAATTTAACTTTTAAAAGTTAGCTGGAATGAAATGCAAAAGTATATCTGTGAGTGGCTCTTCGTTGTTACGTTTTCAAATTGCAATGGAGCAAAATTGATGAAATCTTGTATGACTGAGGCTAATATACCGGGTTAACATATTATAAGAAAAAATACCCATTTTTTTGAAAATAGGCAAAAAAAAATAGTACATCATTGAAAGTATTTTAACGTTATTTTTAAATATTTCAATATAAATACATAATTGAAAGTATTTTTATTTAAGCCGCGTTCTCCACAAGTTATAAAATATAAACGATATTTAAAATCATTGCTTATTAGTAGCAACTATCTCGCTTCGCTGTACTCCATAATACACACGAGTTAGCACGCGCTGTATTCACAAGGTGACATTTAAATATGAATATGTCGTCGTCTCCAGTCGGCTATTAAGCTGTGATTTTTCCGCGCATCTGATCCTGCACTACATGCACTAACGGGCACAAAGCAATCAAAGGATTCACATCGCTAACGAACGTTATTACATTTGATGATTTTGATTTCAAAATAATTTCCAAAGTGTATACCTTTACCTTTTAGAACCTACCTTACCTTAGATACCTTATAAAACATTTGGTGGTGTTATATACGAAAATACTATTTCCTAAATCATAACACATTCAAAATTATAATGTTCATCGACAAACAATCATTTTTGTACATAAGATTCTCAAACTTATATGTAGAAATATATCAAAAGATAAGTTCTATCCGAAATCGATCTATCTCATCTATCTAAGAAAGTAGAATCAGTAATTATTCATAAAATACTCTCATTAATAAAATACTCTCCGAGTGAAGACGGATCGAGTCGGTTAGTATTTGAATGCTTTTATCCTCATAAATAATCATATAAAAAGTATAGTATCCTTAAAATTGGAGCGAAGCATAACTACCCAGGGAATTTAACTGAAATCAGTTGAGTAGTTTTGAAAATTAGCGAAAACGCATATCTTAACACGGAATATTTATGTTGGGTACATACCTAACCATCTCTGTATTATTATACATTGTAAGGAGTTTTTATACTAAATATTTATCTTTAAATGTATTCTAAATATGCTTCGTATAAACCAAACAAAAATTGTTTGTGATGTCCTAAGTTTTCTCATAAAATTGAAATAACAATCGCGTCATAAACGATTTTGCGAGAGTAATTTGAGTCTCTGAGGAAAACTTTCTTACAATTGAGTGAATGTACTATAAAAGTTTTGATTCATAAACTTGTATAAGGAAAAACGTTACTAAGTTCTTAAAGATATGTTTGTATTTAATAAATATAACAATCCTAAAGCTACTTAGAATCAGAAAAACAAAACCAATTTTTTTTTACAGTTGCTCATAGTATTCTATTCACATATACCATAAAGTTTTACTCAAAAAGTTGTATAAAATGTTCACTTTAGTTTGCTTTTGTTCACTACTATTTATGTGCTACAAACAGTATTTAGAAATAGAAGATTCAAATTTTGAATTTGCTTGAATTTTAAGCACGTGATATCCCAATTACGCCATCACTAATCAAATTTTGCTTAAAAAATTGAGACTCCACTTACATATACTTGATATAAGGGAAACATATGTCCGGATTAATAAACGTAAATATAAGTGAAAATACATTGTTATATTCTGAATACAAACGCAGAGACAAAGACATAGAACATTATAGAAAACCGAAATAGATTAAATTCAAATCTACAGACACCGGTATACTTAAAACGTGACCAAGCAAAAAATAAAATAAGTGGGTTTATACCTCGGTACATCCAATAAAGTGATTTCAGCCAAAGGAAGCAAGAAGATAACCTACTTACTGATCCGGCGTATTCTATTTGCCTGTAATAATCGCGATGACAATCTGATATTACATAAAAGATTTGCCCTCTTTTCGATCGAAATGCGATTTTCTCCCTTCACAGCTATTGCCGGCTCGTCGCGAATTTTTTTCTCCATTGAAAGGAGCGCTACTACTATTAGAAAAATTTGAATGTATAAGAATGAATACGAAAATTTGGCGCCACGGGCGTGTCTCGTTGAAAATTTTGAGTGGAGGATAATACAAGGTGAGTAAATAGGTTACTTAAAGCATGATAATGCTATATTGAATAATACACACACATTATAAACTCATTCATTATCATTTTTAAATATTTTCTAAAACAAAAAAAACATTTGAAAATATAAATAAATTGCTATACACGGAGAGCGGAGAAAGGTCCCAAGCTCCCAGCGCGGTGGTTAGGAATACAGAGTGAGGAACCTCCTCATGATGCGTGCCGTTTCAAGCAAGACTGTCTTCTGTATCCTGCCCTTGTTCCAACAACTAAGCGAGAGCCTCTTGAGATGTTGGACGACGCTCTTCGCTAGTAGATCATTTACCGATACAACAATAGCAACAATTATTGTTGAGTCAATATTTCACATGACGGTGATCTCATGAGCTAGATCGAAATATTTAGTTAATTTTTCATTAGGTACATTACATAATTATTAAAGTCGTTAATAGCGTTTATATTTGTTGGAAAGTAAAATTTATAAAATTCCATCCTATAGTAATGATCAGGTATATCTCCTTAAATGATTTCACAGTAACATCAACTAGAACTTTAATTAAAGAAGGAATAAAATTATATCATAAATATTCAAATAGGCGAACTAAAGTGTCTTAAACTAAAGTATCTTAAAGTGACATCGGAGCCACTAATAGATTTCGGGTCTTTCATCAAATAAACCCTTATCGCTATGCTAATATTATCACGCCCAATAATATGTTAACACTATTCAAACAAAAGAAGGCCTGTTAGTTTGGGTTATTATACTTGTCGTTCAGTCAGTTACATGACAATTTTGGAAGATAATGGTAAAGAGAGCGAATTGGTAAGCGACACTGGCTACGGCACAGGGTATTTGTAGGGTTGTGAAATAATTTATTTTATAGTAATCAATTTATCGATCAATAATCGATTTTTTAAATATTATAGATCAATCTTTAAGAAATCTATTATATAAAGAACCCCTCTTTTTTCTTTTTTACCCTTCTTTTTTATATTAGATAAGATATGCGTTGTTGCATTAAATCAACGTAGCTCAACTACACATTTTATTTGAATTTTGCAAACATATCTTTATTATTTTTGATTCTTCCCATTCCCTCTTAATTTTTCTTTATTCTATTTAAATATTAGGTAATATACAATAATAACATAATAATTTTTTGTAAAAAATCGATTAGTTTTTCCAAATCGGAGAAAAATCGATTATTAAGTAATAAATTTTTTCACTCCCAAGTTACATCCCTAAGCATTAGCCTCGGGAATAAGTTTGTTCATTACGAAGGGAACAATGCGGGTAGGCTCGACGGCTGCGGAGGAAACGTGCGCCGACGCCGCGACAATAGGCCCGCCCGCCTTATCACGCCGGAACGCGTCGCCCGTCGCCGCCCGCACCGCTACATCCACTTGACGTATGAGCATTGAATAAATGGGAAAACTTTTAGCGGCGGCCGCTACGAGAGCAGAACAATTGGTCATCTGTTCTGTGAGAAAATGCTTAAGTATAGCTTAATGTGCTTTTGTCTTGTGAAAAGAAAACAACATATTTTAGTCGTTTTGATTGTTAACTATACCTGGGATTTTATCAGTCAAGCCTCAAAATTCACTTACTACTATGAATAACATACTTTTTTAACAATTTATTATATACATACATCTGTTTGACAGGTCTTCACCGAAATAATAGACGGGTAAATGAAAATGAAATTGAAGCGAGGATTCGTGTGGATGAGAAGAAGGGGGTGCGTCGATCATAAATAGTTATGTATTTTGTCACTCGAAATTTGTTTGCGCATAGAGCTTTCAAAGAAATTTGTTCTTTATTTCCATCAATAAAGTAATTTTTAAATTGTATATCTATTTATGAAATTATAATTGTATCTAAAGACCATATAACCAGATAATTTGTAAAATTAATACAAAAATAAATCAAATACAAAAGTATTAACCATTTAAATTGTTCACCCTTATTAATATTATTTTTAATTACGCAATGTAACGGGCTATTAATTACTTAGCAAATGGCCTGCTTAATAAACAAACTGCCTGATGCCTGACTCCGTTACTGCGGTGTCTCATTTCTTATGATGTTGCTTGCTTTTAAAATTCAGAGATTTAATGCAAAATCAACTTTTATATAGCAATTAAGTAAGTTTATTTACGGAAAGAAGTTTCATTTCTTACAAAAGTAATAATAAAATTATTTTGCTATAATCCGCGATGAAGTAAAATAGAAAATATATATAATGCTTAATGCAGAGTGGACAATCGGTTATCATACCTGATACATGCAGGAGTCGTAAAAAACACATGCACACACCTCCACCACCGCCACCGTGATACACAAGCACTATATACGTTCACTATCACAAACTCAACAATCGTTTCGCCCCGCAACCGAAGCATCGTCAGGAGATAGACTCCACGACCAAAATCGCAAAGCCAAAGCTTTGCGATTTTCTATTTTACTTCATCGCGGATTATAGCAAAATAATTTTATTATTACTTTTGTATTATGGATCTCCGCAAAGTAACGCCTAATTCTATAAATTATTTCATTTCTTACTTAATTGCTAATATTTCCATTTCTTAATGATTAAAAAAGTGTTAGCCTACCTATATTATCCAGATAGCTTAAGCTGTAAAGTACATATATAACATCTTACATATTAAAAAACAACAGCTTTGACGACCTAATGAGAAATACATCCAAGAATTCATGTATTTTCGATTTGATTGTTAATTTTAAGCTATGAATATGGTTCATTAATTGATGCGTCGAAATAAACTAAGTTACTTTATTAATTGTCATTTTACATAATTTATAAATGTAGGCGTTATTTCGCTTAATTCCATTGTCTAGAAGTTATGACAGGTTAATTTGGTGTAATGTAAACAAACGCGAATTATGGCAAAATAATTGTATCATAACATCTGTACTTGTCATTTTGTTTATTCTTTATTTCTCGTACCAAGAACCATTTATTCCACGTGGGCATAGTTTTTCAAGTACTAGCGTGTAGGTAATTTAAGATAGACAAAACTTGTATATTTTTATTGTAAATAAATATCATCCATTTATTTATTAATCAGATCTCAAATGTATATACCAAATTCTAATGCATTAAGCATTTAAGCAAAGCCGTTTTTATTCACTGTTTATTTAAATTTTATATACAAATAATTCCTCAATTTATAATAAATACCACATGTAGAGTGCACGTTCAATAGTAATTGTGTTTAATTTTAAATTTGTATATTTCAATTATTTGTGTAAAATTGTATATTCATATGGGATTATATTGGAAAAACTAATTTCTATATGAAGACAGAAGACCAAGAAGAAATCATAATGAAGAAACCGCACTTAATTCGGGTTTCGCGACGATGAAACCGTAATCATAATTGGTTCGTTGTCGACGAAACCTGCAAAATGTGCGGTGAATTCCATCTGATGCCTGCAAGGAGAATATTAAAAAACTCCATTTAAGAAGAAAAGAACTACAAACAAAAACTTTCATTCCGTTGTCATCGACATTTTGAATTGCAATTTTATTTATGTAATAAAAAATTCTGTAAAAAAACTGTGTATTTTAAAAACTATGCATTTAGCGTTTAAAATATGAACACTTGAAGTAAATAAGGCACTAAGTACCTAAAAATTAAAATTCGAACTAAATATGCAATTTGGTTCTTAAAGGCTTTTAGAACCAAATTGCATACTTAGTTCGAATTTTAATTTTTAGGTACTGAGTGCCTTATTTACTTCAAGTGTTCATATGTTTACTTATATTATAAGAAAGTTGTTACTACATACTTAATTTCTTTAACTTTTTTGACAAGGTCTGTTTACTTAATTGGAGATCTACCAACACTATAATTTTTAACAAATCTTTTTGTAGTTCACTAAGCCATCAATTAAGATAAACAATAATAAATTATGTAAGTACAGCTCTAAGTTAAAATAAATATTTTTTATTCATTTATAAAACATGAAAGTACGAGTATACGACAACAAATTGTACCCATAACTTGATTAGCGTCAATTTATGTTTAAATACCCTCAATAAAGAAGTGTTTTCCTCATTTATGTGTTTTATTCCTCTTCTTTAAGAAAAAACTGGAATATATTACTATATTTATTAGACGAAAATATGTTATATTTCTATTTCTATTTATCTTATTATATAAAAAAATATCATCTTTTTTCAACAGCACGTCAAATAATTCGTCAACTTTTAAAGAATGTTCAAACTGGCCGAGCGAAGAAACGAAAGGCAAGTTTTGTAAATGTCTCCATTGAAGGTATTTAAATAACGTTCAATTAAATATAATCGAAGCAGTTAAAAAGCAGGATAGACACATAATAGGTAGGTAGGTCGGTAGGTAGTAGATACATAGGAATTCTCTTCCATGAATGTACCTAACATTTTTTCAAAATATCAAAGTATATTTATTACCTAATAACAAGAATTGGAGTAGTATGGTAGTTTTAGCGAAATGTTCCCTAATTAAAAGGAACCTGGTCCCTGGACCCTAGGTCGCTGTTTGTTGGTTTAAGTGGACTGTATAGGGGGGTTCAGGGCTTTAACTATTTTCTATCTTTCTGGGCAATGTATAAATATAACCGATAATAAGTAACAACTTAGCACCACCTACCTTTCGATGCCTTTGTACTGCCAACATGCACTGGAAGGTTCAAAGTCCTCGATATGCGCCGGCGGCCGGCCGTTTCTTGTGACGCCAGGGGGTTGTTACTCGAAGGAACAGTAACACTATTACGAGTCCGAAACTCGACACTACACTTTAAATTTAGGCACTGCACTTTATATTGAAAGTCCTAGACGAATTGTTCAATGTTTTATAATGAATTTGATGCAAATTATTTATAGCGATCGAGCGGCCATTAGCCAAGGTTCTGCGCTCACGTAGACGAAACTCGACACTACACTTTAAATTTAGGCACTGCACTTTATATGGAAAGTCCTAGACGAATTGTTCAATATTTTATAATGAATTTGATGCCAGTTATTTATAGCGATCGAGCGGCCATTAGCGAAGGTTCTGCGCTCACGTAGACACTCGCACGGTGACAAACGAACCGATCGGCGAGTGGCGTTTTCATTGCTACCCACATATCGGTGAATAAAAAAAATGACAATTGCCCAGAGACAAAAGGATAATACGAATTGAATAAAATTATGACATATTTACGAAAAGTAGTTTTAAGCTTCTACTACACAAACATAGCATCTTTGCTCCAAATTGACTAAAACGGCTTATAGACTACGAAACGGCTGGATCTATTTTAACAAAATTTTCAGACGATCTTTAGAATGAGCTAGCTGATGATCCCGTAAAGTTTGGTGGCGATAGGAGCAATGTTTTTTTTTGCTAATGAGCTGTGTTTTGAGGGGAAGCCACAGCATCGCATGACTGGGCAGCTAGTTAATAATAAAAAAAGAAGATAAAAGGCCCATACTTATCATTATCTTATATAACTATCCTACATATAATCTCACATAACAAAGAGAAAGAGACACTTATTTATCGATGGACAAATATGAAGCTAGCTCCGATACTCTAGAATAATAACTGTATGTATAAATTCAATATCACTTACTCGCAAAGAGTAATTAAATAACACTAGAACAACAGAACATTGTGCGAGACTAAATTTGAATCATTCCAGTTTTCCAGGTCATAAGTATAAGTTTTGTAGTCCCGATTCATCATCATTCCTCATTCTCCTTGCCGACCCCACGTAGAGTGGGAAAAGAGCAGTAGAATGAGGAATTGAGGAGAGGACAGGACTTGTTTAGGTATTTTACGACTGACCTGCATGACGTCAACTTACCTTAGTCGCCTTTTAATACACCTCGGTAAAAAATTACTGTGGTCTACTCAACCTACTCAACCGTATACCACACGGCGGGTCAACTTACCTTAGTCGCCTTTTACGGCATCCTGGCAAGAAAAGAGGATGGTCTATTCTACTCAGCTGAATATCACGTGGCAAATGATTATAGCTGAAAAAAGTAAAAATATCTGAAAGTGGAAAGACACACTTGAGAGCTATATGAATAATATTTATTTTCTAAATACAGATTACTAGCAGACCTGACCACGCTTTGCTGCGCCTCAGACTGGTTCAATATTAAGATATTTTGAAAGATATTAAATAACAGATCATAATATTAAATACAATATGCTTATTAAGATATTTAAGTTGATACTGTAAATGTTAAAATGGATTTCTAAATATCGCATAGTACGTGATCATTTATAAAAAAGTTAAAGAGAAATTTTACGAATACTAAGTTAAGTAAAACATACATACAACAAAACAACAACATACAATGGCGGATTTTGTAGCCCTACAAAAGAGGAATATCCGACACATTGTCCTGCAACATCAGAAACGGATTAGACAGCGTTTCAGACGAAAGCTTCCACGCGGCTTGGATTTTTCCCAGGTGTTCAATAGGTATCGTCATATGTCAATTAATTTAAAACCTTAACGAATTATCCATTAAAAACTATGGCTTTTGGGGAAAATCGCATTATATTATCGCAACCAGACAAACAGATGAAAGGATGTATAAATTACACATTTGAAAGCAAATTTCAAACAAGAGATAATGGGCTCCAGAAACAACCCCTTTAACTAACAACAAACCAAAGAACTCGGTCGGATTTCCAGCTGATACTCTCACAAGGATTTCTAAGATGTGGCGCCGTAATTCCGTTTACGCTGCCTACTGACCACTTGTGAGAGAAATATCAACGAAAATAAATAGTGATGTATCATCAAAAACTAAAAAGTTAACAAGTAATCAAAACAGTTTGGAATTTTTCTAATCAATACAAATCGTTAAATATAATTCGAAGATAAAGATTAAATCAATCAAGTGTAGTTTATGTAAAAGAAAAGGAGGAAATGCATCTTTCATACTACAACTTTTCTACGACTTTCAAACCTATCAAGGGTTATAGTTATAAAGGAGTTGATAAATCAAATTATCAGGACAATGGCTACGATCGCGTAACTAAGCAATTTAGTAATACATTATTGGAAAGAAGCCGTTGATTTTCAGCAACATATGAAAATTAATATTTTTAGTAACAGCCATTATTGGTTGTAAATGACGTTTAAATATTGAGTACTTATTTTGAAAAATGTTATGGCTGACTTTGCTTACACTTATGGACAAAAATTATAACCTAAATTTAAACTTTTGAAAACTTCAAATTTTTATTGCATTTTTTACATTTGTTAAAATGAATTAAACATTATGTACACGCACGAACTCTACACAGATCACATATTTATTTACGAGTAACTCTTTAACACAAACAATACAGATTTCCATCTTTCCACTTTATTTCTGAAATAACCAAATCGGTTCAATAATTTAACATAATGTTTACCCATAAATAATGTACAAATTCATTGTTTTTTGAATAATCTCCAACGCGCCTAGTAACTAATTTATTTCACTTGTATAGCATATAAGCTTGGCTTACAAGGTTTCTTGTTAAAGGTTTTTTATTGAACTTTAACGTAGAAAGTCATTGAATGAAGTTTTATTTTCAAGCCTTAATAGCCTATAGGAGAGTAAAATTCAATTACCTTCGTAGGAATTAATACTCGCAGTGCATAGTATCGCCGCGTACATTTTACCAGGTTTATTTTGAATATTCAAGTGCTTTTTTTAATTTGACAGGTGAGCGAACACGCCTTACTCTCGCCTATTGTGTCGTAAAAGTATTGAAATTGAATGAGCGCAGTCCATTTGGTCACTGTATAGAGTCCAACAATAACCGGCCGTTCGTTTCTCGCTCTCTGAATATCAAAATGATTTTCCTCAATTTCATTGCATTTCGACTGCTGTCATTTTGTTGCAGTGATTTTTATCGCATCATCCATAGGCGCGGCGATAAGTTAATTATTCGAGTTATCCGACATTTTATCAACGTCGTTCATTGGCTTTAAAATGAATTATTGGTGATTTTATATAATGTTTTTAGAGATTTCGTTTAATTTCTATCCCTTATTTATTTTTATTATATTTATTACTTAGTTATAAAAAAGTAAGTAACGGCCTGTTACTATCCCACTGCTGGGTATAGGCCTCTTCTCTCCGTTTTTGGAGGGAAGGATTGGAGCTGAGACCTACCACGCTGCTCCAATGCGGATTGGTAGGTTACACATATCCCCAGAATTCTCTAGATATATGCAGGTTTCCTCACGATGTTTTCCTTCACCGAAAAGCGTGTGATAAATTGCAATTATCAATTAGACACATAAGTTTTACTAGAAAACTCATTGGTGCCTGCCCGGGGCTTGAACCCTAGACCTCCTCGAAAGAGGCGCACGGTGTTACCGCTGGGCTACCACAGCTATACTTAGTTATATTTATATGTATTAACTGGCCCGTTAGCGCAGTTGGTAGTGACCCTGTCTTCAGTTCCGCGAGTCGCGGGTTCATTGCCGCCGAGGGCCAACATTTTTAATAAACAATTTGTTGATTCTTCGAGCTTGGGTGTATATTTGTATTTAATAATTTATAATAAATAGTATTTACCACTTATCTGTCGCCAATAACACAACTATTAAGCTACTTACTTTGGGAATAGACGCCCGTATGTGTAAGTGACCCATATAATTATTTATTTCATTCGCTTTGCGAATAATGAAACCATCAAAAGGAACCTGCATGTGAAGATTCTTTAGGATATGTGTAGACTGCCACTTTGCATTGAAGAAGCATGGTAAATATTTTTATATCTCTCTTGTTAAAAACAAACTTTTCTTTTTCTTTCTTGCAATAAGAGATGTTACTTCAGATATAAATATTAGTTAAATATTAAAAGTAACAAATGTACACGCTCCAATAAAAGCTGTTCTATAGTAATGTGCATCTATACCATTTATCTTGATATCATGTCTTGCATTATCATCTAACCTTATGATAGAGTATCACAAATGATCGGACCATCTATTAGCATATGATTAGATGATAAGGTTGTGTTGGTAGTCAGTCCACTTGCATTGACAAATGCTCGACCGATGAGGTTGCAAGTAATAATAGCTCCATATCAATGCAGATCACGATGAATGGCGATCATTAGCCACTGGCGAATTGTGATCATCATTTGCATCAACATTGACGTTTATATTCGAGGTGGAATACCTATGAAATGTAGACCAGCACCAATAAAGATAAATAAAAATGTTACGTCTTTATAGAACTTTTGTTAGCATTTTATTTTACTTTAACATACCTAGGTATTTTTACATTAAGTAGTTTTGATATAATTTACACTTTTAACCTTATTGTATGCAAAAGAAATTGGAGCTTTTAAATTTATGAATATTTTAACACAATACTAGTTTTATTTCTGTAAGTTATTAAAATTCAATCTTAAAACTATCATTTTTTATAATTTAGATGTATTATGTACATATTACATATATATGATTTTATCTGCAAATAAGAAAAAAATATCTATTAAAAACTACATTCATTTTCGGATGTTTATGCTTTGGACGTAAGATTTGATGTTTATTTCGTAGTAGGAATGAGTTTATTTTCCTTTTTTCTCTATTTTAAAATACCTCTATTATATGTGTTGTCTGTAATTGATTTTTGCAAGATTTTTCAAGCAATAAAGCATTTTACTAATATAAATTCAAAAGCAGTATTAATATATAAAGGAATGGAAAATTTTTATATAGTTTTACTAATTAAGTAATTATTTACAAAATAAAAAAAGAAACTCCAAAAAAAAGAAAAAAATAATAGGGTAGGTGGAGCTCGGTCCTAGGTATTTCATTTCATTTCATTTACGACCACCCGTTCCACGAATAAGCTACGCTGCCTTGACAATTAATTGCAAAAATAGTGTTTTATATATTCAATGTAAATTTTAATATTTTTTAATGCCCTAAAACAGGGATAAAACAATTTTTTTTTAATAAAACCTAGCTAGATCGATTTTTCTCACATTCCAGAAAAATCGTTGGAGCCGTTTCCGAGATTCCAAAAATATATACATATATATAAGATTAACTCATTTAAATATTAAAGATATAACTTATTTCAATTTGAGTTGAATTTTAAATAGAATTATTTAAAATTTCCCGTCCTATAATAACCAGCGCTTTGCTCTACAAGTTGGAAATTATATGAAAATGCAATTTCTTTTTGCATTTTCATTGCATTAAAAAAAAATTCATGCAATTCGTATTCAGCAGACTCGAGCATGTTAACTTAATAGTGAGAGCAAATCGCGGCAATGAATGGGCCCGCAATGACTACGAAGAGGAAGCTTTGAGTGCAGAGACACGTGTATGTCGCATCATCCGATTCAGGTGTATGCAGGGCGCAACGTCGTCCAATTTCACGCGCTAAATTGTTCATAACGGAAGTTCATATCCGGACGTCGGGCCGCCCTACGCTTCGGGCGAGATTAGGCGGTAATTACCATTTCCTGTGACACAGGACGCAGACAGCGTTCGAGAAGTGGTTCCTTCTCAGAAATGGCGAGACGGAAAACGTTCCAAGTTCTGCACTCGCTAAGGAAAGGAAAAATTACTGCTGCACTTCCTTGCAATATTGGTTTTTAATTACCCTTTATAAATGTAAGTAATAAATTCTTGATAGTGACTTTGAACAAAGCAGTACATTTCAAATTATTAATCGTTTAAAAAAATCAGTTTTGGACGTTATTTGCGTATAGTACGTAATAGCCTAAATTGAGTGTACAACATTTTGAGCAGGAAAACTGATTACATAAGAATGAAGTAAAGTAGGCAGATAGGCTGCATCGCATCGTATGAAAAGCGCGCCTCGCTGCCGATATGATTGAATAAGTGAGCACGGTGCTCCCTAATGAAACATATTGAACGTGTATCGAATCACTTAGGCGCGCCGGTGCGCTCCTGCACTCGCTTTTTGGAGCAAGTCAACAAGCGTAGGTGAAGCCGACAAATAACATTATGGCAGAGTTTCGTTTTAAGAGACACAATAAATTGAATTAACTCTGGTAACTGAGCGTCAAAGAGAAGTAAAAATTTCATCTCCATTTTACTAAATAAATTTCACGCGGCATCAGCGTTGCGATCTTTGTTAAAGAAAATATTTACGTAAAGCTGTGCTTTGAGTGCCCGCAAATTGTAGATCTTAATTAATTCATTTATATACTTATAATGACATAATCTTAAAATTTACCTTATAAATTAAATTCTGAATTAAAGAAATCTACTTCGACTGCTTTATACCTTTGTTAAATAACTAGAACTGCAACAGTAAGTACTCACGTATTTATAAAATAAAGTATCCCATTCTTTTAATATAATCCGCAATTAAATGAAAGTTTCCTTAAAAAGACAAATGTGTACATAACATGTATACAAAACATACTCACAAACTTTCGCATTTATAATATTAGTAGGATAGGAAAGGATATAGTTCTAAATACATAATTAAATACATATACACACATACACCCAAACTCGAAGAACCAACAAATTATCTGAAGAAAATATTGGCCCTAAGCAGGAATCAAACTCGCAACACGTGGAGCTCAAGGGAGGGTCACTGCCAACTGAGTCAATGGGTCAGTCATCACTATTAGTATTGGTACCTAAGTTAATTGGTCGTTTAAAATTGTAAAATGAGGATTAGTTAATACGCTCAAAAACGGTGTGAAAAAAGCTTGGATGTGACAAGCAAACGGGAATTCACAAAGCTAGGCAACGATTTTATGGTGTGATCGCTGAACGGACACGTTCAAAGAGCTTTGCTGTCGACTACAGTGTTACTGGATGTCACCGGCCTCTACTACTACGAGTACTTCAACGTGAGTTGAATTCGTGTCAGCAACGTTCAATGCAACATAAAACTTCAACAAATATTCAAATAGCAAAAACAAATACACATTTATTTGATCCGTTGTATGAATGAATACATTTTTAAGACTTAATGACTAACATTAAAATATTAGCAACACTAATTAATGTCAGCGCATTTATATCATTGATTAATTTGCATTAGTAACACCCAAGTTTAATCGTTCATTTTCAGTCCACTTTCTTTAAAAAATATTCCACTATTTTCTTATAAGCAAAATCGCGGCCGGCCTCAAAATTGTAAGTACAGCAAATAATTTACACGAAACGGATCTATAAGGTATAAATTTCGGAAAAATAAGTTTTATTGATAAAGAATGGAACTTTAATACAATTGTTGTGCTAATATCTTTCAATATAAGCTACTTTAAATTATTTCTATCATTATAGTATTATAAAATTTAATTATCAGATATTAATAACTGCATTTGTAAATAAACCAACTTGGATCAATATTAGCCGTATCATGAAATGTTGATAAGAGGACTCAGTAGAGCTTCTATTGATAGGATTAAGTTTTTAGATAACAATTATATCTCTTCAGATAGACCGTAAACACAGAAGTTATGAAAAAATCCAATAAAGGACTGAAGCTCAGCCTATTGGAAAACCTTGAGATTATTAAACATAACAATGGCACCCTCATTAACGAGCAAATAAATGTTTCTAGTTCAAGCTTGTTACACTTGTTCGCAAATAAAATAAAGGGTGGGGTTGAACCGATTAGTATATAACTAAACTTATTTGGATATTGCTTCGCTTTGCGATTTTGGTCGTGGAGTCTATCTCCTGACGATGCTTCGGTTGCGGGGCGAAACGATTGTTGAGTTTGTGATAGTGAACGTATATAGTGCTTGTGTATCACGGTGGCGGTGGTGGAGATGTGTGCATGTGTTTTTTTTTTTTTTTTACGACTCCTGCATGTATCAGGTATGATAACCGATTGTCCACTCTGCATTAAGCATTATATATATTTTCTATTTTACTTCATCGCGGATTATAGCAAAATAATTTTATTATTACTTTTGTATTATGGATCTCCGCAAAGTAACGCCTAATTCTATAAATTACAGAAGTTATGTTTAAATTGTTTTTTTTTATAAATTTTAATAAACAGTCCAACTTGTTTGTCATAATAAAATTTTAATTGTTTGTTTAAAAATTTTATCTCTATACTACTTTTAGTAACTTATTCTAAAAATTCAGATTGTGACTATGATGATATTTTTTCGACCTTTCTGTTTTATGTTAGCCTTAACAGCTCTTATAGTATAACTCGATGGAACGGGCGTGTGCAGAAGCATAATCGAAGCTCCAAAATACGGAGAGTAGGGCGCAGAAACTTCACTAGCGTCGGGAAATATAGGCCTAAGGGTGCCTCCTATGAGATCGGCCCACGGCTTAGAGCGACGTGTAGTGGAGAGGTGGTGGTATAACTATTAGACATTAAGTCGTCGGAGATGTGATCAGAACCTTTGGCCGAGTCTCTTGCTGGCTCTTCTTGGAAAAAACAGCTTTCCCAACCAACAGTAGAATTGAAGATTCAAAAGCACTTGTTTACAAGTTTACTTGAATTAAAGAATATTTTGAATTTGAAATAATTTAATTATAATATTGTTTAGTTTCATTCTAAAAAGTAACCAAAGCATCATGTAAGTGTTTTATTTAAAATCGTGCTATATACACTCGTCATTTAATTAGCATATGGACTACCGTCATGATGTTATCACCGTCGTTCAGTAGAATATAAATCAAAAGATGGAGATCACCTGTGAGCTGACACAGTATATTTTTATGTGTTAAATGAATTTCAGTTAAATTATCTTATATAAAAAGGTAAGTTTCAACAATTATAATTATTATCCAATGGTCTGGATTATATTCACACTATCAAATATTTATCTGCTTATATTTTTTTTTTCAATACAAAAGTAATGAAAATATTCTGTTTTCTCCATGACGATAATATTTTCATTACTTTATTTTATGGATATACGCAAAGTAACATTTTATAAAATATTTTGCAATTATTTTTATTATTGATTTATTATTATTTCTCATTTATATATTACAAATTTATGTATTGTCATGAAACACAAATATCTATACACAATTTTTTTTATAGCACTAAAAATTTTCATTTAAAAAATATATCTTATTATCTTAATATTTAAATGAGTTAATCTTGTATATATATATATTTTCCAAATCTCGGAAACGGCTCCAATGATTTTCCTGAAATTCAGCATGTAGGAGGTTTTGGGGGAGAAGAATTGATCTAGCTAGGTTTTATGTAAAAAAAATATTGTTTTATCCCTATTTTTGGGCATTAAAAAACACTAACATTTATATTGAATTGAATTTTCGCCATTAACTGTCAAGTCGACGTAGCTTATTCGGTTAGCGGACAGCCTCGAAAAATGTGAGTGCCAAGGATCGATCCCAACTTAATAATTATTTTCTTCTTTTTTTAAAGTTTTTTTTCGGAAAAAATTACCGAGTGAAGCTCGGTCACCCAGATATTGTAAATAAATCTTTAAATAAATGACAAGAAAAGTTTCATTTTATTATACAAACCGCGTTTAAAACGGTCTCACTCATGGTAACAAGGTTATGAAAAAAATCAAAAGTTCTCTTATACCTAAAGGTACCTAGTACCTAGTTATAGACGAACAGTCCAGTTAAGTACTATATAATTTTTAATTTTAGTAAACCACTGAACCGCTAAAGATATATAAACACACACAAACACACTTTAGCTTTACAATATTATGATAGGAGGATAATTAACAATTGTTGTCAATGTAAATTTATTGTTTCGTTATTGGTCACCAATAAATAAATAAAACTGATACCTGTCGTAAATCTAAGATAATAATTACTTATAATCGTTTTATCTAAATTGATATAAAACTAACTATATTTCATTTGTAACTCATACTATTATAAATTTTAATTTCTGCTATCAAGATTCTTCTAATATAGAATAATAGACTAAATGTAAATGGTAGATCACTTTATTTCTGATTGAAAACCCTTAGAGATGACTATAACTAGCATTCTCTATGGAAAAGGATTCCGAGTGGTTTCCAACAGATCATCTTACAGTTCACAATAGAATATCCTATATACCAAATTATTGTTATTTTCGCGTAAGAATGCAGAATTCACACTACCCCTCTTAACATCTAAACAATACACCTTTCAAACCTTCGTTTTGAAAAGTGTTGTCTTTTGTGTTTTGTAAAAAGACTTTTTCGTCTAAACAAATTATAGCACAGCATTTATATTATTTTGTCATATACACAACTATATAATATACTGACTACTACTATACTTAATAATATACGCTAAATAATTTATAGAATTAGGCGTTACTTTGCGGAGATCCATAATACAAAAGTAATAATAAAATTATTTTGCTATAATCCGCGAAGAAGATTCTTCGCGGATTATAGCAAAATAATTTTATTATTACTTTTGTAATATACGCTAAATTATTCTTATTTGCTACATTACTACTAATAATATTTTATATGTTTTACGCATACGTAATACAGACATAATGCTCTACGAGGTATGACTAATAATAAAAACTAGTAAACAAGCAGGTTTAATTTATCATTTATATATTTCCACCCGCTAGACATTAGCTAGTTACTTTAAACTATTCAAAGTTTGTGTCCATCGATTACTTAGGCACTCAATAAATGCTAAAACTGCTAGAATTAAATTGAGAGAGAATTGTTCTGAACTGATGTTTTTCTATAAGATAAAGCGTTACGCAACATTATATTATTTTATTAATTGCGGATTATATCGTAATAAACTGTATGTTTATTAAGAAACATTATACATTTTTAAATGTAATACATAAAGGTGCAATGTAAATAGTTACAATTTAATACATAATATGTTCACTTGCAAATATCATGTAACGGGTGGATCACGACGCGAAGTGCTAACTGGTGCAGAGTGATTATTTACAATAATCGCACATAGCCAATCGGTGAAAGCAAATATACATATCAGGTTTTACATGTGTGAAATTCTCAATCACGTTTTAAAACATCAAAATAAGTTTTATAACTGAATAGCAGTCATATTTTTAAACACCAAAAGCAGTTAGTAAGTAAGTTTAAAAATGATGATTTAATCATACTTATCCAGCACCACAAACGTCACTATAATCTTATCAATTCAACTCGTCATTAAGTATTACCAAAAGAGCAAAAAAAAAAATTGAAAATTTTTAAAGAAACTACTTAAAGTTATATCGATACAAAAGATATTTCAAACTTTTTTTAGCCGTAAAAGTTGTAAATTAAGCAAGACCTTAGGTCTTACTAAAATTAAAAGTAATTTTTTTCTACTTTTTAAAAGTACAAATTCATCAGGACTACATATACATACATATGTCATGATATTATTTACCATAAAAAATAGAAATGAGAATGCATTAATATAAAAATTTTTCATTACCAATTTTTTTAGGGTTCGGGTAGTGTTTACATAAGCCTTAGCATAATAAAGTAACTAAAAATACTGAATAAATCTTATAAAAAAGAAAGTATTTTAACTTCCTTTTGCATTTTGTTTTACTTACGCCTTTCTTCACGTCCTTAGTTACTTTTTGTTGCAATATTTGTTAGCGGCTTTTTGTTTGCGTAAATCACAGAGAGTTTACGAGTGCAGCGACATCTAAAGCATCAGGTGCGATACACTCACGCAAATATTTTATGAAAATACTAAGAATGTGCCAGCTAGTGATGGTCTTTATCGATAATCTTAAAAATAATCACACATAACATTATTAACAATTAAAATTTGACGTACTGTTTGGTACAATTTTATCATGTATTATTTCAGAACCTATTACCTATAGTAAATTAAAATAGAATCATTGTAAATAATATTAATAATATTTGCCACTCAATACGAAAATAAATATATAAAATTATGGTAAATAAGATCAAGATTTCTTTACAAACAATTTAAGTTATATTTAATGTAAACCGAAAATAATAACTATATTTCATCGAAATAAATAAATAGCATGTTCTATTTAGTTCATAGTAATTTAATTGAAGTAACGTAAATGTCATTCAAACTTAAACATATATTTGCATTTGAATTCTACGTATCAAAGACCAACAAAGTATATAAAATATTTAAAAAACATATATTTCATTGGGTTTTCAAGTAAAAAGCTATAACTATTTATTTTACGTATTTGTTAGAATATATATATAAGATTATAGAAGTATTAATTATCTTTAAAATCCAAATAAAGCCGCAAAAATATTTTGTTCGTAAATATAACAAAACTCACGAAGACATACAATCTATGAGAAAAATGCTAATTGAAAACAATACATTGTAAATGTAATTAAGAAACTAATTTAACTTTCTCGCCATTTTGTATTCAACCCGCAATTATTAGTTTGAGACATAAAAGTAATAAGTTTTTAAAAAATATCGAGTATAGCGTTATAAGACATGACTAGCAGGCTGGAGGGGTGTCGGCGTCGCGGCCGCATCCTACAGCCAAACGGTAAACACTTTGCTGTAATCTCGAGATGAGAAAACTTTCAGTTCTCTTAATTCAGAAACTTATTCAACAACCTAACAACCTTAGAGCGGACCGCCCGGCGGACACAAGACAAACAAACTTACTCTTTAATCTTTGTCTTTATTAAAATAAACATTCAATAATATATTCATTCGTGCTTGCCTACGGTAAATATATAAAAGCAGAGGAAATATATAAAAGTAAGTAAAACAAATCTTTATTTCATAGTAGTCAGAAACTTGTAGTACAAGTAATATTAGTACGAATTTGATTGTTTGAATCTGTATTTAGTATATATTCTGTATGTTTTAGTTAAATAAAGTTATACAATCACAATATTAACGGACACATTATCACCTTTCACTCAAAGAAACCATGAATAAGGGAACATGACCGAACCGTTTTCTTCGGTCGATAATGATCGATAAAACAAATCAATTTACGTATTTATAGACAAAACAAACATTCAAAATTTGAATAAAAACTTAACTAAACTGGTAAAATTAAACTGGTTTTTAGGAAGATTTATTGTTTGTTTTGTAGTTATTGCAACTGCCTTCAATCATAGATGATGTAAATGAAACAGTATTTAAGAAAATTATGTAAATTTTATAGTCCTTCCATCATATCCTTACCAATCCAAATAAATCAACAGCTATTAAAAATGATAACAATTTTTTAAGGCGTGATACGTAAGCGAGACGTATGTCGCACGTATAATATCACGGGTAACGTAGCGTCGTATAATTCAGCTTATTGACAGATTGAAGTGGAACTTCGGAAAGTATTCGTCTTTAATCGTAGTTGATACGGACCAATAGATATAATAGGATTAGATGTCCATCACTGTCTTTGAAGCGGAATGTTGATAACAAATCCGATGACACCTCCGCAATAAAATCGTTTTTAGCGCTCAGTATAAATTGAACTTCATAAGAATCGCGTGCCTTTGATAATGTTATATGTAAAGTTTAGATGGAATAAAATGAAAAAGTAAAAAAATACTCTGAAAGCAATTTGGATGTGCCGTGTCAATTCAATTACTAAAGCCGGGCGCTTCAGTACCTCGTTCAAGATTAGGGCAATGAAAAAATATTGCAGGAAAAAACCTAACAAGCATTTAATAGATAGGTATGACTTCGAAAGGTTTTAAATATTTTTATTTGCATTTCTAAAATATGTTAGTCGAGAGGTAATTTAGAAATGGTAAAATAAATCGAACCAAGTAGTCAATTCTATTTTTCACAGATATAGCAGTCGAATCTACTTCAAATTTTTTGGAAATATTATTTATTATAAGTTCGACTGAATACGCAAAATTCAATTAATTATTTTTCATATTTCCGTAATTTTTGAGGACGTAATTTTTAATTTTTTCAATAATATGTGAAACATTTACATTTTTCACAAATTATAATATAATATAGATATAAAATTGGATCGAATAAGTACAATATATGAATGATTTATATATATTTTTGCATAATTACGTCAAATATTCATGTACATCTTTGTCTTGCTTATTTCAGGAACAAAATTAACATCACACAATATAATAGTAATATAGCATGATTTGTATCTTTTGTTAACAAGGCCAAGTGATAATGTTGTCATTTCATAGATGAACTCACCCAAGAGAATTCCACTGTGCGAAGCGACAGAAACGCGTCCGGCCGTCACCATCACTGACATGGACACCGTGCAGGAAGAGAATGACAACGACAGGTGTGTTTAATATATTATATGAAACAAAATGTATTCTAAAGTTAAACTATTTAATATAAACCTATTCATTTTATTTGAATTCATTTATTATTATTTCTTTTGACATATTATTCGACTGGCCCGTTGGTGCAGTGGGTAGTGACCCTGCCTTTAGCTCCGAAGGTCGCGGGTTCGATTCCCGCAGAGGGCCAACATTTTCTATAAATGAATTTGTTGGTCTTCGAGTCTGGGTGTATATTTGTATTTAAAAAAATATATAAGTATGTATTCACCAGTTGTTTGTCTACCATAACACAAGTATTAAGTTACTTACTTCGGGGACGGACGACCGTGTGTGTAAGTGTCCCATATATTTATTTATTATTTATACTTTTATTTGTCAACTAAATTATAGAGAACTTGTTTGTTACCTAAGAAAATACGAAGATTTATTTCCCATTAGAATAACAAAGAAGTCCGGATAAGTATATTTAGATAATAGATAATATCGCCTATCTTCAAATATACATTGGCAAAAGATAAGAAATTTACTATGAAAAATCTGTTTGAAAGTGTGATCTGTTCATATTTACTTTAGCCGATATGAAGTAAAAAATACAAATTTTTTTCGTGATAAAAATATCACGAATCTTATTTATTGAATGGTTGGTAGAAAGTATTCCCTACAGAGGAAATATATTGATAAAATAATGATTTGTTTGGTGCAACGAAATTGGCACAATATCTTTTTATAACCTGAAGCCATCGACTAAAGTTATATCTTTTAAGCAAATGAAATCAGCAGATCAAAATTTTAAGTTACCAAAAATGTGTATTTCTTTGTCCTAAATATCCATACACGTGGGTGCTACAAGACTAAATAAAATTTAAGCGTGTGACGTTTGAAATTCGTTACATTCATATCTAAAGGTAGTTCTTAGAGGTTTCTATGAAAGAAAAAGTTTTATACAGTTCATAATGTTATTTTATTTAGCATATTTGTAGCCACAAAGCTGAAAGCCTTTAACTGGTTTAATTAAAGTTTCTTTTAAACAGCCTTTTCGTCCTTTTTCTTAGTCGTAGTTTATCTTATGAGATCATTTGCACGCATATCTCTTTGTTTATGTTATTAAAAGGAGTTTCACGGTATAACTTAACGTTTATAACTTACGATGTGTAATCTAAGCAGATTACTTAAGATTAAATGATAAATAATATATAAATATATAGTATAAATTGGGGATATTTTGTCAAATTAAGAGATATTTATTTTTAATTTTGTCCTGGCGACCTACAGCTTTTTTTTACACCTAGCCCCATGAGGCCTGAACCTAGGGTGACATGATTTGAAGGGCGGCAAAATTTTTGAAACGCTATAATAATATTTTACAGGATAATAAAAGTAAAAGCAGTCCTTTAAAACTAAGTTCAGATTAATTTTTATTAAACATTTTCTACACAATATAGGTAGCTCGAATATCCAACTGAGTTATCATGACTAGAAATGATATCAAAATTAACCTTGGTAACTTGATTTTATTGTGGCAGTTTTTCATTGTCAGAAAACCAAAAAAAATTTTTTTTCTGAAAATAATAAATCGAGAAGATTATGTTCTAACTAAATTTTTTTTGTTAAATAGACCAAAATAAGTAAAAATTTTCTTACATTTAGGGGGCCATGATAAACAAGGCTTAGGACGGCATCAAGCCTAAATCTGCCACTGATTTACCTAAACTCTTATAATAGTCGCTGGGTAAACCATCTATGACACGCAGATATCTTCCCAATAACGGTTGGACAGTGCGCACGTACCTCGAAGGTCGGCTGATAAACATCTCTTGTACTATTCTCTCGAGATATCAAAACTTATGCTCAAAGCATCGCCATGATAATAAAATTTGTATAGTTACTGATTGACTTGAAGTGAATTTTAACGATTTAAACTTAAAAATATCATCGATGGAGTGTGTTATTTGTATTGTAATATTGCTTTTAACATTCATCAACGTCTTGCAATGACAAACAATGTTAAATTACTTTACGATACATTGTCTAATGAAATGTGTAATGTAAATACTATGTTCATATAACTCATTAAAAAATTAGTTATTTTGATATACCAAAAACAAGAAAATGAAGATTAAAATTGCTGTTGTGATTCCCGTTTCTGATGAACTCTTGAAAGTAAAAAATAATGAATAAATTACTTGCATTTCATATTTTAATAATATTATTCAAACTCCAGAATAATATTTTGCCGATTTCTAAAATATGTAATACGAAAAAAAATCCAAAAGAACATAGTATCAACACCATTTATTTTTTTTAATATTCTCTTTTAGACCGTAAAAATTCACATAGAAATAATTAAATATGAAAGTAAATTATGTTCTTATAAGCCAAAAGAATACTAATAAAATACTCGTATATGCAATGTGAGCATCATATATATTTGAAACTTTACACTAGAAAACTTAAAATTGCAAAATAATTTTGAAATTGATCGCTATGGTATGTACTAGATAATATGTATCTTATGTAAACAAACACTAAGTTTTACCATATTTTTCAAATTCAAAAGATACAGATATTTATGAAAGCTAACAGGAATATTATCGAGAAAAATATACATTTTGAAGATTTGCGCTCGTTTTAAGAATAACTCAACAAACAGTAGTGCCACTTCAAGACTACCTATGTATAATAAGTTATGTTTAAATACAGAAGTCGGACTTCTAGTTTACATAAATTATCATGAAGAATAAATAAATTTGCTAATAATAAAATTGCTAAGCTATAAAAAATTTATACTAGTGTGGGATTGTTTCCAAGATTTTATATACAAATATCATTACTACTTTCTTTTATTTATAAAGGAAATATATAAGTTTTATCTGAAACTACTTCGACTAACTTATAAAATTTTACATGCCATTGACAGCATTACCAATGCATTAAACATATCAAAACACTGTGCTTCACTGATGTCTTAATGACTAGTTTAGACTAATTACTAGTTCTTTAAGTATATTTCGGCTATAAATGTATCGTTAACAAACAAGTATACTATTCAAAATATATATGAAAATATGTCAAAAAATATTTTATTGAAATGACTGAAAACTAATTTACAAAATACTTGTCTGCGTAGAATTATTAACGTATAATAAATTTAATTAAATCTACCTTGCCTTACGTATCTCTTATTTATATGAAATCGAAACCTTTTGGGACGATAGAAAAGTACTTTAGACCAGTCTGTATCAGCTAGAATTGTATAAAATGCATACATAAAAGCACTGAAAATATTTATGGCGATTGATAGAACGCTTTCTGTTGCATAAAATACCAAGTTTGTCTGCACTGAATAAACTCCACAGAATCATATGGAAATTACGAAGCTGCAGTAATGTCAAAAGTAAAAATATAAGTGACGGTATTTAATATTTTCGTTAATTTTTTTTAACACATATTTGTAACTAGCTGGACCGCAGCTTCACCCGCATGGAATCAGTGTGTCACAAATTTTTTGCCAAAAAAAGTAGTTATCGTGCCCTAATTATAAGAGATTTTTGAATAACTTTCATCGTTTACTTAGTAGCGCACGCAAGGAAAGCAAGGAAATTTTTTTAACCTTTTCGCAATATTTTTATTTTTTATTGCTGCTCCTCTTCTATTATCTTAATGTGATATTATATAGTCTATAGCTTTCCTCGATAAATGGACTATCTTACACTCAAAGAATTTTCCAAATCGGTCTAGTAGTTCCTAAGATTAGCGCGTTCAAACGATCAAACAAACAAACTCTTCAGCTTTATATATTAGTATAGATTACATATTATGAGTCCACGGCACCACCACATCTACCCTATTGTGCGTCTTTTTGCGATAAACACGAAACTACTGAACGGATTTCCAAGTCTTTTCACCGCGATTATTAAAACCAAAATTCATTAATTTCTTTATTCTCATTAATAATTATGTAACCATTACATATCATAACGTTATTTATTTTAAATAAAACAGCTTTATAAAAAAGATATAATATTTTATGTATAATACTAGAACAGTTTTATAATTTAATCATTTATCCACCAGTGATGAATCGTCGTACTCAGATTTGGGACATCTACGGGAGCGCACCCACGCAATGTTGAACCCGGGACATGAATCGCTTCTGCAAAACTCTAACTCTCTACCTAACAGTCGACGCGTCTCCAATGACATTGATGCCAAAGTTGCCGCAAATCTTAACACCAGGTATTTTATATTTTGTTAAATTGTTTCAAAAATATTAAGTGTTAATCTTGGTTTGACTTTTTGTTCATATAAGAATTGGACAATGTATCCGAAATCAAACAAGGGGGGCGATACCTATTGCAAGGGCTTGTAATATCCGGTTTGATTGTCTTATACATTGACAATTTTTGAATGAGTACAATAAAGTTAAAAAAAAATTAAGTATTGAAAATAACTTAATTATAAAGTTATTAAAAAAAACAGGCACACATGGTAATATAAATCTTTCTTAACTGACTTGAAACATTAAATAAATTTAAAAAAGGACATGTAAACATTTTCTTCTTAGTTCTTATTTCATACAACGGCTTATCCATTTTATTATTTAGATATGTCATAATGTCATTATTTACTCATTATAATTGACTGATACATAGATAATTTTTCTTCAAAAATGTAATATATTCTGTAAAGGCGACCCTCAGCGATAATCGCAGCATTTCGGCGTCCGTCGCAAGCACTCGCACTTTGCGCCGCTACGCAAAGACGTTTCTTGTCCGAGCTGTCGCCGAACTCACGAACCTCTGTGGCTTCCACACACGAGCCCCCAGCGTCTGCCGCGGAAATCATGGGCCAGTAAGCTTTAAATGTCACAATAAATCAACATTGGCAGCAGCATTTCGCATCTAATTCCATACGTACCCTCGAATCGGTGTGTGTCACTTCATTATTCGTTTTATTAACAATTTCGAAGATATCTACCATATTAATGGACCATCAGCTTTCATAAAAGCCACAAATCACCTTTCACGTCATATATTTTATACGGAACAGTATTTCGTATATTAAATCCTTAGATATTTTGCTAATATGACATACTTATATAAGATAGGCCCATAACCCGTATAGAAAATATGAAAGGCAATAAACTAATCATAGATTAACCTTTATCATGTTTCATTGAATTGGAATATTTTATGACTTAATGTTTTATAATTGACAGTTTCCTGATATTTCAACTCATTTTAGTAAATTTAGCAGATTTGTAGAAGTTATCGATTTTATCTAAACTTTTATAATCGGACTACAGTTATTAATTTAATTCAATTTATATGAATATATGTACAAAATTAACACCTTACAAACAAGAATTTCTTAAAAGATAAATCATATAGACACTTGTCAACGCTCTTGAGAGGTGCGCAAGTGTACACGACGTAAACCTTTTCCTCTCGGTTACAAGTTCTACAGTGTCAGCAGACCACAATCATTATCTGCCTTGGCTTTCGTGCAAAAGGAATACTATTATCAAATAGAAACAGTAATTGCAAAAGTGTTGCGTGAAGAAAAAGTCATTAAATTCAAATAAACCACTGTTTACACAATTCATGTAAAAACTTAATTATAATACATATAATAATTGCTGGCCATTACTCTATCTTTTTGGAGAAATTGATAGGAGCCCAAACATTTCATTGAAAGACCGAAATCGTATGGTTTAAATTAAACTGAAATGTTACCAATTTTAAAATACGTAATGTTCATATGGACTCTTAGTTTTTTAATTTGGTCATTGGAGTAATAAATTTATATTCTAAAGTCAGTAGGTCCATTCCTACCAAAAATTACTTTAATCACGAGGTAAACAACGATGAACGACAGTTAGTTATTTTAAAAAAAATCAAAAGTTAAAGTTTATTGTGATTAAATGCAATTCTTCTTAACGATCTAAAAACTTTATAAAAAACTAGAAATAGAAGTCAAGTATTCCTTTCCGTGATGATGTGTCGCGTGCTTTTTGTTCCTAACACTGATTTACATTTCAAGCAAAGCGTACTTTAATGTTCTCAATAACATTGCCTTTCACAAATGGTATTTATTATACTATTTCAATATAATATATTACCCCATACGAAGAATAAAGTTACAAATAATATTATATACATAGGACATGTAACTTTATTCCTCGGATGGGGCGAATTATGTTTACATATTTTCGTTAAATTAATATCATATTTCGGTAACATCATATCAGGAACATTTGGTTATTTTTCCTAATAATACGACGCTAACGTTTGTACTTCCTAAATTATGAGTATGTGACCATTAATTTTATTTTTAGTGAAGCATTAAGCAAAGCATTATCTGCTCTATACTGTAAACTTCTGGTAGTACTTGGGCTGGCATTTCCTGTTACTGAAGTTATTGCTAATGGCGTACCAGACGCTTATTATCAGGTAAAACGATACAAGAAAGTTTTAATTGTTTTTTTTACTTACAATTGTTGTAATGACTGTCTGTCTGTCCGCGATATACAAAAATCATAAACGAAATTTTAAGTGGTTTTCACAAATAGACAAACCTTCCAAATAAACACCCGAGAAGGATTACACAACCTCAAAACATTAGACACCGAGTATAAATTATTAAAATTAAAACAAAACCTTAACAAGGTTTTTTTTAATAATTTGAAACATGACGATGATTGCTGAAAATTTCGCAAAAGTCAAGCAGCCTGTAAGCAGAACAGGCTTCCTTATCGTTGCTTGAGATATAAGAAAAGTGAATGGTAGGAGTATGTAAGGCAACAAAAAAGTCTATTATATCATGTATAAAATACATTATATAATATTTTAAAATATATCGCTCATGACCAGGAGGAGGAGGAGAAATTTTTTTCAACAACAAAACCGGCAAAACTCAAAATTCAATATACCTAAGTCCAGTCGTTTAGACAAGGTAAAGCATTTTTATGCCTTTTCCTTAGCAATGAATACTAATTTATCTCAAAATATGATTTTTTGGAGTTGTTTCACTATTGCACACCATGAGCGATATATTATGTTAGATAAAGAATTTTTTAAATATGAATTTAAATCTGTTTTATATCTTTTACAGGGGTTTTACATGTATCTATATTTAGTGTCCCTCATATTTGTGATATTCCAATATGCTAATTTAGTCCGAGAAAAGGCATTTAACATGATAATTAATAGCCGAGGTAAGGATATGTCTACTAAGCAATTGAATTTGTCTTAAGATTAGTAAAATAACAAAAATCGCTAGCCTCAGTAATTAGTCGCATGTCCGTAACAAAATGAAACATTAAAATCACATCTTATTTGCATAATTACCGCTGCAAAGTATATTGCCTTCTTTAGTTAGTATTCAACTAATGTTTTCAGTCTTTCATTTGTAATAATATTTAATGTATACGCTTTAATGATCGTTAAAAAGTGTAATTAGGCAAAATATTTTTGAATTTTCAGATGTAGATAAAGAGGATAAAAACGGTACAGGAAAGGCAACGCCTAGTGAAAAATTGAAGGAAAAAAAAGAGACAATATCTCGTTATGGAAGTTTCTACTTAAGACTCGGAGCTATAGGTATTTTGTGTGATTTAGTATTACTTGCAAAACAAAATTCATTTATCGTTTATCATTATTGGAGGAGGGTATTGACATGTTATCTTTTTTTAGCGTTTGGAATAGGATCAATGGTATATAGCGGTTTAGAGTTCGGGGAATACTTTGAAATGTCAGATCGATGCCGTTCCGTACTTTCGGCGCTAACTCCGGCATTACGTATGGCGTTGACACTCGCACAAATGCAATTCATTTTTCTTACAAATAAAGACATTGAAATGGGAAGTTACAAAATGATACAAAGATTTGGATTTATGCATATGATTGCAACAAACCTGTGCGAGTGGCTCTACGTTCTGGTGGAAGAAACAAAACATGAAATACACCATCTGGAACATTCAATGTTTGCAACATCTAACGATAGTCATAATGGAACAGACATGATGCCTTGTCGACGATCGAACATTATGGGAACGCTAGTACAAAATGCATCTCCATTTCTCTTTCCGTGTACTATTGAATATTCACTCATTTGTGCTGTCATTTTGTATGAAATGTGGAAAGAGGTAACAATAGTTTCATTCACTTTGCAGAATTTAAACTTTCTGGAACATTATTTAATTATTTCATTGATATTGCCAGGTTAAATGTACGCCCGAGGATTTTGAGAAGAAATTTATCTATCCAAAAAACAAATCCCGTAATAATTCGGTAACGCCCGAGAAGATTTTACAACAATTTGGTAAGGTTCTTTTTTTAGATTTAACGACCTTAGAAGAAAAAACAGGTATCAAAATACTTACATTACTTATTCGTACAAATCCTAATCATCCTAAAACTCAACTTACAATCTTAAATCATCAATGTTTCTGTTGCCTGTTACTGTTATTAGAAATTGATATAAGTTGCCAGCTAGGATAATGACTTAATTAGAAAATAAAAATAGCATTAAAATGCTACTTTTTTTGTAAGTTTTGAACTTTAAACATTTTGTGTATTTTTCAGCTGGGATGCTCGGTGTTAGTTCACCTCACGGTAGTCGAATGGCACTACATCATTTCTCAGTAGATTGTTCACACGCACACAGAGGCCTTTTTGCTGGAATACTCCTTATTGTTCTTACTATCATATCATTAATCATGTTCTTCGTACTCGCGCACAATCCGAACACAGTTAATGTAAGGGAAAAGTGTTTTAAAAGATTGTTTAATTAGGTTTAGTACAAAATTATGATTATACTTCTATTTTTCAGGATGCAATATTCCAAGTTAATATATGCGAATTAATACTGTACACGTTAAGTATACTAGCCTCTGCAACCGCTTTAAAACAAATGAGAGTGTTACCATATAAAAGAAAAACTCAAGGTAAATTTTTACATTATCGTACTACCACCACTAAACCAATCATTTTTTGAATATAAATATATTTATGTTTTGTTTGATATCTGGTTTTTTCAGCCGTTCTAGGTTTAGACACGTCATTATTAATTCTTGCGCAATCAGGGATGTTCGTGTACTGTATGTTCAGCCTTATCGGGTGCCACCATACAATGTATAACAGCAATGGAGCTGGTCTTACCGGATTCTTCTCCGAATTTTTATCTTTAAATCAGGTACTTAAGTTTTTATCCTAATTTCCTTTGAAAACAATAATTGAAAGACGTGACGAGTCATCATAGCTGGGATGATCACTTTTTAATTCATACGATTTAAACCAGATTTACTATTAAAAATAAATATCATATTTTCAGACCATCTTGCAGTCTCTTTTCATAATAGACGCATGGTGGCGTCGTAGTAGTACCTCAGAGCAAAGAAGAAAGAAACCGGGGCGACAGTTGGTCACCTTTCTTCTTGTGGCAAATATGGCTATGTGGGCAATCAACACATTGGAAAAAGTAAGTTTAATAAATCTTAACTGATCGATAACATTTAGATAACTACCTACTCCTACTCGAAAATCTCTAAATCCTACTCGAAGGTGCAGTGGTCAGGAAGTTACATCAAATCTTTCTTCCAAAATATCTATCTGCCTGACAATCTAATTCAAGAACATGTTGCCAGTGGTGGCTTATGGATCCGAAACTTCATCGCTGATTATGGGTCTCATAAGAAAGCTCAGAGTCACTCAGCGGACTAAGTCACGGCGCTGAGATCGCAATAAACTCTCTCCAAACTATGTGCTCACGTTGTTTGGAGAACCGATGTTGGGTCCTAATATACTGGAATTGCTACCTCGCACTGGAAACGTACCTTTGTTAGACCCCTATGAGGTTGATGACCTCTAAGAGCTCGCGGAAAGCTTCTAGATCCAACCGGCACAAGATCATGTAATGTGGAGATCCGTTGCACAGATTTAAGCATATTCAGCAGTGGACATCTATCGGTTGAATAAGAAGGAGAAGACAATCTTTTATATTATTTTCATTAGTAAAAAACATAACAAATAATCAAATAATCCTATAGCATACTATAATTATAATCCTAATTTAATTGCTATTTTAAAAAATAACTTTTTTTTACATAGAACCGTGCAGAGTTTCGACCAGCTCATCTTGCTTTTTATGGACCTTGGGCATGGACCATCATCACACACGTCTCTATGCCTCTCGCTATCTTCTACCGTTTCCATTCTACTATTTGCCTCTTCGAAGTTTGGAAGAACAGCTTCAAGAATAAACCAATCTACTTAAATATTTGACTGTAATAATTATTGTAATAAACGGAGATTGAGATCTATGCTTTATTTTATTTAACCTTACGAAATAAATAATCAATTTAACATTGGTAATGGAAAGCAATAGGTATTAGCATTATTTTATGTTAAATATATACTGCTTGCAAGAAATATTTCAGTGTTGCCATTCTTGAAGTCTTGAAGCGTTGTACCTTTATGGTAAAGTATGAAGTGGTACGCGTGATTTTGTTCGCGGTGACTTTAGTTTTAAAATACCCTCAATTATATAATTATTGGTTTTTACCTATTCCCGAAGGAACAATGGGATTTTAATCCTATATGGTATCCTATATCCTGGTATATAACCTTTAATGAGAACAATTTTCATCTAATATTGCTCCAACGAATAAGCCGTGAAAGCGTAAAATATATTATTGGTATAGATTACAAGATTCAAATATAAATCAAATATATTTCATATCGAAATGCCACAAGAAATATGCACCTCACTTTTCCAAGCGACCATTTATATAAATACAATTTTATAATATACATATCTGCCAAGAAAATTAAATACACAATTGTGAAGTTTGAAATTGTTTGGTCAAATTTCCGTCGAACGTGATGAAGCATTTAACGCATCGAATGCCACCCTTTGTCACGACCAACAACTAACAACAATACTCGCTAATTGTTTGCGTTTACTCTACGACTATATAATTGCATCAATATATTAACCACGAAAAGCGGAAACCAATAATATAACTGTGATAAATTCGGCGATCTGAATGTTAAATTTTCCATTTACCAGCAGACTAAACAAACAAAATCTGTTACTCAACATTTAAAGCCGATGCGTCATCTTAACAACAGTCATGAATTTTGATGACGTTTAGATAAGTAATAGAAAAATTGTGTACTGAATCTCAATGACGACACGCTGCCATACATGAGCCCCAAAATATCAGTAGCAGATTGCGCCGCCAATATTATCGTAGATTTCTTGAGACCTCAATAACGTGAGATATCTTATCTCGCAGAATTGGATAAACTATACTTAGATACTCATGATATAATCATTTTGAATTACTTTGTGGACGCCGAAAATGCAGATCAGCGACAAAAAACAAAAGAGACCGAAAAGTAAAGTAAATCCAGAAACTACAAATGCAACACGTGCTGATTCGACAATAATATTAAATAAAATGGACGATTTTATAGAACAGTGGTACGTAAGTGGATTTATATTTTTTTTTATAATAAGTTCAGTACAATAAAAGAAGTAAATATAAAACACTTTTGTCATAATTTTAAATAATTTCAAACTATTTTATTTGCATAAGTTAAACTGTTTTCTTATGTTCAAACTATGTATTTTAATTATTTTTTATTTATTTGTTAATTATAAATTTAACAATATAGTTTTATTTATTACATGCCCGTTATAAAATCCTGTAAAGGTTTAAGCATAATGCGAATGCGTACGTCTGCCGCAGAATTTATGTGTATTACTTATATACAGAATACTAAAGTGTCTCTAAATAATATAACTGGACCATATGTTTACATTTCTTTTGCTAATTTTTTTGTAAATTTTTAATTGTGTATTAAATTCTGTCTAGTGAACCTATAATAATGTAGGCTTCTAAACATATCAAATACTTCATCATGCACTCTTAACACAGACAGTTAGTAGTTTATTCAATTTGATTCACCTTTTATTGTATTTGTAGAATATAGTATGATAGAGAATAATGATATATATAAAATAGAAAAGATTAAAAAAAAATATAATTGATGAGTGTCTATCGTACCCAGGCCCATCTTTAGCAAAACAGGCGCCCGAGTACAAGCATAGCTTGGAGGTCCTAGACCTTCAAATTCCCCACCCTCCACATTGTCAGAAGGTTTTGAAAATATATATTAGACATGTTTATATATTTTTAAATACAACCAAAAAAATACAACAGTTGAAAAATATAAAAATCATAGAAATAAAATTACAACAACTTTGGGACGATCGATTAGTACTACAAGATTTGACCATCATAGGCACGCCGTCATCCAACGCGAGGCGCCCAAGTGTACTGTACCCTTGTACCATGGCTCAAGACAGGACTGATCTTACCAGAACCCTAAATTGCACAATCAAACTATTTAATATTTCACAGGACAAGGGACGTAAAAGATAGCAAGCCTTCAGCTTCTACGGTTTACGAACACGGCCCACATCACCATTACCATCCTCTTCGACAGATTAGTACTAGTTTAGAACGGAAGATTCGACATGGACGGTTGGTACCTTTTTATAATTCGAACGTACTTATGAATATAACTCAATCTAACGAGTGGTGTTGATCTAGCGAACATTGTATTTTAGATCTAGTGACATCTTGTAAGCTTCCTTCCTAATCATACTATCCTATCCTATACAACTAATATTATAAATGCGAAAGTTTGTGAGTATCGATGTATGTTTTGTTACTCTTTCACGGCGATTCCGCTGAACCAATATCGATGGAATTTGGTATTTATACACTGGGGTAACATATAGACTAACACGAAAGTAAACACGAAGTTGCGGGTAATACTTAGTTGTTCAATTATAGTTTTCGAAATGATGTACCTGTAGTTACGCCAGCTTCTTAATTTATTGATACTAAATAATGCGCAATTCTGTTTATCTGTCTGATACCCTTTGACGGCTTATTCACTGGAACGATTTTGATTAAATTTGTACAATTGAAGCTTATATACCCCGCTAACATCTAGGCTAACAAAATCCCATTTTTAGTTTTAGAAGAGAATTTAAGCACAAAGTATATTTTGACATTACGTTGCGGAACAACTCCTTTGTTTTGTATCATAATTGAAACAATTTTCGAGCCTTCCTTATTAATTAATTCGTGTGCAACCATCGCCAACATAAGAAATTTTTACAATATGAGTAGGCACGTCCATTTTTTGTTTAAATTCATGACTAATTTATCCTCCTACTTTAATTAATCATAAACAAACAAAGCAAAAAGTTCATACACAATGACTTAATATTTAAAAGGGAGATGAGTAAGTATGAAATGAATCTCCTAATTCAGTAATTAAACAATTTCCTGACATATAAAACAATGAAACAATATTTCTCTGGGATTGAACCATTTTATCAGTTCATAATAGTTTTTATTTTGTCTATTGAATTGGTTTTGCAGAATATTTAAGCTGAATTAGGTTTCTTTCTCCGCTGTGTGGTGTCCGGCTGAGTAGAATAGACCACCCTCATTTCTTACCGGGAAGTCGTAAAAGGTGACGAAGGTAACTTGACATCAGACAGATGGGCGGTCGTAAAATAACAAGCTAAAACATGTAATAATATGTTTTAAACATGTTTAAAACATATAACATATGTATAAAACATAACAACACTTAGAGTGCGATAAGGGTAGAAGAATGATGAATTAGGTTACTTTCTATTACAAAAACTAATGTATTTATAAACACTTGTTTATATTTTATTTATTAGTTAAGTAATAGAGCTTAGGCCCACCACACTACTCCGATGCAGATCGGTAGGTGAAAACTCATATCATATAATCATATGTATCCTCTTGGAGGTAAGCAGATTTCTTTGAACTAACTGACCTTTAGCAAAGGTTCCATGTTCGTACCGTCTGTCCTCACATATTATCCACTTCAACTTAATTATCTAATTCAATGTATTCTTATTATATACATCTACACCAAATACCTATAATGAAATACACATTTTATATATAGGAATTCACCATATCAAGCTTCGCTAGATCAACAAGTTTAATAGCCTGTAATAGTTTCCAAAGTTCAAGACCATAACATTGTGTAGTGACGAGGCTTTCTAACATTTGTTGTACCGTTACAAACTTATTCTACAATTAGCAATAGCTAAATGTGTTTCCGTAGCAATAGATACGGGGATTACAAACATTGAGAAAGTTAACGTAACTACGGGTTCGTGAGCTTAAACCCCCAGCTGGTTTCGAGTTTACTATTAATAATATGTGCTTAATGGATATTTACTATTCATAATCATACGCGTTACAGTAAAGAAAAACATTGAAAACCTGAGCCCAGAGAAAATATATATTTTCTCTGATCAAGCCTACGAAAAAGCAAGTCACCCATCTGGGTGACTTGATTTTCGTAAAGGAGTTGCGTGGTCAGTCTAAAATCCTAATCCATACCTCTTATAGTATAAGCGAATCTTCCAATCCCAAAGCTAAAAAAAGTAAATAAATGGGCCTAGAAAATATCTGTTTTAGCGTCCTTTCAACGAACATTAATGATGCTAAAAGACACAAAATCTATAAAAAAAACTTAATTATTTACAAAGAGACATCGAATATTATGAATAACATTAAAAATGTTGCCCATAAACTAATATAAGCCTATAAGCTAATATTTAGGAATCTCTTGCTAAATGAGATAGAATGATGATGAGATTTTTAAACAGATTTTTACATATATTATTGTCGTTGTATTTATATAATTAATTTGTGTATAATAGAAAAAAGCAGAATTCAAATAAAAATCAAACTCAAAAATTCAATGTTTTGAATTTTAGTAGAAATATAATAAACATACTCATAGAATTGCGATCTCTAGTCTGCTCTAATGGTATTATGATATGTAAAAACCCTTTCAACCCTCTAAGTTATCAGCTAATGAGGTAGCGGTCAAACGAAAACCTATAATCTTAAAAAGTAATTATATGTCGGAGGACTATAATATATTTTTCAAATCAAATAGTCTATGTCAGGAATGGCGACCCAATGGCACTCGAAAAAATATTTTGGGCACCAATCACAAAATAAATAATGCACTGAGAGACAAAGTAAAGTTTTTCTTAAATAGGAAATGAGAGTGAAGTATATGTTTTTGATGGCACACCTATGAGCTCACGTTGATGCATAAAGGTGCGCCTTCCCTGGCCTAGATAAATCAATCGCTAAGTCAGATTCTTTAGACATAGTCGTCTAATTATCGCGTAATATTGAAGATAAGAAGTAGAGGGGGAACTGGGCGCGCCATCTCGTTAGGAGAGCCGTCTGAAAGTGACACTGCCGATGCTAATTATTTATCCGTAAGGACATCTAGCCTACAGACCAGAGCAAATAGATTTAACGCGACTTATACATTCAACGCAAGGAAATATGTCCTGCAGCATTACTAAAATTATATTAATATGGTAATAAAATAAATATCATAAAATAGTGCCTATAATATGAAATGAACCGATAAATGCTATAGAGCTGTTCTATTGGTTAATGTTCATACATATTCTGTCAATATGTCCTACGCCAATGCTGTGATGTACTAACGATGAAAGCACGTGACTCTTACAAGGAATTTATGGGTTCTTACCTTGGCAATATAAGAATATTTTTCTCTAAGCCGGTAGGTAGTCTCCCCAGCAACAGAAAAGCAAAAGACTCCCACTGTAGAGTGGGACGTTCACAACGTTTATTTATCGTAGAATCTACAAAATAGTAAAACAAATATGTAAATGTGTATATTGTAAAAAAAATGCACAAAGAATAAGCTTAGCGATTCAACGCGAAAACGTTGCCAGCATTCTTGGGACTTTTCCACGTGGTCATTTATTGTTTACTACTAGCGTGTAAGTAATTTTAGATAAAAAAAAAATAAAATGGTAAAAAAGTAATAACGAAAATAGTGTAACTGTCGATCTAACACTAAACTAACCATTTAAGTTCGACATTTGTGAACCTCATATCTTATCACAATCTTCGTAACCGAGCAAAATATTATCTTAGTTATTCGATTAGTTTAAGCAAAAAAAATCAAGACAGTCCCACTTATTTATATGCCTCTTTTATCAAAGATATAGCAATCGGAAAATTAGACAAAACCACTTTGTATAATGACAATATTTTAGTACAACAATGATGGAGATATGTTGGCCCAATATGTTCTCTGCTACGAATGCTACGAAAATATCTTTAATATATAATCTTAAGCCACCTAGCCTTATTACAAATTATTGTCAATTACTTATTCTTTACACACATGTGTAAGATGTGTCGTCATACAAACGCCTTCTCGGAATTGAATACAGTTCGTTATTAACACTACAAGTATTAACAACACCAAGAATTTCGTTTAGCTTATTTAAATTAAGATCTCTCACATCTAATAGGACGGTAATCACGATAAAGTCTTGTTGGTGTTATTAAAATAAATTGTGATGTGGTGTATTTGAAGTGGAAATATATGAGGCACAGCATGTCTAAAAATAAAGAGAAATCCAATCATATCGTAGTAAAGGACTGGCGCGAGAAATCTGAGCCTCTGGTCGCAGTGCCTGAAGATGAAAGGTGAGGGCGCTTCATTAATGCACTATTTGCCGATAAGCGCGGACTAAAACAAAACAATTCTGTTCTACATAGATTACAATTCTGTATTACATAGAAACGAGATTTTCTATTACAATGGTTTTAACTTATTTGAAATACGCTACAAATGAGCCATTAGAGATTTTATAATGCATTTTCTTGATGCCGTTAAAAAAATTAACTTTCCAAAGAATACTCATTAATTCTAATTAATTACGAATTTACATTTTTCTGTAAATAATATGTGGTAGGATTATTGCTGCACATTGTGGTTTTTAGTCAGTTTATTTATTTATTTATTCGGATTCAGTTCAAAGTTACATAATGATAATTTCCTTAAATTTATTTAAACCATATATCCTGAAAAAAAAGCTTCAGATATATTATTCCAATAGCTTATTCGTTTTATTGTTATTTAGTTGTTGGTTAATTGTCTACGGAATTTGTTAATAAGTCGATATTTTGTATAGCTATTAAACCCTTTGGTTTAGACTGCAAATGCCATCTATTTATGCATTGAGCTCTAATGCACAGATAATTGAATTACAATAAAATGTAGATAAAAATATTCTGGCAATATTTCATGATAATATACAAAAATTAAACCACAAATAAGATTACACGCGAACGGTGAACGATAAAATTGTTAGCATTCATGATACGGACTTTTAACAAGCCTAACGTCATTAATAAGTGTACTGGTTAAAATATTTATAATGCAATTTTGCTAATAAGGTTTCGAATTACTTCAATATAACGATAAATATAAGCGATAATTGAGTATCTAGTATAAAAATTAAAAACAAATATCCTGTATCAACAGTGAATCTGTGGATAAGTCGACTTACGTACATTTATATATTTAATCATAAGTCATAGTAAAGATAAGTCTTTTATATCGCACAAACTTCTGTATATTTAAACCTATATATGCTATATATCTATATATGATATATATCTAAATATTTCGTTTTTGACTTGTTAAGTTATTCACGCCTGTTACGAAATCAAAAGGGATATATAATTTTAGTAATAATAAATAAAATAACTGCTAACCATGTTAACCATTATAATTAATATAAATAACAACAAGCTGAACCAGCGACTTTGCGTCAACTTAAGCTCGAACTTGAGAGCTTAAGAACTAATGGTTTTATACTTGGTCCTATAAGAAAAACTGGAACTTTTATACTTTTTGTTACCCAGTATATAAGCTTTAATTGAGCAAAATTTCATCAACATTAGACTAGCGGATTAACTATAAAAGCGTGGCTGAGAGACAGACAGAGAGACTTTCGCATTTATTTCGCATAATAGTGTAGATGTACTTAATATTTAAATTCATGTATGTTAAAGGAAAAAATCCTAAACAAATATTTAAAAATAGATAATAAACATGGCAAACCAATAAAAACGCATGAAAAAAGGATTTGAACTCCGAGCTAGCTTCCCTTTTATCCATTAAAATTTAATTTACATTTATTATTTGTCACGTATTTATAATGAAAAAGATTATTATGATCAAATCTGCACTACGTGAAAGTGAGTTAACCCCCAATCGGTAGTACCGATTTTTTTCCCCTCTATCTATATCCGCACATGCAAGAGACTAATCAACATTACTGAACATAGTTGAAGACGCAAGTCTAATTTTATTTCAGAGAACATCCTCCTCATTCACTGCCACGACTGAGTGTTGTACTGCCATGCAGCACGAGCACTAGTATGGACCGTATATCTATTCCTCAAGCAAGAAAACAGCTTTCCCATGGCGAGTAAGTAATATAAAATTAGGTACATTTAACTAATGCAGTGCTCCCTGTTAGACACTTTCACTTTAAAACGATTCATTAACAGCTTTTCTAATCGCCTTAAAGTTTCCGAAAAAGGATAGCCAATTTATTCATGTATTGTTTTAGCTTTTCAATATAATTTTCACAATTTCACTCATGAAAGGTCGATAGTCCCTTCTTGACTTAAATAGTGTTCAGATTTATAGTAGCAAGTTAAAATTCAATGTTTATTTATTAGGTACGTAAATATACGTATGTAAATATATCCAACTTTTATCCAAAATTTATTCCAAATTATAGGAAAACGACTAACTTAAACCTATCAGTTTCACAAGACTGTGGTTTAATAATGTAAAATTTAAAATGTTTATAGGATTGACCGCCAAGTTTCTAGCTGGTTCTTCTCTTAATTTTGTTTTTCGTAATAAAAACAGTCCGAATCAATTGTAGCTTTATTAATCATATTGATCCTTGACAATTCAAAAGTGCTTGAAAGAGCTTATTTTTTTGATGATTTGATTTGATTAATTTAACAGTAATCAAATGACAAAATATACACTGAAACTTTATTTGAAAGATTAGTTTAGAAAATTAATGAAGAAGAAGTGATAAATATGTTTATCCATTACAATTACTAAGCAATAACATATTATTTTAAATAAATTTGTTATAAGCCGAAACTTGATAGCACATACATATTCATTTCAATAAAATTAATTTCCAATGACCGTAAAATTATAATTTCATCATATTGTTCCAGTGAATCAATGACGGTGGTCCTGTCAGCATTTTACGCAAAATTATTAATAGTTTTAGGATTAGCATTACCCGTTACAAGCACAATACAAAATGAACTTTATACGAATATAACATCTGATGTAAGTATCTTTATATCTTATTTTAATATTTAAATGAGTTAATCTTGTATATATATATATATATATATATATATATATATATATATATATATATATATATATATATATATATATATATATATATATATTTTCCGAATCTCGGAAACGGCTCCAACGATTTTCCTGAAATTCAGCATGTAGGAGGTTTTGGGGGAGAAAAATTGATTTAGCTAGGTTTTATGTAAAAAAAATATTGTTTTATCCCTGTTTTTGGGCATTAAAAAACACTAACATTTATATTGAATTGAATTTTCACCATTAACTGTCAAGTCGGCGTAGCTTATTCGGGTAACGGCAGCGTCGAGAAATGGGAATGCCAAGGATCGATCCCAACTAAATACCTGTTTTTTCTTTTTTTTAAATTTTTTTTTTGTAAAAAATTACCGAGCGAAGCTCGGTCACCCAGATATTTTAATATTTAAATGAGTTAATCTTGTATATCACTACATATTATAAAACAAAGTCCATATTTCCGTATGTACGCATAAAACTTTAAAACTACGCAACCGATTTTGATGCGGTTTTTTTTAATAGATAGATTGATTCCAGAGGAAGGTTTGTACGTATAATAACATTCAATACGGAGTAGAGAAATACTGTAATTTTTGAGGTTTCTGTAAATAATTACATTTTTTTCCGCTTACATTGCAAACGCAGGCTAAACCCTACGAGATTTATCAAAATGATGTAATAAGTATTTTTACACCTTAAAAAGGTCTACAGAAAAGTCCGCGATGGTATATATCTATCTCTTATGGATAACCCACAATAGCAGTTTTTTTCATTTACTTTTTACGAAAAATGATGCCTTATGTTCAAAGCAATTTTTATACAATACAGCATTAATCCTTATCCAATTGAGTACCTTAAATAAATTGTTGATTTAATATAGATCAATATGGCCGTTTACAGCATGTAATTTAAGTGAACATTTTCGGAGATATTACAGATTTAAAATCCCGCGAGGAGGCCGCGCTTCGACCTATGACACTTTGACTTTAGCAGCTATGTCGCTCCTTCAAGAGTTTGTTTAAAGACATTCTGTAATTAATTGTAAAAATAAAATACATAGGGAAAATGTAAAAGTAAATAAGTAAAAATGGAGTATATGAATTTAGATATTCCAAAGATAGCAGGAAAATTTTCATGGTATAAGGAAAGGAAATTGTTTTTCTCCAAATTTAACGCGTGCGGGCCACGGGCAGTATTGAATAAATCAAAACTACTCGATCGATTTTAATCATTTTTTTACACTGACTGACATGGGATATATATTTTATACCCGTGCGAAGCAGGGGCAGGCCGCTAGTATATTTATAAACTGAAGCTCGAAGGCTCCGTCGATTTTAATGAAACTTAGCATGCATGGTTTCGGAGATCATAAATCAATCTAGCTAGGTTTCATAAAAAAAAATTGTTTTAGTCCTGTTTTCAGGCATTGAAAAACTTCTAAAATTTACATAGAATATATCAAAAATAATCTTTTGATTTCATTTGTAAAGTTGTAATTGCTCAGTGGGGAACGTGCGGACTAAATATCTCACCAGCCCTTTCTTTCTTTTTAATTTGGTAATATCATTTTTCGAGGCTTGGTCACCCAGGTACTATTTTTAAACTGAATAATTGATGAAGCGTAGCAGCGTTTCAACGCACGCATTTTATTTGCATTTGTTACAGATATTCACTATGTATCTCTACGTAGTGAGTATGCTGTTCCTGGCATACACTTTTTATCACCTGCGAATAGCCAAAATGAGTAAAGATGGTAAGTACTTTCAATATCTTAGTTTGAGTAGTCGTTTCATTAGTCAGAAGACACAGAAATCATGTAAGCAATTGTTATTTGATATTTTACAGCTTTGGTTCATGGGTTTTATGATGCGTTCACATCATTTGGCTAACAAGAATCGTCTACAAAAGTGATGAGAATATTATTTTCCTATAATCAGCGATTAAAGTAAATCTTTGTAACACTAGGATATAGAATATACGATATTAATATACAAAACACTAGGATATAGAAGTAACGTATGATGTATCCCGTTAATTACTCGTTTATATACGACAAGCTGTGCCACAAATTTTTACCGCGTAAATCCCAACCCTGCGGAAATTTAATTGTAATGTAACACCAAAACCTTTGTCAAGAATTGCTTTATCTTTCAGTTGAACCGAACAAAAATCCGTTGACTAGATTTTTAGAAAATCAATCAGCCAGAGCTTTTGAGGACTTTGTTTTGAAATATGTATATGTTTATTATTATTTTTTTTTATCTATATATTATATGTATTAAGCGGTACATAGCTTTAATCGCGATTTGTAGCATAATAATATTATTATGTGTTCTAGCCAACGTAGCCAAATCATGTGACAACGTGTTTATAACATGTTATGCCGACCCTACTTAGAGTAATATAAGGGAAGGAGAATGATGATGATCAATATTATTATTGCTTTTATATTACAAATCTCCGCAATGTAACACCTAATTTTATAAATTACTTATTAGCACGTACTTTGAGTTACAAATACCATGAATAAATGGTAAAGAATAATTTCAACGATTGTTATGATAATTTTGCTAAGTAACATGTCTGTATACTGTTTGCCAGACAACTTAACCACGTTTGTATTGTAAATGATTAATTTTTAGGTGGCCATGTTAGGTGGTTTTTAATTTTTTTTTTATTGCTTTTGCAGATAATATAAAACGAACACGTTATGGCAGTTTTTACTTACACATGGGAGTCGCGGGGTTCAGTGTGGGCTCCATAATCTACTCCTGTTTACAGTTTGGCGAGTACTTCGATCTGTCCGGTGATTGTCGGATGATTATCGTTGCCCTTAAGCCTGCGCTTCGAATTTTCTTTATGGTCGCACAGACTATTTTTATCTTCTCATACACGGACGTAAGTTTATTATTTTTGTTGTAAGTAAATCACTTGCATTACTATTAGGTATATATGAATGCAATATTGCAACATAATATTTATATTTGTGTTACCCAAATAACGCTGGTACAATTCTAAGCCGGTAGTAGTGAAATATCACTTTAATCACGTAATCAAACTATATTTACAATTATTCCATTTTTTTTAACATCAGGCATTATTAGTAATGAGTTGGTTAGCTGTAAGATACTGAAATTATCTAGCATTTCTTAAACAGTATTTAACTGGTATGATTGCGCGAGGCGACGTCTGATAAATATTGTAAGACTTTTAACGTCACATTTATTATAGTATTTAATTATAATATTGAAAACGATATCTTAATAAATATCTGTATATTTAAATGAGTTAATCTTGTAAATATATATATTTTCTGAATCTCGGAAACGGCTCCAACGATTTTCCTGAAATTCAGCATGTAGGAGGTTTTGGGGGAGAAAAATTGATCTAGCTAGGTTTTATGTAAAAAAAATATTGTTTTATCCCTGTTTTTTGGGCATTAAAAAACACGAACATTTATATTGAATTGAATTTTCGCCATTAACTGTCAAGTCGACGTGGCTTATTCGGGTAACGGGCAGACTCGTGAAATGTGAATGCCAAGGATCGATCCCAACTAAATAATTGTTTTTTTTTAAGTTTTTTTTTCTGTAAAAAATTACCGAGCGAAGCTCAGTCACCCAGATATTAATACCTATATGTATATACACATGCAGATACTACATGAAGACAGGAGGCCATAGGCCCAGCAGTGGGATTTCTGGCGATTTGAGCCCGAAAACCTACGTCTTCACGCTTTCGTTTTACCATCACGACTTGAACATAATAATCACGCTAAAATTAAGAGATGTTTAAATCCTATTAGATATATGTAAAATAATGGATACATTTATTTTGTGCTTGACAGGTTTTATAAGTACTTTCACATATAATTTTTTAAATGTTTCAGGTACTAGACCCAATGCGAGGTGTAGTTTTAGATAGATTTGGTTTGATGCATCTTATAGCCACTAACGTATGTGAATGGCTCAACGTAATTATTCAAGAAACAAGAGACGACATAGTCGCCGTAGCATACGATCGACCAGCTCTACTAAGATATACAAATATAAGTGGTCCATCTAAACTAGTAATAACAGAAGAAACAGTCAACAAAACTTCACTACAGGACTATATAAATGGAAATGCCGTGAATAGCAGTGCAATAATTCATGGAAACATAACAGCTAAGATAGAAGCTTGGAGTTGCAATGTCTCGGACATGATAACGCCACTAATTAGAACCATGAATCCTTATTTGAGACCTTGCGGTGTTGAATACAGCTTACTATGCTCCGTAATAATAGTCGTTATATGGAACGATATTTGCACCGTGCCTGGATCGGTAAATACTTCTATAAAGTTTATTAGTTTTCTTTCAATTATTCACTTTCACCGAAAACTATAAACAAAATACTAAGAACTACACTAAATACTAAGAAACTAAAGACTAAGTTATATAAATCAATACCTTAAATAACTATAGAGGTCAAATTACTTAATATAAAAATGTCATAGGTGCTTAAGTCCGCAATTGAAGATGTAAACTGGAATTTTTTTTTTGTGCACACATGCATAGTTCATACATTTAGAGTTATATATTGGACTAATATGATAAATGCAAAGTTTCTTAGTATGCATGTGTGGGTGATGAAAGACTGAGTGTATGTGTGTTTGTATTGCTGTAGCGCTTTAACAGCTCAACGGATATAACAACATCTTTATCTATAACTTGATACAAAAGTTATAATAAAATTATTTTGCTATAATCCGCAAAGAATTCTTTTCTTCTTTCTTCGCGGATTATAGCAAAATAATTTTATTATTACTTTTGTATTATGGATCTCCGCAAAGTAACGCCTAATTCTATAAATTATAACTTGATAGCTGAATCTATTGATGGATCGTGTAAGTTAACTGAACGTGATTGGTTGTCTTATCATTATTAGCCATAAAAAAGTCAAGTTAATAAAATCATAAAGAATAATAAAATTTCATATCCGTACTATTAAACCGTTGAGGTTCATTCCAACTCAATCGGACACCAGGAAGTGGGTTAACTTTTACTTGCAAGATTCCACCTTCACATACAAACATACATACAAGTCAAATTAAACAAAAGCTGCTTATAATTGCAACCGTGATGTGCTCAATATCAAATAATTGCTTTTAACATTATTATTTGCTTGATATAGAAATCACAGCGAACTACTCAGAAATTCGAAGAGAAGCAGTGCTGTGGAAGAATTAAATCCAACAATCACTTCTCAGTCGACTGTGGTAGCGCGCATAAAGGCCTTTTCATGGGAGTAGCAGTTGTCGCTGGTACCATTGTTAGCCTTATGTTGTTTAACGGACTCTTCCAAAACGAGAAACACGTTGAACTCGCTTTGCTTCAGGTAAATAAATTTACGAGTTTAATACTACAATACGAGAATACGAGAAAAATATTCGACTCTCCCGATGGCGTAGGTCGCAATGAACGTGCCTTTAGCTCCGAGGGTCGCGGATTCGATTCCCGCTAAGGAGCAACATTTTCTAAAATTTTTTGGTTCTTCGAGTATTCGATTTATATACACATTTATTTTCTTAATACATATTGTCTTTAACCCATAACAAAATTATTAAATTACTTACGTTTGGGATGGAACACCATGTATCTATGTATGTAATATTTAACTGAATTAAGGTGTGACTTGAATTAAGATATTTTGAAAAATATCCTATTTTTCTTTAGAGGACAAAATAAACAACATTTTCGACGATATTTAAGCGTACCAATGCCTCCAGTGATTCTGCAAGTACGATTTTATTATTGCTTATTTTTAGATGAATACATGGGAAACTATACTATTTGTACTGATGACTATGGGATCTGCAATATGTATAAAACGGATGCGCTCACTGAGTTTAAGCCATACCTCCACTACGATGCCTTTAGAACACGCACTATTATTATTTACGCAGTGCGGTGTGTATCTTTATTATTTATTTCAAATTATTGGAGCCGGCTTCCTAATTCAGCAGGGACCTGAAGGCAAATTCGCAACAAGGTATCCACTATTTCTCTATTTATCTTTTTTTTTACTAATTTTCAGTACTAATTTTATGCTATCTTTGCTTTGCTATCTTGCTAATGCTATCTTTAAAATACTGGAATTTATTATATTGCTACGCGATAAAACAAAAATTTGGGTACTATTTAAAAAGTGTAAATATTTTACCAAAGTTAATTCTGTGAGACAAATATGCTTATTAGGTACTTCTAAATTACTGCTAATCTGTTTTATATTTCAGAATTATAGCCCCGATATGTGCGGTTATACAAAGCTCATGTCAGACATTATTAGTCTTGGACGCGTGGTCTCGGCGTTGCGCTGGTAGCAAAGAGCGTCCGGGAAGACAACTTATAACGTTCCTTCTAGTGAGCAACCTGGCGCTTTGGCTGCTAAACCGCGTGAAGAACGCGCGTGCAGAGTTTCATCCTCTACAAGTAAATGATTATGATGTACACTTATTATATAGCTAATGTTTCTAATGTTCATACGATTTAAACTTTCGTACTAGCGTCACACTAAAAAGTATATTAAAGCAACTAAAAACAGTTCACCAGTATCACATAAAACAAAATAATTAAGTTTTTAGTTAATTTACAACTTATTTATTTTATATATAGTCCTATCATTTTTCAGATGGAATTCTACGGAGTTTGGGCATGGACTTTGATAACGCATGTGTCAGTCCCGCTTTTAGTGTGCTACAGGTTTCAAGCAACTGTCTGTTTTTATGAAATATGGAAAAACTCATACAAAAGAAAAAAGGAAATTTATTTTGCAGACGACGAAATTGAATTAAAAAACTATCATGTTTCTTAAACATGTATCTTTTGATTCTATGTATTATTATTAGAACTTTTATTATTTATATTATTAGTACGTATTATATTATTATTAGTTGACCCTAAACTGTAGTCGCGACTGCTTTATTGTCATACTATTCCAGCCATGATATCCATTTCTTTAACAGTCAAGTATGAAATAGTTTAATTATTTCAAGACTAAACTAATAAGATTAACGAGAATGGAACTATCGTTAATGATAAACGCATTATTTAAGTCAATTTATTTAATATTGAAACAGAACTAACCATACTAATAATAATAATTAAAAAGTATCTGTTACTTGTGACGGCCAAAACGCTGAAGCGCTATTCGTGAAATTCAGTATAATTGAAGCTTGCTGGGCAAACATATGCGATAAAAATTTCTCGAAATAAAACGCATAGTATATATTGAGAGTATTTAGGAGTAAAGCTGTCCCTAACGATCTAGTGGTACAACAAGTTATTTTTTTTATTTTAAAGAAAAACCTTCAAATTTTCTATATTAAACCATAGACTACTAAATAAAATAAAGTAAACTGCTACCGACAATATATGTAACTATAAAGTTATATTTGCAAATTCACTCAAAAATAAGGCGAAGTTTTTGAAATATTTATTTAGATAGGTTTGTCAACCTTATTTCAAATAAATTCGATTTTGTCTTATATTTCAGACAGTAACTCTAGCTCTAGTGATATGTGCCTATATGTATTATTATTTCATATTTATTATTTGCAGTGTTGCCAACAGTTCAATAAGCTTCCGACTAGATTCAACTTTCAAAACCACCAGAAAACCACTAACAAACAGAAATTTTACACTCTAAATGACCGCTAACCGCTAAATTTTCCACTAAAACAATTTTTTTTTTATGAAAGAAAATAAATATACAAATAATTAGTTTCCTTTATTATTACTTATTAAAAAATTAACAAATTAATATTACAAAATTTACATTTCGCTACTCGACCCGTAGTATCTCAGATACCTACGAGCCAAGAATCCCGTTGCGTATATTGTGATTTTTGCATAGTTACGCGTTAATAAATTCGCTCAGTTAATACAAACCAAAATTAATAATTATGAACCCTTCTAACTTCTAAGTATAAGTATTCAGAAAAAAATATAAAGTGAGAAATCCCCGCGTATAAAGTATAAGTATAGAAAAATATTAGGTGGAAAATCCTCGCGTGTAGAGAAACGTAGACGACTAATTCTTGCCGATCAGTTATGCCTACTCAAGCAAAGTAAATATCTACCAGGTATACAAGCTAAAATCCGCTTTTTTTTCTAAAAAATACCATTTTTCATAGGAAGGAAAAAAGATAACTTCGTTCAAAATATACATTTTTGTCATCTCTTAGGTAATATATGGATAACACCAAAAAAAATTGTTCGTTTTTCGAGGCTAACCACTTTTCGAGCCAATTTTGGACGTCTCGCGTAAGAATCGAACTTCTGCTCAGCGAGCTAAAGGCACACTGACGAAAACAGATGATAGTCGGATGGGGCCAGTTCTGGTGAAAAAGCGGTATGGAGTAGCATCTAACAGTTGAGCGTCTCTAAGTAATTTTGAACCTTTTTTGTTGTGTGTGCACAATGCTTCGTGCATTGTCATGGAGGAAAATTAGCTTATATTCTGGCCTTTTTTCCCTCATAGCACCTCACAATTTTATTATCTATCGGTGGTAACGGTGTACTTCAATAGTTTCAACAGATTTCAGCACTTCATAATAGATAATTATGCCCCGTTGATGGCACCATACGCGCAGCATCGTCCTCCGCCCGAAGTGTGTCTTGTCTTGGAGTGGATCCGTCTTGGAGTGGATGTTGAAGGTCGGCCGGGATGAAACCACGGTTTTTTTGTTTAGGATTCTCATGAATTAGGATTTTGTATGAAATGACAAATAATGTTGACTCAATATTGTTGACCGAGGTCGTACTCTTAAAAATAAAAATATTGCATGGTCATATCCGATTCATATGTTTATTAACATTTAACTCAAACCATGAGCAAATAGAGGTTTTAAGCTTGTAAACCAATGTATATATGCATATTCAAAAAGGAAAACGAACAGATATAAAAAATCATCGTAAAATGGAATTAAATCTAACTTTTTAACTGCTAATATATTTTACCAAGACCACCAAAAAAACCATTAGCCACTAAAAGCAATATTTGGCCACTAAGTGGGTAGTTAAAACCACCAGTTTTAGTGGAAAATCCACTAAGATGGCAACACATTTATTTGAGGCCACTGGCATGGATGTACGTGAAGTGAAAAAATCGATTAATAATTAATCAATTTTTATGTCTTCAAAATAAATCGATTTATAAAAAAATCGATTAACTCGAGACATCCATTTATTAATGATCGGTTTTTCTCGCTATTTAAAAATTTTCTTTTTTTTCTTTTATAATTAACTAGCGGCCTGCCCCTGCTTTACGGTATAAAATATATATCCCATGTCAGTCAGTGTAAAAAAAATGATTAAAATCAATCGAGTAGTTTTGATTTATTCATTACTGCCCGTGGCCCGCACGCATTAAATTTGGAGAAAAACAATTTCCTTTCCCTATACCAAGAAGATTTCCTGCTATCTTTGGAATATCTAAATTCATATAGTACACTTTTACTTATTTATTTTTACATTTTCCCTATGTATTTTATTTTTACAATTAATTACAGAATGTCTTTAAAAAAACTCTTGAAAGAGGGACATAGCTGCTAAAGTCGCAGTGTTATAGGGCGAAGCGCGGCGTCCTCACGGCATTTTAAATCTGTAATATCTCGGAAAATGTTCACTTAAATTACATGCTGTAAACGGCCATATTGATCTATTTTAAATCAACTATTTATTTAAGGTACTTAATTGGATAAGGATTAATGCTGTATTGTATAAAAATAGCTTCAAAAATATGGCATTATTTTTCGTAAAAAGTAAATGACAAAAAATGCTATAGTGGGTTATCCATAAGAGACAGACATATACCATCGCGGACTTTTCTGTAGACCTTTTCAAGATGTAAAAATACTTACTACATTATTTTGATAAATCTCTTAGGGTTAAGCCTGCGTTTGCAATGTAAGCGGAAAAAAATGTAATTATTTACAGAAATCTCAAAACTTACAGTATTTATTTACTTTATATTGAATGTTAGTATACGTACAAACTCTGGAATCACTCTATCTATTAAAAAAAACCGCATCAAAATCTGTTGCGTAGTTTTAAAGTTTTAAGCGTACATAGGGATATAGGGACTTTGTTTTATAATATGTAATGATAGTGATTAGAATTAAGACTAATTAAAGTGGACAACTATGAATTAAAAAAATTGATATTCAAAATTTGATTGTTGTTGTTAGGCTACATTGGTTTCATCAAAAGCATCATATGCATTATATGTTGCTTTAAAAGACAAGAAAAAAGAGGATAATTAATATAATAGATTTTTTTTAAACGTTTTATAATGTTATTAATCGATTATTAAAAATCGAATATTTTGAAAAAGTAATCGATTATTACAATATAATCTATTATACATCACTAGTCACTACTGGCATCAATATTAACCTTGTTATTAACAGGGCAGTTTTACTACAGGCGCCAACACATGCTATCTCGCATCCCTCTTGCACATGTATGTATTTATGAATGAATCGTATTGAAAATAAAATAGTCTCAGCTGCATCTCGCTCCACTCCACATACACATTTTTACGCACTCATTCTCATTTTGACTGTCTATCATATAACAAGTTGTTTTTATCAATGAATGGGCGGTGTATTAAATTTTTAAATTTCCCGTTGTAAAGTTCTAGTACTTTAATTTTTACTAAAATGTATAATTTTATTTTAATTTAGTTAGCAAAATTCTTGAAACAAATATCACTAGAAGCAAATTAAATGTATGAAGTCTTATTTCACCAGTAGCTGTTGAGATATTTCTTAAAATGAAAAATATAACAACGAAGAAACGTGCAGTCATAAAACAATAAGAAGAGGATTTACTTAATCATTATATAAATGTAAGTGTTGAGTTTTAATGAATTTTGTGCAATAATATTTTGAAATATTATTGCACAATAATTTGAAATAATAGTAAGAGCTTTCTTAAAATTTACATTCTCACATTCTAAGTATAATAACTTAACCTTGCATGGATAACCTAAAACCTTTAACATGCAGTATAATTTTTATTTCCTATTTGACTTAGTTATCGTTATATAAAAATTATGATATGTACATTAATTTCGATTGATGAATTAGCTATATATATGTCTTGCGATTTTATATAGCTTCTAGTGTCTTGTAGTGCAATAAATGATTAATAATGGAACATTAAAGGTAAAGTTTTTTAGAAGTTGTTCTAATTGATCATAAGTGTGTATCTAACTTAGTTATGAATAATTTGGACATAACTTAAATGGTCTACTTAATATTTTTTTTTAGAAGTATTTTCAATTGAAGTTGTATACTTCATTGTATTATATTAGAACTTTAAAAATGATTGTCAAGTTTTTTATAATGAGACTCGGATGAAAAGGGAGTAAATAGCAAAAGAGAGCAAGTTTATTCTGTATAAAGCAATATAGGGTATATTGCTTTATATAACAATATTGTTGATTTTTAATTAAAAAGCAAAAGCAAAATTTAAATTTACGATTGATTAAACGATTGATTGATTAATTGCAGATTCAAGAATCCTCAGATCCAAGATTAAGAGTAATTTTTTATTTAAATATGATTGTCACATGATGTTATAGTTATGATTTGAGATATCTTTACATTTACAGTGCTAATAAAAGATATAATAGTATGTGTAATGAATGAAAGAATAACAGCAATATTAAAAGACTGTTCTATAAAACTGAAAGTAAATATTTATGTAGTTTATAAATCACTTAAAATGTGCAACTGTTTATATCTAATAGAAATTAAATAACAAATAATATTTCTCATTCATACTTATGCAATAATAAAAAGCAATTTTTCTAAAAGTCAACCCATTTACTCTTTCTTAACAAATCAATGCATAATGACACAGACAACATTTTTTTATATTATAGAACAACTATTCATATAGATTCAAATACAACCGCTTTCATAAGAGGTTGTATTTGAATCTATATGAATAGATTGCTGCTGTCGCTCCGCCGTCGCCTCGAGCGCTCGAACAGCGCCAGGCCGAACAGTAGCGTCAACCACCAGGAACAGGACCGAAGGCGTCGTACGCGTCTTCGCGTTCGGCTACGTTCCGCGGTAGCCGTATGGCGTGACATACTCGACCGCTTCATCATCTAGTGGTGACATGTCTCTCCCAGCTACAGTACAGACTCTGCATCACAGTTTTCGACCTCTGTAATTTGAGAAAATGCATTTGAGGTAACTAATACTCAAGTGAAGTCTGAATTTATGAAGCTAAGTTAGATTCCCGTAATTTCAGCCACAGATGTAAGCGTGCACTCAAACATCAGTAGCCAAAAGCGACTGGGAAAAGAATTAAGGTTTTACATGTATTGCAGGTGCCAAATACCGGCTCTTTGCCAACCGCAACACATAACCATTACAAGAAAAATGTAAAAGTTAATGACGTACGAATTAGCGAAACTGCGCAATTTCAGAAATCAGTACGACACCTTTATAATGGCTAGCCCGTTAATAAAACGTCTAACAAAGTAGCGCGCTTTTGAAGCTAATGTTCGACGATACAGAAAACGATTATTACCAACAAAACGCCTACACAGTATGGGAAGAAAGAACACTTCAGTGTCCACCTCAACCATACTGTTAAATGAGAAGAAATGCAGCTTTTACAAGGAGGGCAGTCAGACGCCGCTAGTCATTAAATATTAAAGATTACAATGTTTATATTTACCTAAGCTATGATTAAAACAGAGTAATTATGCAAAAGTAATAATAAAATTATTTTGCTATAATATAATATAAGTAATAATAAATAAATTGATTAGGGTTGCCACCTTTTTTTTGAAGAAAAATAGTATTTTACTTTTTAAATCAAAATAATATAGTACTTTTAGGAAATTCAGGAAAAAAAAAAATAGTACACATCTATTTTCAATCATTATTTATTTTTCCATGATTATTTTTTATTACTTTTCGCTGGATAATGACACGGAGTTAGAGTTACTAACTAACTAAGCCCCGTAAATACATGAATGAGTTTCATTCAAACATTCCCTATGCAGTGCTGCGGGTGCGTTCCATTCACAGTTAATTAAAAAAAGCACGACAATTTTGTTTTTATTGAACTGTAATAATATTGGGAAGTTTTATTTTTTAATTTTAAAATATAAGTAAAAATAAAACTTTTCCTTCTATAGTAATATTTATTGTGCATGCTTTATTGAAGTGTTGTATATCATATGTCATACCCAATATCAGTTATATTCTATGTTTTAAGTGGTTATTTCTGAATAGTTTCTATTCTTTCTGCGACAGACAATATGGATTATAGACATACTTTAATTATTTAACAGAAAGTTATTTGTTCAAGATACTTTAACATACTATCCCATTTAGTTGTGCACATTTCAACTGGATATTTTGTCTGAGTAACTGTGTCTGGTCAAGGCACTGCTACTGTTGTTGCAATGAATTCATTAATATCTGATACAATGGCTGATATTCTTCAAGTGAGTTAAAATGTTTCAAATATGTTAGCTTATGTTAGATATGCGTACTAATATTCGATGAAATTTTTATAATTGTTAGACATAATTATAATAATCAGATATAAATTATAAAATATAAATAGATACGTTATTAGGAATAGAATGTCAATGAGGAAGTATTTTGTCTACCATAAAATGTTGTCTGTCATTCGGTGGGACCGAACGAATGAATGTAAAAGATTGTGACTGAGTCTTGTTCTCTAACGACATTCAACAGTTTTGAGCATTCCTATTCTAGCCATCGAAGAGTTAATACGTCCTAAATGTAAAGTATTGAGCTAATAAAGTGTGTGAGGCTAACATCAGAAGTGCGATAGTTGACTCGCGTAGTGCCGTTGTCCGTGCATCCTGATTTACGGCATTGTTTTTTGGCTCTTTAAACTTACTCTTCTCTGGTTGTAATAATAATTATTTCTTGGTTTGTATGATATATTTTTGCGTAAGTAAGAAGTGTATTACGTATTACGATGGATTCTGGTAAGTACGTTTCAATTTTCTTCGCGTTAAAAAGTGCAAAAGTAACGATTATTTGTGATTGTTTTAAATACCCACATTTTGTTTTCGATTGAATTGCACGTATGTGACAAAGTATTTGTGTATTTCGTTGCAATTACACGTATTTTACGTGCTTTTGTGAAATAGTGCGTTCTAAGTCAAATAATCGTAACGGCTTAATGTTCGGAATACATCGCGAGATCGGAAAATGTATTTATCGTGAGTAAAACGTGAGGATAGGTTTCAAACTCGTAATAATTTCTTGCAACGTGATACGGACCGCCGGAGGTGGCAGAATTCATTAAATAACTCGCGTGAACAGTCTTATTCGGCTGAAGGAGAACGACAACATTCGGGTCGTAATATTAAACTGATAATAAGTCTCTGATAAGTGTTCGCGAAAAGGTTTTAAATACCCACATTTCATCAGATAATATTCGTTGATGATATTACGTAACTATTTTCTATTAAATATCCATATTCTAACTGGGAAGAAAATTATAATTGTTGATTTATTTTCTCAAAGAGCAGAAATAGAAGCTGCTTAGGAAATGAAATTTCACATTCTAGTCAACTCGACTACCGACTAGTTGTATTTCTGCGAGTAATAATGATTTAACTATGTCAAATGTTGAATAGATAATCTTTACTAGAGGACTGTCGACTTTTACGACCGCATCCGGACTGATGTGTCCTTCGAAGGTTTTGGCAGGCCACTTCAATGCGGCCGATCGGACCATTGGTGTGGTTTGCGCCATAAATGAGCCGGTGAGATCGAACCAGTATTTAATTTTATTTTGACCCGCTTATTCCTGATGAGAAATTACGTAATGACGTATTAATTATTGATTTGAATAAAATTGGAATTTGAGAAACTAACTCTGAGTATCCCTAGCGAAATTTAACTTAGGTATCGAAAAAAAAGAAATAATAATAATTACTGGTCAGATGATCGGTTAGTTTTAGATTAGAGTTTGAATGGAATAACTTTTAGGATATTTTCCCTAACTTAAATTAATGACGTAGATAAGGTGCTAAATATTTTGATGGGCTAGACATTGTTTAATGTCTGATTTTTATACATTGGCTTACGACGTTTATTGAATGACACAACAGAAGAAAATCTCGTTTTGCTTGATTCAGTGCTTAGAACGTTAACGGAGGCTGCTTTTTGAAAAAAGATTTGATTTACTTAGTAATGAGGTAAAATATCATTTACAAAAAAAAAAAAAACAGTAAAGGTCAGGTACGGCTAAGATAACTTTAAAATTAAGGGATTAGTGAAATTTCGTTTAAAAGATTTAATTTTGAAACATTTTTGATAACTGTGTATGAGACAGTTTGTAACTAAATATGTGTGATTACAGAAAAGACTTGTAAGGAGAAAAAGCCGAGATCGGTCATCTGTGTTAGCCATACCGCTGATTCTCAGGAATTATGTGATGAGGGATCAGCTGCAGATGAGTATTGATAATCTGGAAGGCTTGATACGATCGCAATCTTATGGATACTATTTCGATATTTTGTGATGAGGGATCAGATGCAGATGAGTATTGATAATCTGGAAGGCTTGATACGATCGCAATCTTATGGATACTATTTCCATATTTTGTGATGAGGGATCAGCTGCAGATGAGTATTGATAATCTGGAAGGCTTGATACGATCGCAATCTTATGGATACTATTTCGATATTTTGTGATGAGGGATCAGCTGCAGATGAATATTGATAATCTGGAAGGCTTGATACGATCGCAATCTTATGGATACTATTCCGATATTTTGCCATGAGGGATCAGCTGCAGATGAGTATTGATTATCTGGAAGGCGCGATACGATCGCAATCTTATGATACTATTCTGATATTTTGCGATGAGGGATCCGCTGCAGATAAATATTTGTTATCTGGAAGGCGGGCACGGTCGACAAGTCCTGTAGTGAAACAAGCTCTTGACTTGGCGATGAGGGATCCGGTGCAGATAAATATTTGTTATCTGGAAGGCGGGCACGGTCGACAAGTCCTGTAGTGAAACAAGCTCTTGACTTGGCGATGAGGGGTCCGGTGCAGATAAATATTTGTTATCTGGAAGGCGGGCACGGTCGACAAGTCCTGTAGTGAAACAAGCTCTTGACTTGGCGATGAGGGGTCCGGTGCAGATAAACGGATGGGATTGTAAGGCAAGGGTGGCCCAAATTGGGTGATGTCCTTGATGCAATCCAGTATATTGGGAAGGTTTACACGATTTCGCTATACATAGGTGTGGCGAAATGAGGGGTAAAATGCCAATAACGAGTATGAATGAATAAATGAGAAGTTAAAGAGAATTAAAGTAATAACTGTTTGATGGTTGTACGGGTTACATATTATTGGTAATGTATTATTGTTGATTGCTATTATTGGCAATCCAGTATATTGGGAAGGTTTACACGGTTTCGCTTTGCATAGGTGTGGCGAAATGAGGGGTAAAATGCCAATAACGAGTATGAATAAACAAGTGAGAAGTTAAAGAGAATTAAAGTAATAACTGTTTGATGGTTGTACGGGTTAGATATTATTGGTAATGTATTATTGTTGATTGCTATTATTGGCAATCCAGTATATTGGGAAGGTTTACACGGTTTCGCTTTGCATAGGTGTGGCGAAATGAGGGGTAAAATGCCAATAACGAGTATGAATGAACAAGTGAGAAGTTAAAGAGAATTAAAGTAAAACTGTTTTATGATTGTACGGGTTAGATATTGTTGGTAATGTATTACTGTTGGTTGGTAGATCTATTGATAGAAGTCGATTGGTTTGATACTTATAACTGGATCGAGGTTATAAGTGTGATGTTGAGGACCGGATAGAGGTCGATTGGTTTGATGCTTATAACTGGATTGAGGTTTAAGTGTGATGTTGAGGACCGGATAGAGGTTGATTGGTTTGATGTTTGACTGGATGGAGGTTATGTGTGATGATGAAGACCAGATGAAGGTCAGAGTAGGAGCACTGTAACATTTTAATGAGTTTCCTACAATTCAAATGAATATGGGTGCGCTGTGTGATGGTTAGATCCCAGTGCGAGTGATGATTGCTAAAATGAGGGTTAATGTTGTTCGGGTAGTTCCGCACCTACCCACATTGAAACTAATCTCAAAGGGTTACTATTCGTGATAAGAGCAACCGCAGAGTTTCTTGCCAGTTCTTCTCAGTGGATGACAGCGTTCCGAACTGGTGGTAGAGTCGTCTGGGTTAATAATTCCAAATTATTGTTAACTTCACCTGTAAATACTTATTTGGCCTTGATGTATTAATTATTTAGTAGTCTTTTCCACGTGAGATCACTTAAATCGTAAGTACAGTTCATGCCATCGTAAATATACTTTAGAAATTAAATATTGTTCAAATATGGTATAAAGTTTGAGGACAAACTTTGTTTGTCACGATGGCCGAATGTTAGCTTATGTTAGATATGCGTACTAATATTCGATGAAATTTTTATAATTGTTAGACATAATTATAATAATCAGATATAAATTATAAAATATAAATAGATACGTTATTAGGAATAGAATATCAATAAGGAAGTATTTTGTCTACCATAAAATGTTGTCTGTCATTCGGTGGGACCGAACGAATGAATGTAAAAGTCTTGTTCTCTAACGACATTCAACAGTTTTGAGCATTCCTATTCTAGCCATCGAAGAGTTAATACGTCCTAAATGTAAAGTATTGAGCTAATAAAGTGTGTGAGGCTAACAAATATAAATCATTTTTGTTTGTAAACACAAAAATTGCCATGTGTATGTTTAAAGTAACGGCCTGTTATCCACCCCAGCAGTGGGAACCATAAGCTTCCTCTATCCGTTTTTTGGAGAGAAGTATTGTAGCAAAGACCTACCATCGCGTTGCTCCAATGTGGATTGGTAGGTTACGCATATCCCTAGAATTCGCTAGAAGTATGCGGATACCTTATTTTCCTTCACCGAAAAGCGTGTCATAAATTGCAATTGTCAATTAGACATGTGCCTGCCCGGGGTATAAACCCATGATCGTCTTTACAGAGTCGCACGGCCTCACCGCTGAGCTATCACAGCTTGTTCCATATTTATTAAAATGTTTTTGCAATAATTTTCAGATGAACCTAGTCATTGCCAAAGAGAGTACTCATTGGGATGACGTCTAAGGGCTATATGCTGTTGATGCTTTATGGGATGAAGCACATGATTAGGTCAATTGATTTGACTAGATAAAGGCAAGTAAATATTTGATGTAAAGTATGTCAGTCTGTCCATTTCACTTTCAATTAAAACTGAAGCTTATATGTCTTATGGGCTAACTGCCTAATCCGTTTGAGATATAACAAAAAATGTTTGGTACAATTTTGCCTCTATTATAGTGATGCAAAAAAGTGTGTGATATAAGAATAGCTTAAAAGACATATTAGTGATGATCATTGGAACTTTGTCACATATGCTTCTTAATTGTCACATACAATTCAGTATTTGGAAAGCATAATATTTTTAGCCTGGTACTGCTAACAGTACAAAATCAAAAATATTTAACATAACACAAAGATTGTCACAGATACCCCTTATATTTTATTATTAAAAAAAAAATATTATTTATAATTATAGTCTCTTTTCTATACTTAAAATATAACTGTAGACAAAGTTATAGACACGTAAAAAATATTTTCCAGACACTATTTAAGACCAGTAGAAGCTAAAAATATATTTTTAAAATTTTAAATCTCTGTTATTTGTCAATGCATCATTCTCCTACCCTTATCCCACTCTAAGTGGGGTAGGCACAACATGTTTTAAACATGTTATCACATGATTTGGTATCTTACGACCGGCCGCCTGCCCGACGTCAACTTACCTTAATCGGTTTTCGTGACACCTAGGTAAGAAATGAGGGTGGTCTATTCTACTCAGGGAATATCAATGCCAAGATTGTCTGTAAGACTACCTTTGCAAACTAATGATCTATCTATACATTATTTAAGAATTACTTATTTATTACAGGTTAAATATGATGCGAACTCTTCCGCCGGGAAGTGTCCACGAGCCCGATGATGCAGATGAACATATATGAAGAGCTTCAGTCGAATCATAATTATTTAGCCTCATTTATTGACATTAGTAATAACATTTTCACAGCGCGAATGCTTTTATTCACTAACAATTTATTTTGCCGCCTGAACCATTCGGAATTTTGGAATAAGGCTGTAAAAGTCCGCTTCCATGCTAGAGACTCAAGAGAAGGTTGTGTCTTTAAAAAAGTATTCATATTAGTATAATTGACAAACATTATGAAGTTTGAAACTTCTTAACTAGGACCCAATGGATTTTTTCTCAAATCCGTGGATAAGGGGGCTCTAGCACACTAGAACGGATCATAATTTGGTTTCATTTTTTAAAACATTATTGGTTAATATTATTGTTTGATAGTTAAAGTACCTTGTATTCCATCAGAAATATTTTCCAGACCCAAGCCATATCATATTACCGGGTCAGTATATAGATATATTGGTCATGTGCAGCAATAGCGGTACAGCTCAAAAACTCATATTTTGAGATGAATGGGTTTAAAATTTTCATTACTAAGGAAAATGAATAACAATTGCTTAGTTGCTAGTTTAATTGCTAGTTTGCTTAAACGACGGGCTTATAATGAATTATGAGTTCTTCCTGTATTGCTGCTAAAAATTGTGTATTTTAACATTAACACCATTTATTCCTATTCAAAACACGTGTTTTTACTTGTGTAGCAAAACTAAAAACCTGAGCAATCCTGGGAGTAATATATTTTCAAAACAGGATTATTTAAATTGTGAAATTTTTATAATTACGCTATTGTCTAATAAAACTGAAAGATTTGATCTAGTTAAAATTATATTATCCATCACAAAAACTTATATCTGTGGAATGGCATTATATTGCATGTGAAGTGTTAATTAGTCAAAAATGTATATAATTTAAAAAACTATAATTCTTGGTTAACTTACGTTAATCATAAATATGATTTGTTAAAAGTTTTTTTGCATATTCGTTATCATAATGCGAGTTAGACAATGGTGTATTAATGTTAAGGAGTCACAGTACTACAGATACTTGAAAAACGATAATGGAAATGGAAAATTTTATCGCAAGTAAAGTTATAGATCTATGATACATGAGGCAAAAGTAACTAACTAATAATACTATTATTAACATTTAAAAAGTGATTCATATTTAACAATATTAGTATTTTACTATACATACTCCATAAGTATAAAAACGTAACAAGATGTAAACAAACAAAAACATGTGATTCAGGAGTGACAAATATGTCATTACAATAATATTATTAACAAATGAAGAAAATGGAATTCAACTGCAGTGGTCCAATGAATATCTCCAATATTTATAAAAGTAATTTTCTTAAATTGATTGTTATTTTCTAAAATTAAATATTTATATTTTGTATAGCAAAACAGCAATATATAATTTAATGAATTTCAGCAGATACAAATTAGCCAAGTAAACTACCTAAAATAGTAATTGCATTAGATTAGTCGACGTAACATAATATCAATATTGTATGAGTTTCACTCTGTGATACTTAAATGTGTAGTATTTTAGTGTCTTTAATATTGTCCATCGTTTTCTTTAAAAAATTTATAATACCTTTATGTTTGGGTTCTTAAAAGTGGATATTAAATAATATTCTTATTTATTTGTTTCAAAGTTTGTAAAATTATTGATAGCAATCATACCATATTTAACCTTATTAAGTGGTGCGAATACTATCAATAATTTTAAATTCTTTGAAAGAAATATAAATAACATTTAATATTAGTATCATATGTTGAAATAAAAAAGATACTTTATACTAGGCAAATAATGCCTACTATAAAGTACCTGTTTTGACATGTTTACATTTAGTTAAATATTTAACCCATGGAGTATAGTTCCTCATGATATTTTCTGTCATCGAAAAGCTTGATATCAATTGGCACATTAAATATGGCAAATTTCACAATTTAATTCTTACTTTATATGTATAAATCCGAAGTGTAAACTGATATGATGGAAAATATTATACTTAGAGATAAAAACCACTAATAGTCTATAAAACTTCTACTAATATATCTAAAAAAGACTTAAATATAAAAGAAATATTTATAATTTACCATCAAGTACACTCCTTTTAAGTATAATGTTTTTTCCTAAATACTTAAACGGTAAAAACGAAAGCATCTATTGTTTCAAATACTAATCTTGTACATTTGTTTTCGAGTGAATATTTTAAATTAATTTTGTTTAATAATAATATATAATAATTTAAATTACAATTCCTACATTTTCAAGATAGTTTGAGGACTGTGAAAGCTCTGTTTGGATAATTTTTAGTGAGCTTGTTGTTCCTGTTTCCTATTTAAAAACAGTAAAAAATTTTGAAGTTTTACTTTTAGCGTGTTTAAGAAAAACGTTTTATTTTAAGAAGCATGCACTTACTAATGCAAAACGGTTGTTGTATATATTTTTTTTTATTGCAGTAAAGTCTTAATAAAGAAGTTCCTTAAATATTTTGTTTTATTAATATTTAAAAATCATTATTAATATTTAACAGGAAAAGCGGTTATCCAAAAATCGGTAAGAGCGGTGTGCGAATCGATAATCTTTTGACATCACTAATTACGGTTTTAGCGCACCAAGTACATCACTAATTTTACTACGATTTTACGTCATACGTTATATATATTACTACTCCATATGTGAGAAAGAGTCAGAGCTGAGACTAAATCCGTTTTTATGAATGAAACGGGTGAGAGGCAGATAGTGTTTAATGAATGAGAATGTTAGTAGCTATAGTGCTACTTTGCACCCCCCCCATACCACCGAAAATAGGCTCGCGCCAATGTATGAGTCTCAACCATCTATTTTATAGCTAGGGTTGCCACTAAAACTGGTGGTTTTTTAGTGGCTAGTGGTTTTTTTTGGTGGTCTTGGTAAAATATATTAGCAGTTAAAAAGTTAGATTTACTTCCATTTTACGATGATTTTTATATATCTGTTCGTATTCCTTTTGAATATGCATATATACATTGGTGTACAAGCTTAAATCTGCTGTTTGCTCATGGTTGGTGTTAAATGTTAATGAACATATGAATCGGATATGACCATGCCATATTTTTATTTTTAAGAGTACGACCGCGGTCATTGAGTCAACATTATTTGTCATTTCATACAAAATACTAATTCATGAGAATCCTAAACAAAAAACCGCGGTTTCATCCCGGCCAATCTTCAACATCCACTCCAAGATGGAATCACTTCGGGTGGAGGACGATGCTGCGCATATGGTGCCATCATTGGGGCATAATTATCTATTATAAAGTGCTGAAATCTGTTGAAACTATCGAAGTGCACCGTTACCACCGATAGATAATACAATTGTGAGATGCTATGAAGGAAAAAAGGCCAGAATATAAGCTAATTTTCCTCCATGACAATGCAATGCAACCAGCAGTTCTATTTTTACGCGAGACGTCGACGAGAAATTGGCTCGAAAAGTGGTTTGCTTCGAAAAACGAACAATTTTTTTTGGTATGTTATCCATATATTACCTGAGAGAAGACAAAAATGTATATTTCGAATGAAGTTATCTTTTTCCTTCCTATGAAAAAATGTTTTTTTTTTAGAAAAAAAAGGTGATTTTAGCTTGTATACCTGGTAGATATTTACTTTTCTTGAGTAGGCATAACTGATCGGCAAGAATTAGTTGTCTACGTTTCTCTATATGCGAGGATTTTCCACCTAATATTTTTCTAAATTTATACTTTATACGCGGGGATTTCTCACTTCATATTTTTTCTAAATAATTATGCTTAGAAGTTAGAAAGGTTAATCGTTCAGTACCGCTCATGGGCTCATAATTATTAATTTTGGTTTGTATTAACTGAGTGAATTTATTGACGCGTAACTATGTATTATTTTGACGCGTATTATTTTCTTTCATAAAACAAAAATTGTTTTAGTGGAAAATTTAGCGGTTAGCGGTCATTTAGAGTGTAAAATTTCTGTTTGTTAGTGGTTTTCTGGTGATTTTGAAAGTTGAATCTAGTGGGAAGCTTATTGAACTGTTGGCAGCAGTGTATAGTTAGTAATCTATGGTTATTAATCTGTGGCAGTCAAAACAGCTGTCAATCATGAAACATCCTACTGCTTTAAATTAAAACCATAAAAATTGTAGTTATTACTTACATTTCATATTCTTAAAGTAGGGTATTCATAGAAATGGCTTCAGCAATGGATGTTGACGAAGAAGAAGTAGAAATGGCTTCTTCTAGTAGCGGCAAGGGTGACAAAAAAAGATTCGAAGTTAAAAAGGTAATCATTCGTTTACGCTTACTCATTGCGCTTGTATATTATTAAGAAATAGAATATTAAAACTTACATATTTTTGTTCTCAGTGGAATGCTGTAGCGTTATGGGCTTGGGGTATGTTAAACAACAAATACTAAATATTATAAATTTGTTTAGTAACAAAGAAAAAATTGAAAACTGCAGACAAATAATTAGGTTTTGTTATTATTTTTTTTCGTTAATAAATATAACTAATTTTAATTTTAGATATTGTGGTAGACAATTGTGCTATTTGTCGCAACCACATAATGGACCTATGTATAGAATGCCAAGCTAACCAGGCATCAGCTACGAGTGAAGAATGCACAGTCGCTTGGGGAGTTTGTAACGTAAGTTTCAACTATTCTGAAAAACATCATGTCCCTATTTTTTTTGGATTTAATGTAGATTGATGTAAGGTTACCATGTTAAGGCTTGCAATAAATAATTTAAGCAGTATTCTGATAAGAATACATCTTCAAAATATTAGAAAGCTGTAACTGTAACTGTCTTTTAAAGTCTAGTTTAATGAAATTCTTTAAGTTTTGTATTACAATTTACTTATTTACCCATTAATCGTAAATTGTTTTATATTTCAGCATGCATTCCACTTTCATTGTATCTCCCGTTGGCTCAAAACTCGACAAGTCTGTCCACTAGACAACAGAGAGTGGGAATTCCAGAAGTATGCTATATGTTTTAATAAATATTGTAAATGCACATAATTCTTTTTAATATACAGGAATCTTTTGTCTGTTTTGTTTCAGATATGGTCATTAGAAGTACTCGAGCTGCCTCTTGCTGCAGACCCCTCTTTGTGAATCTAAGGAGAACTAATGTCATACAGCATAAGTTTTAATAATAAATTCGCTCAGAATAAGTTTTTGTTATTAATTTGGCAATTACTTAAAATTGTAAGCAGGTTTAAATTAATAAATGATTGTACAGTAATTTCAACAAAAAAAACAGTAAACATTACTCCTATCTAAATTTTTATTTTAAAAAACTGATTATCAGTCCAACATTAACTCACATTATATATATCTGGGAGACCGAGCTTCGCTCGGTAATTTTTTACAAAAAAAACTTTAAAAGAAGAAAAAAACAATTATTTAGTTGGGATTGATCCTTGGCACTCACATTTTTCGAGGCTGTCCGCTAACCGAATAAGCTACGTCGACTTGACAGTTAATGGCGAAAATTCAATTCAATATAAATGTTAGTGTTTTTTAATGCCCAACAATAGGGATAAAACAATATTTTTTTTATATAAAACCTAGCTAGATCAATTTTTCTCCCCCAAAACCTCCTACATGCTGAATTTCAGGAAAATCGTTGGAGCCGTTTCCGAGATTCGGAAAATATATATATATACAAGATTAACTCATTTAAATATTAAGAGATATTGAACGCTAGCCCTCTTTGTACACCTTGTAGATTTCTGAGTATTAGACTTCCTTTTTAATTTTCTTGCAACAATTTGACTTAAGTGATCCTGCCTTCAGCTCTGTGGGTCGCGGGTTCCATTCCCACCGAGGGCCAACATTTTCTATAATAGAATTTGTTGGCCCTTTGAGCCTGGGTGTATATTTGTATTTAAGTATGTATTTAAAAATTATCACTACACAGTATAAAACAAAGTCACTTCCCCTGTCTGTCCCTATATATGTATGCTTAAATCTTAAAAACTAGCAATAGATTTTGATGCGGTTTTGGTGACAGATAATGATTCAAGAGGGAGGTTTATATGTATAATAACATTCCATAGAAAGTAGAAAAATACTATAATTTTTGAGGTGTCTATTGTGTTTTTTTCAGCTTACATTGCAAACCCTACAAGATTTATCAAAATAAAGTATCTCTTATGGATAATCCACAATAGCATTTTTTGTCATTTACTTTTTACGAAAAATAATTTCTTATTTTCGAAGCATTTTTAAAAATACAGTATTAATCATTATTCAATTAAGTACCTTAAAAATATTGTTAATTTAATATAGATCAATATGGCAGCTGACAGCATGTAATTTAAATGAACATTTTAGAAGATATTACAGATTGAAAATGCAGGGGCATAGCGGTTTTGTTTTACTCCAAATTTTACGCGTGCGGGCCACGGGCAGTAACGAATAAATCAAAACTACTGGATCGATTTTAATCATTTTTTCACTTAGTGACATAGGCTATATTTTTCATACCCGTGCGAAGCCGGAGCGAGTCGCTAGTATGTGTATATATTTACCAGTCGTCTCTCACCCATAACACAAGAATTAAATAACTTACTTTGGGGATGGACAACTGTGTGTGTTTATGTCCCATATACTTAATATTTGATAATTTGGTACGACGTCGAGTGGCGGTGGCAGCGGACTGTATCAGGGCCGGTCGGTTCGGGGTGAATTATTGTTCACCCCCTTCACCCCGAGAGGGTGTGTCCCTTAAGACGCGCGGGAAGTCGGCGTCGGCGACCGTAAGCACGCGGGCCAGAATGATTCGTTATATACTCCCCCTCTAGTGAAGGAGAACGACCTCGTTCCTGGACTAGCTCAATGCCCTCGCGCTTCGGGCGTCCGCGACGTCTCTTAGGTACGACAGGATTAGGTGGTTCGTCCTCATGCGAACCACCGTCCACAAATGGTGTTAAATCCTGCGAATAGTTCTTCCCTAGAGGATCTTCGGGGTTTCCTACCGGCGAAATAATATAAGTTGTTGGGCTAACCTTCTTGGTAATTTTGTATGGCCCCTCTCGTCTGGGAACAAATTTAGATCTGAGTCCTTTCCTCCCTTGGCTTAGGACGTGAGATCGGACGAGCACTTTATCACCGACTTCGTATACCTGACTAGGTCGAGTATCATCAGAACATATGGGTCTACTTGGCGTATCTGCTACTACATTTGCTTTGCCCGGCTAGCTCAGTCGGTAGAGCATGAGACTCTTAATCTCAGGGTCATGGGTTCGGGCCCCACGTTGGGCGCCAATTTGGTACGACGTCGAGTGGCGGTGGCAGCGGACTGTATCAGGGCCGGTCGGTTCGGGGTGAATTATTGTTCACCCCCTTCACCCCGAGAGGGTGTGTCCCTTAAGACGCGCGGGAAGTCGGCGTCGGCGTCGGCGACCGTAAGCACGCGGGCCAGAATGATTCGTTATAATAATATTTATTTTAGAGGTAAAATAGAATGGGGTAGTTCTTACCTAAACCAAGAAAATATTAAATTATTATTTGTTTAGTGCTGTTAGCTGTAAAACTATCAAAACAATACCAATATCTATTCCTAATCAATAGTTACGATATAACTATCATTATCATAATTTATAGAATTAGGTGTTAATTTGCGGAGGTCCATAATACAGAACTAATGAGAATATTATTTTGCTATAAATTGGCGATAATCGCTTGTCTTTATCGCGGATTATAGCAAAATAATATTCTCATTAGTTTTGTATCATTATCATCGCAATACTACGTATCGAAATATTAATCTCTATTATATTATATAGAAATATTAGTCTATATACTGACATCCTAAACTTATGCGTTGTTGTGAGCAACCGTCCATGTGTCGGCAGTAATTACCGCATCACACGCGGCGGGAAAGCGCTAAAACGCTGAAATTCGATTGAATTGCATTAAATCTAAGGAATCCAAGATATGTGGTGTGATAGTCATATGTTTACATTCGTAACCAGTAGTGTTTCTCAAACGATAGTATAACAAGTTTTAGAGTTAAAACTAAACTATATTCACTCTTTGTCGTGTTCGGTTGGTGTCTTGTTTCTATGAGTGCTGACATTTTCTTGATAATATGATATCCGTAAACTATAAATGTCGGATCTGGTATAGCTGTATGCTGAATTATGGATATTGAGCAATCAGTAGTATTCTATATTTGATCTGCTTAAAATTCCTAAAATTAAACAGAAATAGGAAATTGATGCTGCCACCAGCGTGATGAAGCGTTTTGGTCGAGCCTAGAACTTAAACAAGCATTACTAGAATATCAGTTCCGGATTGAGAAAAAATTGCTTTCAAAAATGGAAAAAATCTACTGACGTTAAAGATAAACATAATTAAAATAAGAATAGTACAGCTCTAAATTTAAAATTATTTTTGAATTTAAACTATCGTGAGTGTTATTCATAATTAATGTATAGAAACCGACTATACTCACGAGTTATTTTATCGGATGAGCCCGACTAGTTTCAAGCCCATACGGGGCTCTTATTGAGCTCTTTACGCGGCGTTACGTCGGGAACTGCGTGTAGCAGCTCGCAGGGCGCGACTGGACAGTGGTTGGAGCGGGGGGAGGGACGGCAGCGGCGCTGGTCGCGCGTCTTCTGAGCACTCCCCGTCGCTGCTCTGGTCTTCGTCATCGGATGCCCGAAAGAACTGCTACATGCAGTGCCCGTCGCGATAACGCCGCGTAAAGAGCTCATGAATAAGGGCCCCGTATGGGCTTGAAACTAGTCGGGCTCATCCGATAAAATAAGACGTGAGTATAGCCGGAATCTACACATTAATTTAAAAAAAATATTTTAAAGCATTTTCAAATCTACCTTCGCTAGAAAGCAAGTTCCAAAGCGTTGGCAGTGAAAACATGAAAACAATACCGAGCATACGGAACTTCGATCGGATGGAGTGTCTCATATATTTATATTATATATTGTGTAATAAAATTTATCTGCTACCATATGCTATGATAATTTTCTAAGCCAATGTCAATTTTATGAGGCTAGCAAACCCGACCACATATTGTTTTTTATATCTCAAACAGCTTATCTTCCAACAGTTATCGTTTATTATACATACAAGCCCTAAAAAAGTATATAGGTACTTCAACCTTCCTCTTGAAACACTGTTAGTAAAAACCGCATGAAAATCCGTTAACTATCACAGTTCCACGAGTTTACCGTGATCAGACAAACAGACATGGCGTTGCGTGACTTTAGTTTATAATGTGTAAGCATAAGATTTATTAGTGTTTATTTATTTATATATTCTTCCTAATGCAGACACGCATTTTGACCTTCCACAAACCTAGCATCATCCTTGCATAACGCAGCAATGAATCTTATTAATTCCTTGAATATCTGTATACATATTCTCGTCTATTTAACTTAGATAAAAGACATTAATATTTGCTGACAGGAGAGAATAAGTTAACGAGAGGAGAAAAGTAATAGTAAAATTACAATTTTATTATTACTTTTGTATTATGAATCTCCGCAAAGTAACGCCTAATTCTATAAATTATTATTAAATACGATATTTTCATTATTTTTTTACGATAGAAATAAGAAGCGTTTTTTCATTTGTCCAAATCAATTTAATTTCTTTTTCTTTTTTTGACAACATAAAACCTCCGCGCTATGAACATTTATTTAAAAATGCTAATAGCGCCTCTCCGCACCTCTCCGCTCCGCTCCGCACCTCTCCGCACCTCACCTCACCTCTTCGCACCTCACCTCACCTCTCCGCACCACTCCCATCTTATCCCCATTATTACTCCCGTTACAGTCGGCCATCCTCAAGACTGGTTCACAGCGCCCTACTCCAGTGACTGTCTTGCCCCTCCTCAGTTACCTCCATCACGGTGCACAATGATCTGGTCGTCACTGGCGGTGTACACATACTGTTAAGCCTCACGCTTGAAATTTAAATCATCTGCGACCTGCATTTATCCGCAATATGCCGCCTTTCTTTACCATCCTCTTCATTTCGTTTTATCGTTTATCTTTCCAATAATGATTTCTAGTTTTTCCATAGCAACCGCACATCGCAACCATACAAAAGTATCAATTGAATTAATACAATCTTGACTCACCATGCGCAACGTGGCGCTTTTCTTAGAAATGTTCATCATCACATTATCTATACATATTATAAAACAAAGTCTCCAAATCTGTCTGTCCGCATGTAATCAACTTTCTCAAAATCTACTGAATGGATTTTTGTACGGTTTTTACTAAAAGGTAGTGCAATTCCTCCGGAAAGTTTAAGTTATTAGTACATTACATTACATTAGTAAATCAATATCGGTAGCTAAAGCAGTCGTTTTCATTTAAACATCATCCACACAAACGTCGTATTGAACCTGGCCCGTCCCTTTCCCGGCAGTATCGGTTAAACCTTGCAGTGTGAACGATAATGGTTTAATTGAAGTTCTGCTATGACATTCATTTCAATTCCGGTACCTAAATATACCGTCATGTGAAACTTACTAATTTTCGCAATTTTCTTATAAGCGTCGTTCAAACTTGAGAAAATTTGTACTTTCTTTGTAGTGTTATCATATGAATTCTGTTTGCAATTAGTTGCAACGTGAACGATTCGCCACATTGATAACATTTCCGAATCTCAAGCTTAGAACAATTAAATGCAACATGCCAACATACAAATGGGTGACTTACGATAATGAATTATTCCCCTTGATGTGCTAGCTGTACGTGACCCATTATACGATTTGACCATCTGTACATTAGAAGGTCTCAATTGAAACGTATCAAAAGCGGATAAAAACCCTTCGTATAAGTCATCTAGACTCGTGCATTGAAATGTGCGTGCGTTCGCCTATAATAAATTTCACCTAGATCTTCAATTTTCCAAATCCAACTTTTTACAATTAAATCTTTATTCTCGTGATCAAAATCAGGTATTAATTTTACAGCATCTTGAAATTTGCTTGCTTTTCATTCGAGTGCCGTTCTCATATTTAACTTTTAATCGCTTCCTTTATTTATTTTATCCCATCCCATCAACTATAGCTTCTCCCAGCGTTTGGTTACTAGTAAAATCATCCTCACTTTTACTTACTTGGCCTATTTTTGCTCGCCTCTCTTACTTCGACCTTCCACCAACTCTAAATACTTTTTTTGGATCTCCTCATTTTGTGAGGTGAGTATATCCCACTTCTGAATATTAAATACGATATTTTCATTATTTTTTTACGATAGAAATAAGAAGCGTTTTTTCATTTGTCCAAATCAATTTAATTTCTTTTTCTTTTTTTGACAACATAAAACCTCCGCGCTATGAACATTTATTTAAAAATGCTAATAGCGCCTCTCCGCACCTCTCCGCTCCGCTCCGCACCTCTCCGCACCTCACCTCACCTCTTCGCACCTCACCTCACCTCTCCGCACCACTCCCATCTTATCCCCATTATTACTCCCGTTACAAATATAACAAACGACGATATTTCTCCTTTATTCTTATTCAATAAATAAAAAACAGTTTTCCCAGAGTCAACCCATTTACTCGTTCGCAACAACTCAAAGAATGACACATAAAAATATGACAGCCACAATGCTTTTTCATATTAATCGCCAACTCTATGAAGGAGGTTGTATTAAAAACATGTTGTAACAGTCGACCATCCTGACAACATTTGCGACCCCGCAAATCTCATAAGCTGACTTCTGGGAATGAATCTACCACCGATTCGGAATGCTGATTGTACTGAGAAGAATCGGCAAGAAACTCAGTACTTGCTCTTTTAATCTGTAAAAGAAAACCGCACATGCCATGACATGACAGGACTACGCTCACGCTTTATGCTCAACTCTAAGCTCACACTTTATGCTCAACTCTTTAAGCTCAACTCCTCAACTCCTTAAGCTTTTCGCACCATAAGCATTTCGCACCTCAAGCTCACCCTCAATCACTGTCATGGCATAACACAGCTCAATTAGTGGCAACCAACTCAGCAGATACACACGTAAACAGACTCGCAAATGATAACGCTCAAAGAACAATCACCACTTCTAGGCAGAGCCTAGCTGACAGTCGTTGCAGATGTCCACAGTCTAGAAAACAATCGTTACAACTGGAAAGATCCAGGGAACAATCGTCATTCTAGCTGACAGTTTCATCGAACAAAAGTCACGGGCGCGTCTAAGGCCTCACATAGCACATCGTCACGTTGATCTCACAGAATTAATTAACCGAATACCAATTACCATCAATAATCTCTGAAATAAAAACTCTCATTTTTTATCCCATAGCATCGCACATCGCAGATATCTCTCATATTAACGAAATTCGCACTCCCCGTGTTGTCTCAAGATATTGATCGTCATTTGTCTTTTCTTTAAACTCTTTAAATTTCCAGATATTCCTTTTGTCCACTCTATTTGTGAGTTTAGGTTACATCCACTTCTGAATATAAAAACCGACTATATTTCTCCTTTATTCTTATTCAATAAATAAAAAACAGTTTTCCCAGAGTCAACCCATTTACTCGTTCGCAACAACTCAAAGAATGACACATAAAAATATGACAGCCACAATGCTTTTTCATATTAATCGCCAACTCTATGAAGGAGGTTGTATTAAAAACATGTTGTAACATTATTTAACGAGAGGAACTACATTTAAATACAGACATCTGATTGGAACCATATATCTTCTCATTAAAATTACCCAGATCCGAAAAAGACATACCGTACAAATGACACCCTAAGTTGGTTAACTCTTTACCGAAGTAGTTACCAAAAAAACAGCATCAAGAAACTGAGTGTCAACAACTTTTTGGGATAAATAAAAGCGTTTAGAGTTGAGGCGTTTTATTATCATAATTAAATGAAAATATTCCATAGCGGCTAACTTGATAACAAGATGCAATTATTTCATCAAACATGGATTTTTACATACACTATTCCGTTTGGGAATATCACAAAAGCTAGTCATTAAACTAGCAATTAAGTATATTTTACATACATATATCACCAACAATGTTTAAATTTACAGGATCATCGTAAATGATGCGCATTCAGTTTCAAAAAATCTTCAAAATATTGTTCTAATACAATTACATAAACAATATAACTACTGTGCCGGTATTTAGACTGAAATAAATTATAGGTACTACTCATACTAGAATACTTATACTAATCATCTCAGACAATTTTTAATACTTAATTTTTCCCTCATACTAGCTGGACTTGAGAGGGATCCCTGTATCTAGAGATTGTAAAAAATTTAAATCATAAATGAAAACTAAGTTTACATGCCGCGAAAAGAAGAACATTTTACAAATTAGGAACTGGCTCTCATGGACTTCAAATGAGACATAATTATATTAAAATTTCACTTTCATGTTTATATTTAAATGTTGATTATCGATTTCATTCATAGACAACACCATTATTCAAAAATATAATTAACTGTTGAGAAAAACAAAAGAACTTTTACCATTATTCAATGGAATGTATATTTAAAAGGTTTATAAATAACAGTAACACATGCAACTGATAAAATATGAACTTAACAAATTTATGTAAATTATTAATCAGTCTATATCTATGGAAAAAAAGCAATACTTGTATATATTCAGGAAAAAGTTAATGTGGGTTAAAGCTTCGCGCAATAAGACCAAACATATAAATAACCACAACTGTTCTATATATAGATTCTATTTTACACACTGGAGACCATATTTCCGCTATTAATTATCATAAGAAAGAACAGATGACATTTGACTGTTTCCGAGACCGACCTAAATGGCGACGATTTAAGATTTTTTTAAAGGTTAAGACATGTCACATAGATCTTATACAATAGATGCGCACCATTTACATTTTTAATAATTCACATGAGCACAATGTTTATAATTTGTTCGTACAGTACAGTAAAAATGAAATGTTTCCACTTTAATCATTAGGCCGGAATTACGCCTCATAAATTATAATAGCCTAAATGAGTGCTAACAAAATTTTGCTACATATCTTTTATATTTTACCACCACTCATTCATGAAACTGTTAAATGAAAATCATTCATGAAAATATTGCGAAATTGATCCAAAACACCATCTCATACAGAATTAAATTCGTAATAAAAATATATATAGTAAAAAAAATTATATAGTTTCACATTTTTTCGTATGTGCCAAACCTGTTTTTGGCCCATCAAAACTTGTTCTTATTTATAAGCTCGCTCGTTCCATATCCCAAGCGGTAACGCTATAAAAGCCACTAGGGCTAACAACTTGTGTGTTAAAATCGTAACTTTCGTGGCGAAAATGACGTATATAACCATATATACATATTAATTATGAATTAACTCACGAAATTGTAATTTCTAGAATTAAATCCAAATGAAGTTAACTGTCACTGTATTTTATATAGATATGTACAAGACAGATATTGTTAATATTGACTACTTGTGGGGTCTTGTTAAAGCTTTATACCTGTTTTCATAACTTTTAGACTAGTGCGGGTGTAATTTTTGCATAAAATTTACTACTTACTTTTAGAGTAATTCCGGCAGTACATTTTTATAATTATTTTAAATTAACTGAACTCTTGTCATTATAAACTATACATATTAACAATATACATACTCTAAGTATCTTAGAAAATTGTTAATTAGACAATGTACAGTGTCATTACTATACAATTAAGAATGAATGGAATAGAATGTGTCTCAGTAGAAAATATAAAACATTTCAATTAAAAAAATTTAAAGCTGAGAAAAAGATATTTAAATACATTACACATTCTTAGAAAATAATTAATGCAAATCAGCATGATTTTGTTCAAGCATAATTTTTTTTGTCACGCTATATAAAATAACAACATATTCATTTTATTTCTCAATAAATAGTTTCATGAATTTATCAATTAAAACAATTTGTTATCTATCACAATACTTGAATTCAACTTCACGTCACAAAAATAAATACTAGTTAAAAATAATCCTAGTCAGTGACATTAATTAAACTAATAATTGAATATAAACGGTGGAACCATAACCACAACACTGTTGTGGCTGTCAGTCTGCTGATATAGCAGAGGGTAAGTCAATAGTACGACTTTCATTACCAAAAATTAATCTTAAGCGTTTCATTGGAGGCAGAGGACGGATGGGACTATGTTTGCGGTGTCGTTCTTTAGATCGACGTCGTTTTTTAAGTCGTCTAGCTGTTTCTGGATCAACACCTTCTAGTCGTAAAACTTCATATTCTGGAGTCTCAGTTGGGCCACCACAGTCCATTACTTCCTCTACAACTGGACTACGCTTGACACGTAGTGTTAACTTCAAGCCTCTACGTGGTGGTGTACATGGACACTCACTACTCTTATTTGAATTATCTGCTAACCAAGGAGGCCCAGACTCCGATTCTTTTTTTGATTCTTCAGTCCTATGTGAAACATCAACTTTATGATGCTTTATTATTTTACTATCCTTAGATTCACTTGGATTAACATTTTCTCTAAAGTCACAATTTTCACTTTTTATACATGCATCATCACTTACACACTTATCATTTTTTATAATTTGGTCTTTTGTATTTACATTATCTGATTTATAAGTCCCTGTGTTTGTTGTTATTATTAAAGGCAATTCAGTAATTTCTTGCAGAGATTCATTTGTATCACATTTGTTCTCTGTAGACAATATTTCACTTTCACTACATGAAACAAGTTGTGATGTTTCTGATATACAGTCATCTTTTGGTGGCTCCTGAGCAGTTACAGCAGTAAAATTATTACTTTCTAAACTATTCATTTCATTTTCTGTTTCACATATAATGTTATGATCTTCACTTAACTTACCTTCAGAAATTATTTTTGTTGTAATTTTAGATTTCGGACAAGTAGACTGAGTACAATTGTCTGTTAGACGTTTATGACTTCTTAATACTATACCAGTGTGTGAATCTCGACTGCTACGAGAACTACTGACACTACAACGACGGGAAAGCAATGCTCTGCTTTGAGATGTGGCAGTGGGCAAAGTTCCATTCTGTGTGCGGTTGCTATCTGTTCGCCGACGCAAACGTTCTCCACGACTAGATGCGGAAGAATCCCTGCTACTCTGAGCTTCTTTACTAACCGTACCATCTACAACATCTGCAATACATCCCTGAGCTATTAATAGTTCCGCATCATATTTTGTTAAACCTTTTTGTTTCATTTCTTTCATACTAAGTGGAGATACTATATTAGAAACTTGTCTATTTGAAATACGAGCTTTTTCAAGACTTTTACCATTCAAGGATTTCTGACTTTGCTTGGCTTTAGTCCTATTAATTCTATTATCTGTTTCTCTAAATCTGTACCTTGTTGCTTGTTCATCATTGTGTGCATTTTGAACAGAAAAAGCACCTTTTCCACGTCTTTCACATGTTTCACACTCACAGTAACAATTACCATTGCCAAAAAAATCCTCACCATAAAAACAAGTGATTTCCTCTCCAACTTCTATATCCCTCAACACACGAACAAAAGCCTTACCACGGTCAGTAGCTTCAAAAGTACATGTAGGCCTACAATCATGATTAATGTAAGCAGCAGGCCCCAACCACAATTGAGCACAATTTTTTCTACAACTATACATAACAGAAAAATCATTTTTTCCAGGATGAAGAAGCTGCTTCTCTTCTTCTTCAGTCATCTCAGCAATACAACCAACCAAAAAATCAATCCTTTCATGTTTAAAAAATTTTTTGGTAGTTGAAATTTTAGCCCCAACACGACCTTCTAATGAATATCTATAGCATGGTTCAATTGCAAATCCAGCTTTTTTATCAAAAATTCGAAGATAACGGTTAATCTGAAAATAAAAAATATTATAATATATAGACTATTGAAATATTTTATTGAAGGTAAAAGTCAAACAGACACTAACATGTTCTCTTAGTTTATTTTGCTGATGTTTATTTTTACTAAAATGTCTTGGCATCCATTCGCCACTAGCAAGTTTGGAATAAGCCTTATTGTAATCTTGAGTTTGTATAAATTCCTTAATAATATTTTTTAATTCTTCTTTATTTGCTTTTAAAGGTCTATAACGAATGTTCATTTTGTGTGTTGTAATGCCAAGATAAGGATCCACTATAAGTGCTGTAGCTATGTCGTCGTATTCAGACAACTCGCGGGGTGTCATGCCCATGGGCTGCATTTTGTGGAGCACTTGTCTCCCTGGATATGCGGCTGATCCAACAACCATTCTGAACACCTAGAAAACAAAGACGCGAATACTATAAAAGGTTTAATTCTGAGTCTAAAATTATGCTTTAGTGGCTTTGTAATGACTTACTATTAATTTGTCGTGGTTTAAAATTAAAGACAGATATATTTAATACTATCGTTCGTAAGATATATTCTATAGAAAAGAAGTAATAATACTAATATAAAACACTAAATTATAAAAGGACAAACATGGCGGCCGAACACGAAACTCAAAAAACGACACGTCAAAATTTTTACTATTTTTCTGAGAAATTAGCTAAGATTATTACAAAAGAACAAGTAAAATATATAGAAAAATGATGACACAATTTATTCCACTTACTTAAACCATTAAATTTGCCTTAAATTCATGTTTAATTCTAATAACAACTCTACTGTCTAACACTTCTTGACATTAACGTTAGGTTATTCATAAATCTCATAAAACGTAACAAAAGTTTTAGGTTCTTAATAACTTTATGTAATTCATAACTTATTCATAATTACAAAATTGTTGTGTGTGTATTTAAAGGTTCTAAAACTATGGAACGCTGAAAAACAACCATGTTTTCGTGTACTTCATTCATAATGAAGGCATTTACAGAGCATTAACAATCAAATTCCGTTGCAAATTGTATTCATAACAAATGTTGTATGTAAAGTCCAATAGTTAAATAAAACACGATATTGAATAAAATTTATCAATAAGGCAAATAAAGTAACATAGTATTTTTTGATATTGGATGTTAAAATGTTCAATACCTTTCTTTGTAAACGTATTTTAAAAGTTCCTAAATTTTGACAATAGAAATGTAAAAATAATCGATTTTTATGACTATCGAATATTTTACTATTATAATATATTTTCTGAACATTACAATTTTATTAAGTCGATTGTGTTAATTACTCCCTCTTTATATATTTTTTTACTCTCCATTTCTTGTTTTTTAAGATTTGCGTTGTTATATGACACCAAAGCAGCCAAACTTTAAATTTCAATGGAATTTCGTAAACAGGGCAACAAAAACAGCAATATGTATTCGTACTAGTCCACTTTAATTAGACTTTATTAAAATTAATAACTATTAATTAAACAACTTTTGAAGTAGTAAAATAATCGATTAATAATAACAAGGCTTTCAATTTGCTAAGACAAGAACAAAAATAAAACTCACTATGCACTAAAAAAAACTTTACATTCATTTTTTGTCAACCATTTATAAAAGCAACTCAATAAATGATACATTTATTTTATAAAGTAATGATTACTAATGGTTTTACCTAAAATGTATGTATATTACAATTATTGGTAAACGTCACAAACTAAAAATGTAATAAATCGTTTATATTATAAGATATTATTATCTAGCACGTCCCCCCTTTTTTTATTTCTAACATTTAAGATTTTACTTTTATCAAAACAAATCGATTGAAAAATTTATTATTTCGTATTGAAAAAATTGTTCTTTTCTGCTTATTTAAAAGGTTGCCATTTAAAATCTTAATAATTCATTTAAATAAAGACTAATTAAAGTAAACTAAGATGTAATAAATAAATTAAACTGTGATAGCCCAGCGGTGAGACCGTGCGACTCTCTATATACAATCATGGGTTTTAACCCCGGGCAGGCACCAATTAGTTTTTCTATTAAAACTAATGTGTTAATGGACAATTGCAATTTATCACACGCTTTTCGGTAAAGGAAAACATGAGGAAACCTGCATATCTCTAGAGAATTCTAGGAAGATGTGTAGCCTACCATTCTGCATTGGAGCAGCGTAGTAGGTCTTAGTTCCAATTCTCTTCTCCTAAAACAGAGAGAAGAGGCCTATGCCCAGCAGTGGGATAGTAAAAAGCCGTTAGTTTACTTTACACTTAAAGTAAATGAAAAATAACAGATGCGCGGTTTGCAAAATTCGATTAAAATGCGTAATTTGCCTAAATTGGTTTCATACACATAACTTAAAAAACAAGAAAAAATCACATTTTTTCGAACACTAGCTAAGGTTGTTAGCCGTGAAGGCGGTGACAGCGTCACCGAGAGAGTGGGCGAGCGCAGAAGCATCGCCGGGGACAAAAAAAAATCTCACATCTCTGATCTAGTAATAAATAATAATAACTCCAACTGGTCCATGTGTCGTCTAAGGATGTGACTTGCAGTAGAAAAATCGATTTATAATAATCGTGTTGTTTCTATTTGAAAAGTTGCGTTTTTTAATATTATTAATTAATTAGAATAAAGGCCAACTAAATTGGACAACTACTAATAAATAATAACAGATGCGCTGTTTGTGAAATTCGATTAAAAGGTTTGGCTACATTTATTTCATCCAACAATGCATATCTAATCTTAAAAACAAGAATAAAGAGAAAAAAAGGAAAAAGAGGATAACTTAAATAAAAATCTCTTTAAAAAAATCGATATTTTTTTCACATCCCTAGTGTCATCTACAAATAATCATTCGCGTCTTTTGTTTATCTTGTTTTAAAATATATCTAACTTTGTTATACTTAAACTATTGATATAGAATAGAAAGAGATGTGTAGAGGTTGTTTTTTTGCCTGAATATCTTCTAGTTCTATCTATTGAATCTTCATTCTTCATTTGTAACAGGGCGGTTTTACTACAGGCGCCAACACATGCTATCTCGCATCCCTCTTGCACATGTACGTATTTATGAATGAATCCAGTGTTGCCATCTTAGTGGATTTTCCACTAAAACTGGTGGTTTTAACTACCCACTTAGTGGCCAAATATTGCCTTTAGTGGCTAGTGGTTTTTTTTGGTGATCTTGGTAAAATATATTAGCAGTTAAAAAGTTAGATTTACTTCCATTTTACGATGATTTTATATATCTATTCGTTTTCCTTTTTGAATATGCATATATACCAATGTATATATGTAAGCAAACAGTGGATTTAAGCTTGTACGCCAATGTGTACAAGCTTAAATCCACTGTTTGCTCATGATTGGTGTTAAATTTTAATGAACATATGAATCGGATATGACCATGCCATATTTTTATTTATAAGAGTACCTCGGTCAACAATATTGAGTCAACATTATTTTGTCATTTCATACAAAATCCTATTTCATGAGAATCCTAAAAAAAACCGTGGTTCCATCCCGGCCGACCTTCAACATCCACTCCAAGACGGAATCACTTCGGGCGGAGGACGATACTGCGCGTATGGTGCCATCAGCGGGGCATAATTATTTATTATAAAGCGCTGAAATTGTTGAAACTATCGAAGTGCACCGTTACCATCGATAGATAATAAAATTGTGAGGTGCTATGAAGGAAAAAAGGCCAGAATATAAGCTGATTTTCCTCCATGGCAATGTTCCGTCACACACATCAAAAAAGGTTAAAAATTACTTAGAGACGCTCAACTGTTAGATGCTACTCCATACCGCTTATTCATCAGAACTGGCCCCATTCGACTATCATCTGTATTCGTCGGTGTGCCATTTGCTCGCTGAGCAGTGAGCAGCAGTTCGATTCTTACGCGACACGTTCAAAATTGGCTGGAAAATGCTTTGCCTCGAAAAACGAACAATTTTTTTTGGTATGTTATCCATATATTATCTGAGAGATGACAAAAATGTATATTTTGAATGAAGTTATATTTTTTCCTTCCTATGAATAAATGGTTTTTTTTGAAAAAAAAAAATCTGATTTTAGCTTGTATACCTGGTAGATATTTAATTTCCTTGAGTATGCATAACTGATCGGCAAGAATTAGTCATCTATGTTTCTCTACACGCGAGGATTTCCACCTAATATTTTTCTAAACTTTATATGCGGTGATTTCTGACTTCATATTTTTTTCTGAATACTTGTACTGAGAAGGTAGAAGGGTTCATCGTTCAGTAACGCTCATGGGCCCATAATTATAAATTTTGGTTTGTATTAACTGTGCGAATTTATTAACTAGTAAGTATGCAAAAATCACAATATACGCAACAGTATTCTTGGCTCGTAGGTATCTGAAATACTACGGGTCGAGTAGCGAAATGTAAATTTTCTGATATTTAATTTGTTAATTTTTTAATAAGTAATAATAAAGGAAACTAATTATTTGTATATTTATTTTCTTTCATAAAACAAAAATTGTGTTAGTGGAAAATTTTGCGGTTAGCGGTCATTTAGAGTGTAAAATTTTTGTTTGTTAGTGGTTTTCTGGTGGTTTTGAAAGTTGAATCCAGTGGGAAGCTTATTGAACTGTTGGCAACACTGCGTGCAACCCAGGGCGGTTTTACTACAGGCGCTAACACATGCTATCTCGCATCCCTCTTGCACATGTACGTATTTATGAATGAATAGTATGAAAATAGTCTCAGCTGCATCTCGCTCCACTCCACATACATATTTTTACGCACTCATTCTCATTTTGACTGTCTATCATATAACAAGTAAGCATGGGTATGATTGCTATATAAGAAGCATATTCGTTCCACGATATGATCGATTGTAATCACGTGATCATACACGCTATTGCTAATGCTATTGGAATACAAACAAATGTATTCCTTATGTCGTATGCAGTGTATAGGACATAAAGACTACATTTGTTCGTATAAGAAATGCTAATGCTGCTAATTCTATTTGAATACAAACAAATGTATTCTTTATGTCGTATGCAGTGTATAGGACATAAGGACTAAATTTGTTCGTATAAGCAATCATTTAGTCCATTAACGTAAATAATAAAATAGCGGATAGCGTTTTTGCTAATCAATGTTGCTAGGCAAAATTATTGTTATTTCAAACAAATGTAATTCTTTTATCTTTTATATAATACGGTCGATAATTCGGGAAGATGACGCACTTTTACGTTATTCCAACTGAAACTATATCCTAGAAATATCGACCGTATTGAATATGAATTAAGAATTACATTAGTTTGTAATAGCAATCGCTTTATCAAGTAATAATATTATAGCGAATAGCTGAATAATATAATAGCGGAAAGCGTTTTTGCTAATCAATATTACTGGGTGAAATTATTGTTATTACAAACAAATGTAATTCTTAACTCCTTTATAATACGGTCAATATTTCTAGCTTATAATTTAAGTTGGAATAGCGTCTTCTTTGGAACAAACAAATCTTGTCTTTATTTTAATTTATTTATTTATTTAACCCACGTTCCTTTGCATGTGTTTTTGATCAATATCAGTGAATTAGTCTCAGTATTAATTTATTATTTTACTTTTTCATAGAATATCCATAATTTTGTATAGCAGTATAGCAGTTACTCTAAAACTCATTAGCAGATGATGCTATATGAAAAGTTTTTCATATCATGATCATTAAGTGATTGATGATTCTATCCATGCCTAATAACAAGACAACAAGTTGATTTTATTAATGAATGGGCGGTGTATTTAATTTTTAAATTTCCCGTTGTAAAGTTCTAGTACTTTAATTTTTACTAAAATGTATAATTTTGTTTTAATTTAGTTAGCAAAATTCTTGAAACAAATATCACTAGAAGCAAATTAAATGTATAAAGTCTTATTTCACCAGTAGCTGTTGAGATATTTCTTAAAATGAGAAATATAACAACGAAGGAACGTGCAGTCATAAAACATTAAGAAGAGGATTTACTTAATCATTATATAAATGTAAGTGTTGTATTTTAATGAATTTTGTGCATCTCAATAATAGTAAGAGCTTTCTTAAAATTTACATTCTCACATTCTAAATATAATAACCTAACCTTGCATGGATAACCTAAAACCTTTAACATGCAGTATAATTTTTATTTCCTATTTGACTTAGTTATCGTTATATAAAAATTATGATATGTACATTAATTTCGATTGATGAATTAGCTATATTCATTATTATATTAAGGATATGTCTTGCGATTTTATAAAGCTTCTAGTGTCTTGTAGTGCAATAAATGATTAATAATGGAACATTAAAGGTAAAGTTTTTTAGAAGTTGTTCTAATTGATCATAAGTGTGTATCTATCTTAGTTATGAATAATTTGGACATAACTAAATGGTCTACTTAATATTTTTTTTTAGAAGTATTTTCAATTGAAGTTGTATACTTCATTGTATTATATTAGAACTTTAAAAATGATTGTCAAGTTTTTTATAATGAGACTCGGATGAAAAGGGAGTAAATAGCAAAAGAGAGCAAGTTTATTCTGTATAAACTACTATTGTTGATTTTTAATTAAAAAGCAAAAGCAAAATAAAAAATTTACAATTGTTTAAACGATTAATTACAGATTCAAGAATCGTCATATCCAAGATTAAGAGTAATTTTTTATTTTAATATGATTGTCACATGATGTTATTTATAGTTACGATTTGAGATATCTTTACATTTACAGTGCTAATAAAAGATATAATAGTATGTGTAATGAATGAAAGAATAACAGCAATATTAAAAGACTGTTCTATAAAACTGAAAGTAAATATTTATGTAATTTATAAATCACTTAAAATGTGCAACTGTTTATATCTAACAGAAATTAAATAACAAACAATATTTCTCCTTCATACTTATGCAATAATAAAAAGCAATTTTTCTAAAAGTGAACCTATTTACTCTTTCTTAACAAATCAATGCATAATGACACAGACAACATTTTTTTTATATTATAGAACAACTATTCATATTGATTCAAATACAACCTCTTTCATAAGAGGTTGTATTTGAATAGTAACAATTAATTTTAATTTTTTTAATTTTTTAAAATTATTTTCAGAGATTGAATAGCACTAGACTAAGTGCAACTAAAGGAAAGCTATAATATATAAAGCAGCATTTTTGCAAGAGATAGGTCACTCAAGCTACCAACTTAACTGATAAGGATGTTAAAACATTTCCACACATACCTGTGACAACTAGATTAACCCTTAATAGGGCAAGGGACAATTGTTTACCACCTAATTTTTTTTACCATAGATCATAAGCCGTTCTATGTACTATTAAAAACATTAAATATTTCTAATGTATGAAGACCCCTTAAACTTTTTTTAGTACTGGCAATTACGGTATTTGTAAAGGTTTACTAACTACTGACATTCAAAAAAAAATAACGACCTTTTTTCGTAATCGGGAGTGTTCGTTGCGAAAAAAATGAAATTTTGTTCTACTACGATTCCGGTAAATGCTTTTGTGATATTTGGTAGGATAATTGATTATTATGATCGTGCATGACTCGTAAAATAACTTTTGAAATGAAACTCGTACTAATTGAAAAATTTTCACAAACTTGGTGGTAAAACTGTTACCATTGCTCAGCTACAACAAGATAGTAGCATTTGGTGGTAATATAGTTACCTCTACTCGTTCATGTACTTGATACTTTAGGAGCATGTCGAAGAAAAAAATACTCTATCTGATAGTTATATAGCCTGTATTCTTGAAGATGATCTTTCCGCTATTGAAACTAGCGACGAAAGAGTCTCAGGCGAACTACTTTTGGACTATAGCGTACTCCTGCCCAAAAATCTAGCAAAGCGATTTGCAAAAAGTTCATGTATAAAACTAAAGCCGTTCTTTCTTCACTCAACTTGTAAAAGTTTTAACAACAGCTCTCAACCCAAAATCTGTATATATGGTCAAACGAACACACGCTCCAAAGACTGCAGATCGATTCTGCGAACAGCTACTGGTTGTCCATAGTTCATACGGAATGTTGACCTCCATAGATACCTCGACACCCCACCATTGCTCATCTCTTTGAGCGCTTTTCGAAGTCTTACTTTGAGAAAGTCGAGGTTCACGAGAACCCACTTATAACAGTGGCTTCCACTTACATCCCTGTTAGGCCGACTCACCGAAAATATGGACTTCCAAAATGCGTCCTGCATAACCCTGAACAATCGCAAGCACAGACATAATACACGCAAACAGCGTCTTCGCCGCCAAAGATGAGGTCCTAGTTTTCTGACATCGGTCGGTTGTGGCTAGTCGCCATACTCCCGATGCCATAATGACTAATCGTCATACTATTAGCCTTCCACTACACGTCGCCCTAAGCCACGATCCGGCCTCACAGGAGGCACCTTTAGGACAACGTTCCCCGACGCCAGTAGAGCTTCTGCGCTCTAATCTCCGCATTTCGCAACTTCGACGATGCTTCTGCTTCTGCGCCCGGTGACGCTGTAAAAGCCACCAAAACGACTAACAGCATAGTCAATTCGAAAAAAAATCAACGAACACAGAAAGACGATTCTTAGAGAGAGATGACTATCCCTAATATATACTGTGAAAATGTGGAGGTCGATTTTGCAGTACGAAAGATAGTCAAAAACGATCTAGGATTATTTGCGATGTCTGCAGCGTAGTTTTATGTCCTACTCCGTGCTTCAAAAGCTTTTACTTTGCTCCAGAAGAACTAGAGACTTTATACGGTAGCAGCTTTAGTCCTTAGCATAACGGGCTAAGGTCAAATAATTACCACCAAGACCATAACATAAACGGGTAATGGTAAAATGGTTACCACCGAATTTTCGCGTACTTCTGATTATATATTTTTATTTTTTTATGATAAATGTTAAAACGACGCCTATTAGAAGTATAAATAAAGATATAAAAATAAAAATTTCAGTAAATTTTACCTCTGCCCTATTAAGGGTTAAAGTATGTAAGTGTGTTTTAATCATAAAGTAATATAATAAAAGTAACTATATAATTTTAAATTAATTTGTGCTCTAGGGTCTAAGCAGACTTATATTATTATTTCTAGATATTTCTTGCAGATCTAGCAATCTTAGCACTTTTTAACACTAGGTTTCAGCATTTTTGGGACATTTTGTTGATAGTATCTAGCCAGCCCCCAACTAATACTCAAGTGAAGTTTGAATTTATGAAGCTAAGTTAGATTCCCGTAATTTCAGCCACAGATGTAAGCGTGCACTCAAACATCAGTAGCCAAAAGCGACTGGGAAAAGAATTAAGGTTTTACATGTATTGCAGGTGCCAAATACCGGCTCTTTGCCAACCGCAACACATAACCATTACAAAAAAATGTACAAGTTAATGACGTACGAATTAGCAAAACTGCGCAATTTCAGAAATCAGTACGACACCTTTATAATGGCTAGCCCGTTAATAAACCGTATAACAAAGTAGCGCGCTTTTGAAGCTAATGTTCGACGATACAGAAAACGAACATTACCAACAAAACGCCTACACAGTATGGGAAGAAAGAACACTGCAGTGTCCACTTCAACCATACTGTTAAATGAGAAGAAAAAGCCCTGTAGCTTTTACAGGAGGGCAGTCAGACGCTGCTAGTGCGACGCGGGAGTCCGACAGCTGGCCTCGTGACTCCACGAGCTACGCTGGTCTGGCCTCGCTGCCGCCAATGGAGACGTGCCGCCGCCCCTCACCCCAGGCCGGCCCGTCCGGCTATGCCGCAGCTGCTGTCGCTCCGCCGTCGCCTCGAGCGCTCGAACAGCGCCAGGCCGAACAGTAGCGTCAACCACCAGGAACAGGACCGAAGACGTCGTACGCGTCTTCGCGTTCGGCTACGTTCCGCGGTAACCGTATGGCGGGACGTCCTCGACCGCTTCATTACATAGTGGTGACATGTCTCTCCCAGCTACACATTACAGACCCTGCATCACAGTTTTCGACCTCTGTAATTTGAGAAAATGCATTTGAGGTAACTAATACTCAAGTGAAGTCTGAATTTATGAAGCTAAGTTAGATTCCCGTAATTTCAGCCACAGATGTAAGCGTGCACTCAAACATCAGTAGCCAAAAGCGACTGGGAAAAGAATTAAGGTTTTACATGTATTGCAGGTGCCAAATACCGGCTCTTTGCCAACCGCAACACATTACTATTACAAAAAAAATGTAAAAGTTAATGACGTACGAATTACCAAAACTGCCAAAACTGAATTACCAGAACTGAACTTACCGAATTACTAAAACTGAATTACCAGAAATCAGTACGACACCTTTATAATGGCTAGCCCGATAATAAAACGTCTAACAAAGTAGCGCGCTTTTGAAGCTAATGTTCGACGATACAGAAAACGAACATTACCAACAAAACGCCTACACAGTATGGGAAGAAAGAACACTGCAGTGTCCACCTCAACCATACTGTTAAATGAGAAGAAAAAGCCCTGCAGCTTTTACAGGAGGGCAGTCAGACGCTGCTAGTCATTAAAAATTAAAGATTACAATGTTTTTATATACCTAAGCTATGAGTAAAACGGAGTAATTATGCAAAAGTAATAATAAAATTATTTTGCTATAATCGGCGATGAAGTAAAGTAGAAAATAAATATAATGCTAAATGTAGAGTGGACAATCGGTTATCATACCTGATACATGCAGGATTCGTAAAAAACACATGCACAAACCTCCAGGACCGCCACCACCATACACAAGCACTATATACATTCACTATCACAAACCCAACAACTCAAATGTTTGAATTTCAACAAACATTCTCGGATAAAATGTGAGTAGTTATCCAAAACTTAATAACAAATAAACTATACTTTTGCACTGTTTAATACGAAGAAAATTGAAACGTACTGACTCACCAGAAACGTTCGTTATACGTAATATATAAATGTAATCACTTTTTACTTACGCAAAAATATACAAACCAACAAATGATTTTTAATTAAATTTAGACAAGAGTAAGTTTAAAAAGCCACAATTGCCGTAAATCAGGATGCTCGGACAAAGGGCACGACGCGAGTAAACTTTTACACTTCTGATGTCAACGCACACTATATACAAGAACACGATATAATAGGAATAGCACAATTCCCGTTGCGAGATGCACTTCTCTTGAATGACGAACAAGGACTGAATGTCACTGAAACGTTTTATCAATAGGAAGACTCCTACCGGAAACAATAACGGCACAGTGTTGCCCCTATTTAATAAAAAAGGGCGCGATTAGGGTTGCCACCTTTTTTTTTGAAGAAAAATAGTATTTTTCTTTTTAAATCAAAAAAATATAGTACTTTTAGGAAATTGAGGAAAAAAAAATAGTACACATCTATTTTCAATCATTATTTATTTTTCCATGATTATTTTTTGTTACTTTTCGCTGGATAATGACACGGAGTTAGAGTTACTAACTAACTAAGCCCCGTAAATATATGAATGAGTTTCGTTCAAACATTCCCTATGCAGTGCTGCGGGTGCGTTCCATTCACAGATAATTAAAAAAAAAGCACAACAATTACAATTAGCGATAAAAATATAGTATTTTTCGTGCTATATTCTTTACAAGGTATAAAGCAGGGACCTCGAAGCATATAGCATTATAGTATATCCTTAGTGTTTTTATAGAACTATAATAATATTGGGAAGTTTTATTTTTTAATTTTAAAATATAAGTAAAAATAAAACTAAAATAATAAAAATAAAACTTTTCCTTTATAGTAATATTTATTGTGTATGCTTTATTGAAGTGTTGTATATCATATGTCATACCCAATATCAGTTATATTCTATGTTTTAAGTGGTTATTTCTGAATAGTTTTTATTCTTTCTGCGACAGACAATATGGATTATAGACATACTTTAATTATTTAACAGAAAGTTATTTGTTCAAGATACTTTAACATACTATCCCATTTAGTTATGCACATTTCAATTGGATTTTTTGTCTGAGTAACTGTGTCTGGTCAACGCACTGCTACTGTTGTTGCAATGAATTCATTAATATCTGATACAATGCCTGATATTCCTCAAGTGAGTTAAAATGTTTCAAATATAAATCATTTTTGTTTGTAAACACAAAAATTGGCATGTGTATGTAATAAGTAATGGCCTGCTATTCACCCCAGCAGTGGGAACCATAAGCTTCCTCTATCCGTTTTTTGGAGAGAAGTATTGTAGCAAAGACCTACCATCGCGTTGCTCCAATGCGGATTGGTAGGTTACGCATATCCCTAGAATTCGCTAGAAGTATGCGGATTTCCTTACCATATTTTCCTTCACCGAAAAGCGTGTCATAAATTGCAATTGTCAATTAGACATGTGCCTGCGCGGGGTATAAACCCATGATCGTCTTTACAGAGTCGCACGGCCTCACCGCTGAGCTATCACAGCTTGTTCCATATTTATTAAAATGTTTTTGCAATAATTTTCAGATGAACCTGGTCATTGCCAAAGAGAGTACTCATTGGGATGACGTCTAAGGGCTATATGCTGTTGATGCTTTATGATGAAGCACATGATTAGGTCAATTGATTTGACTAGATGAAGGCAAGTAAATATTTGATGTAAAGTATGTCAGTCTGTCCATTTCACTTTCAATTAAAACTAAAGCTTATGTGTCTAATGGGCTAACTGCCTAATCCGTTTGAGATATTACAAAAAATGTTTGGTACAATTTTTCCTCTATTATTGTGATGCAAAAAAGTGTGTGATATAAGAATAGCTTAAAAGACATATTAGTGATGATCATTGGAACTTTGTCACATATGCTTCTTAATTGTCACATACAATTCAGTATTTGGAAAGCATAATATTTTTAGCCTGGTACTGCTAACAGTACAAAATCAAAGATATTTAACATAACACAAAGATTGTCACAGATACCCCTTATATTTTATTATTTAAAAAATATATTATTTATAATTATAGTCTCTATTCTATAGTTAAAATATAACTGTAGACAAAGTTATAGACACGTAAAAAATATTTTCCAGACACTATTTAAGACCAGTAGAAGCTAAAAATATATTTTTAAAATTTTAAATCTCTGTTATTTGTCAATGCATCATTCTCCTACCCTTATCCCACTCTAAATGGGGTAGGCACAACATGTTTTAAACATGGTATTACATGATTTGGTATCTTACGACCGGCCGCCTGCCCGACGTCAACTTACCTTAATCGGTTTTCGCGACACCTAGGTAAGAAATGAGGGTGGTCTATTCTACTCAGGGGATATCAATGCGAAGATTGTCTGTAAGACTACCTTTGCAAACTATTTATACATTATTTCGTTCTATCTATACATTATTTAAGAATTACTTATTTATTACAGGTTAAATATGCTGCGAACTCTTCCGCCGGGAAGTGTCCACGAGCCCGATGATGCAGATGAACATATATGAAGAACTTCAGTCGAATCATAATTATTTAGCCTCATTTATTGACATTAGTAATAACATTTTCACAGCGCGAATGCTTTTATTCACTAACAATTTATTTTGCCGCCTGAACCTTTCGGAATTTTGGAATAAGGCTGTTCAATTCAACGTGCATATTTAAATCTTTCTCTCTTATTAAAAAAAATGCGTGAACAAAGAAGAGTGAGGTTTGAAGCTAAAGTAGGTGAAAACTTCGGAATATAAAATGTACCGTAATAGGTGCTATAAATATCTTAAAATAAATAAAGTAAAATATTCATTGTTTACGATTGTCATATAATTATCGGACGCATAATCGATTGTCCTTTATTGCGTATCTGTCTTGAATATGCCGCGACATAAAAAACGCTTTGTTTGAATATTGAAAAAGGAATATGAAAATGATGAAATTATGAATTAAACGAAATGAAGATGAAATATGAACAAATTATCAATTATTCATCATTTTCATATTACATGTTATATGATTAGGTATAAGAAATTTTTGGTATCCGGCTGAGTAGAATAGACCACCATCGTTACTTACCGAGGTGTCGTAAGAGGCGACTAAGGTAAGATGACCCGCCGTGTTGTATCCGGCTGAATAGAATAGACCACCCTCATTTCTTACCGAGGTGGTATAAAAGGTAAATTGACCCGACGTGTAGTATCCGGCTGAATAGAATAGATCAATTCCATTTCTTACCAGGATGTCGTAAAAGGTGACTAAGGTAAATTGACGTCAGGCAGATGGCCGATCATAATATAACCAAAACATGCAAGAACACGTTTAAAAATGATCTGATTATAAGATTTTTTTATTATATTTTATATTATATAGTCACTAAATATAAATAATAATTCAATTCCAGGTTTTGACAAGTACAAAGGTGGGCTAGACACGGTGCACGATCTAACCGGCCTCTATTCAGTATACACTAATTGGAGAAGCATTGAGATCATGTTCCACGTTTCAACACTTCTCCCCTATGAGAAACATGATGCTCAAAAATTACAGAGGAAACGCCACATCGGCAACGATATTGTGTGCGTCGTGTTCTTGGAAGCTGATAATACTGCATTTTCACCAGCCTGTATAAAGAGTCACTTCTTACATACGTTCATTTTAGGTAATATTCTTTTAACACCTTATTAAACTTGTGGTTCAATTAAAAATTAGATAAAATCAGATTTCCAATTCCTTTCATCCAAAAGTAATCGTGATCTCCGCTCATTTTATCTCCGTAAGCTTTCCACGCCTCATCATCGCACCACTTTTTTGTCAGATTCTTTCACTTCGCAAGCCGTACGTCTGTGGAATGATCTCCCTGATTCTGTCAAAAAATCTTCCAGTCGTTTTACTTTTAAAGCTAATGTTAAAAAATACCTAATCTGTAACAATTAATGATATATATATATATATTTTTCTTTAACCGCTAAATATTTTTTTATACCATCTATTTTTATTACCTTATGTTTATTGTTATCCATTTGTTTATTTCTTATTTGCCTAGGCACATCGCTATAGTTTATCGATTTTCATTTCTTAAATATATATGCCTATTACTACTTTCTTCTTTTGTTTGTTTGCTTGCTGCACCTATTTTAATTTTCCGTTTGACCCTAAGGTTGACTGGTAGAGAACGCTTTGTTTAGTGTTAAGTCCGCCTTTTAAACTTTTATGTTAATAGTGCAATAAAGACTAAAAAAAAAAAATATATGTACCTGGTTGACCGAGCCTTGGTAATTTTTTACAAAATAAAAAATTAGTAATAGGGTAGGTATAAATAGGGTTTAATATAAATAGGGTAATATGGTATAAATATAAATAGGGTAGGTGGGGTTCGATCCTAGGTATTTTCATGCTGCATGCTGAATTTCAAGAAAATCGTTGGAGCCGTTTCTGAGATTCCAATATATAAATATATATATATACATACTTATAAGATTCCTCTCAGCAGACGAGTTTTTTTTACAACTATTAACCTAATGTACTATTAACGTAGACTATCCTCAAGTAGTGAACTACCATTCAGTAAAAACCGCACAAAAATCCGTTAAGTAGATTGAGAAAATCGATCACATACAGATAGACAGCTTTTGAGGACTTTGTTTTAAAATAAATATAGCTTTAGGATAGATAATATCAACATCTCAAAATTCCAGTGCGAGTGTCCGCTAAAATTAAAAGACGACCCACGCGATATGAAGTTTCTGTTGTGACCCGCGACGAAGTCGGCGCCTATAAGCCATATTTATGGGAGCAGAGCCTCTTTGACAAAGGGCCTATGTTCAGGTAAAAAATACAAAGTTTTCAATCATTCAAATGTCAAATTTCTGACAATTTAATTTAATAAATAATACTATTTAGCACTTTACAATCCACTGAGGTTGGGCCTTAGTGCTAATGCTGCCTAATTTACAGCGAAAAAAACCTAGCCATATGTACTCATATGAGTATATACTTATACAAGTATTTTTTTAAAGAATTAGTCAAATATTAATATTTTATTACAATACCTAAATAATCAAAATAGTCGTTATTTCATTAAATCTTTTTTTAGCAATAAAAAATGTAAAAACCTTTTAGTTTAATTTTAGTAGTATACACTGTATTATCTTGTAATATTTGAATAATATTATTGTGAATTGTAATACTCATAATTATTCCAAAGTCTAACATTAAAAAACAATAAGTATAGAGTTGAACATCGGGTATATTTTGTTATAAGATTACACTCAAAATGATATACAATACGTATTAAATATATAAATATTTAAATCCAAATATCTAAATTAAAATAATCTTTAAAAGTCAACTTAATAAATAATAATAAATATAAGGGACACACACACGGTCGTCCGTCCCCAAAGTAAGTAACTTAATACTTGTGTTATGGTAGGCAGACAACTGGTGAATATATACTTATATATTTCTAAATACATAATTAAATACAAATATACACCCAGGCTCAAAGACCAACAAATTCATTTATAGAACATGTTAGCCGCCGGAATCGAACCCGTGACCCGCGGCGTTGATAGTAGGGTCACTACCCACTAAGTCAACGGGCCAGTCAACACATTACCCAGTGTAACTCTAAAATTACCGATTCATTATTGAATTGTAGATATTGATATTGTGTAAATAGTCCATCGTGTAAAGGTACAGGTAAAAAAGTGTTTATAAATCATTTATAATAAAATTTCAGAGAATGGTTGCTTACAAAGATTGTTAATGGAGAAAGAGCATCATATTCGGCGCCTAAATTCGCGAGAATGCAAGAACGCACCCGGAGTCAAATGCTTGAAGATATAGTGGCTAACCTGCAAAACCACGCTGAAACTGGACAAATACCAAAACCATATAGAAGAGGTATTTTCTATTCAATTCTAATATAAAACTAGCTGTCTAGCAGCTTCGCCCGCATGATAATCAGTGCATCACAAAAATTTTCCCGCATCGAAATTATGAACATAAAAGTTGTTATTGTGAATTAACCATAAGAAATAGAGACATGCTGTCGCGGACTTTTTGTAGTATTTTTACAGATCTACGATTCTCTTGTACATTACTGTAGTATATCTTTGCTAGTTTAAGCGGCATGCAACTAAAGCGCCCAGCAGATGAATTTTATAACAACAACCATGCGAAAGTATCGCCTGTATATTTTAATAAAAACCGTATAAAAATCGGTTCAGTAAACTTTTAAAAATCATTAGGGCTATCAGCATATTTTATGGAATCGGCAAAAAAAGATTCGGATCGGAAGATAGGAAGAAAAAAATGAAAAAAAAGGCGTTACACGAAGTCATTAATCCAAATCTTAGGCAAGACAAACTTTATTCAATTAATTTTTCCCTCTTTCAGGTTCGTGGCGTCCAATCGGTCACATGCGACCCTCATCACCTCTACTAGACTCAGTCAGAGACCAGTTTGAAGACTACGATCAACTGGCAAAGGATTTTACCGGGGTATTCCTTAACAGCGAACTGAATTGTGCTCAAAACGCTCAACTCTTTGACGTCGTATTCCTGGTTGGACAGTCGAAACAGAAGACAAAGTTTATCGGCGTTCGAGCTATACTGGGCGTTAGAAGCAGGTATATTCAATTTGAATATAATAAAATAATAGTATGAATGAGTAAACCTTAACTCTAATCTTAATCGTTATATAAATAAGGACATTATATAGTACCTAAGCAACATTAAAACAACAACAACTACAAAAGTAATAATAAAATTATTGTGCTATAATCCGCGAAGAAGTAAAATAGAAAATATATAAAATGTAAGTGGACAATCAGTTATCATACCTGATACATGCAGGATTCGTAAAAACACATGCACAAACCTCCACCACCGCCACCACAATACACAAGCACTATATACGTTCACTTTCACAAACTCAACAATCGTTTCGCCCCGTAACCGAAGCATCATCAGGAGATATATTTTCTATTTTACTTCTTCGCGGATTATATATATATTTTCATTATGGATCTCCGCAAAGTAACGCCTAATTCTATAAATTATACAACAAGAACTGTTATTTTAACGTTGCTAAGAACCTATTGTACATTATACCTATGTATAATATATCTATTCTAATAAGCTATAAGTAGCGAGTTCTACGGAACTCTACTTACAGCTTATTACAATAGGTACATTACATACAGCAGCGTGTGGTCAGTAACTATCGGGCTGACCAGCTGCCAGCCGCTGCCAGCAGTTCGGCCACGCATCCGCCAACTGCCATCGAGCTCCGAAATGTGTCCGCTGCGTAGGCGGGCACACCAGCCAGGATTGCGACAGGACCCCGAAGAGGCCCCCAAGTGCGCCAACTGTGGGAGGGCGCACGTGGCGCGTGGCGGTGTGTATATATTTGTGTGTATGTGTGGGAAGGAAAGAGCAATGAACAGTTTCTGTTTAAGTTATATATGAATTAGTATATTAACAGACAATTTTGAGGAGATTTTCAGTTTCTTCATAAGTGAGCGAATGAAGCCAAGATAAAAATTTTAATTTACACGAGTAGTAGTTTAATGAGTAAATATTTAAAAGATTATTTGCTCTATTGTACATCAATTAAAACATTTAATTTATTATGTACTTGCTTTTATCCGCAACTTTGTCCGCGCGGACTGTAGACGACCCCTGTACGCGGTCGACTCACGAACACTGGTGTCTCAAACCGGCTGTGCCTGAAAAATTACATAATTTTCGGTTTATTAATTTTAATTAATTATGAAAACTTACTCTACAGTCTACAGTATGAAACTATCTTGAATTTTCAAATATTTCTGCAACAAAACGTCATACGTGACGTACGCCGGACGACGATGTGGCCCAGCTTGACGAAGCATCCGAAAAAAAAATACAATAAATTTATTTATTACCAATGATCCATAGGTGTTAGTTACATAGTAGTTGGTTAGATCTTCTTATAAATTATGTCAGTAAACCTTTACTCTAATCTTAGTGGTTATAAAAATAAGGACATTATAAAGTACCTAAGCAACATTAAAACAACAAGAACTGTAATTTTAACGTTGCTTAGGACCTATTGTACATTATACCTATGTATAATGTATCTATTCTAATAAGCTATAAGTAGCGAGTTCTACGGAACTCTACTTACAGCTTATTACAATAGGTACATTACATACAGCAGCGTGTGGTCAGTAACTATCTGGCTGACCAGCTGCCAGCAGTTCGGCCACGCATCCGCCAACTGCCATCGACCTCCGAAATGTGTCCGCTGCGCAGGCGGGCACATCAGCCAGGATTGCGACAGGGCCCCCGAAGAGGCCCCCGAGTGCGCCAACTGTGGGAGGGCGCACGTGGCGCGTGGCGGTGTGTATATATTTGTGTGTATGTGTGGGAAGGAAAGAGCAATGAACAGTTTCAGTTTAAGTTATATATGAATTAGTTTATTAACAGACAATTTTAGGAAGATTTTCAGTTTCTTCATAAGTGAGCGAATGAAGCCAAGATAAAAATTTTAATTTACACGAGTAGTAGTTTAATGAGTAAATATTTAAAAGATTATTCGCTCTATTGAACATCATTTAAAACATTTAATTTATTATGTACTTGCTTTTATCCGCAACTTCGTCCGCGCGGACTCTAGACGACCCCTGTACGCACGCACTCGACTCACGAACACTGGTGTCTCAAACCAGCTGTGCCTGAAAAATTACATAATTTTCGGTTTATTAATTTTAATTAATTATGAAAACTTACTCTACAGTCTACAGTATGAAACTATCTTGAATTTTCAAATATTTCTGCAACAAAACGTCATACGTGACGTACGCCGGACGACGATGTGGCCCAGCTTGATGAAGCATCTGAAACAAAAAAAATATATAATAAATTTATTTATTACCAATGATCCATAGGTGTTAGTTACATAGTAGTTGGTTAGTTCTTCTATAAAATATGTCAGTTAACCTTAAATCTAATCTTAATCGTTATATAAATAAGGACATTATATAGTACCTAAGCAACATCAAAACAACAAGAACTACAAAGTAATAATAATAATGTATTTTGCTATAATCCGCGAAGAAGTAAAATAGAAAATATATGATAATAAATATAAATATATATGACGAATGTGACGTCAGTATTGCTGACGTTACGAGAAGGATTATCCCCTATAATTGGTGATCAATAAACACTGTAGATAATTTTTATAAACTTTTATATTTGAAGAGCTCTGTTTACTGCGGCGGTCCGACACAGAATAATGCCACGAGCTGGTGCGCGCTCGGCTTTTATAGAAAAACTGGGTGTGTCATTCGATTGAACAAACTACCCACCTTTTCAACTAAAACTATTCTTTACATACAAAGAAATGTTCTTAATTTTAAAATGAAATGTTTAAATTTATTACAATGTAACTTGTAAATATTAATTGCGAACACGTGGTAAAAATATTGATCAAGTGTTTTTATTTTAGTAATGAAGGTATTTATCGTTAAATTAAAACCATAATAACAATCTAAATCAATAATATATAATAATTTAAATTACAATTTCTACATTTTCAAGATAGTTTGAGGCCTGTGAAAGCTCTGTTTGGATAACTTTAAGTCAGCTTGCTGTTCCTGTTTCCTATTTAAAAATAGTAATAATTTTTGAAGTTGTACTTTTAGCGTGTTTAGGAAAAAACTTTTTTTTAAAGATGCATGCACTTAGAAATGTAAACGGTTGTTGTATATATATTTTTTTATTACAGTAGAAGTCTTAATAAAGAAGTTCTTTTAATATTTTGTTTTATTAATATTTAAAAATCATTAGTAATATTTAACAGGTAAACCGGTTATCCAAAAAATCGGTAAAAGCGGTGTGCGAATCGATAAAACTTGACATCACTAATTACGGTTTTAGCGCACCAAGTACATCACTAATTTTACGACGATTATACGTGATACGTTATATATATTACTACTCCATATATAAGAAAGAGTCAGAGCTGAGACTAAATCCGTTTTTATGAATGAAACGGGTGAGAGGCAGATAGTTTTTTATGAATGAAAATGTAACTAGCCATAGTGCTACTCTGCACCCCCCATACCACCGAAAATAGGCTCGCGCCAATGTATGAATCACAACCATCTATTTTATAGTTAGTAATCTATGGTGCAACCAACGATAATAAAGCGAACAGTGAATACCACATTTTGCGTAATTTAACTTAAACCTCAACGATCTTAGCATTTTGATAAAGTAGTTTAGTTTATTACAGTTTTAAGTATTATTTTGCCTTATTTCTAATAACTTCTATCTAACTTGTGGTTTAAATGATATTAAGTGCAAGTAAATACATTTTATTGAAATTTGCGTCATATTATCAATAATAAACTTTAAAATAATATTTGCAGTCGTATACAGTTTGTTATGATATAATTTTTCATAAATAATTTAATTTGTGTTTTAGGCCATAACTATTAAAATACAATGGCTCATTCGTCTGGATCTGGCGGTAATATAAAAAATGGTGTTATAGATTTCACTGCAGGATCTCTAGGTATTTATTTGCTCAAAATAATAAAAACTAAATAGGATCAGCTTTTTCTAATACCATACAAACATCATTATGTAGTATTTTTGGTTTAAATTTTAATTAATAAACAACTACTGAACAATTTTTTTATAACAATAAAAATTAATTTCCTAGAAATTCTTTCTTGAATAAATTGTGAAAGTTTTTGTCTGCAAACTAGGAACCAATCAAAATATTACTTCTTCAGACTTCGCCTTATATACTCACTAGCTTTTACCTGCAACTTCTTTCATGTGGACTGTTGTTGCATGATAGGTTGATAATAGATTATGCTTTTCAATGTCATCCTATTCCTGTAGAATTAACAGGATTTCTATAGCCTATATGTTAGCCCATTGTGTAAGGAATAATTGTGCCAAATTTCCGCAATATTGGTCCAAAATATTCACAGTGAAAGAGTAACAAACATACATACATACTGACAAACTTTTTAATTTATAATATTAGTATGAAGGAAATATTAGTATGATCCTATCTTGTCACGCCACAATACAACAGGCCTCATGATTTTTTTATTTTTATAATCATAATATTATTTATTATCACATATAATTAGGTATTTTTAGTTCTTTAGTTTCTTTAGGTAAAATTTTAATTATAAAAGTATAAAAACATCAGGAAATCAATCTTCTTACAATGGACTCTAATATTCCATTGTCTAAGCTGGACATTAATACTTATGATCTTAGAATACCACTGCACATTCTTTTCTTAACACCACTAGCTACATAAATAAAAAATATCTCAAATAGGATACATATATTTTCTAATCATGCAAAAAATATTCTTTTTCATTTACCAAAACAACAATGATGAAAAGAAGATTGTGAAATATTCAGTGTGCTTCCAATAACAGAACATATAGGTACCTGAAATTTTCTTAAAATATTTTAGGTGGCATAGCTGTAGTATATGTCGGACAACCACTAGATACAGTGAAGGTAAAGATGCAAACATTCCCTCATCTATATAGGGGGATGTATGATTGTCTAAAACAAACCTTTAGAAACGATGGCATTATAAGAGGATTATATGCAGGTACAACACCAGCAATATTGGCTAATGTTGCTGAGAATTCTGTACTCTTTGCAGCTTATGGTTACTGCCAAAAATTTGTATGCCATGTCACTGGCACTGAGGTACTATTTATAAAATTTACTTTGATATATAAATTAAATAATTTAATAAGTTAAGCATTAATGCTGTGTGGTATCCAGCTGAATAGAATAGTACCACCCTCATTTCTTACCGAGCTGTCGTAAAGGCGACTAAGGTAAGTCGACCCGCCATGTGGTATCCGGCTCTGTAGAATAGACCACCCTCATTTGTTACCTAGGTGTCGTAAAAGGCGACTAAAGTAAGTTGACTCACCGTGTGGTACCCGGTTTAGTAGAATAGACCACCCTCTTGCTTACCAAGGTGTCGTAAAATACGACTAAGGTAAGTTGATGTCAGGCAGACGGCCGGTCGTAAAATACGTAGACAAATCATGTGACAACATGTTTATAACATGTTGTGCCGACTCCACTTAGAGTGGGATAAGGGCAGGAAGATGATGATGATGATTGAATTAAGCATTACTTTGCAGAGATCCATTTATTATTACTTTTGTAAGTTAAATAAAACAATAATTTGATGTAAAATAACACCAACGGTTTATCTTATCTATTTTAAACTATGGCATTATAGGAAATATAGGATGATTTAAAAAATTACATTGAGTAATTCTTCCCAAAGATCTCACTTTTATATACATTTGATTATTAATAATTTATTGTTGTACAATTTTTTCAAAGACAATATAGAAAAGCGATGACAATGTTATCATGTCTTTTAAAATGGAAATCATAGAAAAATTTTGTACATGCATTGCTATAATTGTTATGTTAGTATTAGAATGTTTTTATTCCTAGCTTTATATAGACTGTGATTCAAAGTTGTCAGCACTCCACTTCACGTCGCCCTAAGCCGTGGTCCGACCTCACAGGAGGCACCCTTAGGACGACGTTCCCCGACCCTAGTAGAGCTTCTGCGCTCTACTCGCGTCGTGGAACGCACTTTGCAACCTCGACGATGCTTCTGCGCGCGCCCGTCCCGCCCGGTGTCGCTGTAAAAGCCGTTAGGGCTAACAGCATTCAGTCAATTTGAAAAAAAAAAAGATTCAAAGTACTTTATTTACAGGACACATTTAGATAGTTTGCAACCAATAAGAACTCAGATTTCTATAAATACTATATCAAATGTATAGAAATGTGCTTCTTATCATTAGTTAATCATCTGGGGAAAAACATGGAATGTCTCAAGTCTCGATCAATAAATAAAATTAAACAGCAAATTTTAAATAATTTATAGAATTAGGCGTTACTTTGCGGAGATCCATAATACAAAAGTAATAATAAATTATTTTGCTTGTTTTAGCAAATTTTAAAATAATTTATAATGACAAAAATTACATCGATATTTCTGTTTCAGAATGTGGATCAACTTTCAACTCTCAGTAATGCAACAGCTGGTTTTCTTGCATCATTCTTCTCCTCATTCACACTATGTCCAACAGAATTAATCAAATGTCAGTTACAAGCTATGAGGGAAGTCAATGTTCAAGGCTCACAAACAGCTGTATGATGACTCCTTTGGGTATTTCATTAAATATATTTCATTTATAAATTACAATAATTGTGATAATTTTGTACATAATCATTTATTTTAATATATATTTAGCTACATTATCTGTTTATACTATAATAGTTTATAACATATCATTCTTATCATTGGCATGTTAAAATATTTTCCTTAACATCTTATCAATTGCCTCATGTTGACATTGATTGCTTTTAATGCTGACCTTTAAGTTATTTTTTAAATTTATAAATGATGTATTTTATTGAACTAATATGTTTTTTACGTCCAATGTCTTAGTATAACAACTTTGTAAAACTAATTATTGTTTTTGGTAATATATGATTTTTCATTAGGGTTCCCTTAAATTTCAATTAAATATGTTCCATAGCTTTTGCCAAACTTAAAAGTTAGTTAAAGTCAAGTAATTTCCTTATTAACAAGTTCTTTTAAATCTTTCAAGTTAGTAATATTGAACACTAGTTTTAAAAAAAATATTTTTCAAAAACTCTTGAAATAATCCTTGATAATATTATGTGAATCATAATATCGGTTAATATTTTTAGCTATTTTAAACCAATAAAATTGACATTTATTAGCTAATATTTAATTTGTAACATTCAATTTTTGCAATTATACCCACAAAGAATTCATATATTATTGTAATTTTTAAAATATTTTAAAGCTTTGCAAAGCATAAGCGAAATAGATTTCTAGTATATTTTAAAATTATTATGAGCATTTTTAAAATCTTTCTACAGACATCAAGTTGTTTTAATTTTTACATCCAACAAACTTTGTGAACGAAGGAAACATCGATACTTTGATTTCCATGAAAGTTGTGCATGTTTTACCCAAACAATTGTTATTTAACCTAACAAAAATTCAATTTTTCATTTTAAAAAAATACTTAAGCCATAATTAATTTTTCTTCGTTGACGAAGGAAAATTAATTATGACTATTGTAATTATGTAAGATCGCGTGAAAGTTGCAAATTGTTCGATAAAATGTGCTAACCGAAACAGCACTTTTAATCGATATAATTACGAGATCAAAACAATCTAGTTCAAACTAGGGTATAAGTTCAACGTAGTGATCATGAATTTCGTACGACTTACATCAATTCCGGGACCAAAATGCGTCTTGTGTGACTTAAGTTTTTATAACAGAACCTTATGCAATTCAAACAATAGATTCTCCAAAGTATGTACTGGAATAATAATAATTCCTTAACTTATAAATTGATTACTGTTGTGGTTCAATATTATTTTATATTTGGACTTTTAACCCTTGCCTATTGCGCGAGTGTTAGCAATATAATGAAATTCTGTTATTTCTATAGCATTAACCTGCCTAGCTTGTGGGAGATATCAAAATTAATAGGAAAGATCGATAGATAAATTTAGAATTAAGCTTAAACTGGATGAAATCACACTATTCACGCACGCTTCTTTATGCAAAGCACTGTCTATAACCTGTATTTTTATCTATTGACATTAGAAGGTATGTAGTAATAGATTAGAAACTGCGTACATAGATGCTGCACATTGTATTATAAGTTGATAACAGTGATATACAAACCTGTCATTATTAAATAAATACCATATACCAGTTAAAATATTGCATCAGTAAATACCAAGTACTCTCATTTATTTTAGGTAAAAATAACTCCATTGCAGTTAACACAACAGATATTTAGACAGTATGGCCTACAAGGACTGTTCAGGGGGCTTGTACCTACAATTATGAGAGAGATGCCAGGGTACTTTTTCTTTTTTGGTGGTTATGAAGGTAAGTATTTTATATATTAGTTGAATTCGAGATTAAATATATTATGGTATACTAGCTGTCCGGACACGCGTTTCTGTGATTCTGTTTCGAATTCCCTTGAAACAGGTCAACAGTTAAAAAATTATCCGATGCTACCAAACCTTAGAGGTTCATTCGCTGGGTCATTCTAAAGATTGTCTGAAAATTTAATTAAAATCGGTCCAGCCGTTTCGGAGTCTATAAAGGACATACAGACCAATATTGATTTTTATCTATTAAGACTAGCTACCTGTGCTAGCTTCGCAAGAGTAGTAGAGCATATTATTTATTTATTTATTTTTCAAGGAAAGCAATGATGCCTTGATGATAGGGTTGCCAACAATTTTTTATAAGAAATAAAGTATATTTAGGTCTTAGATGAATATTAAACAGTATTTTATAAGAAATAAACAGCATTCTATTTATCTGATGTTATTGCTTGCAGAACTTTTTAGTTAAAACTTTATTTTTTATAACTTTGTGCGAGCGTCTTAGTCTACATTTACAGTGGTAGGTTTATATAATAATAATATTCATAGTGTTTAGCATTTTGATACTTAAAATAATGTAATACTGTTTAGTTGGCAACCCTACTTGAAAGGAGACCCGTCTTGTATTTATTTTAGTTCTCGTTAATATTAATATTGCGATAATTTCTAAGATATTCATTTAAATTAAAGTATTAAATGATAAACCATGAAGTAATTACTGTAGCTATTTAAATAGATATGGATTAAAAGTTTTCCGATTACCGCACTGTACGTGACTGCTTTTTATAATGGGTAGGTATAGTAATCTGTAACATAGATATATGGAATTGCGGATTTTCAATTCGAGAAAAATTTTGTGACAAACTGATTTACACGCGGGAGAAGCCGCTGGCATAGATAGTTGTAAATATAAATTACACTTAAGTTTTTATTTTTTTAAAAACTAGTTTTATTGCCCAGAGATTGCGCTTGCGACCGGCGTCAAGCTTTCTCACTATTCAGTTTTGACATTCATAATTGTTATGGTTGAATTAGAATTATAAAAAGTAAAATTCTAAAAGTATAATTGTTTTCATTAAACAGTACCTGGGTGACTGAGCCTTGTACGGTAATTTTTTAAAAGATATAAAGAAATATTTAAAAGAATAAAGTAGGCGCCGATGACAAGTGTTGGGTTCGAAACCGGGTTTTGAACATTTTCGGTCCGCCCGTTGCCCATCGGCTATCGTAGCATTACGTTTGACAGTTAAAATTATCCTTTGCTTTCAATTCTAGAATTTTAGAATATTTTGGTTGGTTTATTCTACTCAGCCGGATACCACACGGCGGGTCAACTTACCTTAGTCGCCTTTTACGACACCTCGGTAAGAAATGAAGGTGGTACTATTCTATTCAGCCGGATACCACACGGCGCAAGATTACCACATTTATATATTAAAGATTAATTACCTTCCGATCTCCGTATAAACTTTAATTTGTTCATGTTTTAAGGTACAAGGGAACTATTGACAAAGCCGGGCCAGTCTAAAAATGATATTGGTTTCTTTAAAACAATGATAGCCGGCGCCGTCGGTGGATTAGTATTGTGGACAGTTATATTTCCTTCTGATGTAATAAAGTCACGTGTGCAGATATCGAACAAAAAGCAAAAGTTCCTAGCCGTCGGCTTGGAGATTATTCGGAAGGAAGGTATGTAATAATGTGTATTTAAGTTATCAAAAGTAATTATAAGATTATTTTGAAATAATCCGCGATAAAGTAACTAAGGTAAGGATGGTTACTTAAATGTAGTTATTTTAAGAACTAGACTACTGGTGGGTCTAACATATTAGATTTAATTATTAGATTAGGATTAGTACTAATTAAAGATAACTTGTTATAATTTATGAATAAGTCGTTACTTTACAAAGGTAATATTATAATTAATTTGCTATAATCTACGATAAAGTTACTAAAAATATATATAATGCTAAACTCAGAGTGGACTATATGTTTTCATACCGAATACATGCAGAATTCCCAAAAATGTAGTGCATGTATTTTTGCGAATCCTGCATGTAGCAAATATGAAAACAGATAGTCCACTCTACATTTAGCATTATATGTTTTTTCTCGGATTATAGCAAAATAATTTTAATATTATTTTCGTATTATGTCTGTCTAACGATTAATTCATAAACAATAACAAGTTATCTTTAATTGGTACTACTCCTAAAGTAATATTTAAATCTAGAATTTGCACCCACCTGTAGTCTAGTACTTAAAATAACTACATTTATATTCCATTAATATCGCACCGCTGGGAACAGGCCTCCTTGCTCCGTTTTTGGAAAGAAGGGTTGGAGCTAAGACCCACTACGCTGCTCCAATGCGGCTTGTTGGTTTGCACATATCCCCAGAATTCTCTAGAGATATACAGGTTTCCTCACGTTGTTTTCTGTCACCGAAAAGCGCGTGATAATTTGTAATTATCAATTACGCCTAAGTTTTAACAGAAAACTCATTGTTGCCTCGCTGGGTTTGAACCCATGTCCCTCTCGAGAGTCGACGTGCAGTCTCCCCGCTGTGCTATCACAGCTTATTAAAGATTTAAGTATTAGATACTATATGTAACGCCTTTTTTGTTTTAAGTTCCCTAATATTCTAAAAAGTTAGACGATTAATCATATTTTATGGTGTGTAATTTGTTAAAGATAGCGTAAGCAAGGTAATATAACATTTTCATAAACATGTTCAATAAAATTCTACCAAAAATCATGAAGGAAAAATGTCGCATCTAGATAAGATGTCCAATTTACAATAGATATAAAATACAGCGATGGTTTTTTTTTTCAATGAATAACATCTGCACAGATTAAGCAATTTTAATAATAATATATAGAATTAGGCGTTACTTGGCGTATATCTATAATTCAAAAGTAATAATTAAATTATTTTGCAATACTCCGCGAAGACGTAAAAAGAAAATATATATAATGCTAAATGTTAGAAGTGGACAATCTGTTTTCATACCTGATACATGCAGGATTCCTGAAAACATGCACAAACCCCCACCTCCGCCACCACAATACACAAGCACTACATACGTTCACTAACAAAAACTCAGCAATCGTTTCGCCCCGCAACCGAAGCATCATCAGGAGATAGACTCCACGACAAAATCGCAAAGCTTTGCGATTCGCGGATTATAGCAAAATAATTTTATTTTTAAATATAAGTGTTCCTTTCAATCGCGATAATCAAATAAAATTGTTAATTATTATTTTTACAGGAACATTGGCTCTCTATAATGGACTAAAACCTACGTTATTGAGAACCATACCGGCTACGGCTGTTCTTTTCGTAGTATACGAGTATTCAAAGAAATTCATGCATCAATCGTTTGGAGATTAAGATAACTTGAAAATAGCCTAAATTCGATTTAATAGAGTTGTCTAGATAAATATGTATATACACTATAATAAATTCTATAATAAATAACGTAAAAACCGTATTTTAATAGACATTTGACCTCATTTCATTCTCAAGTGTGTGATAACGCCAATTATCTTCGATACCTAAAGGTTATGCCTTGATAAAGTAATATTGTCATTTGATAAATACATATAATTGCGCTTTAATTTTTTTAATGATAACTAGGTGTCCGGTCACGCGTTTCTGTGGCTAAGTCTAGTTTCGAATTCCCGAGGTTTAAAGAAAACTGCGCCACTAAACTTTACAGAATTATTTGCTGGGTCATTTTAAAGATTGTCTGAAAAGTTCATTCAAATCGGTCTAGTCGTTTTGGAGTCTATAAAGGACAAACAGATAAACATTCATAATTATAATTGTATCACGGGTGAGATAATCGTAATTTTTACATATTTCTTTTTTTTCTTTTCTATTGACCAACTATATGAAGGAGGTTGTATTTGAAACATGTTAAGTAACAAAATACGAAAACATACGTTTTACTCGGCTATCATATCACTATAAAAACAAGAGTTTGTAATATTAACGCTGATGCTATATTGATATCGTAAAAATTGAATTTATTAATATGTAATAAAGAATTGCTCTTACCAAGAAGAACCAGCAAGATATAGTCATAACTTACGTTTACAATTACTTCAACCTTTTTCTATTCTACCATTTTTAATCTTACAGATTACAATTAAAATGGCGCTGAAATCTATCAAAACAATGTCAATCCCTTTATGACAACTCGCTTAGATAATACTTCAATTAAAAGGTTTATTCATAGCATAGCATTAATATCATTTCAAAGCAATTAAGTGTTTAAGTGATAAAATAAATGCCTAATGATGAATACCAAGTTCAAAATATTTTACACTACAGCAGGAAAACTTTTAAAAACAGAAATAGCAATCCTTTGGAAGCTTATGCAAGTAGAAGAGATAACACAACTGATGATTTACCAGACTCTCCGAGAAGTGATAGAGTAACTATAGATGCTGCAGGGTGCAGCTGTGATTTCGATTCAGAAGGCGAAGTAGCCAATATTCTTCACAAAAAATGTCACATTATAGCGCTGGCTCAACACCAGCTCCAAAGGCTATTAGATGAAACAGATAAATTGTTATGTGACAATACTAGATGTTGCAGGTGATAATGCTTTAAAATATGCAATTACAATTCAAATAAACTTGCAAACAAGTGGTTTTGAATCGTCAACTTTACTGATATCTGCGTCATAATTTAATACATTTTATGAAAGAAAATTTCAGTATCGTTTAAGTTCAATGTTTTTTTTTGTTCTAATGTTTTAACGTAACGATAAAAATATTTTCATATTGTTTTATGTATATATGTATGTATATATATACACATATATATGTATATTCAGAATCTCGATTTTCCTGAAATTCAGCATGTAGGGGGTTTTGGGGGAGAAAAATCGATCTAGATAAGTTTTATTTAATAAAATGTCGTTCTATCCCTGTTTTCGGGCTTAATAATTTTTGAAATTTACGTTGAATACAGTCACAATTTTTCGCTGTCAAACGTAAAGTCATGGTTTATTCATTGCACTGTACAGGAGCGTCAAAATATATGTATATTCAAATTCATAATATTCTTTATTCAAATAAACTTGTAAACAAGTGCTTTTGAATCGTCAACTCTACTGCTGGTTCGGAAAGCTGTTCCTGCCGAGAAGAGCCAGCAAGAAACTCGGCGGTTGCTCTTTTAAAAATATAATTCTTAATACTATTTACATTAAGTCGTTACTGTCTTGTACAGGTTCAAAGAGAACTATATCCACACATTCTTATCTTCTAAATAATCTTCACGAGCATAGTAGGCTTTCTGTATCAGCCTCTTATTAACAGTGTTTTTAAACTGATCTAATGGCAAAGCTAAAATTGATTGCGGAATTTTATTATAGGATCTTATACCCAGACACACAAAAGATTAACATACTTTTGCAAGGCGCAAAGCAGGAGCAGCAAGCTTATGTCGGTTCCTACTTTGCCTATTATACACTTCACCTATTGATTTATAATTCTTAAATAAGGTATATAAGTCATTGGCAATAGAAAGAAGTACGCTGATCTTGCATAACTCTTGAAAAATTCGACTCTTAGTTTCTATTTTAAGGACTAAAGTACGAGTCTTTACAATATTTACCTACACTTTCATAATAAAGCCAAGCGTAATTTTTATCAGAAATTGATGTACCCATCTGATATGAATCATTGGGAATTTATCATTACAGTGAAAATGTTCTAATAAAAAGTAGGAATATGAAAACCCCCATAAGTAATTTTATGGACGGTAGTCCATATGTATTTTATTTCTCTTGGGCTGGACTTCTTTACTAACGTTTCTATATATAAAGGGTGAAAAAACTCATGGTAGGGGAGCAAAACTCATAATGGCCTATTATCACTAAGATATATATAATTCTCCTTTCGCAGATTAGTAAGCTCAATGTTTTCTATAAATTCTATTGAGATATACAGATTTCACACGACGATTTCATGTAACGACAAGTTTGGGAATAATAATAAAATATAGATCCAGGGCCGCCAGCTCTGGAGAAATTTAGTTAGGAGAGCCGACCCCAATTAAAAACGGGAAGAAGGCCAGATGATGAATAAATCATTACACTTTACCGTAAAGTTAATTCCGAATTTTTAAAAAATAATGATCCTTAATTGGTTAATAATATGTACCAATACCAATTGGTATTTATACCAATTTAAGATCATCAAAAACCCGAGGACAACGCAAAATAACGGTAAATACCACAGTAACTTTAAAAAAAATTCATTACTTTTAAGTTATTCTTTTTTATTTCAGATCAGCTATCGATTTTTTGATTCTGTGCAAGGATGCTTGGAGTCAAAATAAATGCTTATGTTTGCTTATTGCTTTAATCATTCTAGCATTTTTATTTGGCTTAATTCTAGGCGCAGCTTCTTGTGGGACAACCTATCGTAAATTTAACAGCCCTATACTTGCCTGTATTGATAACTTTTTTATGTCAGACTGTTATCTAAAACCTAAAGAGAGTTTTAGAGGAATTGTGTAAACATTATGTCTAACTACATGTCCGAATAAGGCAATAATTCTTAACTGCGCCTATTTAAATTTGTTTCGAATTCTAGAATGATAAATAAATAGGCTAACTGACTGATCGAGCAGTTATCCAGTGATCAACAGACTGCTCTTGCAGTAAGAGTCGACAGCTTGAAGCTGCTATTGATAAGACGCTATTAATGTTGCTCGAGCAGTTGGCTTAACTGCTCAACAGTTAGCAATTTAAATTACAAACAAAGCGTGTGGGCGCGGATGCAATCTACGGTGACTTCTTCATGCCGTCTGTGCAACTGAGATGGCATGAGTATTCGTACTGTATATTGATATATTTTAAGAGTGATTTGTATTATTGTACATAGGTAATTAGTTTGCAAATATAAGTAACAGAATTAATTTAAGCAATCTCAGCAGTAGCTGGGCATGCATTATTTTATTTTTTTTATTTAGAGACCAGATAAACAAATTATGATTTATACATATACTGTATATTTTTTGATAAATAGCCATTTTTAGATAATATGGATATAATTTTATGTAGGTATATAGTTTGAAAATGAAACAAGAAGAGAAAAAATAAATTCGTTTTGCTATTAAAACGATTGCCTATGGTATTCACCTTTTTAGGATTAGGTATACTGTTTATAATGTTCGGAAATTTTAGCATAGTACTTGTACATTAAACAACACTGAAAATGGTATAAAATTATGCATGTTCAGTTATCCTATGCTATGTTGCTAATATTATAAATGTGAAAATTTGTGAGTATGGATGTATGTTGTAATGTGTATGTAATTCTACAGAAATATGATGGCATGCAAAAGCGCCATATATTATCAACCTAACGCGACAACAGTCCACGGAAACGAACTCATAGTCGTAGTCTTTGCCGGGATAGCCAAACAGTGAGGACGACTATGTTACTGACTGGGAAGTTGCGAGTTATAACTAACCCGTACGGAAATTTTTTATTATAAATCTTTTACTAATTGATATTTGCTATTCATTTGGCTATACGGTGTAGAAAAACATGAGAAAATCTATGTATTTCTTGAAAAATCTTAGAATATTCTAGGATTTTTGAAGGTTGCACATATGTGTAAGCTATCAATTAACAACAAAGCTAAGCCCAATTTTTCATTCCAAAAGTGTGCCCAGTTTTGCTGTTGTGAGCTGCTGGGTTAAAGAACTAAAATAAAGGGCTGCTACTAAAAATACATCTATAGTTATCAAATACCTATGTTACAGAAAACGTAGAAGGGTACTCATATTGCCTTATCCAAAGAATAAAGTTGCATGTTCTAAGTTATAAACATGTAGCTTTATTTTTTTGATGGGGCGATATGTCAAACAAACTTCACAGAATATCATTACAATTTCTTTATTTACCGAATCAGTTATTACAAGTACATTTATAACAGCAGTTTCAAAATGTATGTATGTATGTGTCTAAATATGCTTTTATTATATACTATTTTCAAAACTCTTAAGAAAATTTGATATCTATAGTACAGAGTACATTTGTAAAGCGTTCCATACATGAAGTCAAGCAATCCAAGCTTTACGAACAGCAAACTTTATTTTAATGGAAACTTTTGTATTTAACACCTTTCATCATTTTTCCACTTTACTTATTTATCTGTACAGGCAAATATTCAGAGGGGCCATTTGTTTGACACATTGCTTCCATTGATTTATTATACACAAGAAAATGAGAACAGTTTATTTCTTGATATATTATTAGCAAACATTGTACATATCAATGTGTACTATTGTTTAAACTAATTTTAGTATAAATAGTTGTAATGAGAGAGTGAGTGCAAAGACACATATATTTAAACAAAGAATAAATTTAAGAGCAGAAATGGTTTTTTATTTCTCACTACTGTAATTTTAAGTTAAATTAATCTTATAAATTATTTTTCCTCACACCATTCATTTTCTTTGCGAACCTGTTCCTCCTCAGCAGCTGTGAAATCATTTTTAATATTGAAAGTCTTCCGAATTTCTTCAGGTGTTTTCCCCTTTATCATATTTGCCACTGTCTTACAAGTGACATCCAACAGCCCTTTGATGTCTAAATAATTAGCAGCGAGAATAAGTTCAAACAGTGTTCCCTGGTCGACTTTCAAGAAATCTGCATCCCATGAAGATATATCATCAGTTCTTTTTTCTTTGTTTTCATCGTCTTCAGGAAGAGGAGGGTCATCTTTATGAAAAGTTGCCCATTGAATAACTTTTTTAAGTATAGCAGAATTCACATTCGGTAAGGGTACCACTTCTTCTTCGTCGTCATCCATGCCTAAGTCTTCCAACATAGTTTTTATTGTGACTGAACATTTTGCGATTTCGACGTCCACGGCAAATATTTCATTATCAGACGATTGCAATTTTATATTAGGCATCTGAAAGAAAATATATTATAAGTTGAGGTATTACTAGTAGCAGACGCCATTTTATCTATAAAAATATCTAGACACCTTTTTGAGAATCGAATTTAATAACAACCTTATACAGTGACGAAACGGTAGACGTAGATTTAGAGCTGAAATTTGTGGTTTACTGAATTAAACTCGAAACATGTTTAGAATTATTCTATTATCAATAGCAATTTGCAATCGCACAGTGAAAATGCAATCCTGAAATTGAATACACAGATAGAATTAGGGATGTCAAAAAATAATCGATTTTTATATAGTCGATTATTTTATTGAAGTAATAGTTTATGTTTTAAATCGATTTCTTAAAAATCTATTATTTTTAATATCTTCTTTTATTTTTTTCTCTCTTATTTCTTGTTTTTTTTTTAATAGGCTATGCATTGCAACCATAATTATAAACCAATGAAACCAAACAGCAAACTACACATTTTTATAATATTTCACAAACAGTGCATCCTGTTATTATTTATTGGTAGTTGTCCACTTTAATTAGCCTTTATTCTAATTAATTATTAACAACAACTTTTCAAATAGTCATAATAAATCTATTACTAATAATAGACTACTTTGGTACGAATGAATAGATTTTTTTTTAATCTATTTATTTTCAAGAAAAAAACTATTTTTCCTGCTCCAAATTACATGCCTAGTAAAAACACAAAACCAGGGCGGTTTTACTTCAGGCGCCAACACATACTATCTCGTATCCCTCTTGCACATGTATGTATTTATGAATGAATCGTATGAAAATAAAATAGTCTCAGCTGCATCTCGCTCCATTCCTACATACATATTTTTACACACTCATTCTCATTTTGACTGTCTATCATATAACAAGACAACAAGTTGATTTTATTAATGAATGGGCGGTGTATTAAATTTTTAAATTTCCCGTTGTAAAGTTCTAGTACTTTAATTTTTACTAAAATGTATAATTTTGTTTTAATTTAGTTAGCAAAATTCTTGAAACAAATATTACTAGAAGCAAATTAAATGTATAAAGTCTTATTTCACCAGTAGCTGTTGAGATATTTCTTAAAATGAGAAATATAACAACGATGAAACGTGCAGTCATAAAACAATAACAAGAGGATTTACTTAATCATTATATAAATTTAAGTGTTGAGTTTTAATGAATTCTGTGTATCTCAATAATAGTAAGACCTTTTTTTTTAAATTTACATTCTCAAATCACTATCACTACATATTATAAAACAAAGTCCCTATATCCCTATGTACGCATAAAACTTTAAAACTACGCAACAGATTTTGATGCGGTTTTTTTAAATAGATAGAGTGATTCCAGAGGAAGGTTTGTACGTATAATAACATTCAATACGGAGTAGAGAAATACTGTAATTTTTGAGGTTTCTGTAAATAATTACATTTTTTTCCGCTTACATTGCAAACGCTGGCTAAAACCTACGAGATTTATCAAAATAATGTACTAAGTATTTGTATATCTTGAAAAGGTCTACAGAAAGGCCGCGATGGTATATGTCTATCTCTTATGGATAACCCACTATAGCATTTCTTGTCATTTAATTTTTACGAAAAATAATGCCTTATTTTTGAAGCAATTCTTATACAATACAGCATTAATCCTTATCCAATTAAGTACCTTAAATAAATAGTTGATTTAATATAGATCAATATTACAGATTTAAAATGCCGTGAGGAAGCCGCGCTTCGCCCTATAACACTTCGACTTTAGCAGCGATGTCGCTCTTTCAAGAGTTTGTTTAAAGACATTCTGTAATTAATTGTAAAAATAAAATACATAGGGAAAATATAAAAGTAAATAAGTAATAATGTACTATATGAATTTAGATATTCCAAAGATAGCAGGAAATCTTCTTTGTATAGGGAAAGGAAATTGTTTTTCTCCAAATTTAACGCTACGGCCACGGGCAGTAATGAATAAATCAAAACACCTGGATCAATTTTAATTTTTTTTTTTACACTGACTGACATGGAATATATATTTTATACCCGTGCGAAACAGGGGCAGGCGGCTAGTTGTTTTATATAACACTATTGTTGATTTTTAATTAAAAAGCAAAATTTAAATTTACGATTGATTAAACGATTGATTGATTAATTGCAGATTAAAGAATCCTCAGATCCAAGATTAAGAGTAATTTTTTATTTTAATATGATTGTCACATGATGTTATAGTTATGATTTGAGATATCTTTACATTTACAGTGCTAATAAAAGATATAATAGAAATGTAATGAATGAAACAATAACAGCAATATAAAAAGACTGTTCTATAAAACTGAAAGTAAATATTTATGTAATTTATAAATCACTTCTGTCATAAAAAACATAATTTATAAATCACTGCTGTCGCTCCGCCGTCGCCTCGAGCGCTCGAACAGCGCCAGGTCGAACAGTAGCGTCAACCACCAGGAACAGGACCGAAGACGTCGTACGCATCTTTCGACCTCTGTAATTTGAGAAAATGCATTTGAGGTAACTAATACTCAAGTGAAGTCTGAATTTATGAAGCTAAGTTAGATTCCCGTAATTTCAGCCACAGATGTAAGCGTGCACTCAAACATCAGTAGCCAAAAGCGACTGGGAAAAGAATTAAGGTTTTACATGTATTGCAGGTGCCAAATACCGGCTCTTTGCCAACCGCAACACATAACCGTTTCAAAAAAAATGTAAAAGTTAATGACGTACGAATTAGCAAAACTGCGCAATTTCAGAAATCAGTACGACACCTTTATAATGGCTAGCCCATTAATAAAACGTCTAACAAAGTAGCGCGCTTTTGAAGCTAATGTTCGACGATACAGAAAACGAACATTACCAACAAAACGTCTACACAGTATGGGAAGAAAGAACACTGCAGTGTCCACCTCAACCATACTGTTAAATGAGAAGAAAAAGCCCTGCAGCTTTTACAGGAGGGCAGTCAGACGCTGCTAGTGCGACGCGGGAGTCCGACAGCTGGCCTCGTGACTCCACGAGCTACGCTGGTCTGGCCTCGCTGCCACCTATGGAGACGTGCCGCCGCCCCTCACCCCAGGCTGGCCCGTCCGGCTATGCCGCAGCTGCTGTCGCTCTGCCGTTACCTCGAGCGCTCGAACAGCGCCAGGCCGAACAGTAGCGTCAACCACCAGGAACAGGACCGAAGACGTCGTACGCATCTTTCGACCTCTGTAATTTGAGAAAATGCATTTGAGGTAACTAATACTCAAGTGAAGTCTGAATTTATGAAGCTAAGTTAGATTCCCGTAATTTCAGCCACAGATGTAAGCGTGCACTCAAACATCAGTAGCCAAAAGAGACTGGGAAAAGAATTAAGGTTTTACATGTATTGCAGGTGCCAAATACCGGCTCTTTGCCAACCGCAACACATGACCATTACAAAAAAAATGTAAAAGGTAACAACGTACGAATTAGCGAAACTGCGCAATTTCAGAAATCAGTACGACACCTTTATAATGGCTAGCCCATTAATAAAACGTCTAACAAAGTAGCGCGCTTTTGAAGCTAATGTTCGACGATACAGAAAACGAACATTACCAACAAAACGCCTACACAGTATGGGAAGAAAGAACACTGCAATGTCCACCTCAACGATACTGTTAAATGAGAAGAAAAAGCCCTGCAGCTTTTACAGGAGGGCAGTCAGACGCTGCTAGTGCGACGCGGGAGTCCGACAGCTGGCCTCGTGACTCCACGAGCTACGCTGGTCTGGCCTCGCTGCCGCCAATGGAGACGTGCCGCCGCCCCTCACCCTAGGCCGGATCGTCCGGCTATGCCGCAGCTGCTGTCGCTCCGCCGTCGCCTCGAGCGCTCGAACAGCGCCACGCCGAACAGTAGCGTTAACCACCCGGAACAGGACCGAAGACGTCGTACGCATCTTTCGACCTCTGTAATTTGAGAAAATGCATTTGAGGTAACTAATACTCAAGTGAAGTCTGAATTTATGAAGCTAAGTTAGATTCCCGTAATTTCAGCCACAGATGTAAGCGTGCACTCAAACATCAGTAGCCAAAAGCGACTGGGAAAATAATTAAGGTTTTACATGTATTGCAGGTGCCAAATACCGGCTCTTTGCCAACCGCAACACATAACCATTTCAAAAAAAATGTTAAAGTTAATGACGTACGAATTACCAAAACTGCGCAATTTCAGAAATCAGTACGATACCTTTATAATGGCTAGCCCATTAATAAAACGTCTAACAAAGTAGCGCGCTTTTGAAGCTAGTGTTCGACGATACAGAAAACGAACATTACCAACAAAACGCCTACACAGTATGGGAAGAAAGAACACTGCAGTGTCCACCTCAACCATACTGTTAAATGAGAAGAAAAAGCCCTGCAGCTTTTACAGGAGGGCAGTCAGTCGCTGCTAGTCATTAAATATTAAAGATTACAATGTTTATATTTACTTAAGCTATGATTAAAACAGAGTAATTATGCAAAAGTAATAATAAAAATATTTTGCTATAATCGGCGATGAAGTAAAATAGAAAATATATATAATGCTAAATGTAGAGTGGATAATCGGTTATCATACCTGATACATGCAGGATTCGTCAAAACACATGCACAAACCTCCACCATACACAAGCACTATATATATTCACTATCACAAACTCAACAACTCAAATGTTTGAATTTCAACAAACATTCTCGGATAAAATGTGAGTAGTTATCCAAAACTTAATAACAAATAAACTATACTTTTGCACTATTTAATACAAAGAAAATTGAAAAGTACTGACTCACCAGAAACGTTCGTTATACGTAATATATAACTGTAATCATTTTTTACTTACGCAAAAATATACAAACCAACAAATGATTTTTAATTAAAATTAGACAAGAGTAAGTTTTAAAAGCCAAAATTGCCGTAATTCAGGATGCACGGACAACGGGCACGACGCGAGTAAACTTTTACACTTCTAATGCCAACGCACACTATATACAAGAACACGATATAATAGGAATAGCACAATTGCCGATCCGAGATGCACTTCTCTTGAATGACGAACAAGGACTGAATGTCACTGAAACGTTTTATCAATTGTAAGACTCCAACGGAAATAATAACGGCACAGTGCAGCCCCTATTCAATCAAAAAGGGCGCGATTAGGGTTGCCACCTTTTTTTTGAACAAAAATAGTATTTTTCTTTTCAAATGAAAAAAATATAGTACTTTTAGGAAATTCAGGAAAAAAAATAGTACACATCTATTTTCAATCATTATTTATTGTTCCATGATTATTTTTTATTACTTTTCGTTGGATAATGACACGGAGTTAGAGTTACTAACTAACTAAGCCCCGTAAATACATGAATGAGTTTCGTTCAAACATTCCCTATGCAGTGCTGCGGGTGCGTTCCATTCAGAGTTAATTAAAAAAAGCACGACAATTGCAATTAGCGATAAAAATATAGTATTTTTCGTGCTATATTCTTTTTCTATAATATATAGTACAGTTTAAGCTAGTGTTTTTCAATTTATATATATATTTATTTGTATATCTCAACCTATTGTCTATTTAATATGTTTACAAGGTATAAAGCAGGGACCTCGAAGCATATAGCATTATAGTATATCCTTAGTGTTTTTATTGAACTGTAATAATATTGGGAAGTTTTATTTTTTAATTTTAAAATATAAGTAAAAATAAAACTAAAATAATATTTATTGTGTATGCTTTATTGAAGTGTTGTATATCATATGTCATACCCAATATCAGTTTTATTCTATGTTTTAAGTGGTTATTTCTGAATAGTTTTTATTCTTATATGGGATTATAGACATACTTAAATTATTTAACAGAAAGTTATTTGTTCAGGATACTTTAACATACTATACCATTTAGTTATGCACATTTCAACTGGATTTTTTGTCTGAGTAACTGTGTCTGGTCAACGCACTGCTACTGTTGTTGCAATGAATTCATTAATATCTGATACAATGGCTGATATTCTTCAAGTGAGTTAAAATGTTTCAAATATAAATCATTTTTGTTTGTAAACACAAAAATTGGCATGTGTATGTTTAAAGTAACGGCCTGTTATCCACCCCAGCAGTGGGAACCATAAGCTTCCTCTATCCGTTTTTTGGAGAGAAGTATTGTAGCAAAGACCTACCATCGCGTTGCTCCAATGCGGATTGGTAGGTTACGCATATCCCTAGAATTCGCTAGAAGTATGCGGATTTCCTTACCATATTTTCCTTCACCGAAAAGCGTGTCATAAATTGCAATTGTCAATTAGACATGTGCCTGCGCGGGGTATAAACCCATGATCGTCTTTACAGAGTCGCACGGCCTCACCGCTGAGCTATCACAGCTTGTTCCATATTTATTAAAATGTTTTTGCAATAATTTTCAGATGAACCTGGTCATTGCCAAAGAGAGTACTCATTGGGATGACGTCTAAGGGCTATATGCTGTTGATGCTTTATGGGATGAAGCACATGATTAGGTCAATTGATTTGACTAGATGAAGGCAAGTAAATATTTGATGTAAAGTATATCAGTCTGTCCATTTCACTTTCAATTAAAACTGAAGCTTATATGTCTAATGGGCTAACTGCCTAATCCGTTTGAGATATAACAAAAAATGTTTGGTACAATTTTTCCTCTATTATAGTGATGCAAAAAAGTGTGTGATATAAGAATAGCTTAAAAGACATATTAGTGATGATCATTGGAACTTTGTCACATATGCTTCTTAATTGTCACATACAATTCAGTATTTGGAAAGCATAATATTTTTAGCCTGGTACTGCTAACAGTACAAAATCAAAGATATTTAACATAACACAAAGATTGTCACAGATACCCCTTATATTTTATTATTAAAAAATAAATATTATTTATAATTATAGTCTCTATTCTATACTTAAAATATAACTGTCAAAAATATATTTTCCAGACACTATTTAAGACCAGTAGAAGCTAAAAATATATTTTTAAAATTTAAAATCTCTGTTATTTGTCAATGCATCATTCTCCTACCCTTATCCCACTCTAAATGGGGTAGGCACAACATGTTTTAAACATGTTATCACATGATTTGGTATCTTACGACCGGCCGCCTGCCCGACGTCAACTTACCTTAATCGGTTTTCGCGACACCTAGGTAAGAAATGAGGGTGGTCTATTCTACTCAGGGGATATCAATGCCAAGATTGTCTGTAAGACTACCTTTGCAAACTAATGTTCTATCTGTACATTATTTAAGAATTACTTATTTATTACAGGTTAAATATGCTGCGAACTCTTCCGCCGGGAAGTGTCCACGAGCCCGATGATGCAGATGAACATATATGAAGAGCTTCAGTCGAATCATAATTATTTAGCCTCATTTATTGACATTAGTAATAACATTTTCACAGCGCGAATGCTTTTATTCACTAACAATTTATTTTGCCGCCTGAACCATGCTGGAATAAGGCTGTAAAAGTCTGCTTCAATGCTAGAGACTCAAGAGAAGGTTGTGTCTTCAAAATGGAATCATATTAGTATAATTGACAAACATTATGAAGTTTGAAACTTCTTAACTAGGACCCAATGGATTTTTTCTCAAATCCGCGGATAAGGGGGCTCTAGCACACTAGAACGGATCATAATTTGGTTTCATTGTTTAAAATATTATTGGTTAATATTATTGTTTGATAGTTATAGGATTTTGTATTCCATCAGAAATATTTTCCAGACCCAAGCCATATCATATTACCGGTTCAGTATATTGGTATATCGGTCATGTGCAGCAATAGCGGTACAGCTCAAAAACTCATATTTTGAGATCAATGGGTTTAAAATTTTCATTACTAAGGAAAATGAATAACAATTGCTTAGTTGCTAGTTTGCTTAAACGACGGGCTTATAATGAATTATGAGTTCTGCCTGCATTGCTGCTAAAAATTGTGTATTTTAACATTAACACCATTTATTCCTATTCAAAACACGTGTTTTTACTTGTGTAGCAAAACTGAAAACCTGAGCAATCCTGGGAGTAATATATTTTCAAAACAGGATTATTTAAATTGTGAAATTTTTATAATTACGTTATTGTCTAATAAAACTAAAAGATTTGATCTAGTTAAAATTATATTATCCATCACAAAAACTTATATCTTTGGAATGGCATTATATGGCATGTAAAGTGTTAATTAGTCAAAAATGTATATAACTTAAAAAACTATAATTCTTGGTTAACTTGCATTAATCATAAATATGATTTCTTAAAAGTTTTTTTGCATATTCGTTATCATAAAGCGAGTTAGACAATGGTGTATTAATGTTAAGGAGAATTCACAGTACTACAGATACTTGAAAAACGATAATGGAAATGGAAAAATTTATCGCAAGTAAAGTTATAGATGAGGCAAAAGTAACTAACTAATATTACTATTATTAACATTTAAAAAGTGATAGAGTTTCCATATTTAACAATTTTATTATTTTACTAGACATACTCCATAAGTATAAAAACGTAACAAGATGTAAACAAACAAAACCATGTTGTGATTCAGGAGTGACAAATATGTCATTACAATAATATTATTAACAAATGACGAAATTGGAATTCAACTGCAGTGGTCCAAAGAACATCTCCAATATTTATAATAGTAATTTTCTTAAATTGATTGTTATTTTCTAAAATTAAATATTTATATATTTTTTTTTTTTTTTTTTTTTTTTAAATCTCATATGAACCATGCAATCTGCCTCATCTAAACGTCTAGCGTCTAAGCATTTAGCTGGTGGTTAAGAGTTTTATATTGGCGTGCATGGTATGCGCCCAGTGGCGTATCCATTTTAAAAAATTTCTCCTTAAAGATGTGATTTTGGTAGGAGGAGATCCTGCGGGGCTCTCCTTTTAATTCTTTTAAAAGTACGATTGGGCTTCATTAGATTGCAAGCAAGCTTGTTTGGATGACTTTCCATGCGACAAGAGTAGAGCTTCAGCCTTCTCGTTATTTCCTCTTTAATTGTAGGAATCTTGAGGTCCCGATGCAACTGAGAATTTGTAATAAACCAAGGAGCACCAGTAATAATGTGGAGCATTTTTGATTGGAACCGTTGCATAATTTCCAAATTAGAGTGGGCTGCGGTTCCCCAGAGTTCCGCTCCGTAAGTCCAAATTGGTTTAATTATGGTTTTGTAGAGGAGCAGTTTGTTGTTTAACGAGAGATTTGATTTCCTATCCAGGAGCCAGTGAAACTTGCGTAGCTGTAGACTGAGAGCTTTCCTTTTTGTAAATATATGCTTCCTCCATGTAAGTCGCCTGTCTAAGTATATACCCAGATAGCGTACATCAACGGCCGGAGGTATGGTTATTCCGTTTAGTTCGACGGTAGGACATGTGTCACGTCTAAGGGTGAATGTAACATGCACTGATTTTGTTTCATTTGCTTTTATTTTCCAGTCACGCATCCAAGTTGAGATAGAATTTAAGTTACTCTGTAGTATTTCTGACGCTACCACTGGATTGTCATGTGATGCTATAAGAGCAGTATCGTCAGCGAAAGTACCTACGAGAACATCCTTTGTAATGGGTAAGTCAAAAGTATATATTAAGTATAAAACAGGACCCATCACACTTCCCTGAGGGACACCCGCCTTAATTTCTCGGAGACTCGAATTCTCTTCTCCATGTTTGACATAGAAATGCCTTTGTTGGAGGTAAGATTTAATGATAAGGTAGTAATTGACTGGTAGAGCTTGCTTGACCTTGTAGAGAAGACCTTCATGCCACACACGGTCAAACGCTTGTGAAATGTCCAAAAAAGCTGCAGAGCAGTATCTTTTCTTTTCATATGCGTCATTTATTTTCGTGACCAAACGATGAACTTGTTCGACGGCTCCATGAGCTTCACGAAAGCCAAATTGATGAGAAGGTATTAATTCCGATTTGGCAAGCTCTGGTGTCAATCGCTTGAGGATAAGAATTTCCATGATTTTGGAAGCAACTGGTAGAAGGCTTATGGGCCGGTACGATGAAACACTTTCTGGGTTCTTGCCAGGTTTCGGGACAAGAATAATTTCAGCCACTTTCCATTGTGCAGGTACGAATTCTCTTTGCAGAATAGCGTTATAAATCGCAGTTAACAGCGCAACCGCTGAGTAAGGAAGTTCTTTCATAACTTTTGAAGTTATAAGATCATATCCCGGGGCCTTGTTTAGAGAAAGTTTCCTGATTGTCGAGTACACTTCACTAATAGTTACCTTCTTGATTGGAAGCGCTAGCTGATGCGGTGTACTAAGAGCTTCCATGACTTTTTCGATTTCTTTCGAGCCAGAATCAGCGTTTGGGGTGAATACGCTAGACAAATGCTCAGCAAATAGATCAGATTTATCAGCATCGCTTTTTGCCCACGAACCATCATCACGGCGAAGTGGAGATCGAAACGTCAATGGTCTTTTGAGGGATTTTGTTAATTTCCACAAAGAATAGTCAGTGGTAGATGTCGCATCCAACTTAGCTAGTCGCCTTTCTACTTCCTGGTTTTTGATGTTTTTGAGGGTGTTCTTAACTTTCTTGACTAGTTTGTTAAACCTCTTTTTATCGCAGGAGTGACGAGTGAGTTGCCACTGTTTTCTGGCTTGTCTCTTTGTTTGAATTAAGTCGGTTACGACTTGTGGATACGTAGGAATAGTTTCGATAGCTCTGTGATGAGGTGTAGCGTTCCAGGCGGCTGACTGAACACATGCGGTAAAGGCTTCAACAGCTGTATTAATATCATCATCTGATTTTAAAGGAATATTTTTGTCGATTTTATTTTCGATTATTTGCCTGAAGTTCTCCCAGTTCGTTTTTTTTGTATGTAATTTGCAGGCCTTATTGACTTCCACAAAGTCGTTATACAGTTCTGCTATAACAGCTGAATGATCTGACGATAGGTCATATGCCGAGCGACAGTGTAGAGTCGAGATGGGAATTCCATTTGTGATAAAGAAATCTACAAGGTCTGGTTGCTTTTTTGGATCCGAAGGCCAGTATGTTGGTTCCCCAGTGGATTCAACCCTAAGATTGAGCTGTTGGACTGATTTCTTAAGTTCTCGACCTTTAGTTGTAGTAACTCTGGCACCCCAGTCAGAATGTTTTGCATTGTAGTCTCCCCCAGCAATAAATTTGCTGCCCAATTGTCTGAGGAACATTGTGTACTGTTCGGTTTTCAAATTGTGTTTAGGGGGAATGTATAGCGCTGAAATAATTATTGGTCCGCTTGAACTTTCAATAGTGATGATAGTAGCTTGAAATTCTTCACTGCAAATCGGGTTGTGGGCGAAATGTTTGATATTATCTCTTATGAGTATAGCGGACCCTGCGTGGGCTCCACCATCGGGATGATTTGTATGGTAGAGTGTATACCTTGGTACTTTAAAGTAGCTTTTAGAGGTGAAATGTGTTTCAGAAATTAACATTAAGTCAACTTTATGTGAACGCAGAAAATATGTTAACTCTTGCGTATGATTTGACAGCCCATTTGCATTCCACAAGGCGAGGATTATGGGTTTGAATGGACTCATACGCGGGAGGGCAAGGTGGGCCGTCTGCTTCCCGCCTGGGTAAAATCCTGACTATTTGCTTGGTGAAGTGAATTCGAGCGCAACTCTGTCATAAGGCTTAGTATAAGATTTGTCATGGTATTCATTTGTTGCATCATTTGTTTAAACATTTCCATTAGCTCTTTAATTTCACTATTGTTTTCCGTCGAATTGTTATTTTGTGTTTGGTTTATTACCTTAGTTTGTTCGTTTGGTCGAGATATTTGTTTTGTTTCCTTCAGGTTAATTTGGTTTGAAGAAACTCGATTTGTTTTTCCCTCGTTAGTGTTGTTACGAACTGCATCAGCGTAACGTTGGTTAAGCATTGGGGGATTTAGTTGAGGTGGGTTTTTATTAATCAACTGATCAGGTTTGATTGGTTTTATGCGGAGTGGTGGGTATTTCTGTTTCTGTAACTCTTTATAAATAGTGCAGCCTTTATAATTTGCAGGGTGATTACCATCGCATAAAGCGCATTTGACATCGTCAGATCTGTCTTTCCTCAGGCAGGCCGAGGATGCATGATTGCCCGCACATTTAATGCATCTTGGATTTCGACGACAGTAGGCTTTTGTGTGTCCATAGTCTTGACAGTTGGCACATTGAGGAATTGTGCGTTTTGGTTTCGGAGGCTCAATATTTACACGACAGTGAAGAAGATTCTTAATGCCATACACGTCTTTGTTGTTTGAGCTAACTTTCAATTCGACTACAAACATGTGCAAAGGAATTTTTGTAGATGCTTGTTTCATATTCCATATGTTGTTTGCCACATGTCCCAAACTCGCCAGGGCTTCTTTTATTTCTTCAGTATCAGTAGATGGGTGCATGTTTTTAAGAATGATTTTAAAGCTCCTCTCTTGTTTGGGTTTGTACGTGAAATATTCAGTCTCTTTTGCATCTAGTTCCTTCACAATGGTTCTGAAGGCATCACTTGTTTTAGGCTGGATTTTAATTTGATCTTTCGGTAAGACTTTAATTTCAAAAAGTCCTTGCACAGTTTCGTCAAGCAGTTTGGTTAGCGGGCGAATGTTTGTCACTTTGTCAATAAATATTGGTGGTGGTTTAGGTATCCTTTCTGTTGGTTGGGGCTGAGGGTCTTCTTTGTCCTCCTCATTCTCAAGTAGAGAGAAAGAGTTTGATGTTGAAACCGGCTGGCTTAACCAATATGTACTTAGTTTGCATTGCTTTTGATCTCTGCTATTTTCAGGACTATTTAATTCTCTTTTACGTTTTTGAATTTCACTATTCTTTGCAGCTTCAGGATTCTGAATGCCTTGAACTTCCGACTGAGTGTCAGAACTAGTGTTTTCTAAGTTTTGTCTGAAGTCAGAAAGAGATTGTGATCTCTGTCTGTTAAACATGTTTGGATGAAAAATTTGTTGAGTGAGTGTTTTATGAGATTTTTTTGAGGTTGAAACTTCCATAGTTGTTCCCACGAGTATGGGCAGATTTAAAGGTCACACAACCGGGTTACTCCCATTCCGGAGTGAAGGCTATATACTACAACGTTCGCCAGGTGCGTTGAAGTTTGACGCTAATGACTGTACTTCCCAACAGCCATGCATTCTATTGACGCGTGTCCCATCGTAGAATTCGGGGTGATTTTTTAGAGAGGTTTTCTTCCTCATAGCCCGGGCGATGAAGCCAAGACCACCGTTTTCGCGAAACATGACCACGAGGTTACGGGTTGAGAAGGTCATTTCCTACCTTCACTTTGCAGACTGGTTAGGTCTGGATTGGTCTGGTTAATTAACCGCCGCCAGAGACTCGGCGTTGTCGCACTTTAGCACCACCCAGGGGACACGTGTAGGGTGGGCCTAGGATAAGGTGGTAGTTCCTACGGACGCGTGCGACTTTGCCCCAAATTTATATATTTAGTATAGCAAAACTTCTTCTTGCATCGTTATCTTATTGATGAGAATTGTGGCTCTTTGACGATAGGACATTTTCAATGGTGTTGCGCCAACCAGCCCTATTCTCCGCGGCATGAAGAGCACAATAAAGGGGGGAGTTGAGAGCTTCCTTGACCTGGTCCGTCCAACGTCTTGGGCTACGTCCACGTGGTCTCCTTCCATCGACACTTCCTGTGATCACAAGCTTTTACAGTCAGAGTTTTTTCGAGCTATGTGACCGAAGTACTGAAGAGTCCGCCGTAGACAGATGGTGGTTAGCCGAATTTTTATACGTAGCCTGTTCAAAATTGAGATGTTGGTTTTAAAGTCGTACCAGGAAATACAAAGCATTCGGCGCCAGCACCACATCTCAAAAGCACCGATTCGCTTCCGATCTGCGGCTTTTATGGTCCATGTCTCGGCGCCATAAAGAAATATGGAAAAGACGAGTGTGCGTACGAGGTGAATTTTGGTAGGATTCGAGATATATATATGATCCTTCCACACCTTAGAAAGCCGAGACATAGCACTCTTTGCCATCGCAATGCGGCGCCGAATTTCAGCTTCACAACCCCCTTTATTACTGATACTGGAGTGGATACTGATCCAGGTAGATGAAGTCGTTGACCAATTCCAATCCAGTAGTGCCTTTGAGCTCCATTGTACATGAACGGTCCACAACCATTAATTTTGTTTTGAAGCGGTTGATCTTTAGCCCCAACGCAGAACTAATCGTCTCCAACTTTTGCAAGAGGAATGTCATCTCCGCTTCGCTCGATGCTATAAGGGTCGTGTCGTCGGCATAGTGCAGGTTTGTGAGCTTGACTCCTCCGATGCAAATACCACCATCCCAATCCGTAAGCACTTGCCTCATAACGTACTCACCGTAGGCATTAAATAGTAATGGTGACAAAATACATCCCTGACGTACACCTCTCCGAAACCAAACGGGTTTGATGTTATGCCATTGACTCTTACAATTCCCGTGCTGTTGTGATACAGAGAATGCAGCAATGCTGTGAGATGTTTCGGCACGCCAAGTTCCCCAAGCACTCTCCATAAGTGATCCCAATCTACAAAGTCAAAAGCCTTACTGTAGTCAACAAAGCACAACAAGGCAGGAGTATTGAACTCGTAGCACTTTTCTATGAGCTGGCGGATATTCAAAATTTGCTCTCTGGTACCTCTACCTTTAACAAAACCGGCTTGTTCCTGTGATATCTGCCACTGAAGATAATTACGAAGTCGCTGATTAATCACCCGTAATATTATTTTGCTAGCGTGAGATATCAGCGACAGAGTGAGGTAATTATTAAATTTTTTGGTGGAGCCTTTTTTGTGTAAAAAATGATGGATGTTGTCCAGTCAGTAGGCGATTGACATGTCAGCCAAATCCGGCTGCACAGACTATGGAACATTTCCGTTCCAGAGTCCCCAAGCGCTTTTAGAATTTCTGCCATGATGTTATCAGTGCCAGGTGCTTTTTTTATTGTTTAGGCTTTTTAAGCCAAAAGTAATAGCAAAACAGCAATATATAATTAAATGAATTTCAAATTTACAAAAATGAATTACAAATTAGCCAAGTAAACTACCTAAAATAGTAATTGCATTAGATTATCCGACGTAACATAATATCAATATTCTACGAGTTTCACTCTGTGATACTTAAATGTGTAGTATTTTAGTGTCTTTAATATTGTCCATCGTTTTCTTTAAAAATTTTATAATACCTTTATGTTTGGGTTCTTAAAAGTGGATATTACATAATATTCTTATTTATTTGTTTCAAAATTTGTAAAATTATTGATAGCAATCATACCATATTTAACCTTATTAAGTGGTGCGAATACTATCAATAATTTTAAATTCTTTGAAAGAAATATAAATAACATTTAATATTAGTATCATGTGTTGTAATAAAAAAGATACTTTATACTAGGCAGATAATGCCTACTATAAAGTACCTGTTTTGACATGTTTACATTTAGTTAAATATTTAACCCATGGAGTATAGTTCCTCATGATATTTTCTTTCATCGAAAAGCTTGATATCAATTGGCACATTAAATATGGCAAAATTTCACAATTTAATTCTTATTTTATATGTATAAATCCGAAGTGTTAACTGATATGATGGAAAATATTATACTTAGAGATAAAACCACTAATATTCTATAAAACTAGTAAAGTAAAGTAAAGTAACAGCCTGTTACTATCCCACTGCTGGGCATAGGCCTCCACTCTCCATTTTTGGAGAGAAGGGTTGGAGCTAAGACCTACCACGCTGCTCCAATGCGGGTTGGTAGGTTACACATATCCCTAGGATTTTCTAGAGATATGCAGGTTTCCTCACGATGTTTTCCTTCACCGAAAAGCGTGTGATAAATTGCAATTATCAATTAGACACATAAGTCTATGTAAGTATATAAGATATGATGGAAAATATTATACTTAGAGATAAAACCACTAATATTCTATAAAACTACTACTAATATATCTAAAAAAGACTTAAATATAAAAGAAATATTTATAATTTACCATCAAGTACACTCCTTTTAAGTATAATGTTTTTTCCTAAATACTTAAACGATAAAAACGAAAGCATCTATTGTTTCAAATACTAATCTTGTACATTTGTTTTCGAGTGAATATTTTAAATTAATTTTGTTTAATAATAATATATAATAACATTGGTACCCATCTTCAAAAATAAGGGTGATGTACAAGAATGTAACAACTATCGAGGGATAAAGCTCATGTCACATAGCATGAAAATTTGGGAAAGAGTAATAGAGCGAAGAATGCGAGAAGAATGTAAGATAACCCAGAACCAGTTCGGTTTTATGCCAGGACGGAGCACGACCGACGCTATTTTCGCTTTGCGTCAATTATGCGAGAAATACCGTCATGCGCGTAGAGACTTGCATATGGTCTTTATAGACCTAGAAAAAGCGTACGATCGTGTTCCACGTGACGTTCTGTGGTGGAGTTTGAAAGAAAAGAGACTGCCTGGGAAGTATGTACGGATTGTATGTTCTATGTATGCCAGAGCTAGTACTCATGTCCGGTCTGCAGCCGGAGTAACTGACGATTTCGATGTGGCTGTAGGCTTACACCAGGGATCGGCTTTAAGTCCATTTTTATTCCTTCTAGTAATGGATGCACTTACTGCTAACATTCAAGAGGAGGCTCCTTGGTGTATGTTATTCGCCGATGACATTGTACTCGTCGGAGAAAATGCAACTGAGGTCCAAAGCAGATTGGCGAAATGGCACAACCAGTTGGAGAAAGTCGGTTTAAAAATCAGTCGTACTAAAACTGAACATATGTACTACGATTTTAGTGGGACCTCCAATTTCTCCCCGATCGGTTTGGATGGGAACATTTTGCCAGTCTGCTCTGATTTTCGGTACCTTGGTTCGCTTTTTCAAAACGACGGTGAAATAGATCGAGATGTGGGTAAAAGAATGAATGCAGGATGGATGAAGTGGCGGCAGGTCTCAGGCACAATATGTGACCCTCGAATGCCCCTTAAAGTTAAGGGAAAAATTTATAAAGCAGTCATAAGACCTGTCGTATTGTATGGATCAGAATGTTGGGCAATGAAAAGGAGGGATGAAAGAAGAGTACATGCAAATGAAATGAGAATGTTAAGGTGGATGTATGGTGTGACAAAACTGGATAAAATACGAAACGAGTATATTAGGGGAAGTCTGAAAGTTGCGCCCATTATAGAAAAGTCGAGAAGTGCAAGATTGAGATGGTATGGACATGTAATGAGGAGGGATGAAAATCATGTGACCAAACGTGTGTTAAATTTGAATGTGGATGGATATGTGCCTAGAGGGAGGCCTAAAAAGAGATGGTTGGATTGTGTGAAGTATGATATGCATATAAAAGGAGTGGCGCCAGAGTTGACGAAAGATAGGACAGAATGGAAGAGAAAAACATGTGCCGACCCCACTTAGAGTGGGATAAGGACAGGATGATATATAATAATATATAATAATTTAAATAACAAATCCTACATTTTCAAGATAGTTTGAGGACTGTAAAAGCTCTGTTTGGATAATTTTTAGTCAGCTTGCTGTTCCTGTTTCCTATTTAAAAATAGTAATAATTTTTGAAATTGTACTTTTAGCGTGTTTAAGAAAAACTTTTTTTTTAAGAAGCATGCACTTAAAAATGTAAAACGGTTGTTGTATATATATTTTTTTATTGCAGTAAGTCTTAATAAAGAAGTTCCTTAAATATTTTGTTTTATTAATATTTAAAAATCATTTTTAATATGCAACAGGAAAAGCGGTTATCCAAAAATCGGTAAGAGCGGTGTGCGAATCGATAATCATCTTTTGACATCACTAATTACGGTTTTAGCGCACCAAGTACATCACTAATTTTACTACGATTTTACGTCATACGTTATATATATATTACTACTCCATATGTGAGAAAGAGTCAGAGCTGAGACTCAATCCGTTTTAATGAATGAAACGGGTGAGAGGCAGATAGTTTTTAATGAATGAGAATGTAAGTAGCTATAGTGCTACTTTGCACCCCCCCATACCACCGAAAATACGCTCGCGCCAATGTATGAATCTCAACCATCTATTTTATAGTTAGTAATCTATGATACCGACGACTAGTTAGAAATACGGCGATTATATAGTAGTCTATGGTACACAGAGTTATTATACTAGTGTAGTGGATTCAATCTGTAAGTGAGAACATAACAAATAATGAGAGGGAAGATGAAACTCGTAAACCTTCTTTTTGCTAATCAAACATAAAAAAAGAGAGACGGATAGATAAAGTCTCATTTGCTTTCTCGTTATAGTAATAGGGCAAATTTTAGGCTGGCTTTCCTACTCTAGTAGAACATACCTTGCTGACAAATGCTCAATTATAGATACCTTGCGAAATGCACGTTAAAGCGATGCGTAGACGATCGATTATGTTTCGACTGAACCGATTCGTCGTTCGACGGTGCATTCTTGTCGCTACAAATCGTACAAAAACTCCTCGGATTTTTACTTATTTGTAGCTGAACAGAACCGCTTAGTGTGAAAAATTTCCATTTCTTCGGAATTTGGCTATTGTATTTCGCTTTTAAGTACCAGTTTTTTATGTATATAGTCTAAATTCTCATATAATCTTTTTCTTATTGCTATGCTATTTCAATATTTTTTGTACTATAAGTTTTTAATCTCCACTAATCCTTGAATGGGGCGGATTTAATTTAAAACATATAAAGGGCAATAAAAAACTTCGTTCCATTTGCATTTAATACATTCTGATATAATAATATTTTATCTCTACGTAATAAATTGTATAGAATTTCACGATTATAAACGATTCATAAACTCCTTATAATATAATATTTTCAAAAAATCTACATCACGATACTACAGTGACATTTAAATTTCATTAATTAGCTACTCTTTTTGACACAAATTAGATATTTGAAGATTATACTTTTAAGCTCTATACGATATTTTAAAAGTTCCTATCAAACATGCATATAAAGTCAAAATATTGTACACTGCACTAATATTATGCACCTGCAATTTTAACTAGTGTAAGTGAGGAAAAGATAAAATTATTTGACAAATATAGATAAACAAGATTTTTCAAAAAACAAATAAATAGTAATAACGAATAACAAAGTTTAACATCCCATACTTGTTGAATTTTGTCACTTACGCCAATTGAAATTACAGGTGTGATATCTATTTCTACATTTAATGGAATGTATTTAAAACGATTGCATCTTATTGTTTAATCATTAGTGGTGATGCGGTCTAATCTATTAAAAAATTCGAGGATACATTTTACAATCTTACCGAGGATGTATTTTACATTTACCTAAACAATACAATCAATAGTTTAAGTTTAGATGTATGGATACGAAGTATTCGATATTGTTCTGGGCACGAGGTTACGATAACGAGGTTGCGATAACTTTTGGTTTCGCCTAGGCTTGGGTATGATTGCTATACAAGAATCATATTCGTTCCACGATATGATCATACCTGCTACTGCTATTGGAATACAAAAAAATGTATTCTTTATGTCGTATGCAGTGTATAGGACATAAAGACTACATTTGTTCGTATAAGAAATTCTAATGCTGCCAATGCTATTGGAATACAAACAAATGTATTCTTTATGTCGTATGCAGTGTATAGGTCATAAAGACTAAATTTGTTCGTATAAGCAATCATTTAGTGCATTAACGTAAATAATATAATAGCGGATAGCGTTTTTGCTAATCAATAATAATTTTTCCCAGTAATATTGATTAGCATTAACGCTATCCGCTATTATATTATCCAGCTATTCGCTATAATATTATTACTTAATAAAGCGATTGCTATTACAAACAAATCTATTTTTTAAATAATATTTAATACGATCGATATTTCTAGGATATAGTTTCAGTTGGAATAACGTAACAGTGCTTTCTTCTCCGTAAATAAATTTAAATCTTCCCGAATTATCGACCGTATTATATGAGATATAAGAATTACATTTGTTTGTATTAACAATAATTTTGCTCAATATCAGTGAGTTAAGTCTCAGTAGTAATTTATTATTTTACTTTTTCATGGAATACCTATCCATAATTTTGTATAGCAGTAGCAGTTACTCTAAAACTCATTAGCAGATGATACTATATGAAAAGTTTTTCATATCATAATCATTAAGTGATTGGTGATTCTGTCCATGCCTAGTTTCGCCACGTTAATTCGTTACAAGCTAAACATAAAGTGCGCATGTATATGCACGATTATCGCATTTATATATGTGTGCAATGTGGTAATTTATTTTATTAATATACCTACTACGAATTTATTTTATTACATCAAAAAATATTTTTGTATAGTATTTATTACGTTGTAAAATTAGTTTAGAATAGCCAGTAGCCTAAAAAGACCAAATTTTTTAAAACTTTAATTTATATTAGGAACAAATCATATTTTCTCATTCTCTTACGTCGTAAGCACCAATAAAAAAAAAGTTTGTCACTATCACTCCGAATTAAAAATATACTTCGATTACGTGTAAATTCGAGAGCTTTAGAGCATTAATACGCATGACTATTATCTGAGCATCAATAATCGGAACCAGATGATCTCTGTCATTACACGCCAAGATTAAGTACTCTTAGCAAAAACCAACACTCAGACCTACGTCATGAAGCACTATCGTTAGAGTAGATTTGTTGTTTATATAACTACTTGGAATCATAATAATTACGAACAACTAAAAAATTTGAGTCTTAAAAACTCATCACTTTCCTCACCTGTGACTTAAGTGAAGCTTGTAAGATAAGTATTTCGATAACAAAAATAAATTATCGCGGATTATAGCAAACTAATATTTCATTATTTTTTGTATTATGGACCTCCACAAAGTAACTTCTAATTTTATAAATTAATTCGATAACACTAATATGTATTTAATTTATGAGCAATGAGAAAACATCCAGTACCGTCCAATGTTCCGTCTTTACACTTTAAAGTTAGAGCAGCATTTCTGAATACTGAAGATATAGTATATTTGCTCCTTAATAATTAGACACATATACCAATAGACTTGTAGTTATTTAAAATAACTATTAATAAAAAGTATAAAATAATAAGTACAAGATAACTTAAAAGTAATCTAACACTCCTACATTACTCATAATGGTAAAAACGGGGTGTAGCAGTTGATTATGATTATCATTATTTCGTTTATAAACAATAAAACTGATAGGATGCTTTGGCCAATAGACAATTCGTATGTAAAATACATACATTATACAAATATGCAGGTTTTAAATAGTTTGGACGCTTGGTATTTAAGTGACTTAATTCAAAATTCGATACATTGTAATCCTTATTTCAATGACATCATTGATATCCTGAATAATATATATGCTTTCTATCTATAAAAAATATCTGCTTTATATCTATAAACACATTTACCAAGGAGGTGTATATTCTATTACATAGATAGACATATTAATGATATTTATAATACATTACAGTATTAGTGATAACACTACTAGTAACTGTTTCAGTCCAACTTTATTATATTCAACTAAATAGTTTGCATTTGAATTGAAAAAAGTTTGCAATTATATGACTAAATAGTATGTCAGGCACATTAAATCTGTGTGTCTATTAAAACTACTTAAGCCATAATAATAATTTCAGATAAATAAATCACAAGTTGCTTTGTTTTTCATAACATAATATTTGATAAGATAATAGTTGATATTAACAAAGAAAATGATGTTGCCACCAGTGCTGATGTATTAAAAATGGGTCAAATTGGTTATAGGTTTAGTAGCATAAATTTTCTAAATGTAGCAATAAATTTTCTAAAACATAGCAATAAATTTATATTCAAGATAAATTATTGAGTCCAAATCTTTCCTCTAAATTAATTTGATTTTTATTTATTTAATGGTCAACCAACAAACATTATAACACTTAACATTTGTTATTTGTATACAAACTTACTGTATAATTAAAAAAGTAATTGTAAATATCTATTTGTGCAGTTAAGTCAAGTAAAATATGAAAGTTTTAAATGAATCACAGTCACATTATTCGGGTAAATATTTACTCTTAAAAGTTTGCTTATATTAAAATATATTTTCATTAACAAAATTAATAAAAAAACCTTTGGTACCCTTATATTATATATAAGAAAAATTTAATTCATAAAATCACATCGAAAATTATGGCCTATGGTTTAGTTTAGTAGCACAAAATGCATATTACATCATCTCTCATTATTGGTGGATCATAAAGTAACATATAAGTTCTTTCCAGTTTTTTTAAATACATAAGTTAAGTTATTTGGAGACAGATTAAAGAACATATACCTAACAAATTCCTGTCATTTTGAGATCAATCTGTCTTAAGCTACATTAGCAAAGTAATAATTAAGTTTAGATAAGTCTTTCTTTAATTCTAATAACCATTTTATCAAATTTGATTACTGTATATAAGAAGTACACATATAGAATTTTTTGCTACATTGTAAACAAATAGTACTTTAAAGTAGTTCTGTATTCAATTATTTGAATAGCCAAGTCTTTCCTTCAAACGAAAATAAACTTTAAGACTTGGACGTAATACTGTCAAAACCATTATAATAAGAACTAAAACAAGACTTGTGTATCTCAAAATTTCTCCAAATGACCACCAATTTGAGAAATATCCCAGGATAATTGATATTGTCCCCAAAACAAATGTCAATAAACCAATTGAAGCATGTAATAGTTTAATGTATATTGGAGCTAGATAATCTTTGAGCTTAAGACTATAAAGTGCACTAAGACCACCTAAACTTGTAAAGCACATAAATATCAATGCAGCCAAACCAAATTTAGCATGTAACGTTTGAAAGTGGTATTTGTTTTTAAGGATTTTACTACTAAGTATGACCAGAAATCCAGCTAGGATAATGAAACCTGCTAGTAACTGAAGGATCCAATGTCGAGCACTTCGAAGCCTTATTGGCATCCACTCTGTAGCCAAATCCCCTGGAGTAACAGCATTGATGGCAGACGTCATTAAAATCAGCCACTGGAATATGATTTGTGTTATCAGGTTGGACATAAAATTACAGTAATAAAAACAAGATTTTTTGAAGTCTGAATATTTATGTAAAATATAAATATTTCACATTTATAATAATTTGTAAGAAATGACCTTTAGTCTTTACTTTCGATTTGCCAAATCAATAGTGTTAACTTGTTAAGTTCTTAACATACGACTAAATAATCAATAGTGATAACCAAAATGCATTAAAAAAATGGTAAAATAGCATTCATTTTAGTATAGCAAATATTTATACAACGATTAAATTAAAATATTTAAAGATAAGTAAATATTCAATATAATGGCAACTTACCCCTAGAGCCATTAAAGTAGGATGAAATGAAAACAATGATACACCATCGCGGAAGCAACAGTAAAATATAATTCCCGTAACAATTAATGCACAGAAATTACTGATCAGATTTAGATAACTCGGACTTGATGTATTGTTCGGTGGAACCAAATGTGAATTTTCCGATGTTCTTTCTGCTTGAGGCATTTCACTAGAGTTTGATGTACTGTTGATACTTGCTTCAATTTCCATTGAACTATATAACAAACTTAGGACAACGATTAAATGTTAATGTTCTATTATACGTATTTCATATCAGTAATACGCCCAACATGCGTCCACTGTCCAGTTCCAGCTGTCTTTCAGTAATCAAAAAAATAATAATCAATATCACAATTCACAATCACAGACTGGGGATGTAAAAAAAATATCGATTTTTAAAATTTTTCCATAAAAAAACCTTTTTTTAAAAATCAATTATTTCAATAATCTTCTTTTTCTTGTTTTCTAAGATTAAATACACTTTGTTTAATTACCAATGTAGCCAAACTACACATTTTAATCGAATTTTACAAACAGCGCATCTGTTATTATTTCTCGGTAGTTGTCCACTTTAATTAGCTTTTATTGTAATTATTTTTTAACATTAAAAAAGGCAACTTTTCAAATAGTCAGCAAAAATCGATTATTCCGTATCAAAATAATCGATTGTTTTAAAATCGATTTATTTAAGGGGGGAAATCGATTATTTATTGATCGATTTTTCTACTTCATGTGCATCCCTACCGTAGACAACTATATTTTTTTTCATTTGATCGAAAATGGATTACATATATTGGTTTAAATCAACATAGCCAAACTACACATTTTTATCGAATCTTAAAAACAACGCATCAATTTATTTCCTAATAGTACTAGTCAACTTTTTTATTATCTTTGTCTTTATTCTAATCAATTTACGAGCAATACTTGGTTGACTGAGCCTTGCTCGGTAATTTTTTACAATATAATGAAGGAACTTGAAAAAAATTAGGTAGTTGGGGATTGATCCTAGGTATTTACATTTCTCGAGACTGCCCGTTCCCCGAATAAGCTTTTTTTAATACAGGAAAAACCCCCTTATATAACAGCCGCCCAACGGGGACAGGCGGCGGTTATGTTGGACTCGCACTGACTAAAAAACCTGTGTGCTCCACCACGCTGCCGATGGCAAAGACAGGGTATCGTTATTCGTTGTTCACATTGCCCCCATCCCCGCGGACACCTCTGATCCCAGAGAACAAACACCTTCTCCGGTTAGGGACCCCCCAAAAGGAGAAATCCCCCTCCGCTAACTGATGCATCGGGAGCACCAGATGCATCGACCGCCTAGGGGACCTGTAAGCCAGGTGTCCGATATACCCTGTTCGGAACGCCCGAAGGTCCCCTGTTAGGGCGGCAGACAATGGTCCCCGAATAAGCTACGCTGACTTGACAGTTTATGGCAAAAATAGTGTTTTATATTCAAAATACTAGCGGCCTGCCCCTGCTTCGCACGGGTATAAAATATATATCCCATGTCAGTCAGTGTAAAAAAAATGATTAAAATTGATCCAGTTGTTTTGATTTATTCATTACTGCCCGTGGCCGTAGCGTTAAATTTGGAGAAAAACAATTTCCTTTCCCTATACCAAGAAGATTTCCTGCTATCTTTGGAATATCTAAATACATATAGTACATTATTACTTATTTACTTTTATATTTTCCCTATGTATTTTATTTTTACAATTAATTACAGAATGTCTTTAAACAAACTCTTGAAAGAGCGACATCGCTGCTAAAGTCGAAGTGTTATAGGGCGAAGCGCGGCTTCCTCACGGCATTTTAAATCTGTAATATCTCCGAAACTGTTCACTTAAATTACATGCTGTAAACGGCCATATTGATCTATATTAAATCAACTATTTATTTAAGGTACTTAATTGGATAAGGATTAATGCTGTATTGTATAAGAATTGCTTCAAAAATAAGGCATTATTTTTCGTAAAAAGTAAACGACAAAAACTGCTATTGTGGGTTATCCATAAGAGATAGACTATCGCGGACTTTTCTGTAGACCTTTTCATGGTGTACAAATACTTAGTACATCATTTTGATAAATCTCGTAGGGTTTAGCCTGCGTTTGCAATGTAAGCGGAAAAAAATGTAATTATTTACGACATCACATTAGAAACCTCAAAAATTACAGTATTTCTCTACTCCATATTGAATGTTATTAGACATGTAAACCTTCCTCTAAAATCACTCTATCTATTTAAAAAAAAACCGCATCAAAATGCGTTGCATAGTTTTAAAGATTGAAGCATACATAGGGATATACGGACATAGGGACAGACAGAGAATGCGACTTTGTTTTATACTATGTAGTGATATTATTTATTTTTACAATTGATTAGAAAATGTCTTTACATACAACATTCATAGCTTTCTTATCATTAGACAATATAAACTTGAAAGAAGGACATTTAGTTGCGCCTGCGGTCGCTGCTAAATTCGAAGTGCTTATAGGTCTAAGCGCGGTCTCCTCGCGGGATTTTAAATCTGTAATATCTCCGAAAATGTTTACTTAAATTACATGCTGTAAGCGGCCATATTGATCTATATTAAATCAACTATTTATTTAAGGTACTCAATTGGATAACGATAAATGCTGTATTGTATAAAAATTACTTTGAACATAAGGCATCATTTTTCGTAAAAACTAAATGAAAAAAACTGCTATTGTGGGTTATCCATAAGAGATAGATATATACCATCGCGGACTTTTCTGTAGACCTTTTTAAGGTGTACAAATACTTAGTACATCATTTTGATAAATCTCGTAGGGTTTAGCCTGCGTTTGCAATGTAAGCGGAAAAAAATGTCATTATTTACAGAAATCTCAAAAATTACATTATTTCTCTTCTTCGTATTGAATGTTATTATACGTAAAAACCTTCCTCTGCAATCACTCTATCTATTAAAAAAAACCGCATCAAAATCGGTTGCGTAGTTTTAAAGTTTTATGCGTACATACGGAAATATGGACTTTGTTTTATAATATGTAGTGATTTGCATAGCTCAATCTACTTTATATTCATAATAATAATAAATTTAATAAAAAATTCTTTGGCTTTTTTTGACCAACTTATTCATCTTGTCCTCTTTTCTGGCCCGTTCTGTGACTGACCCGTTGGAGCAGTGGGTAGTGACCCTACCTTCAGCTCCGCGGGTCGCGGGTTCGATTCCCGCCGAGGGCCAACATTTTCTATAAATGAATTTGTTGGTCTTTGAGCCTGGGTGTATATTTGTATTTAAGTATGCATTTAAAAATATATAACCACCAGTTGTCTGTCTACCATAACACAAGCATTAAGTTACTTACTTTGAGGACGGACGACCGTGTGTGTAAGTGCCCCATATATTTATTTATTTATATTTATTTTCTGCAGCATTGTCTGTTATTACATGAAGAACAAAAGCAATAATAAATTTCTTGTTTTGATGTTACAGGCGTTTTATTTAACGCTCTGGTTTTTAGGTAGTGAACTATATAATATTATTATATTATAATAGTTTCTTTATATAATATTATCGATATCTAAAATGATTCCTGAAATATTAATAATACAGAAAATTTTCCGATACGCACGCAGTAACGTCGCAGGGTCGCAGAGACGAACCAAAGATACTCTCTCGGCCCTACTACCCTAACGCAAGACCATCATCATCATCCTCCTGCCCTTATGCCACCCTAAGTGGGGTCGGCACAAAATGTTATAAACATGCTGTCACATGATTTGGCTGCGTTTTTACGACCGGCCGCCTACCTGACGTCAACTTACCTCAGTCGTATTTTACGACACCTCGATAAGAAATCAGGTGGTCTATTCTACTAAACCGGATACCACACGGCGGGTCGACTTACCTTAGTCGCCTTTTACGACACATCCGTAAGAAATGAGGGTGGTACTATTCTATTCAGCCGGATACCACACGGCGTTACCCTAACGCAAGACCAATATACTAAATTGCCCCTACTGCAGCCTGTTTATATCTAATTTCTAAGCCGCTTCCCTTTTTGGAGTTCTATCTATTCTTTCCGATTGCAACTGATACGACGCTGCTCCAATATAATTACTTTCACTTTAGTTTCACACTAACTATTGTTCCCTGTCCCATCACTTTTGGTGATGGTTTAAAAAAATTCATATATTCAAATATGATAAGCCTTACAGAAGTAATAATGAAATTATTTTGTTATAGTCCACGATAAAGTAAATAGAAAATATATAAATAATGCTAAATGTAGAGTTGACTATCTGTTTTCATACCCGATACATGCAGGATTCGTAAAAACACATAATAATAACAACATACAAATTATGTAATAACTAGCGGCCTGCCCCTGCTTCGCACAGGTATAAAATATCCCATGTCAGTCAGTGTAAAAAAAATGATTAAAATCGATCGAGTAGTTTTGATTTATTCATTACTGCCCGGGGCCCGCAAGCGTTAAATTTGGAGAAAAACAATTTCCTTTCCCTATACCAAGAAGATTTCCTGCTATCTTTGGAATATCTAAATTCGTATAGTACATTTTTACTTATTTACTTTTACATTTTCCCTATGTATTTTATTTTTACAATTAATTACAGAATGTATTTAAACAAACTCTTGAAAGAGCGACATAGCTGCTAAAGTCGAAGTGTTATAGGGCGAAGCGTGGCGTCCTCACGGCATTTTAAATCTGTAATATCTCCGAAAATTTTCACTTAAATTACATGCTGTAAGCGGCCATATTGATCTATATTAAATCAACTTTTTATTTAAGGTACTTAATTGGATAAGGATTAATGCTGTATTGTATAAAAATTGCTTCAAAAATATGGCATAATTTTTCTTAGAAAGTAAATGACAAAATATGCTATAGTGGATTATCGTTAAGAGATAGACATATACCATCGCGGACTTTTCTGTAGACCTTTTCAAGATGTACAAATACTTAGTACATTATTTTGATAAATCTCGTAGGGTTTAGCCTGCGTTTGCAATGTAAGCGGAAAAAAATGTAATTATTTACGACATCACATTAGAAACCTCAAAAATTACAGTATATCTCTACTCCGTATTGAATGTTATTATACGCACAAACCTTCCTCTGGAATCACTCTATCTATTAAAAAAAACCGCATGAAAATCTGTTGCGTAGTTTTAAAGTTTTATACGTACATAGGGATATAGGGACTTTGTTTTATAATATGTAGTGATAACAGTAATACCATTAAATAAAACGGTTCATAACTTCGAAGCTTTTTAATAGGCATCACTATTTTAATTCTTAAGTCCATAAACGTTCCGTCTTTCTTTAATACACTACGATCGAAAGAGACAGATTAAACTCAAGCAAGTCGAGACTTGTCGTGAATTTCGAATTTCAAACAGGTTGCTGTCAAGTGTCAATTTTATTTGTTGTTTTTGTATCACTAATTCGCTAGTATAGTTCAAAGATTACAGTGGTATAGTAATATAGTTCTATCAAGTTGGTCTTGGAAGTTGGACAAGTTTAGTTATGTTGCGGTAAGTACATTAGATGAATATATATTTTTACTATATTATAAAATAATCTTTCAAGATTTAATTTTATGAATTAAATCATACATAAATATAAATAATGTGGTTTATATTCATATCGTTTCATTGTGGCTTATGCTAAGAGCAGTAAATAATAAATTGTTTGGAAATAAATCTTGTTCAGAAATGCAAAAATTTGTCGAAGTCTACAAGTTATCTACTCTAATTTCCTAGTTTTGTCGTTATAGAACCTAAGTTTTTTAAATACGTCCAGTAGAAAAAAAAAAGTTTTATTATAAAGACAAATGTCTGTGTTATTGCTGATACTGATGCTGTTTCCAAATTTATCCTCATGATAATAATGCAAAAAAATATTAAGTAAAAATTGCTATAAATGATAGGTATCTCAATTTATTGTAAACTAAAACTATAAATAAATTAATAATTGTATAAATATTTTTTATTATATTTAAAAAAAAAAATTTTGTATTTTTTAGAAAATATTTAAAAATGTAAATTAATTTGTAATAAATGCATGAGTGAAATATAAATACCTAATAATACATACCTATATACTTTCTTATAATGAAACTACAATTTTAAAATTTTGACAACTTGCAATTAGATAATATAATCCAGTTTAATTTAATCAATTAAATTATAATTAATTAAATAAATCTATATGTATGTATGTGTGTGTTAGTGGATCATCTAACTTGAAAAATAAAAGACTTAAAATTCAGAAATTCAACAACTGTGGTATGCAAATGGTGAGACTATGAATCTTACCAGGTGGACACAGGTTGATGATGAATTTTTCTACTAAAAAAATATATTGCTGTGTACAATTGATATTTAAAATTTATCACATGATTTTTGGTGAAGGAAATCTTTGTGCAAAAATCTGTTATTAAATATATAATAAGTATAACTAAGCTCTAAACCATCTCTCTTAAAGGAGAGAAGAGACCTATTCTAAACAGTCAGATAATAACAAGCTGTAACTTTACTTTTTACTTTAAAAGCTTTTGGTGTTTTGACAAGATGTAAGCAGATCTCAGTTGTAGTAAAATATAGTTGACCGCAATAAACTCAGGGAATAAACAATTTTTTATACTGGTGTGCGACTTTACTATTGATTCTAACAATATGGCTCCTTAGTTAACACCCTCGATATCATTTATTGGAATAGGTCCTTATACAGGCATATATACTGTGAATGCTGACTTCGCTATAGTTCATGAAACAATCTTAGCAAAATATTGTTGTTTTAAATGATTTGTCATTGTATGATTTAGTTTTACAAACAATTTACACACTAATTGAATTCATAGCTGGCCTGTTGGCACAGTTGGCAGTAACCTGGTCTTTAGCTTCATGGGTCACAGGTTCAATTTGATTCGATTAGGGCCAACATTTTCCAAAAAATATTGGTTCTTCAAGTCTGTTTGTATATATATGTAGTTATTAAAAATATAAAGGTATGTCCATATTTACTAGTTGTCTGTAACTCATAATACAAATATTAAGTTACTTACTTTAGGGATGTATGTCACGTGTGATATTGAACCATATATTTATTTTAAATTCAACAGTTTTAGAAAAGTTTCAAAAAAGGGTCGACTGTCCACAATTACTGCAGCTTACGTTGTTGTATTCCAATGGTGGTGGTTCATTAATTTGTTTGGACTTGGATTTGTTTCTTTTTTATGGAGCTATGTGACGCTGGTTTCTTAAATGTGTAAACAATTGCTTTTGAATCGTCAACTCTAATGTTGGTTTGGAAACCTGTTCTTACCGAAAAGATCCAGCAAGAAACTCGGAGGTTGGTCTTTTCAAAATATAATTCTATTATGTCTTGTACAGGGTAGAAGAGTAGATATGTCCACACATTCTTATCACCTAAGTAATCCTCAATAGTATAGTAGGCTTTCTGTATGAGCCTTTTTAATAGTGTTTTTAACTGCTATAAAGGCAAAGCGAAAATTGATTGCAGAATTTTATTTTAAAATCTTATACCCATGCCCACAAGCGACTTACGTACTTTCGCAAGGCGCAAAGTATCATTGAATACTACGCCGAAAACGCTTTATTTTGAAATTCGATGCACTCCATCTATCTTTTTGTATATTACAAGATGCAAATACAATTGTTACGAAAGTTAATATTTTATTTAAGTGAACATTTCAAAGACGCAATTGATGTGTAGACGTTGGTATATAATATTATTTTATTATAAACAAACCAGGCTAACTAGTTTATTTAAACTAATAATAATAAATATATGGGACAACAACACACGCTATTGTCCTTCACCAAAGTAACTTAATACTTGTGTTATGGTAGACAGACAACTGGTAAATATAATACTTATATAATTTTAAATACATAAATATATCCAGACTTGAAGAACCAACAAATTGTATATAGAAAAAGGTTGGCCCTCGGCGGAATCGAACCCGCGACCCGGTGTGCTGAAGGGTCACTGCCACCTGCGCCAAACAGTCAACAACTTAACTTTTTTGTTTGTTTGAAGACAAAGTTGTGTAAAAATACCACTGTCAAGTAATTTTAGCGTTTAAATAATTTGAAAGTCAAAAAATTTAAACAGATTGAATTTGAACCGAGACTCAGTTTAAATTATTTGACCAATAAATTATCGTCCACCTGCACTTATCTCACTCTAAATGGGGTCGGCACAACATGTTATAACATGTCGCACGATTTAGCTACGTATTTTATGACCAGCCGCCTTTCTGACGTCAACGTACCTCAGTCGTATTTTACGACACCTCGTTAAGAAAGAGGGTGGTCTTTTCTACTCAACCGGATAACACACGATTTGATCAATACCTTTATATATATTTATATATAAAGTAATATAATTATTTTATTTAAATAAATTGTATTTTAGCATCCGCCGTGTATCCGGTATCCGGCTGAGTAGAATTGACCAACCTCATTTCTTACCGAGGTGTCGTAAAAGGCGACTAAGGCAAGTTGACCCACCGTGTGGTATCCGGTTTAGTAGAATAGACCCTCCACCCTCTTTCTTACCGAGGTGTCGTACAATACGACTTAGGTAAGTTGACGTCAGGCGGGCGGCCGGTCGTAAAAACGCAGCCAAATCATGTGACAGCATGTTTACAACATGTTTAGCCGACACCACTCAGAGTGGGATAAGGGCAGGAGAATGATGATGATGAAAATGTATTTTAGCTTCTTACATAATCAGTTACGTAACTATATTACTTACCTAACATAGGCAATTGGGATAAAAATTAATTTATTATAAAGTCTACAAAGTATAAAAATAAATTTCATATGTTATATGAAGTCGCTCGATTACGTCCAGCATTATGACACATTGAATTCATTGCATCACATTCAAGTAGGATCAATGAAACTGAAATCAAAAATAAAACCGATCATTTGCAGTAAATCGGAGATTTAGTAATAAAAAATATTTTATTATATTGATTAGATTATTATAACACCGTAGTTAAGCTCTATCTTATAATAATTATATCCTATTCTAATTAAAATGCTAATCGGCCGAGATATCTCGCGTAAAGCGCGTAATAATATACGAGTATTATATCGATGGCAGCAAAGTAGATACGGACATCTGCATTTTTGCGAAAATGCTTTTTTTACAAAAAACTACATTATAATCAACCCTCTATAGATCTGTATTAAAATTATTTCAATTTTCGAAATAATAAAGAAAATTTGGCACGTCAATAAAGACATCTACAACCGAATTTAAAAAAACTTCGTAGTAGAAACGGACATTTACATTTGTCCGTCTTTACTTCGGAGCTGTGACAGATTATTGAAACGTAAACAAAGCTATCAGTCACTTGTCACATTCTCGTGTGTAAAGGTTTGATTTTCGTGCCTCTTAATTAAATTTATATTGTAATAAGCATTATACCTTAATAAATCCTTAAAATATCAACTTTTTTTTAAACAATGAGTGTCTCTAGGAATAAATGACTATTAAATATGGCCCTAAAAGGTGAACAAAAGGAAATAAATGAGATTTCGGATTTGGTAAACTATAAAAATACCATGCGAAATCCCTGTGAAGGTAAGTGCCTTAGACAGTTATGTTATTATTATAATGTTGAAATATGTAATAGTTGAAATATTATTGTTAATAATTAAATTTTAGCGTAAGTAATAACATTTATTTTGAGGTTACATTCCAACGTAAACACGGACATCTGCCACTTGTCCGTTTATACGTCATACTTTTTGTACATGTCCTGATCTATGAATGTATTATTTCGCTTTTTTATTTGGAAATTCATTTATTTATCTTTAGATATACTATTTTTTCACATTGTTTCACATTATTTTCAAAATCTTCTTAGTTTTTTCAGGTTCAGATACAGAAAATGATTTAATTCAGCTAAGTGATCTGCAAGCAGTGACTGAGGGCAATTTAGATATAGGGTCTTTTGATAAAAGCAGGTTAGTGACATTTAATAAAACTGATTGAGATTATGTATAGTACGTTTTTAAACTATATAATTGGTTATTATTTACAGCTTACCGATCTTAGGTAATGACACGCTTGAACAGATTTTGCGTGATAAAAGTGAGCAGCGCAGTGCGTTATCTATTACGAATTCTGCTGAAATACATTGTAATCCAAATGCTTGTCTAGAAAATTTTACTGTTTATCCTCAATCACGCTCTGTTACACCTATGCCTCCTCAATGTATTTCGTTTGAAGCTGAATCACATTTGCCGGAACTTATTGCAGAGGATGATGTTTTACGTCCCTTCAATCCACAAATTTCTTCATCGTCCATTTTAACCACTGATTCTAGTGCATCATCAGCAAGTGGTGCTTCCACTGAATGCTCTTCACCTTCGTCAACAGAAAACGTCGTAAATTTACAGTTGACGTTACAAAGGAAAGGAGAAAATGCAGAAAAGAGAATTGGATCAATACAAGAAGAAAATTATTGCTAAATGTCGGTAAAAAACACCTATCACGGTATGGAAAAGAACAAAAACGGAAAAATATGCGGCCCCCATGCGAAAACTGTAAATTTAAATGTTGCACCAAAATAAGTGACGAATTAAGAGGAAAAGTATTTGATTTATTTTGGGGTTTAGGTAATCATGTTAAACAATGGGAATTTATTGGGAAATGGTTGGCAATGGCAATGGTACATCCATTTCTATGTATGCACTTTTGCCATCTCATAGGTAGTTCATTGATTCCCTTACTAAAAAAACCATTCGGGCGGTAATCAATAAAATTTTTAAGGCGGTTTGGACTGCCCCATCGGAGTTGAATTTTTTTCCTTGCAAGTAGTTATCCAAATTGCGAAAAAAATGGTAATCTGTTGGAGCAAGGTCCGGAGAGTACGGTGGATGTCTAAGACATTCTAATTGAAGCTCCTCTGATTTTGGTAGCCGTCTGTTGTGCAGTGTGTGGTCTAGCGTTGTCCTGAAGCAGCAGTGGCCTAGAGCGATTGACCAGCCTCGGTTGTTTAGCAGCTAGCTTTTCCATCATGGTTTGCAGTTGCTGACAATATATATCTGCCGTAATCGTCTGGCCAGATTTAAGAAAGCTGTAGTGAACGACACCGGCACTAGTCCACCAAACACTTACTAGCAACTTTTTTTTAGTCAATTTTCGCTTAGGGCAGGATTTGGCTGGTTCGCCAGGGTTCAGCCATTGCGATGAGCGCTTCCGATTATATTAGAGGATCCACTTTACATCACAGGTAATGATTCGATTTAAAACTCCTTCATTATTGTGCCGGTTGAGTAACGTAACGCAGCAGTCGACGCGCGTTTGTCGGTTTGCTTCACTCAATTCATGAGGTACCCACCTTTCAAGCTTTTTCACCTACCCAATTTGCTTCAAGTAGATTAGAATAGTTTTATCACTAACACCGGAGCCTGCAGCTAACTCGGACGTGGTTTGCGATGGATCCGCTTACACAATAGCCTTCAATTCTTCATTATCAACTTTGGTCTCCGGCCGTCCACGAGACTTGTTCTGCAGGTCGAAATTTCCAGTACGAAAACGTTGGAACCAAAAACGCACTGTGTTTTCTTTTGCGACACCGTCACCATACACATCATTAATCCTTCGAGCTGTTTCTGCAGCACTGGTGCCACGGTGGAACTCATACTCGTAAATAACGCGATATTTCATGTTTTCCATTTTTTAAACAGAGTGACACAAAGAAAAAAACAAATTAACAAATAAATGAAACATAGCTCCTAATTTAATGCATTTTTATTAAAATATTATTCCAATATCGTTAATATTTGGGCAATTTGGGAAAGAAACAAATTTTAGAGATAGACGTAGATGAAGTTAAGTGAAATCTTGAATGCAAAGTATATGAAGACATCTTCATAATTGGGTTAAAAAAAGGATAACTGTTTTAACACGGTGCTCAAATTTCATTTAAATATCTGTAGAAATATTACTGGAGTTTTATTATCTCAATTTTTTTAGATATTTGAGGTTGAATTGATGGCTTTTGAATTACCACGTATAAACGGATATCGGGCAGATATCTTCTTCTACGTCTAAGTTTTTTCGGAGTAAAAAAATACAACTGCATTATTTCAGCAAAACAACGATATAGCAATAAAATCTGTTATGCAATCAATAAAGAAGGTTATTTCAATGTATTACGGAAAATTTCATGTTTATTGGTGCATAACTCTCAAAATGGTCGCAATTTTTTACTAAATGTGCTCTCCTGTAAAATGACGATTTTGTAGATGTCCGTATCTACTTTGCTGCCATCGATATAGAAATCAAACTTATTTTATAATACCGAAGATGTAAATCTTGATGATGTAATATTTCATCATAATTGTGTCAGGTTATCAGTAAGCGTGCTCAGTAGTAGTCTACATTGTCCTCCGATACCCACTCCTTTTTTTATACCTGCGCGAGCGGTTAACGACAGAAAATATTTTCTTTAGATATAATTTTTTTGCCTTCGTTGGTGATATCCCGTGCTTGGTACTCGCGCAATCTCGATGCGGTGACTCATGTTTGCTCCCCGGTCATTCCTAGCAAAAGCTCGTCGCGGGAACAAAAACCGGATTACGGTTGTCTCTTTCACTTTATAAAACGTTCTAACACAAAACCCGTCACCCTCGCCGCTTTACAAAATAAACGGTGTAATGACACATCAAAAAAGATTTGTTGTTATTTTGGTTATGTTAAACATACATATGAATTGAATGAATAGTGACTTTAATAATAATAATGTATTTGATATGCAATGGTAATGCCTACTTGCGTATTTTTCTTTGGGCCTCCCGCAGAGACATTATAAAAATATGATCGTAGTTATTAGGCATCTCAAGGTTATCTTCACAGACGCCTAGTAGATGTTTGTTTCATATAGTGTATATTTGCGTTTATAATTTTGCTGCCAGTTGGTAACAGAGTACATATTATTTAGTTATTGTCAATGTTACATTTAAAAATCTGTAGTGGCTAAATATGTACACTCGTAAACGAAACTATTTTGACGAACGTACGAGTATATGATACATCTTAGTGCGATAGTTATAGCGATTAATATTACTGCTGTTCTCATGTTTCACAATTATTAATTATCTAAAAAGGACTTTATTTTCTCCTGCGCTATTATTACTAAATGTAAGTAAAATTGTTACTACCTTTTAAACATTAAGTGATAATAACAAGTTCCACGACGAGTGATGATAAGTAGAATTGTTAGAAAACTTCTCTCGGGATAAAAATATTTAATTAATATTGTATAATATTTAAGGATATAAAAATAATGCTTCATTTTTTCAATCTTATATATTATTTAATCGCTTAAATAAAATGTTTGTCTTTCCAGGAGGTAAGGTACATTTATGTACCCACTCTAAAAATTGTTTAAACAATACATAAAAGTAAGCAAAATCTGTAAAATTATCTCTATTTAATGATTATTTCGTCTTTCAATTCATTCATGATACGCGTACCTGTTATCCCGATAATTTTTTTTTGGCGGCAGGTAGCAAGCGATGTTAATAATCCCCTTGACAAGTTTGAACAGGCCTAGAACTGTATGAAATAGACAGGTACTTATTGAATAAGTTTATTTTTAATGAACAACGAAAAAATTTATAGTTGTCAGTAACAAACTAAATAGTTTGTTACTTTTTATATTTTATATTATGCAAAAGTCATATTAGGTATACCGTATATGTATACATATTATTTTAAAGTCACGGGTCTGTTATGTAGTCAAGTTTGAATTTAGTAATATAACAATAAAGTTTTTTTATAACAGGAAGTTTTTCGTGACCTAAAGCATATTCATAAAAATATTATTAATGTGAAAGTCTGTCTGTTTGTCACGTTTTCATGGGTAATCAGGTGGAGCAATATTAATGAAATTTGGGATAATTAGTTTAAACGCCAGATAACAGGGAAAAAAAAATACTTTCGGGGAAAAGGAAATAATACATATTTTATTATTCAGGTTACGTATATGCTAAGTTAGCGCGAAGTTGCAGATATCTATATAGAACTAAAATTGGCCTTCCTGCTTTTTTCGAGGAGGCGGTAATAGGCAATTGGTGGTAGGTAGGCCTTCCATCATAATTAGACATAAGCCGGGATTGAAGTTCAAAGCGTTCATTACACATGTGAATGATATTCTGATCGCCTGTATTGTAACTATAAGTAACCGTATCACGGCATAGACGTTATTAAATTAAATCTAATTTTGTGAATAAAATTATGGCTGATCTTGTAACATTGGAAGCTGGATATTACAATTAAAGTTTGAAATTCAAATCATCATTCAAGTAAACTTAAAAACAAGTGCTTTTGAATCGTCAACTGTAGGTACTGTAGATACTGTTGGTTCGGAAAGCTGTTCCTTCCGATAAGAGCTAGCAAGAAACTCGATTGATGCTCTTTAAAAAAATAATTCCTATAACTAATTACATTTATTCAAGTACTATCCACGCATTCTTATTATTTAGGTATCTCTAATCCTGAATAGTATAGTAGGCTTTCTGTATCTACCTTCTTTTACTGCTTAGACCCTGTACAAGACAGTAATGACTAAATGTAACTAGTCATAAGAATTATATTTTTTTTAAAAGAGCAACCGCCGAGTTTCTTTTTGGCTCTTCTCGGTGGGAACAGCTTTTCGAAGCAGCAGATGAGTTGACGATTCAAAAGCACTTGTTTACAAGTTTATTTGAATAAAGAATATTTTGAATTTAATATTTTTCATCAATTGCTCTAATGGGAAAGCGGATTGATTTGTTTGCGAAATTCATAAAGTATGGAAGCGTAAGTTTCTAGTAAGGTTATCTTTGATTGCATCACCGTCCGTTTAAGCGAAGCTTGAGAGCACGACACGTGTGGACTGTGGATTTAGTATTAAATTAAAATAGTGCAGTGAATAAGCAGATCGGCGACTCGTATCGACTCTTCCCTCGCGTAAAGCGATGTATCTCTCGGTCTCTGCGATTATCCTTATCGTTGTTTTGCACACCTTCTGTTGCACGCTTCTGTTAGTCATGTTTTCTAAAAGTATTTTATTTATACTTGCACTGTTTTGTTCTAGGTCTTTAACTTATTTCATACTAGATATGCCTGCGGTTACGCCTGCGTTAACATTAGTGTTACAATGTTTTTCCCGCATAATATTTCAGTCTAATTACATAAAACCGTTAAGTACTTTTGACTTAAACCTTCCTCAAAAAATTGTACAATGTTTTAGTAAAAACAGTACAAACATTCGTTTAGATTTAGAGAAAATTGATCACATACATACAGTTTTTGGGAACTTTGTTTTATTAAACGTATAGATTATAATTTAAATAGAAATAACAGTTAAGACTTTTTACTCGTGGTTTCAGAATATTTTGTTATTTATATCAGTAGATACTTAAAGTGCCTATTGTAATATTTCATTTATTAATATATAATAATAGTTCAATTAATTTGAAAAGCTAGTAAAGGTTTATGGGTAGTAAACAGTTTATTTTTTAAATTTTTACTTCATATATATTAGGGGTTTGATTAGTTTCATTTAAAATAAAAATGAATACCAAAGCTGTATCAATCTTATTTAAAAAATAACTTAACAAGAAACAAATATAAGATCTGTATACCTTTGCCTGACGATAGTTAGTGAGAGATACAAAGTGTTGCATTACACTATTACTTATGAATATTTATCTGGATATAATAGTTTTTGGATTTCATATCCCATATTCTGATCATATTCAAATTATGTAATATCATTCCATAATCAGAGTTTTATACCTGTAAATGAGTATAGGGTAAACTACTGTTAATGCCCTTTGTCATAACAGGCGCTGATTTTTCTATCCTTATATAAGTTGCCCTAGTGTATAAGTTTTTTATTGTACCAAATTTCATCAATATTGGTCCAGCGGATTAACGAAAGCTGTTCGTGAAAACGTACCCGACAGCCAGACTTTCGCATTTATAACATTGGTATTGATGAAAGATCAAAGTAATTCAATTTTGTCAATTAAATTAAATAGCGAAGCAAGTGCACAATAAAAAGTTATCAAATAATTGAATGGAGTTTAGTACAAAAAATATTAAAATCGTAAATTAAACGAAGATAGCAAACATTAATAATCGTTAGATAAGGCAAATGGTATTAAATTATACAGATCAGGCCATTTTATCATTATCGTCCCACTGGACACGTCAGCGAATTCGGAGGCCGGCCGCTACGTATACCCGGTGCTTAGGGTTGCCAACCTGTCTTTTACAAGGAACAAAGTATATCTTATTTATTTGTTACAAATTATTAATTTTTACAATTGAACACTTGAAGTAAATAAGGCACTAAGTACCCAAAAATTAAAATACGAACTAAGTATGTTATTTGGTTCTAAAAGCCTTTTAGAAACAAATTGCATACTTAGTTCGAATTGTACTTAGTGCCTTATTTAATTCAAGTGTTCAATTTATTTCTTTATATACATAAAGCCTTGACGATTTGTCTTTTACCCATTATTAATTTGAGTACAAAAATAAATATTTAAGTCTGGAAAGATTAATACCTATTTAAGCAGATTAAAACTGTTTTTTTTTGTGTTATCGTTTAAATATGTATATATTTTAAGTGCTTCTCGGACTACTTATTAATTTACAGCATTTTTTGATTGATTTAAGGCAGTTTGATTAATAACAAAATTATGTGAGCGCATTATTTTGATGCTAAAAACAGTATTTTGTATACTTTATTTTTTTTCAACAGTAAAAAGTATAATGTAGTGAGAAACAATATAAAACTGCTTTAACAGTATAGTTAGCAACCCTAGCGGTGCACTGCACTCGTATGGTCAAGTCATCGAGTGGACTTTATTGTTTTGATACGTATATAGTTTATATGTAACAGCTTTATTGCAATAGCAATATATTGTTACTTGTTTCCTACCTACAACTGAAACGTATGTAAGCCGACAGGAAACTTGTTCTTATCTACATTGTATATAAAAATACATATCCAGCGATAGGTAATGCTACCGATATAATTTTACCTCGAAATCTCCCGACTTGAGTATGCAAACAATATTTACCATTTATTCACTTTGCACATAATATTTCGCTTCTTCCATCACGCCGTGTGGTATCCGGCTGAAAAGAATTGTACCACCCTTATTTCTTACTGAGGTGTCGTAAAAGGCGACTAAGGTAAGTCGACCCGCCGTGTGGTATCCGGCTGAGTAGAATAGACCACCCTCATTTCTTACCGAGGTGTCGTAAAAGGCGACTAAGGTAAGTTGACCGACCGTGTGGTATCCGGCTTAGTAGAATAGACCACTCTCCTTACCGTAGTGTCGTAAAACGACTAAGGTAAGTTGACGTCAGGCAGGCGGCCGGTCGTTAAAACGCAGCCACATCATGTTACAGCATGTTCCAACTTAGAGTGGGATAAGGGCAGGAGGATATAATATCGCTAATACATTAATAGTATTAACCTGTTATTTCGATCGGGTCGACCACAGTCTTAAAATACATACATAGGTATATGTTTTTTTCTTTGATCGTAGGAAAAACGGGAATTCTTAATTCTAAATCTTAACTAAATAAGTTGAAAGCTTAAAATCATATAGAGTATCGCAGTTTTAACATTGGTATGAATAAAGTTACAGAAGGGTCTTGTTGAGTCTTGTTCACATATCCATATTGTATGTTCACTCTTGTTTTAAAGATATTTTATATGTAGTGAATAAGACGAATTCCGGAATAATATTTATTCCACAACCGTGTTATGTGAGAAATAAATTAAGAACCGGAGCGTTTTATGGGATGTCAATTACGTAGGGGTGGAATTTCTTTCGGCGCCGAGTGATGGCCGTATATAATTTCAATGCGTGAAATACACTATTCTGCTTGGCTATACATATTTATTAACGAAAAAATAACGAAATAGGGATCATATACAACCAAGTAAATTCTGTACAAAACCCGTAGATAGGGAAACGTGGATCAAATTCAAGCATAAATTAGCTTTTGCCACTAGTAAACTATTTCATCTATCAGCTATCAAAATATGTCCTGATAAATAATATTGTTTATAATAATAAATTACCGGCCGTCATATGCATATAACGGTTATTATTTATAATATTACGTAGATGAGTTATTCAAGCGTGCGTATCAGGGTTAATGGAATTTTCTCTCGTATTACTAGTAAAGCAGGATTGTTAACATATGAATCATTATTGTTTATTATATTATGTAGTCTGTTAGTAGTATGTAACTACTGACAGGGAACGCGTTGCAGTGGCTCAGTCCGAAAAAAAAACATCTTGAAACAGAACTCAATAGTTAAAAAATTCTCCAATCGCCGTTTCACTTTTATATATTAAGATAGGTAATGATAAATAGGGTACAGATTTTTTTTCAAAGAAAAGATATAAGATATATAAGAAAGAGAAGAATTTTTTTCGGCTTAATAATTATTACATAATAAACTGGCTTTTCATAAAAGGATATATAATACTAAGTCAATCTCTATCATTAAGTAATGATTCGAAGCATTCGGGGTTATTATTCTACCTTCTTATTAAAAATTGATAAAACTTATTAACGCGCACGGACACTTTTAAAATAAATTTAAAAATCCTTAACTAGATTGTTCGACAAGAATCAGTCATTCTTTTTTGTTGATGTCATCATCATCCTCCTGCCCTTATCCCACCCTAAGTGGTGTTGGCACTACATGTCACATGATTTACCTACATATTTTATGACCGACCGCCTGCCTGACATCAACTTAAGTTTGTCGTATTTTACGACACCTCGGTAAGAAAGAGTCGACCCCTATTCTCCTCTTATTCGCCTCTATTCTTCTACTTAACCGGACACCACACGGTGGGTCAACTTGTCTTAGTCGCCTTTTACGAAATCGCGGTAAGAAATAAGGTTGATCTATTCTACTCAGCCGGATACCATACGGCGGATAGACTTACCTGAGTCGCCTTTTACGACACCTCGGTAAGAAATGAGGTTGGTACTATTCTATTCAGCCGGATACCACACGGCGATTTTTTCTTGATGTCAGATCAATACAAATCAAAAATTATATCCTTACATTATATGAAACTAAGTCCCCCGCTGCGTTTGTCTCTCTGTTTACGATAAACTCAAATACAAGCGAATTGATTTTGTAACCGATATTCAACAATAGACTCAGTGAGTCCCGACAAAGGTTCGTATAATTGTATTGTACAACAAAGCGTATAATTTGTTAAGGTTCTGTGTAAAAAAGTCAAACTACGAATATTATTGTTGCAAATTTCAGATAAAGACAAGCCGCCTAGGCGTGTTTATTGAAAACACTGCCTAATTACTTTAAGATAAAAGAAAATAATGTTCGGTGCGGATATACTTCTTTTAGAGGGCTATAATAAAGACCGCGAATCTTTCTCTTATATCTGATTCATAATTTTTAAGGATATCTTACAGTTTACTCCAAATTTAACGCGTGCAGGCCACGGGCAGTAATGAATAAATCTAAACTACTGGATATATTTTTATCATTTTTTCACTGAGTGACATAGGCTATATATTTTACGAAACAGGATACCACACGGTGGGTCGACTTGTAAAATACGACTAAGCGTATTTTAAAACACCTCGGTAAGAAATGAGGTTGGTCAATTCTACTCAGCCGGATATCACACGGCGGGTCGATTTACCTTAGTCGCCTTTTACAACACCTCAGTAAGGGATGAGGTTAGTACTTTTCTATTCAACCGGATACCACACGGCGTCAATGATTTTACATATCTGCATCATCCTCCTGCCCTTATCCCACCCTAAGTGGGCACACACAACATGTTATAAACATGCTGTCACATGATTTGGCGTTTTTTACGTCAACTTACCTATCTGCATGCGATTGATTATCATGTATTGTTACAGGGCACTAGTAACCTGCGCGGTTACTGCGTTCTTGTACGCGAGCGCGCGTGCGCAGCTACCAGAGTGTAAAGAAGATGAACAGTGTCCTAAAGACTTCTACTGCGATATAGCATTTGTCTGCCGCCGGTGTTTGAAATGTGAACAGTTCAAACGTGATCCGCCTCTCGTGCCCTCAAAATGTATCAAATCTGTGACGGCTTGCGGGTCTTGTATCAGAGGGTAAGTACAACATCCTTCGACGTTTTCATGAATGACTTAAATGTATTATCATTATCCTCCTGCCCTTATCCCACTTTAAGTGGGGTCGGCCCAACATGTCATAATTTGGGTACGTATTTTACGACCGGCCGCCTGCCCTAAGTCAACTTACCTTAGTCGTATTTTACGACACCTCGGTAAGAAAGAGAGTGGTCTATTATACTCATGTATTAACAATATACATAAAATATTCACAGTACATTATTAATTTTTAGAATTAAATAAATTGTAGTCTAACTAATCTATTCTAAGGTTTTTGTTTTAATTATGATATATTTCTGTAATAGTCATACTCTATAACTACTTTGTATAATGTAAGAATCAAGTCTCTATCGCACGCTCAGTATTAAACTGACGTAATACAAAATTAGGCTTGATTCAGTTGGATATGTTATAATCCCTATTTCAATGCCACGTATGAAATCACGCTACGAATTTTAAAAAGCTGGTGTTTTCTTGCTCTCTAAAGTTATGAGTTTTGTACGCGCTACGCTAAGCTTTATTGCAATTTGTCACAAAACATTTTTCTGAATAAGGTCACTTTAATACTAAGCATGCGATATAAACATGTACACTATTTCGAGAGTAACTTTCGTTGTATTTTATAAACTTTACAAAATTGTTTCAGGTTCATAAAGGATCTCAGGGGCGATGTGAACTCGGAGTGCGTGTTGCCCGACGCGCGGAGTGACGACGGCACGTTACCAGCGTATGTGTGGGCTGCTATCATTATCGGCCTCCTGTTGTTCGCGTTGGTCGTTGTGATCATCTTCTACATCTTTCGCAATACTGATACCTTCAAAGTACTGGCCTGTGAGTAACCGACCTATTTATGATATCTACCTATTCCCAATACCGTGGTTTTTGTAGGTCTAAATCAGGGCTTCTTAAACTGTGGGTCGCGACCCCCAGGGGGGTCGCGAGACTACTGAAAGGGGCGTCGCAAAGATCTGATACTTTTCAATCATTACTACAAAACTAGTAATACAACTACAAAATTAGTAATTAAAATTTTAAAATTAGTATACACACTACGTACAAATATGAATACAAATAAAAATCATACAAAATACTATTGTAGTTTTATTATAACTATTTTTTGAAAAATATTTATAGGGAGGAGGAGGTCGTTTAAAATTTCCTAAGCTATATAAAAAAGTTTAAGAAGCCCTGGTCTAAATGACAAAGGCGATGATGTCATTGCTATTACCATGTAAACATTTATAGCTTGTGATCAATTATTTTAAAATACTTAATTATGAGGCATATGAAGTTCCTAAATCGAATATGTATAACATAAAAATTCTGTGGTCTATATTTAAATTTTTGTTAATCTTTATGCATCTGGTACGAATTAATTTGTAGATAACGTTAGGTGCTATCTTAAACATTGTATGGGATATTGATACAAATGGGGGTGAGATATTGAGGCTTTTGACAGATTATTATACAGCCTTAGTCCCAAAGTAGTCCAGTTGGACCTCGGCGTCAATGGCATACTACGTTGGCGTAAAAAAATTGAGTGGTTTACAATTATAAACATAAGAACATAACATTATTATTACATGCATACTTTTCAATATTATTAACTGACACTGAGAGGTACACTTTCCTCTTGCAGATTATTATTAAGTCAGAATTTTATTCTATTTATTTTTCTTATAACAAATATTAATTAAGTCACATGTTCCGGTGTTTGTCGCTGTATGCCGAGATACAGTTTTAACTGGTTTTGCTACAGATGGTCATATATTTGGTTAGGCCCTATTTGTAATATGTAAGAAATAAATTAATAGATAAAAGAAATTCGTAATGTAATTTTTTGACGTGTTTCGGGAATCATCATCCTCCTACTCCTATCCCACTCTAAGTGGGGTCGGCACAACATGTTACAAACATGCTGTCATATGATTTGACTACGTATTTTACGACCGGCCACCTGCCTGACGTCAACTTACCTTAGTCGCCTTTTACGACTCCTCGGTATTCAAGAGGGTGGTTTATTTTACTCAACCGGATACCACACGGTGGGTCAACTTACCTTAGTCGCCTTTTACGACACCTCTGTAAGAAATGAGGTTGGTCTATTCTACTCAGCCGGATGCCACACGGCGGGTCGACTTACCTTAGTCGCCTTTTACGACACCTCGGAAATAAATGAGGGTGGTACTATTCTGTTCAGCCAGATACCACACGGCGTGTAAAAAATAAATAAATAAAAAATATAAATTCGTAATGTAATTTTTTGACGAGTTTCGGGAATATAGTAGAAATAGGGGGCAGGGGCCCACCGAAACCAGCTCAATTTTGCAAATGAGAATAGTATTGAAATCTTTGTTCAAATAGATATAAATCTGTAAATCTCTGTTCTACAGCAACGCGTGCTTCGGTGCAACGAGCTTGTGCGGATAGCGAGGGCCCGAGAGTTGCAAGTGCGCCCGAGCTGCCCCCGCCGTACCAAGCGCACTACACCGCGGTGCGGCCCTCCTCGCCGCAACCCGACGCGCCATCGCCGAGTCACATCGATGCGTTGCACAACACTGAAGGTGACCTATTCCAATACAATCACTTCACAGGCTGTTAAATTGCGGACGCGTTTGTTTTTCACATGGATAACTATATGTCGCTCTTTCAAGAATAACCTCTCAACAAAACATGTTTGTATGACAAGAAATCTGTGAATGTTGTTTATAAAGAATAATTGTGAAACTAAAATACATACAGAAAAAGTAAATAAGTAAAAATGAAGTATATGAATTTAGACATTCCAAAGATAGCAGGAAATCTTCATGGTATAGGGAAAGGGGAATTGATTTACTACAAATTTAAGGCGTGCGGGCCACGGGCAGTAATGAATAAATCAGAAGTACTGGATAATTTTTAATCATTTTTTCACTGAGTGACATAAGCTATATATTTTATACCCGTGCGAAGCCGGGGCTGGCCGCTAAATCATAACATTAATATAGTTACTTTATATACTATAACATCATTTATTATTTCATTTAACTTTAATATAAAACTGGATGGTTTGAAGAGATTCCGATTACGGAATAAGCCTGCCATTTCAATGCCAGTTTGTTGTTTTTTGGTATCATTTTCAAATTAATTTACATCACCGTATATCACACGGCGGGTCGACCTACATTAGATGCCTTTAACAACACCTCGGTAAGAAATGCGAAAAATGGTCATCTAGAATTATAATGTATAACCAGAATTCCATTAATATTAGTCGACTTTCGTTTAATAATAAAGTTAAATAAAGAACCTTGGTGTCATATGATTCATATAAAAATAATTACATAGGTGTATGTTCTTTTGGGTTTTCCTTAAAGATAAAACATCAAGGCTGGGATGAAACGATTAAACGCATCAAAGTGCATTGTGCAAAATCATTTGTCGTGACGCACACCACTGACCTAGTTGGGTTAATTAACGCGAGTTGGTTGCGGTCAGTTCCTACATCCGACTGCTAATTCATTTACAGATAGGATTTGACCTTGCGTTCTTTCATGTTAATTAAGTGTTTCATTTAGCGCGCGTCGTGCTTTGAGTAAAAAAACTTTGCATTAACAACTAGAAGTTGTTGCCTATACTAATACTTAATAGGAATTCAACTTAACATCTACTCTCTTTACCAGAACCCACTTATAACAGTGGCTTACACTTACATCACTGTTAAGTCGACTCACCGAAAATATAGGCGTCCAAAAAGCGTCCTGTATGACCCTGACGATCAAATAACGATCGCAAACACACACACACACATATAATATATGCAAACAGCGTCTTCGCCGGCGAAGACGAAGTCCTTGTTTTCTGACATCGTCGGCCGTGGCTTCTCGCCATACTCCCATGATGACTAATCGTCATACCATCGGCCCTCCACTACACGTTGCCCTAAGGCATGGTCCGGCCTCACAGGAGGCGCCCTTAGGACGTTAGTAGAGTTTCTGTGCTCTACTCTCCGCATTTGTTGCTCATCAACTCTTGCTTTATCTGTATTTGTCATAGTTATTATACTAGAGTCAGCCTAAAATGTGTCCTGTTACAATAAAAAGAAAAAGAAAGCAAATCTATCTGTCTTTCTTTGTAATGTGTGATTAGACAAAGATAAGTATACGAGTTACATTTACCCTCTCATTATTAATTGTGGCTTTTTCACTTCGGCTGCCCTACTCTACTATAATAACTCTATGCCTGCCTAGGCACCCCAGTTCTAGTATAATAACTTTATAGTAGTAAAGGTAGTACATGTTTCAAAATCGGTAAGCGGTTTTGTCTTGAAAACGCAAAAATTATTGTCGTATTTCTGAAATTAGGATGGATTTTTAAAATTGTTTTTCTGTTATTACAACACAACATGTTACAAACATGTTGTGATGTGATTTGGCTACGTATTTTACGACCGGCCGCCTGCCTGACTTCAACTTACCTTAGTCGTATTTTACGACTCCTCGGTAAGAACGAGGGTGGTCTATTTACTTAACCAGATACCACGCGGTGGGTCATCTTACCTTAGTCGCCTTTTACGACACCTCGGTAAGAAATGAGGGTGGTACTATTCTATTCAGCCGGATACCACACGGCGTTTAGAATTTTTTTTTGAAAATATGTTTTTCAAATAAAATTTAACAATACGACCTCATAATGGGTTTAATTATTTAAATTATTAATTATCTGTGTTTAGAGTCTTCATGGCCTTTTATAAAACGTTCGCATCCGGAGCACGGTGAAAATTACTCAGGAGCGCGCGAGTCTTCAGGAAACCAGGCAGCGCGCGTCTACAGTAATCCGTACTACGTGCGCGGGCCGCATATACTGCCCAAGTAAGTCTTGAATAATTAAATAATTAAATTCCTAATTTGCCTAATTCTATAAATTTCAATAATTTATAGAATTAGGCGTTACTTTGCCGAGATCCATAATACATAAGTAATAATAAAATTATTTCGCTGTAATCCGCGATGAAGTAAAATAGAAAATATATATATAATGCTAAATGTAGAGTGGACAATCGGTTATCATACCTGATACATGCAGGTTTCGTAAAAACTCATGCACAAACCTCCACCACCGCCACCACAATACATAAGCACTACATACGTTCACTATCACAAACTCCGCAACCGAAGCATCATCAGGAGATAGACTCCACGACCAAAATCGCAAACCCACTCCACATTTAGCATTAGGTATATATATTTTCTATTTTACTTCATCGCGGATTATAGCAAATTAATTTTATTATTACTTTTGTGTCTTGAATATTTTTTAATCTTTTTAATTAAACTTTACTACACTTCGAATATAGCGGATAAGAATTCATTATGTAGCGATTAATTTGACTTAAATTAATTTTATGAAATAAAATCTAATAAACCCCTGCCTTTTTAATTATTTATATTTTATCAATATTAATAAACAGTTATTAATTCTATAAAATACTATTCTAGATGCAAATTTTGCACATTTGACACTTAATTTGAATTTCATTTTTTTGTACAGGTTACGAACATTGTTTATTTTCTTTTTTTTGTGGATATTATGAGATAATTTCGAAATTACCTTTATAGATAAGTCCTTATATTAATGTTATGTTATTAATTTCTTCTACGCCGTGTGGTATCCGGTTAAATAGAATAGTACCACCCTCATTTCTTACCGAGGTGTCGTAAAAGGCGACTAAGGTAAATTGATCCACCGTGTGGTATCGGGTTTAGTAGAATAGACCAGCCTCTTTCCTACTGAGGTGTCGTAAGATAGGACTGAGGTAAGTTGACGTCAGGCAGGCGGCCGGTCGTAAAAACGCAGCCAAAGTGACAGCATGTTTATAACATGTTGTGCCGACCCCGCTTAAAGTGGGATAAGGGCAGGAAGATAATGATGATGATATTATTAATTTCTTCTATCTCGTCAGCTACGACGGTTCGGACGTCATAGGGCTGTCTGCGAACACCAACACCACAGGCTTGGTTGAAGCGAGGGACGCGGATCGCGACATGTTCGCTCCCGACGAGGTCACCATGGAAAGCACGTGGACGCCGACTCCTACCAACGATGATAACGGCAAGTCAGTACATCACACTCACTAAGCTTAATAACTTAGGGCCTGTTTCACGATTTACTGATAGAGTGTCGGATAGTTAACCGATAATTAACTAAGTAACAGATAAATGTCAATAAAAAAGACTAAAAAGTGAAAAATTAAAAAAAATCGCGGCCATTTTGAAATAGGTATTTGCTATCCAGCAGATAAACAAAATAACAGCCACATCTACCTGTTGACTTATTAGCGACTTCAAGTGCTGAATAATCCTATCAACATCCTGAGAAACGCAAATTCCAAAATGTGTCATATTTTCCGGATAAGCTAACTGACAGTTTATTAGGTAATTTGCGAAACAGGCCCTAAATAAGGTTTATCCTTTTTAAATTTAACAAGTCTCTTACAAAACTAATGAGAATATTATTTTGCTACAATTCGCGATAAAGAAAGGGAGAAAGAAAAGTCTTTTTTATTACCTGGAAGTATATTAAAAGATTTAAAACTTCAGTCGAATTTCCTCAATTATTACTTCTAATGACTGGCCCGTTGGCGCAGTAGGTAGTGACCCTTTCTTTAGCTCCGTCTACCATAACACAAGTATTAAGTTACTTACTCTGGGGACGGCCGACTGTGTAAGTGTACTATATATTTATTTATGCCATCTCAGTTGCATTTAAAGTAACTTTACTATAAATATTTATTTAACTTTAAATATTTATTTATTAATGTTGTTATTTGTAGTTATTATTAATATGAAAGTCGTACAATCTGCAGCCAGTCGCCGGTAGCGGGCAGCGACCTGTCCTCCCAGCTGGAGGCGGCCCGCAACTCCACGCTGGTGTGCGCGCCGCACGCACTGCCGCCCTGCAGCTGGCAGGTATGTATAAAAACAACAAGATTTTCCCTTTATACTTCATCCTCATTTCATTTGTATAATCTTTACATATTTTTAAAAATCATTTGAAGCTATATTATCTATCGTTGAATGTGTAATATAATTTATTAATGATATGTGTTATAATATATATAATTGTAAATATCTGTGTAATATTAGTATTTAATTGTACGTTTTATAGTTTATTATGCACTATACCCGATCTCTTAGTATTCTCCTCTCACCAAAGGTTGTCTGTGAGTGATCGCTTTAGCGATAAGACCGCCTTTGCACGGTTGTCCTTATTTAATTAAATATAAAGTGCAATAAGAATAAATAAATAAATACAAATAAATATTATTGATATCTAAAATGATTCCTGAAATATTAATAATACCGAAAATTATTCTATACGCACGCAGTAACGTAGCAGGGTCGCAGAAACGAACCAAAGATATTCTCTCAGTTCTACTACCCTAACGCAAGACCATCATCATCATCCTCCTGCCCTTATGCCACCCTAAGTGGGGTCGGCACAACATGTTTTAAAAATGTTATCACTTGATTTGACTGCGTTTTTACGACCGGCCGTCTGCTTGACGTCAACTTACCTCAGTCGCCTTTCTACGACACCTCGGTAAGAAATGAGGTTGGTCAATTCTACTCAGCCGGATATCACACGGCGGGTCGACTTAGCTTAGTCGCCTTTTACGACACCTCGGTAAGAAATGAGGTTGGTCAATTCTACTCAGCCGGATATCACACGGCGGGCCGACTTAGCTTAGTCGCCTTTTACGACACCTCGGTAAGATATGAGGGTGGTACTATTCTATTCAGCCGGATACCACACGGCATAATATTTTTCCTTTATACTTACACAATAAAAAATAATTTTCCCAAAGTCAACCCGTTAATTTTTTTTAACAACTCAATGACACAGTGACGGCCACAATTTTTATATTATCGACCAACTATATGAATGAACAACTGATGATTTGATGATGATTGAAATCGTTTGATGTCTGAAAACTTCTAAATTTATATAATTGCAACTTTCGTTTTAATAGTGCGTTACTATCAAGCTTCAATGTCTAATTTCATGTATGTCTCATAGACAATTGTCTTTTCTTCAGGATACAAACAATAACAGGAACGCCGGTGAATCACTAGGGTCAGGGGAGGCGAGTGGTGCTGTACCCACTAATAGCGGGCCATCAGTTATTATTAACTTGGTCCAAAATTTTAGCGCGGTGCAGCACGCGGCGCCGCATAAGCACGACCCTACGTGTTGATATACAATAAGAAGCAAATGGGTACAAAACTTACTTTCTTTCTACAACCTTTAAGTGTTCTTACCCACTCTTCTTCTTCTGCCTCCAAATGGGTAGTAAGTAACGGCCTGTTACTATCCCACTGCCAGGCATAGGCCTCTTCTCTCCGTTTTTTTTTTGTTTGGAGAGAAGGATTAGAGCTAAGACATACCACGCTGCTCCAATGCGGATTGGTAGGTTACACATATCCCCAGAATTCTCTAGAGATATGCAGGTTTCCTCACGATGTTTTCCTTCACCGAAAAGCGTGTGATAAATTGCAATTATCAATTAGACACATAAGTTTTACTAGAAAACTCATTGTTGCCTGCCTGGGGTTTGAACATTAGACCTTCTCGAAAGAGGCGCACGGTGATACCGCTGGGCTACCACAGCTTATATACCAAATGGGTAAATAACTTATAATGTTAAAAATCTAAATATTATTTTTGTATTTCATTTTTTAATAAGGGATGCATACTAAACAGGCTAATTATGACTTTACTATCAGCAGTGAGTTTGTTCTTACCTTTTTTGAGACAACAAATATCAGTGGCTTTCCGACATCTTAACATATTACTACTAATAATAAGGGAAATATAGTATAGTAAATATAGTTAGACTCATTTTGAATATCTAACAGGTTTTTATTGTTATATTATATTGACTATGTTATTGTCGAGGAATAAAAGATTCCAGTCTTCTATTACTTGAATAGCAGCGTAAAAAAATCTATATCTAAGACTTTAATCCTAATATGTGCCAACGTTTAAACATTTCCTAAACTGATTCCTTTACATTTTTATAACTTTTTATTATTATATTATATTCTTACGTTAATTGTCGTGTAATCTGTTCTGTTTTTGTTGTTTCAGAGAGTACCCAATAGATGTTTAGCTGATATTATGATACTAAACACTGCCACTTCGCCACAAGAATCGTTCCTCGTATTTTAAAACATCAAATGATTAGGTAGGGCGCTGAGAATATTTTCACCTGTTTCAAGAATAAAACAATCTTTTGAAATATATAAATTAAAACACTTTGCTTTCCATTGGATTAATTTAATTAATAATTGTTATGCAGTTAGTTAATATCGTGAAAATTCGCCTGCGAAATCGAATTTAAAGCGACACGAAAACCTTAATTGCAGTTTTCAGTGTGATGTTAGTAATTAATTACGTTTGCAGTTAGAATTATGTCGTAATTAAATATTTAGTCGTATTAAAGTAAATAGAATATTATATCGTGCGATTAGAATGTTTGGTTGGGCCAAATTATTGTTTGGCTTAAATTGGAAATGTGGCATATGAGTATGCAGTACTTACTATGTGGTTTGTTGTACTTTTGTTACGTAATTTGAAAATCATATTTGCTCAATGTACATCGACTGAGATTATAAGCATTTATTTATCGATTGTACAACGAACGAACCAGTTTATAGAATAAGGTTAATAGATAATTTAGATATAACATTCTCTCAGCCAGGTCGAGATTATAAATGAAAGATTTGTGCAATGAATTTAAAATTTGATAGATGTTCTTAGGGGGACTTAACCTGATTTGTTTTTGGATTCCGATTGCATGTTTTTTTAATTAGATATAATTATCTTAATAGTATTGTTGGTGTAGAGCATACATATGCATTTTTGATATTTTAATTTATAAGCTGTTGTTTTAGTATTATATATAGTTGTTGATTTTTAATTGAAGTTCAAAATATAAAGAGTTGAACAAAAAATCCTTTAGTATTTAAGCGAAATAATTAATTTTGAAGATTTAATTTCAATAAGAGCAAGCTCGAATCTAATAAAATTTTTATCCGATTTAAATTAGAATTTTTTGAAAATTAATAAAATATTATAAAACAGTTATCTGATTTTTGGCAAATAATGGTATTAAAGAAATCCACACCAGGCTTGAATATCTGGATAAGTTGACATACGTCCTTTTTATATGCCTTTTGATACGTCCTTTTTATATCATAATAGCCATTGATTGCCTAAATTATGTGGTAAATATTTCGGTGAAGTTGGCAAGTCTTATATACCGCACATACAGACTTATCAACACCTAAATGTCTTAAATGTATGCTAAATGTAAACCTATTAATGGTTGCCTGAAAAGTGTTTGCTAAGGACTTGTTAAGTTATTCACGTCTGGTAAAGATATTTTTGTCCTTTAATTAAAATTCAATATCTTTAGATTTAAGTAGCTATATTGTACTATACTGAAATAAATTAGTGAATTATATGTATTATGTCTGGTAAATTTAATCTGATTTTATTGAAGAGTGTGTTAACGCTTAAATAATTATAATATGTCTTCAAAAACAGGAAAAGCAAAACTAATTGATTTGGTTATTTATTTAAGTTATAATTGGCTTAAAATTAATTAATATCTTGACCATTTCCGTAAATCAACTGGTGCATACTAATATTTTAATCATATAATCGGTATATATTTGCTTGACACGAATTCTTTGGTTATATTTATAAATGGTTCTTAGCAAAAATGATTTAATATTTATGCGAATTTTAGATTTTTTAAATTATAACAAAACTAGAAAATATTATGACCATTTTGATGAGTTAACAATCAATATTAAATTTATCTGAATATAGGTTCTATCTGAATTAAATTTATTTACGTGTAGCAAAACTTAGTTAATATTAGTGTCTTGTCTTATAAGTTTGTATGACTATTAGTACGTACGTTTTTATTAATTAGAGCGCTAATTTATAGTTTTTAATATTAATGAAAGGCTTAATTCTATAGTTTTATTACTAAGATACTCGTGTTCGTAGCTCAAATAATACTCTAATTAATCTTTGGTAAGAGATCCGCCTGTCGGTGACTGTATTCTTAACACCAAATGTTTGTTTGTTTATAAAGGCTGCATAATATATCTTTTCAATAATGTTTTAATTAAAAAAAGCCTAATATTTTCTGTTTTATAAATTTATAATATTCAGAATCTTTGTGCAGATCTGAAACGGTTATCTCTTTTACGCATAGCTTTATCAAAATGTATTTTTCATTGTGTGTTCGTATTTTTTAGTGAATGTTACAATTTTTTTATCAAAAATATGTATACCACAATGGTCAGATATTCCACTACAGAATATATTCTTATTGATCAATTTTATTCATAGTTTTGATTTACAAAAATGTTATTGTTAACAAATTATTTTTTTTTTACTTTCCTATTAAACAGAGGGAAATAATTTTTAATTTAACAAATTATTTTCAGTTTTAAAGATTAATCTGAAAGTACCTACTCGTTCTTGGCCGTTCATTTTACATGTCCCTTAAAACGTGAAATAATTTTTTTATTAGTAACACTATTAAAAAATAATTAAGTGCACTTAGTTGCCAGTGTTAACTTTCGTACAGTTATTGGTTTTAATAAATAAATACGTTAAGCTTTTATTTGCGATAAACATTAATATGAATATTGACTGAATTGATTGATACAGTCAATATTTAAATTTTACAGCTATTACTTTGAATGTTAATGGTAAAGCAATAGTTCTATGTACGAGGAAAGTGCCGATATCAAGAGTTATTTATTTATCCAGACACTTTCCTCAAAATATTGGAAGATTATTGAATATTGTGATTAAATGCAGCTATCTTATAAAATTAAAAAAAAGTTAACGTGCCATTATTAATTAAGTGAATAAGTGATTAAGGCATAAGTATTAAACAGCGATGGTAAGTGTACTGATTAATGTTATGAACAAAGTATTTCAAACTAAGTGCCTTAACACAATGAACTGGCTGTGATGCACTTGTTTATAAAAGTAATCTTTATTGTTACTGTTATTGTAAGGTATAGTATTATGTAAAAATCTTCCTTCCTAGCAAATTGTAAATAAGGTTTGAGCGCGACCTATCTTTCTAGTCACAGCTCACTAAAGATAATGTATTAAACACCTTGCGATAGGAAAGTTTTTACAAATAAAACAATATTGTATTTTATTTGTCTTTTCTTTTATTTAACCTAATCCTATTAAAAACATTTTCTATGTAGTAAAATACAAAAACAGGTACTTGACCTAAATGCAAACGAGATTAAAACGTTAACGAAATAGGTCTCAGAATCTCTGGTCCTAAATACTTGGTAAACTAGTGGTTTTCATATCTATATGTTGCGGTCTACTGTTTTAGCCGTGTGGTATCCGGCTGAATAGAATAGTACCCCCCTCATTTCTTACCGAGGTGTCTTAAAAGGCGACTAAGGTAAGTTGATCCATCGTTTGGTATCCGCTTGAGTAAAGTAGACCACCCTCTTTCTTACCGAGGAGTCGTAAAATACGACTAAGGAAAGTTGACGTCAGGCAGGCGGCCGGTCGTAAAATACGTAGCCAAATCATATCACGATATGTTTGTAACATGTTGTGCCGACCCCACTTAGAGTGGGATAAGGGCAGAAGGATATATATGCGATGTTGCGATCTACTATTTATTAGTCCAAAGGTGCTACAAAGAGCGCAACTGTATGCAGCAGCGCGGTGTGCGACGCAAACTGTGCGTGTAGCGGCGTGCGCACACGCACTAGTTCCTCCTCACGCGCCACGCTGGTGTACACGGGCACTTCGAACGCGTGCTCGCCGTATGGACCATTCTGGATGTCCTGTCAAAATTAAATCGAAAAAATTCCTTGAGATCATTTGAGAGATCATTCTTGATGTTACCATGCCACATAGCAAATGTGGCAAGGTAACATCATAACACTTCAAGAAGGTCATTTGCTCAACATTTGACGCCCTTAGCTATTTAAACTTTACTCATATTCCAATATATTCAGTGAAAACTCCGCAATGGGCACATCAATATCTAGGCATTATATTAAGCATGTAATGTAGTGTCTTTTATACCGGTCGAGAATAGAGAGACTTCGTACAGAGTAAGTTAGTCTCTCATAACAAGATTACTTAAATCTTAGTTTGGATTGCTATAAAAAGTGTTAAATACGGTAGAAAATTTAGGTTTCGTTACATCATCATCATCCTCTTGCCCTTTTCCCACTCTAAGTGGGGTCGGCACAACATGCTACAAACATGTTGTCATATGATTTGGCTACGTATTTTACAACCGGCCGTCTGCCTGACATCAAGTTACCTTAGTCTTATTTTACGACTCCTCGGTAAGAAAGAGGGTGGTCTATTTTACTCAACCGGATACCACACGGCGGGTCGACTTACCTTAGTCGCCTTTTACGACACCTCGGTAAGAAATGAGGGTGGTACTATATATTATATTCAGCCGGATACCACACGGCGTTAAAGCATGTATATGTATCTTTTATAAAGTTCGAGAACAGGAACTTCGTACAGAGTAAGTTAGTCTCTCATGGCACGATTATTTAAATCTTAGATTGGGATGCTGTAAAAAGGGCTAAGTACGGTAGAAAATGTAGGTTTCTATATAGTATAATCTAAATTTCACTCGACTGTGTCGCCAAGTCTAGGGATGCCATGGGGCTACCATGGGCAATCTCTTAGTTATTACCTGTGGCACATATCTCAGCTGAAGCGGCGGTGCGGAGCAGTGCGGCGGCGCGGTGGGCCCACATGCCTGCACCGAATCTCCGACCCACGTGCCGCCGCTCATCATCAATCCACGCACTATCAGACTGTCCTCGGTATTGGCATTCTTGTTTTCTGCTGTATTCAAAACCAATATTTCATAGAAAAATTGTTTAGTCACGATTCACAAATGTTCTTTGAGTTTTCCCCGCTTTTTTTAATGTAATAAAAAACATACGTTACATTCAAAGAAAAAGGCTGTGCGGCAACATTTTCAGCATTTGTCACAGCGTTATGTCAACATTTTCAAAAAAAAGAAAAAGGGTGTGCGGCAAAACTTTATGAACTAAGGATAAAAAGTAAGTAAGTAAGTAAGTAGTGGTCTATTACTATCCCTGAGAATAAGCATCTTCTCTCCGTTTTTTGAGATAAGGTTAGGAGCTAAGACCTACCACGCTGCTCCAGTGTGGATTGGTAGGTTACACATATCCCCAGAATTCTCTAGAGATATGCAGGTTTCCTCACGATGTTTTCCTTCGAAAAGCGTGTGATAAATTGCAATTATCAATTAGACACATAAGTTTTAACAGAAAAACTCATTGGTGTCTGCCCGGGTTCGAGCCCGTGACCTCCTTGAAAGAGTCGCACGGTGTTACCGCTGGGCTACCACAGCTCTACAGCTTCTTCAACTAAGGATAAAATAAGCTCAATTATTACTTTAGAGTACTCGGGCGTGATACTCGTTAGCCGATAGTGTTACGTGAGACGCTTCTTTGAATACTGGTGGTTGTATGATTTACAATTATTTATCTGCAACCATATTAGCAGTATATAAATATTAGAGATATTCATTTTAGCAATAACAGATTCCTGTTAAGCGTAATAGTAAATGATGAGATTTAAGGATGGAACTGTTGAACGCGAAAACTTGCATCATCACTACTACAGTATTCCGAAGAATGTCTCACAGTAATCATCTTCCTGCCCTTATCCCGCTCTAAGTGGGGTCGGCACAGCATGTTATAAACATGCTGTCACATGATTTGGCTGCGTTCTTACGACCGGCCGCCTGCCTGACGTCAACTTACCTCTGTTGTATTTTACGACACCTCGATCAGAAAGAGGGTGGTCTATTCTACTAAACCGGATACCACACTGTGGGTCAACTTACCTTAGTCGCCTTTTACGACACCTCGGTAAGAAATGAGGTTAGCCTATTCTACTCAGCCGGATACCACACGGCGGCGAAGAATGTTTCACTGTCGAAAATGAAAAATCCGCCTTTCACATGAAATATAGAGTTTATTAATTAAGCTACGTTACCGGATGTGCAGTTCCATTTGGTGGCAAGTGCCAACGAATGCACCGGGCAGGCGCGGAGAGCGGCAGCTCGCGCTTGCATTGCGCACAGTACACGCTGAGGGCGAACGAAAGAACGGAGATCCACTTCTGCTGGTACATTGATATTTGATTACGATCAATACAGTCTAAGCTGCCTATCCGGACAGATCACCTAACGTAAATTTAATCGCCCTGATATTTCCGTCAGTACTATAATTGGTCACAAACTGCGTAGTTCGAAATATAGAATAAATAATAAGTTTACCGCTATGCGTTAAAAAGTAAACAAGTCACTGTTGTCATAATTTTCAACATTTGTCATCATATTTCAACTAACTAATTTACTCACAACCTTAACATTTTATGCACAAGAACCTTCGGTATGAATCACTCTGTGTAATGGTGGGACAACCCTTATCACTTAGTGGCGTAAAAATAGATAGTAACTGATTCTCAGACCTACTACATATGCATATAGTATTTCATAAAATCGGTCAAGCCGTCCCAGAAGATATATACTTTTTCGACAAAGACATATTCACTAGTTTTATCGAGTACTTAAGTTTACTTAGACCTACTGCATATTCTTAGGTTTTGCATCCAAATAGCTGATTTTGTTTAAATAGAATTGTTTAAAGTTAGGGAGAGCCACTACATTTTATTATTGCTAGGATAATGAGAATGATAATAAGACTCGCGGTCTACTTGGCGAAGTTACGCAGACTGATATTTTATACATACAAAAAAGAGGCAATGGAGCAAATATATGTACGGCTGTGTGTGATGATTTTTATATATACAAAAATGATACGATACTATATATTGCACAATCATAGTAAAGAAGCTTATTTGACCTTTAGGAAAGCAGTCACCACCGGATTGCAGTTCAGTGACTCGTTGGACGGCGGCGCGGGCTCGGTGGGAGAACTCTTTGAGATAAACCACCGGGTCATCAGGACCAGCCCACAGCAGCTGCCACTCGTCTGGCACCTGAAATTAACACTTACATCTAGAATATGTTAATCAATTACTTAGAAATAAATTTCAATATAAATTAAACCTTTTATATTCTAAAAGAGGAATTCTATGGGAAAAACCGTCAGAAATACAATGCCTACCTGTCACTCCGTATAATATTTTGGCAATTAATTTTTATTGTAAAATAAAATTTATGGTAAAATATTTTAAGTTTCAAAATTTTTTAGAGGAACATTTCTCCAATATTGGAATCTAGGAATATGCTAGTTTTCCCTTAGCGGAAAACTTGTGAAAATAAATTAGACGCATAAGCCTTAACGAGCTAAACTCATTGGTGTTTACCCAAGATCCCGTGATCTGCCAAAACAGTCACACTATCTCACCGTTCGGATGTCAGAGGTTTGATTATTAAATACTAAATTTTAAAGACCGGTATTTCTTTTTGTTTAGTACTATTGGCACAAATTAAATCAATAAACTAAATTGACGACTTATGTGTACGACGCGCATACCTTATGCAGCTGGTACGTCAGGTGCGGCGCGGCGTGTGCGTACCGGCCCAGCGCCGCGTGCAGCGCGCGTGCTGCGTACCACACGTCCCTTAGCTCGGCTTCACACAACGCACCCCACCACTCGCCATCGATCTGAGGTTGGTAAGTCACAATCGGATCTAAATATTATAGAGTGTATAAACAAATATAGTCACGGCTTAATGAATGTCCATACTTAAAATAATTGTCGGTTCTTCGAGTCTCGTTTTATTTTAGTATCTATTTAAAATTATCATTGTCCTCCTGCCCTTATTCCACCTTTATGTTATAAGCATGTCGTGCCGACTTCACATAAGACATCATCGTCGTTACATGAATTGGCTAGGTATTTTACGTACCGGCCGTCTGCCTGATGATAACTTACGTTTGTCGTACTTTACGACACCCCAGTAAGAAAGAGGGTGGTCTATTCTACTCAGTCGGATACCACACTTATTTTTATACGTCTTTATTTATACAAAATTATATAAGTATATATTTACCAGTTGTCCGTCACCCATAACACTAGTATTAAGTTGCTTACTATGGGGACGGCGGCATGTGTGTATAATTTTCCCGTATATATTTAGTTCTTTTACTTTTACTTAATAATATAATAAATACGAAAAACTGTCTGTTACTCTGTCTGTCTGTTACGCTTTCACGGCTAATTCACTGGAGCAATATTGATGAAATTTGGTACAATTGAAGCTTCTCTTAGGTTGGAAACACATTCTGGTTATCTTTCAGGAATTAGGAATAACAAGTCATAATTGAAGGTGATAAAACAATAAAGTACACCCGAACGAAGTTACAGATACAAATAGTAATATGATACACACAATTAAAACATTTTGCCACAAGTTTGAAAAATATTTTATTCATTTTCCTATTGGTGATTTTTATTATATATGTACTTATATTTTCCACATACCTTTTGAATATGATAATCTGCTTTAATAAGTGGACAGCCCGACATTAATTTTTTCCATAGCCCTAAGAGAGTTTTTAAAGGCAAGTTTGTAGAGGCATCAGTTTTTTTGACAATTGAAGTTGAGTTTAGTTCTGTAAAAAATAAAACGAAACTACCAAAAAAATCCTTATAACCTTTATTTTAAGAGCTTAAAATTAATGGCCCAAGATCCCGTTAGCGCCAGACCATCGTCATTTTATAAAAGCTGAAACTTTGTCAGTGCATGCCCCCAACACAGGTAAGAACGATGGTAGATTATGGAATTTGGATCATAGTGGCTTTGGGAGATACGAGGTACTTAAGGGTTCCAAATTTCCGAATTAATTTCGTCATAGTATAAAGCTTGATCTTTTGATATTACCTCCTTTAGAATAATATTAAAAATCACGTCAGTCAATGCCAGACACTTAGCATAGTGGAAATCCCCTGCCAGACACCCTTAAAGTTCATGAAGTTTGACTTCTATTTACGTCGTAGTATAATAGCTGATTTTAATATATATTACTGGGATAAGAATAAGATGATGTTTCCCCTTTAGCCAGACATTTTCCATAGTTCCTACCCCAGCCAGACAAGCATAAAAGGTTGCGGTTGGAACGAGCGGAAAGTATATATACGGGTAAGTGCGAACGAGATGGCGAGTTAGGTCGTTACGTACTCGGCAGTTTTTTTTATACGCTATTTTCAAGTATTGTTAATTTAATATTTTAACAACACCATTCCATAAAAAACACTGCCGAGTACGCAACGACCTAACTCACCATCTCGATTTCTAAACGGTGAAGACAATTCTAAACGGAGAGAAGAGGCCTATTCCCAGCAGGTCCTGTCACTCTACTTAAGAAAGTATAAATAGATATTTTAATACAGGACATGTAGTTGCAGTAAATAGTATAATTTTGTATCTATTACCTCTGAGGCCCGCGAGAATGTTGTCTGCAGTGTGCTTTTCCCACGCAACACGACAGTTGGCCGGCAGCTCTAATAATTGTGGCGAATCGATGTCCGGTAATGCTTCGAAAGCTGTTATGTATTCCTAATAAAATTCTATTTATTAATTTTGGAAACTAATCTACAGTTAGCCGTGGCGCCAAACTACTATACACTTTAATAATAAAAATCTTGTTGTATCTAAAAAACCTTAATTAATGAAAAATAACTTTAATCATATTAAATTTAGGCAATTATAAATTTGTTTTTCCTTGTGGTATAAAAGATGCTGGTAGTAGACATTAACTAATATTTTCATTGCTTTTAATTCCTAGTTTATAAAATAAACTGAATAAATTAAAATTTATTGTGTAAAACTGACTAACTACACAGAACTGAGTGGCATTGGGGTACTAAGGTGTCTGAATGGCCACCCGTACCGGAAAATAGAACGTTGGTAAACTCCTTCTGACTTAAAAATCTCGTGGAAAGCAGCCGGAAACAAGCGGCACTAAATCATGTGATGTGAAAATCATCAAAGAGAACTATTTTTAGCCTTGGACGTCCCTAGGTTAAAAAAGAGTAGGAGAGGGGTAATAAGATAGTCATCATCTTCCTGCCCTTATCCCAGTCTTAGTGGGGGTCGGCACAACATGTTATAAACATGCTGTCACATGATTTGGCTGCGTTTTTACAACCGGCCGCCTGCCTGACGTCAACTTACCTCAGTCGTATTTTACGACAACTCAGTAAGAAAGAGGGTAGTCTATTCAGCCGAACACCACACGGACCGCCGTGTGGTGTCGCCTATTACGACACCTCGGTAAGAAATGAGGGTGGTACTAAACTATTCAGCCGGATACCACACGGCCAAGGGGTAATAAGATAGCATTGTTGAAAAATATAATTAAGAAGGGGGCATATCACCTGCATGCGCATGGAGTGGGGCAACGGTGCAGGCAGCACAGTCACTGCGTCCGCGAGGCAGCGGCGCAGTAAAGCCCGCAGCACGTCGCGGTCGCGCGAACCGTCCACGCGGGCCGCGTACAGCGCGCAGCACAGCTCGCGTGCCGTGTCCGCTCCGCTCGCATGTCTCACGGCCGCGGCACTTGCGCTCACGTCTCCCCATTCCCACGCGTACCAACGGGACCAACCTATATTAAAGATCCTTTATTTGTAAAAGCCTTTGATTTGGGACTCGCAGGCTTAATCCTAAATCTGCTCCGAACAAATATACTACATATTCGAAACTATCAGAGGTCTCATGTTTCGGGCCAATCGGCAGTGCCTTTCAGCTACGCACTTAATTTCAGAATGTAGTCATTCTGAAATTAAGTGCGTAGCGTAAGTCGAAAATATTTTTTGGTTTGTTTCTAGTGAAACAAACCAAAAAATATTTTCGATGTTGAAATTACTGTACTGTCTTTTTAGTCTTTGCTGGTGGGAGCTCGGACGATTCTTCTGTTCAAGCAAGTTCCTTGACTATATTAATACAAACTCCTCGACTACTCCTCTGTGACAAGTACTTACTAGTACTGTACTTAAACAAGTACAGTAAGCACACGTAGACTGTCTCGGTCGCTATCCATTATCTTGACGATACAATAAATAGCGGTTAGACTATACAATTAAAATTCAAAGAAACTATTTATTAATAAGGTCTAATAAAACAATGAATTATATCTTATTTAAAAAAAACAATTAAACCTTGTGGTACGTATGCACGTCGCTCCTGCACGAGAGCATGGAACAAGGCGAGTCGCGCGAGATTCCGCAACAGGGTCGGGTCTCCTTCCAGGCGGCACCACGCGCTCAATGTACCACAAACATTTCGCTTCACACCCTCTGCCGCCTAACGAATATCAAGGAATATAAATATGTACTGCAATGGGCACGGTAACAATTTAAAATGAAAGCGAATTTTGTGTTTTAACTAGTCCGAATTACAAGGATAATTAAAACTATTATATATATTAGTAAGTAGTAAAAAAAAGAAAAGTGTGCTAAAAAATATGCATAGATAAATAAAACATGCAAAGTTGTTGCTGAAAAGTGTAAGCGATCTCTAAAGTCAATCAATTACAATTATGATTTCCAAAACGGCTGTTTTAGGTCTTCAACTCACTTCTAGAACGACGTTAACGCAAGTGGTTTTCAAACTTGATGGTAGCTCGCGATCTTCCGCTAGAATCCATAACCGGAATTCTTCATTGAAGTCGCTTCTCTGTAGAACGTAACGACAATTTATTGCAATAACAATTAAATTATAAAAAAATGAAAGTCTGCAAAAGTTTTAGATTCATTTTATTTACATAATTTGCTGATTCCAATAAAGAAATAAGAAATTATACAGTCATAAATCTAATAAACTTGTGTATAAGTTAATTCTAATCATTGCATCTGATGTATTCGTAAAATATTTCACCTGATTAATCAGAATTATGCCAGAGTTTTGTATAGATTATCATCACTCTAACACCTTAAGATTTATTACAAATTTTAAAATATTGGAAACTTTTATTAGTTTAGAAGAACCACACAGATGAAGATTGAGTATTTAATATTACTAAATCTAAATTTCACCTCACAGGTTACAAATTAGCTCTTTCTCCTTAAACGGCCAGATTTAACTTATTAATTTTTACCAAATATAAAAAGAAAATCTCTTTATAATGTTATATACTGTTGGTTATAGATATACTTAGTCATTTTTAGAAGGAAGCGTTGATTCTTTATGATACAAAGCTTTACGATTGTTTCACCAATGACGTTGTTAAGGTTGCCAGAGCTAAGAGCATATAAACTGTTCGAAGAAAATTTTTTATCACTATACTCTATAAGTATCTCTATAGTTATAGTATATATATCCATAAGTTTTTTTATATCTTACTGATTATTTATAAGTACATACCGGGCGCTGTGCTAAGGACCCGAGGAATGATAGTAAGTCTCTGGTAAAAGGCGAAGCACCAACAACTATAGCGAGCCATCCCCCGCCTCTACTGCCTTCTAATGACGACTCCCAGGCGCTGCGACCTTCTTCAATACCCACCTTCATGTAAAATTACATAATTAAGTACACTCAAAAACCATTTTTTAAGTTATTAAGTAAAGTTATTAGGGCAGGGAACGGTATTAAGAACTTATTTAATTATACACAAAATTAATCATATAAATCAATATTTGTGCTAAATAAATAAGAGTGGAATTTGTTAATGATTTTGATGTAATCATTTTTCACTTTTACCAGGTCTTATATACATTTTCAGTACATCTGAAAATAATTTAGGTACTATTATTAAAAGCAAAGTTATTCAAAACTCGTAATCTCTTTATCGATGAATTTAAAAGATTTATTCTATATGGATAGTTAAAAATATAATACTTTTTATTTTGTGCTTTTGTAAAAATAAAAGTTCTTTGGTTTTTTTTAATATTACTATGGCAGTTTGTCGCAAGGATTTATAATTAGATCAATATTAGGGGATAAAAAAATGATGGAATTTTACGGAATATTACTGAATTTTTTTTGGGATATTGTTGTAATCATGAGTTCATATCATTACGGTATTAGTTACCGTAACGAGTGTATGGGAGTTTGCCTGCGCGTGCGCCGCAAGTACATCGACCGCGTGCGACGCCATCAGTAGCACGGGTCGTAAAGGTGATGCCCACCGAGCCGCGCGTGCTATACTGTCTCCCCCTGCTATACTACCAGCTCCTAAAAAGACAGGCAAAGGTAATAATTAATAGAAATAACACCCACAATAGGAGGAAAGAATTTTATCTCAAACAAAAGTACCAGGGTGACCGAGTCGTGTTCGGCAATTTTTTTAAAAATATGTATAAAAAAATGCAATATAATTTTTTAACTGGAATCGATACTGATATACATGTGTCTCTTTTGTATCTGTATCACGTATCTGAGACCGCCCGTTACCCAAATAAGCTATCATGACTTTTCAATTGACAGCGTTATTATTGTTTGCTTTCTCATAAAATTATAGCAGTTATTTTCAGTGCCCGAAAACAGGGGTAACACAACATTTAAAAAAAATAAAAGCTAGCTAGATCAATCATTCCCCCTAAAACCCCCTGCATGTTGAATTTGATAAAATCGTTGGAGGAATAACGGGAAGTTTATCGCATATGTTAGCAAAGTAAGTTTTAGCTCTAATTGTAGATGTAGACAGAGACTTTCAAATTTATTATATTAGCATGGATAGGTACAGTTAAATAATAAATAGTTCTGTAATTTTGAAAAATACCAATTAAATACTGCACTGTACTTATCAGGACTAATTTCATACCAAGTACTTGATCCACAAACGCCATTATCGCTCTGTATAAACTGGCAGGTCGAAGGGCTGACACTGCTACAACAACTTCAAATAAACTCATATTCAGTCTGTCGATAGAATGAAGATCACCAGATTTCTGAAATTCTTTCCAAATTTCAGACTTTTCAAGCGAAAGTCGCCCAAACAAATCTTCGTCTTCTACCTACGGAAATGGATATTTAATAAAAATATTTAGTCTTAGTTACCGTGCTCAAATAAGAAGTAATATTACGTTACCTTTATTTGTGCTAATTTCTTCACACAATCATCACTAAGCCATTCATTTTGCTTCTTAATTTCAATTATAACATCCTTATCAGCAATAAGGTTAAAGTTTCCAATTAATAATTGCCACGCCTGGAATATGTTGAGAACATATATATATTTTGGATATTAAATTAGCAAAACCAGGTATAAAAGGCGTATAATCAAAAATATATAAAAATACATCTATTTGTGTCTTAAAACAAATAGTGCGTACACAGTTACACCTTAGTTGCAGAGATTTATTTCTACCAAGTGTATTAAATGGAAAATTTTACCTTTTGTGGGATAAGATCTTCGTAGACTTGCCTTAATAAATACATGACACAAATATACTTGTCTTTTTTGTGCACGCTAAGTAAAATCCGTTCTATTATTCTTTTTGTAAAATACTTCGTGACATCAGGTGAGTTAACATTATTAGAATCACTCTGAAATATAATTGTTTTTTAAACCACGAATCGAAAAAAGATTTATACAATAAAAATTGGCAAACTCCGAAGACTGTCGGTGAAGTGATATAATGTAGCAATTTTAGGAAACATTATTTAATGAAATGATATCATTAATCAAATTATTAATTAAAATTTATTTATTTATTTTTAAATAATCTAAAATATTTTATTACTTTTACTACACATGAATTTTGTATATTTCATTTTTTAAACTTAAAAATGTAAATATTAAATATAATATATACATATATAAGAAACTAGCGGTACTCGCAACAAAAATGTTCCAGCAGATTAGCCATTAAAGCGCATCAGACTTTCGTATTTATAATAGTAAGTATAGATATGAATATAACTTTAAATGTCCATAAGCATACATATTAACTCACCCCAGTCCTACGCACAGCACTCACAAACACATCAAGCGCTGTATCCATTGGTAATGCTACCAGAGGTTGGTGGGTGCCCAGCTGCTTTACTGCTAGTATTAAATGTGCAGCGCTAATCGCACTGGCCTGGTAAGACTCGCTAGCAACAGTCATTTCTTGTTCTATAGCCTTCGCAGCCGCTAAGGCTTCCGATATAGTAGCGCTGGTTGCGCGAGTCTTTTTCAGGGAGGCAAGTAGATTCGCATCATGCAGTATATCACTGTTACCTGAGAGGTCCTTGAGAAGATTTTCCTGGTAACAAAAATATGAGCAAGGACCTCCTTTATATAAAGACGTCTATCAAGAGATTGCCTCTAGTAATAAAATTACCATAGTAAGCGGTAATTTAAGCTCCATTTGTGGAAACTAATACTTGAAAATAATACTTAATTTGCATATAATACTTGATCAACATAAAGGGAACAAATATAACCAATTTTATACATAATTTGTCTTTATGAAAGATTCAATTACTTAAATATGTTCAAATACGTAATAATTTGTATTTTTTACAATTGAAGAATCCCAAAGCTGTCTAGAAGAAATCGTTACTTTATGTGAAGTTTGTTTGTTTATATGTTCTTTTTATGTAGTGCTGTGTATGATAAATTGCAAAGTAAAAGATTTATCGTTTCTAAGCTAACTTTATAGTGTACCTGTAATTCATGTTGCTGTTTATGTAGAGTTGCCCTGGTTAGCTTAATCTCCTTGGATTTTTCATTCATTTCAGGATTCTGTTTTTGCATTGCATAGTGGACGAATTGATCTACAAGTATTATATTTTATATTATAATTTACGATTTTACGTTAAGTAATAGTTATCTCTTCATGATATTTTTAAAATAGGCTCTAACTTCCTTTAATTAAGGTAGTTTTTGCTGTCTACATTTTAAAAGTCAATTTCAAGATTCTGGTATATGGTTAGTGCTCTAATAAGGGAGATTTTTTTTAATTTTGTTCACGTAAACTTACCGACAAGGGTATGTAATCTAGCAGTAAAATGCAACGGCGCGAGCCGAGCTAGCATGTGCGGTGCTAGGCGCGTCAATAAAGAGGTTTCATGAGTAACCAGAATAGACCTGGTTTTGCCTGCAGACAATATACTCCACCACCATTCCTCTATGTTTTCAACATCCGTTACTACTACAACTCGGTTTAATCTGACGGAAGTTATAAAACTTGGATTAACTTTAATTTTGAAAAAATATAATAAAAGTTTAGGTAAGTTAAGTTGATCAAGAAAGCCTAAATTGATCGACAATCTCATGTCAATAATTCACCATATGTGGTGGGAATTCTAAGAGTTCAGAGCATAGATACTGACTTCAATATCAATACTACCTTCTATTAATAATGGCATACTAACTTTTACTAATAATAACATTTTTTTACTAAGCGATCATCAATTAAAATATGTCATAATATGGATTATTTACAATATTTTGAATTTGAATACAGTAGATATAAGTCGGATACCTGAAAATATGGTAGTCAAATAATGTAAGTAAGGAACACCTTACCTAATTGCATATTGTAGAGCAGTATGCAGTTTGTCACTATGCTGCGGCACGATGTCAGACGGTGTGCCAGAGAGTGTATTCTGGAGCCATAACTTTGCTTCGTGCTCCGGATCGATGATTAAAGGTATAAGGCTACACGCGTGAGTCTGCAAATACTTTTAAAAGACAAATTTTTAGTTCGATATGAGCGAATCTTTAGTTTGGGTTATTTGAGCTGTAATATTGGTTATATTTCTATCAAAAAGATTAAGCATAGTTTACTAGTGAGTTTACTTCACACTAGTAAACCTCAGCGAAGGTAATTATATGATAAGTAAAGTTATAATAGAATTATTCTGCCGTAATCCGCGTGTGTTAAGAGAATCTATGTTCAAGGTAGGTTTTTGAAAATATCATCTAGAGCTAAATAAGATGCTCAATGAAGTATAATTTATGTTACAGGTCACAAAGTGTAAACTCAAATTTAAATTAATGTCATATATTGACACTCGTTTTTTTAATTACATTTATATAATTTATTGTATTTAAATCCGCTCAATTATTATTTAAACAAACAATGACATACAAATCGTATTGTTTTATAATAAATACAGCAGAGGTCATTGCGAGTTCGCAATATTTACAGCATTACGACAATTATAATGCTATTTTACTGCTCATTTGTGTAATTTAAGTTCATTGTCATTTCGTTCATTATCATATTTCAGTTTAAATTTATCTTATAGTTAATAGAAATTGTAAGAACATTAACTTTTGTCATCAAAAACACACAAATATATTTTTAAATAATTCATATTTGAACTAAAATAATACTTATAACTATTAATGATCCTTACTTGATCAACGAACACCGCATTTTTGATAGATGACTGATCCAGTGATAGGCCATCTGCTTCCCATTTTAACTGCTTTTCCGCACTTGATAAGAAATTAATCACAGAAAACGAAGCATTTTCAAAATTAATTAACTTGCACCATTTCATCATGTAATGTCTACAAAATATAAAAAAAAGTTAAGTATACGTAATACAAGTTAAAAGAACATGATACTAGTATATTCAGTTACCTTGACTGCGGTTCAGTTAGATCAGATAAATATACGAGATACCCGGCAGCCAGAAGTGATCTGAGGTTTAACTCTAATATTTCGTGAGAAATGTTTTTTAACTGTAATAAATACAAAGTTTAATTAATACATATAGTTGATGTAACGTTTGTCAATGTGCCTACATACTATGATCATCATCTTCCTGCTCTTATCCCACTGTGAGTGGGGTCGGCACAACATGTTACAGACATGTTGTCACATGATTTGGCTATGTACCTATTTTACGACCGGCCGCCTGCCTGACGTCAACTTATCTTAGTCGTATTTTACGACACCTCTATGAGAAAGAGGGTGGTCTATTCTACTTAACCGAATACAACACGGTGAATCACTTACCTTAGTCAGCTTTTACGACACCTCGGTAAGAAAAGAGGGTGATCTATTCTACTCAGCTGGATACCACACGGCGGGTCGACTTAGCTTAGTCGCCTTTTACGACACCTCGGTAAGAAATGAGGGTGGTACAATTCAATTCAGCCAGATACCACACGGCGGGAATCTTACATAAGTACATGAAGGTTAATAAACGCACATGACAAAGTAAACTATAGGGGTAGAAAATTACTGGAGCAATTTAATTATCAGCATTTACGTCAGGAGTGTCAGGAGGACAAAATGAGCGATTAATCTAATTACACGGCCAACATTTATAAACAGATTATATTTCTCTTACGTCAGTTTCCCAAGAATTGTATTCCTGCGCCAACTGGTCGAGTAGGTCACTAGCTGCCTGTATAGTCTGCACGGCAGTAGAGAGGCGTAGCTCGATTGCAGCCGCCTCTCGCGTGTGCTGCCCCAATTGCTCTTTGAGAGCTGCTACTCTCTCATCCACCGTGGCAAGCCCGCTTGATAGGGCGGCTAATTCATCTTCAGCTTGTTGTAAATTCCTATGAATATGAAACAACTTAAAAAAACTTCTTATCATCATTATCTTCCTGCCCTTAACCCACTCTATGTGGGATCGGTACAATATGTTATAAACTTGCTGTCTCATCATGTCTCATCAGCTGGATACCACAAAGCTTCTTATATATCAAATCTTATATAACTTCTTAATATGAAGTTTTAATAAGAGATCTTTTTGCTAATCAAAAGACAATTTTGTTACAGATTACAGATCTACACTGTCTATACAAAATTTTCCTCAAAATTTTGTATAGATAGTGTAGATCTGTATTGTATTGGAACGTTTAATTTATTTGTAATGACTTGAAAGATGACTTGAAAGGTGACTTTAGAATGAATAATCACTACATACTATAAAACAAAGTCCATATTTCCGTATGTACGCATAAAACTTTAAAACTACGCAACCGATTTTGATGCGGTTTTTTTTAATAGATAGAGTGATTCCAGAGGAAGGTTTGTACGTATAATAACATTCAATACTAAGTAGAGAAATACTGTAATTTTTGAGGTTTCTGTAAATAATTACATTTTTTTCCGCTTACATAGCAAACGCAGGCTAAACCCTACGAGATTTATCAAAATGATGTACTAAGTATTTGTACACCTTAAAAAGGTCTACAGAAAAGTCCGCGATGGTATATATCTATCTCTTATGGATAACCCACAATAGCAGTTTTTTTCATTTACTTTTTACGAAAAATGATGCCTTATGTTCAAAGCAATTTTTATACAATACAGCATTAATCCTTATCCAATTGAGTACCTTAAATAAATTGTTGATTTAATATAGATCAATATTGCCGTTTACAGCATGTAATTTAAGTGAGCATTTTCGGAGATATTACAGATTTAAAATCCCGCGAGGACGTCGCGCTTTGCCCTATAACACTTCGACTTTAGCAGTTATGTCCCTCTTTAAAGAGTTTGTTTAAAGACATTCTGTAATTAATTGTAAAAATAAAATACATAGGGAAAATGTAAAAGTAAATAAGTAAAAATGTACTATATGAATTTAGATATTCCAAAGATAGCAGGAAATCTTCTTGGTATAGGGAAAGGAAATTGTTTTTCTCCAAATTTAACGCGTGCGGGCCACGGGCAGTAATTAATAAATCAAAAGTACTGGATAGATTTTAATCATTTTTTTTACACTGACTGACATGGGATATATATTTTATAGCCGTGCGAAGCAGGGGCAGGCCGCTAGTGTTAAATAAAATGGAAAAATCTACAACCGTACATTAATTATTTAGCAAATTTCGTAAAGTACGACGCCGATGCAATTAAACGCGAACTTAGAGGTATCGCTTCCGCATATGTCAATTCAGTAAGCATACTTAAGTTGTTAGATTAGACTGATACCATCACATTTAATGAGATACGAGTATCAGTTGCTCGTTATAGTGCCAAAAAAATACATGTGGATCTGGCGCTGTTGTGCCTGCAGCGGTTGTACACGGGCAAGAGCACGTGCGTACGCCAGGTTAGCGCGAACCCACGCGGCGAGCGGCGCACACGCTGCGCTCGCACGCTTTGCCGTTGCCTGCTCAAACGATGCGCCGCGCTTCTCTAGCAAGCGCTCCACTGACTGTGCCGCTTCCAAGCTTATCTGACTTGCGTCCAAGCACCTGAATATATATTTCTTTTTAAGCTTATTTATTTAAGCTACTCCTCTTGCCTTTATGCCACGTTAAGTGGGGTTGGTACAATATGTTATAAACATGCTGTAACATGCATTTGGCTGCGTTTTTACGAACCGCCGCCTGCCTGAAGTCAACTTACCTAAGTCGTATTTTACGACACCTCGGTAAGAAGGAGGGTGGTCTATTTTTCTAAACCGGATACCACACGGTGGGTCAACTCACCTTAGTTGCCTTTTACGACACCTCGGTAAGACATGAGGGTGTTACTATTCTTCTTAGCTGGATACCACACGGCTATTTATTTTAATTACTATAGTACAAAAATATTTTTTCGTCTTAATGTGTCTTGCAGGACAAATAAATTATTTATTATATACTTAGTTTGTTTAGTTAAGGTTAAGGTACGGGCTAAAATCTTTTGACCATAGATAAAGCAAGCAAGTTGTTTCAAAATAAATTATATTGTAAGTGATATAGTAAGTAAATTGATCGTTTAAAAAGGTGGTAAATTGATAGATTAAATGGGTAAGTGATGTGTGATTTGAATGTAATCAAAGTTTTCTTATATAGCCAGTCGGTAGACTCATACTTAGTTCGTGCAATAACGATTGCTGAAAATAGAAATGCCACGTTTTTTACCACTTCTCCTCAAGAGAAGATAGCGTGCTAAATAAGGGCCACTTTTTCAGATAATTCTAATAAATGTTCACGCCATAGTTCTAAAATAAATTAAAAAAAATACCTAATATCTTCTTTGACACCGCGCTTAGAGAGAAAATTCTTCATGGAGTGCCATGATGTATCAGCAATGCCCATCAAGCGCAAAACGCCCTCCAGCACGTCGCGCACGACATCAGGGGGTGCTCGTAGAGAACGAATCTGATATTTCATGGGGATATTATACTAGAGTAGAACTAACCTAAAATGTGTCCATCGAAAATAAAGAAAGCAAATAAGGCTACCTGTCTCTCGATTTTAAGTGTGATTAGACAAAGATAGCTATGGGGTCTGTCAACTTCCCTCTCTTATTATTTTTTGGACACTCACTCACAGGCCTACCTATAGCTCTGCTACTCTATGTATAATATCTTAATGTTTTCACGTCATAGCGTATATAGTAATATGTTATATCACAAAATAACCTGAAAAATCTCAATACTACCCAAAGATCTTTTTTTATATGTAACAATCATATTGTAATATTTTTCCAGTTGGTGCAATATTTATGACAGTAATAAATTGTCCCACGTAACATACGATTAATATAAAAAGTAGTTTGATAAGTAAATCAAAAAATATCTTCCGAAAGCGATATGATTAAATTTTGTTTAAATTTAAAGGTATATACGACAAGTGGAAACTTATACTATAATGACTAGTTTCAATATGATAAAAAATAACGATAAAGTTGTGTTTAATTGATTACAAGACAAAATTCAGCAAATGATCTTGATTTATATACAAGTCAAATCAAATAATATTTACTTCACTTAAGGATTCTGGACGAATGTCACCAACTGCAGCGCGCGCTGCGGCTATAACGGGCTCTACAGATGCTACTTCTGTTTCAATTTCCTTTTTACTAAAACAAAAATTATAGTAAACCTACCACTTTTAAGTTATTTGAGAGTGAAATCAATATTTCAAATATGAAGTTACTAAACTTTCGATAAATCTAATATTATATACGTATCGTACAATTCCAAGTTTGTTATCTTAATAGGTGAAACTTCTAATTTCCAGAGATTTATTTTATTCAAATTTAAATACAAAAAAATCACTTTAGCATAAAATCACCAAATATGCTATATGCAATATAAAGCCGTAAGGTGGCATAATAAAAAAAATTAAGTAAATTACTTTATTGAGAGGTAATTATAAAGAAAAGTTCAACCGTTAATTGTTTTAGATTTTTGGGTTAAAAACAAGTAATAAATTAATTTATAGAATTAGGCGGTATTTTGCGGAGATCTATAATACAAAAGTTATAATAAAATTATTCTGATATAACCCGCGATAAAACTTATTAAGGTTAAATTTATCGCGCATTAGTATGCATTTTGAAGTAATAAACTGTTTATATGTTTTACAACAGAGCTTCTTTATTTTTTTTATTCATACACCTCATATTCAAAATTTTGCTGTTTCCTGTTGACTCCAAAACTAAACATACCAAAAACTTAGATTGCGAACCCTCATTTTTTGTCAGGCCATGTAGACCACTGTTGAGTCTCTCGTGGAGCACTTTAGGAACTAAAGCTTTGACCTATTTTTAAATTTTAAAACGCTAACCGAATCTGTAGTTTCTCATTCTCTATCTCAATATTCTTCTTCAGTTGATGCATTTCTTCTTTTTTATCAGTGGTCGCGCGTACCGTAGCGCTGATCTGGTCCAGAGCTTGGTTTGCCTTTGCTTGTTTTTCCGACAATGCAACTTCTTGATCCGCGGCTTCTGCTTGTAAGGTCGCTACTTCACTGCGCGCCCGCTTAAGGGCATCGACGCCAGCCTGGTATGTGTATTCAAATTAAAATTGAAAATATTCTTTATTCAAATAGACTGATTCCAGTATTTTTGAATGGTCAAAATCGTATCTTATTTTAATATAGGTACTATATGATGATTACCGCTGGGCATGTATGGATGATTACAACTGATTCAAACCCGCCCAGACACCATTGAGTTTTTTTGTTAAAACTTATGTGTCTAATTGATAATTGCAATTTATCCCATGCTTTTCGGTGAAAGAAAACATCGTGAGGAAACCGGCATATCTTTAGAGAATTCTGGAGATATGCGTAACCTACCAATCCGCACTGGAGCAGCCTGGTAGGTCTTAGCTCCAAACCTTCTCTCTAAAAACGGAGAGAACAGGCCTATTCTCAGCAGTGGGATAGCAACAGGCCGCTACTTACTTACTATATGATTAGTCTATTAAAAAATATTCAAGGAAAATAATGTTTACAGATTTATATTGAACCAGTTTCGGTAAGTAAAAATAAACTTCTAATACTTACAATACACAACACACCGATATTTTACAGCACGGTGTTTTTCCAAAATGTCAAAATATGCGGGAATATTTAGCTTAGGATTGTATGTATATGCTTATAATGATTTACTTCTGAATTTAATAGTTAGGTATCGTTTGTACATGAAGCTAAAACAAAATTGATGCTACTTTCTGCAGTTGATTGAATTGATTTCAAATAATAAATAATTAAATATTACTTACAGATAATATATTCTGCCGTTGAAGCGATGATTGTTTCTTATTTGTGTAGATATGGTAGTATGTTCTTATAAAGTGCATATATCGGCTTGGAGCACGCAACCACTCAGTTTCTAGACTATTATATATGTTAAGAAACCCTTCGACTGGAATGGTATCCAGATCTTCTTTATTAATTTCTTGAACGTTTTCTTTTATTAACCTGAAATTTATAATTATTTAGTAAATCTTATTATATTTTATATTATATGAAAATACAATAAATATAAACGAGGTATCGTAAAAGGCGACTAAGGTAAGTTGACCCACCGTGTGGTATCTGGTTTAGTAGAATTGACCACCCTCTTTCTTACCGAGGTGTCGTAAAATACGACTGAGGTAAGTCGACGTCAGCAGGCGGCCGGTCATAAAAACTCAACCAAATCATGTGACAGCATGTTTATAACATGTGATAGTGAGAGTGGGATAAGGGCAGGAAAATTATGATGACAATAAATATATTAAAAAATACATACAATTCACACAATACAACTAAACTTGGAGATAATAAAATAACCTACTTGATACTCCATATTGCTAAAAACTAAAGTTCTATATTATTATATATACTATTCACGCAAATATTATATAATATAATAAGTAAAGATATTGCATGTGATATTTAAGTGAATACAAGCAACTCCTTTAAGTGCTAGTTGTGCTCAGTCAAGGCGCTAGATACCTCTGCACGACAAGAGAGGGCATCTGTTTCAATGTTTCGTTTGACCAATGATCTAGCCAACACATCCTACTGGTGTTGTATAGAATGGGGTAGGCATTTAGCAGTTGGCTCAATTTATCTTGAGCATTATCCAAACAAATCAGTATGCCAAGATTCTGTTTAATGTCTGAAATATTAGAGCAAGAGTTATCAAAAGGTGTGATTGGTTAAATCATGTATTTAATGGATTTAAACTTCGAGCACACGTTTTTAATAAATTATAATTCATCATGACTTGGCAAAGAACACATTTAGATTTTGAATATTCATGTAACCTGACAATACACATTTGGAGGAGAGTTGAAGGATATACTTCTTCCCAATGAAGTGCTTTGCTCAACAGTGGGATATCATTTTTCTTTTTTCCCATACTCAACAAGCAGCTTGTTAAGCTATTTTCTTGTGCTTAGAGTTTAAGCTATGAACAATCATTTTATCACTAAAAATATATTTGATAAATAAAATCTAAATAAAGATAGTTATGATAGAGTTATATTACTACCATAACTTCTGTACTATGGTATTCCGTAAAGTAACCCATGCTTCTATAATTTAACCAAATTAGCATTGATTGATCGTAGAAATGTTCAGAAGTTTTCGTTAATTAATTTTGAAAAAAGGATTATTGGTTTCTTAGTAGTTGATTTCTTTGGGTTTCAAATAAAAATTGGTTATAGTATAGGAAAATTTCAATGTTAACAAAATAAATTATACACAAAAATGTTTTGAAAAATTGGTTGTGCTTTATGATTTATTTGAGTTGTGTCGTTGAACGCATTTATTAAGATATACACATGAGTTCTATAATTGTTATTTATTGTTTATAGCTTACCTACTAAGTTTTGTTGGATTGTTTGTCCCAGTGATGGCATAACATTAGACGGTAGTACATGTATAGATTGTGCTTTTAGAAATGCTTCGATAAATGCTAGGACATCGCCTGTAGCGACTCCTTCACATATAACCAACAAAGTTCTTGAACCCTCACTTGCTGATGTTAGAGCCTAGATGGTATTTAAATAAGAATATTATTATATTAAATAGAATATGTTATTATTTTAATCTTAATTGGTTAAAATTACATATAATGTAATGTCATTACCCTCAAACAAAAGTGCATAATTATTACCTGGAATTTAAAAAATGACTCAACATACGAGATATATCTATCTAAACTAGATAGATAATTTTCCAAAGAATAAGTTTATTGAATTTCACGTTGTCGTGCATAAAAAATAATGTATGATGGTATTTCTTTCTTATAGGGCTAAAAGAAAGTCTGCGATGCCATATATCATGCTGTTTTTACTATACCTATATAACCTTTTACAATATTACATTGACGTTTAATGTTCAAATATTATTAAGACGGATAAAGTATTATACATTATTAACTTAAATGAAAGTCACCTTAAACTTTTGATGGTCAATATTATGATCCTTTTTAGCTTAATTTAAAAGAACATATCTAGAACAGACAAAGGAACACATAGACGGGTCTGTAAGAATAAATATAAAATAATATTACGTTTTTAAAATTGTTGTAAAATTGGCTGTGCTGGTCGACTAGGTACACGGTTGCTGAAAGGGCGGTACAGATGACAGTAACAGCGGGTCGCCGCCCGCAGCCTGCAGCACCTATGCAAGTCATGACGCCGCCGTTTAGCTGCAATTATAAAGATGAGTGTAAGCCAGCTACTCCAAATTTGATTTTTTAATACCAATAAAAGTATAACGTTATATCGTGTGGTACATATATATTCCAATTTTATCTTCTTCTTTCTCAACCGATGGATGTCCACTGTTGGACATAGGTCTCTTCATGCGATCGTCACCACACATGAATGCCGCCGCTTGGACCCAGAGGCTCCCCGCGACCTTTTTGAGGTCGTTAGTCCATCTCGTGAGGGGTCTGCGTTTTCTGGTGCGGATTCGCCATTCCAGAACCTTCAGACCCCAACGCCCATCGGTTCTCCGCAGTTTACTCTCATCCCAATAAGTCTCTCCAATTTCATACTTCACAATAAATAATGATTTGGTATAAGAAAATCATAGAAAAGCAAATTAAAATATAACATAAATAAGTATTATTATAGAGTATATAAATTAAATCTAAGAACTCAAAGATGTAAAATAGGACATTTAAATGTAGAACATCAAAATAATATGTAATTAATAAGTACGGCAGTTCTCATTTTTTTTATGTTTAAGTAAATATAAAGTAGAATATATAGAAGTGGTAAAAAACTTACAATTAGACTCAAAGCTGAGCACAATATCGATAATTCGGCACAGACTTCCATACCAGTGACCCCAAAGATGTTTTCGTCATCTGTCACTGTAATATTTCAATTAATATTTTTAGTGCGTTTCCATAATCAAAATTATGCAATAATAATTAAAACTAAAAACTTACAGCACTGGTTAATGATTTTCCGTGTACTCTGATACCACTCATTAGAATTAACTAATTCTAAATAAACTCCATCTCCACGCAATTTCGGTATACAACAGATTTCTGAGATATCATTTTTGAGATAAGTGCGAAGTATAACATTGAATTGAGATTTTTCTTCGTCCGTCACAAGCCTTTGTTGAAAAATTATATTTGCTTCTGCGTTAATGACCTAAAATATATGAACTTAGTTTAGTTGTCGTGTCTTAGTATTAATGTGACCGAATTCAAAAAGTTGTTTTGTGGAAAATTACAATAAATCGTAATGCCTACAAAAATCGTGGTGTTAAAAAGACATTACTTGAAAATTAGGATGGCATTGAAATAAGGATTACAATGTATCTAACTCAATTAAGCCTAATTTTGACTCGGTCAGTGTAGTACTAAGCGTGCGATATATTATTACATGTTTTAGAACAAAAGTATAGAAATTTATAGTATAAATATATAGATACCTGATTCGGCAGCTGTCAGCGGCGAATGTGTGACCAAAAGTGTAAATGTAGTGTAATAGAGCTTGTGAGATGTTCTGTAATAAGATAAAACTATTTTAAATTACTACTTACTGCACGTAACTCCGCCAAACTGCAGAAGGAATACCACTTGATATTCGTACACCAACTTTTGAGCTGCGAAGGACCCCAGACGTAGTGCGGTTGTGATTTAAAAGTTCCAATCACCTGCAAATTTGTAAAGCATTTAGAATCTATGCTGGGTATGTAATTCACTGAAATTTATTATACTTTTGAAAGCTACGAGTACTTACTTCTTTGTATAAAGACAACATATTCTGGGCAAGTACAGATATATCACTCTCTGATATATTGTTGGGAACGCTTCCTTTGAGATAGTTTATCAATAATTCGGTGAGTTCTTCTTCATCCGGCTCACTGTAATAACAAAATCCTACTAAATCTATATATGTAAAGGTTTGTGAGTATGGATGTACATTTGTTTATCTTTCACGGCGAATCCGCTGACCTAATATAGATAAAATTGCGCACAATTGTTCCTTATACGCTGGAGCAACATATATGCTATAGAAATCCTGTTAATTCTACGGCAATAGGATCACACTAAAAAGTGCCATCTATTATCAGCCTATCACGCTACAACAGTTCACGCGAACGAAGTCGCGGGTAAAAGCTTGTAATAAAATATTTTAACATAAGAGAAACGAACAAGATTCTTATAAAACCTTATATGAAGTTGTAGTAACATAAAAAAATATAAATATCATTATACAGCTATTAAGTATTTACTAATTGCTTATACTACTTAGCGTATGCCTGGACCATGGCGTTTCATTAAATAATGTATTTACTAATATCCATATTTATATAATAAAACCTAAAGCTTGTATGTTACGCCTTGACGACTAATTTGTTGGAGTGTAATTATCAGGTTTGGTACCATGAGGCTTATATACTGGGCCAACTTATATATTCCCAATATTTCTTCGGGAACAGTGAAAAAAGGAAATACATATGTACATAATGAGGGTATTTTAATATTAAAGTCTGCTCTGATCTAATCAGAACGTGCAGTAACTGCAGAGGATGACATCCAGGAGTTAATAAATGACAGTTAAGAAAATAAGATTAACGAATTGACAAAGTCCTATCTGCTAATATTATGAAAGCAGATATGTCGTTCATGACTTACGTAAGTACGATAGGTGCGAGTATAGCGGCAAGTCGCGGTGACAAAATAGTATGGGAAGATGCTGTTGCGACGACAGTGATGCGACCCGTACTGTACCATTGCGGTGTGCCCTCCTCTAGAGCCCAGAATCCGTTTTGCTGTATTAGCTGTAAGGGAAATTTCAATGACCGATGCATTTCGTTTTAATTTTGATTAACATTTTAAACTAAGTATACCTGACCATACTTGAGCACAACAGTGTATTTATAATCCATCACAGGCTAGGGGTGGTGATGAACATATACAATAGCGTAGCCACTACCCCTTCCTAAGCTGAGTTTGGCCACAGTGTTGGCGTTTCTCTGCAGTGCTCATCCAAAATAGCCGTTAAAATTGAACAAAAAACCATACTTGAGTATATCTCAGTTCAAATTTTTACTCTAATATTTACCCCGTTTCTCCAAGGCGAGAGAACGCACATTTTTTTACGTGTAGCGCTTGTAGAAATCGTTATTTCTTCAAAATTTGAAAACTTCACCATAAATGCCAGATACCATAATATTTATAGGATAAGAACCAAGAGTCAAAGGAATATAAATTAGCACAGTTATTTTATTTGTATTCAGTGGCTCCTAAAAGGTACGAACCAAGACAGATTGTAAATTTTAATAATATACTTGTAGATATCACCACGTTCAAAAATTTAAATTTGAATTAACAAATTAAGTAAGATAGTAACGTAACATACCTGAAGCAAAAAGGAATGAACTTCTATAGAGCCCCAAGAGTCGTGGGCCGCGCGATGTAGAGAGCGAATTAACAAAGTGGCGCGAGTTGTACTCGCTCCACCAGCGCGACCTCCATTAAACACCACATTTTTCTAAAGATAAAGATAATATTGTAGATAATATAATATAGAAGAAAATTTTCTAAATTTTAAGAACTTGTTACTAATTCTACTGATTTTGAAATTATAAGTCCATATTTTTCATTACCCTTTTTAATTCAGCAATAATGTCCAGTGGTTTCAAAATAGGAGTGCAGTCGATTGTTATTATGGTCAAGTTGGTTTCTTTTAGTACATATTCTGCTAATGCACTGAAATTTATTAATAAAATTATAGCAATTAAAAAGTATCAATACTTTCAGTTAGTTAAACAGTTTATCTTAAAGTTTTTAGTAAATCCGCCATATAGAATTAAAAATAATACACAATCGATATAAACATTAGCTAATTTTTTCAAAGACAAGCCCCGTCAAGTTGACGAAACCTATAATAAGATCTTTTTAATCTTTATATTGCCTAATTTAACGATTCGTCCAGCTATAAGATTATTAGTATTAGTGACATTTAAAATTTTGTAATAAATATCTGAATTAGTTAAATTTACTCGACCAAATCTAAACGTGTAACAAGTTACACGACTACTGAACAAGGTTGATATTTATTTATTGGTAGTATTTTGTAAAAAAAGTCGTGTTTCGCTCTCTGAATTTACATAACTCTAAGTATTACAGGTCTTCTCTTCTTTGGATTCTATATATTTGGAATTAACCTAACATCTGTATTACTGTATTATTAAACAAAATTAAATACATTTTGATAATTACAATCTAAAATAGTGGTCATAATTTAGGCCATTTACTTACTTCTTTCCGCAGGAATCCGTTCCTATGAGAACTACATTTGAGTTGTTGCTCACGGCAGCCCGTAAAGACAATTCACACGAGCGAACACGAGCCGAGCGGAATAACGAATCCGTCCATTCCGGAGTTACCTCAGGGACTATTTCCATACCCATAGGCGCCGTTATCTGAAGCTTTATAGGCACATTTGAATGCAATTATTGCACACGTATTACGTTTCTTGTGTTATTTTTTTAAAATCGACAAAAAATAAAAATCAAACATTTTATCATATAATTTAGCAAAACTTGTATAGCTTTTATTAAAAAGCTTATGTGGTGTTCATTTAAAAATTTGCACTATTTATTGTTGTCAGGTTTGAATATACATTTAGAAAATAAATAGATACAAAAATATAAAAAAAATAATTTACTTTAATTAATTAAATAAAATATGGATAGACTTACTTCTTCATAAAAATTATCGACGGCGCTATTTTTCAGCAAGCCTGCAACACTTCGCTGCACGGCCAAATATACAATTTCTTCGGGATTTAAATGAGTTAACGGTGAATTTGTATCTCGCGCAATATAATCAAATTGTGTCAGCATTTGTTTCACCTGAAAAAATATTAACATGACCATTTTATTGTCGGATCCTGTGATTAATTAACAATTGTATTATGCTACTCACTAAAAGCTATGATAGCAGAACGATGAGTACGACTTTTTCTAAGAAACCCGGGCAGAAACCAATGGGTTTTTTTCTGTTAACACTTATGTGCCTTCTTACAACAATTTATCACACACTTTGGTTAAAGTAAAACCTTGATATCGCTAGAGAATTCCAGAGATTACTATCAATCCGAATTGCAGCAGCGGGGTTTGTCTAATTCCTTGTTTGTAAAGCCCTTGCTTTACATTTACTTACTAATGATAACATGGCAAATACCAGTAGATTGCAAGTGCGAATCCCGGGAAGTTAGCTACGTGTATTCTATGATAACCTATCAGCTTGATTGATATGGATTGAACAAGATGCTATGTACAATCCAAGCAAAAGGAGTTAGAAGGCCTTTCAACAGGCACGTTGCTTTATTTACTCACCAAAGGTATACAACAATGTTTAATAACGACATCAGATTTGTGTTTGTTAAACCATTGAATCGCGTTTCTTGTAACTTGATTAAGCAACGGCATTGCTAGCTTAGCAAGTTCGTTTTCGAGCTCAGTATTTTTTACCCCATTTTCCAAAATTTCTTCCGCGCAATTGCTTTCGTCGCTGTAATTTTTAAAAATGCACATAATATTTTTCTACACATTTTTGGAGCAACATAAAGTATACTAACAAAGTAACAAGTTTTCATATATTCAGCATTCATAAAACTTAAGTTAAACAGTTAAATGTAAATTAAAATTGTTATATACTTTTTAATTTAGAATTTTATTTTCATATTGTTTGTTCTTATTTGAATGGAACATATAATGGAGGAATGGAGATAATGTCTAATTACTATTATTGTAACCTAGTTTATAGTGCAGGAATAATTATGTCAAGACGTTGCGTCTAGAGTTATGCTTCTGACCAACTGAGTTAACATGGTTAATTGTTACTTTTGATTTGAACCAGTACAATTATGCAATAATTACATAGTGCTTTTTAATAACATATCGCAGTTTTTTAGACTTGCGACTCGTTTAAGTTTTAATTAAAAATAAAAGTAATGTTAGCGTTTCCCAATAAATTTACCTTAGTAAAATGATGCCCATTCTTGATATAGTAGCGGGAGACGCGTGCTCTAAGCTATGTGTCTCAAATATGAAGTTAACGTTTTGTGAAAAGTGCACCCGCCATCCCGACGGTAGTGTCAGCAATCTATTGTCATCTAACACAGAATTTAATGCCTCAATCCATTCCGGATCAATGTCACCATCGCAAACCACCCACGACCATACGTCTAAACACAGTAACATATAATCAATTTACCGAGTAGATTGTTTTACAGACGAAAAATATACAGGGTGTTTGGAAGGTCGATGCAAAGCTGCAAACAGGAGCTAGTATAGACTATTTAGAACCATTTAAACTGAACTTATGTTAGGCGAAGTGCGACTATTTTTTTTTTATAAAATTTTAAAGATTTTTGAAGAAAAATCCGAAGTTATGTCATTATTTGCTAATAATCGGCCATTTTGAAGCCAAAGTCAATTATTTTTTATTTTATTTTATTAAACTAATGTGTAAACAGTGTAATAAAACATGATTAAGGTATCTGTGTTAAGAGATATTTTTTTTACAGATATTTGAAGTCAATCATTTCTTTTAAGATCAGAGAAAGCTGATTTTTGATGGCATTTAAAAAAAAAATAGATTGTGCTTTTTTAGTTCACACATTTTATTAAATATGCCTGGTCATTGTTCTTTATTTTGAGGTATCAACTATGCGGATAGCCCGCAAATTATTGAAATTAAGATCTACAAACTAAATTGCGAGAGAAAATTTGGCTTGACTTTTACGTGTGGGGTCGGGCTAAGGAGCTAGTATACACAAATGTGGAAATAAACACAAAAGAAGAATTAATTGACAGAATTAATTCAGCGTTCGCGACGATGAAAGTGGAAATGAAGTTAAAGATAACGACAACAGAAGTGAGAAGTCAAGCCCGTGCTTGTGTTAGAAACCGCGGCGGACATTTTGAACACGAAAAATAAATGACTTTCATTAAAATTTTGTTTTAATTACTTCGCCTATAAATTTTAATTTTCTCTCGCCACACTTGATTGTGTGTAACTGACTCAAATATTTATTTGTTTTATTAATTTAATATATGTACATTGCAATAATGAAACTGATACAAAAAAAAGTAGGCAGACGAACTTTCAGTAAGTTACGCATATCGTTAATTGTAAAACCCTCAGGTCTTTGCTTATCCGTGAGTAAGTGAACATTATTTCTATCATTTAATTATTCTTTGTTACTCTTTATTCATCAGAATCAAAATCTGCGAGAACATATTTTCTATATTTTGTATTTAATGAGTAAAACACTGTCTATTATTAGTTATTGTAATTTTTAAATGTAGTTATGTGGTTAAAAATCATCTAGTTTTTTAATTCTGGACAAGTACGTGTTTATTTTACCATCTGGCTGATTGGACACTTGAAGTGCGACGGCAGACATGACGCCGTCGGTCCACTGGCGACTGTCCAGGTCAATATGTCCTAGTAACCAGTGACGACTCATTGCTTTTGGGTATATAACGTGTTCCATAATATTTTTACCTTGTAATGTCAGTGCCTAAAATTACATCATGAAAATAATGAAATTAAAACATAAAATTCAATAACTAATTGTACATGGTATTTTATTTACTTAACGCAGTTTATTAAATGCCTTCCAAAAAGTAGCAAAACTAGTTTTATTGGTCTAGTACGTTGACTTCTGATACTGAGTACATATTTACTTTTACTATAAGGATAATAATATAAACAAGGCACACTCACTCAAGCTCACGCTTATATTAGTCATATACGTTCACACATTCATACACATTATTTGTGCGTAATTAGCAAGTATCTCTTTCTCTTTTTTCAACCAATGGACGTTCACTGCTAGAGATAGATTATCTCCAAGGAGTTTTTACATGATCTTGTGTTGCCTGAATCTAGTGGATTTCGGTGACCTACTTTATCACCAGCCCCCTTCCCCATGGGTTTTAAAATACCGTTTCCAATATGTGGTTGCCACTATAGCAACTTAAGAACAAAGCAGCCATGGTTTTTCGAACTATGTGCCCCACCCAGTGCCATTACAACTTCGCAAAGTATTGGGGTTATATCAGGAAATTATATCTGATATTTCTGATTTGAACCGTTACAGAAACTTTATACATAGTATAAATTCATTCTCCTGATGAGTGACTCTTAGCTTTCTTGAGGCACTACATACAACATATAATTGGCTACTGATCTTTCAATGAAACTTACAGTTTTAAGCATTTGTCTGACCGTGGTTTTACCGGAGCCCGGTGGTCCGACTATAACAACGCCCATTCTTTGTTGTAATTGTTCAAAGAGTTCCACACATTTCTGAATCTAAAAATTTAGTTACATAGAGTACACTTCAATTGTATAAACATTATCTATATACAATTAAAATATAATAAGCAACTTTCATACCTGAAGTTTATTATGAACTAAGCCAAGGTGTTTAACTGTAGTATCAAGTGCTGAATGAATAGAATCTGTAGCGTCTCTCTCTTCTGGCACGTTAGCAAAAACCATTGATAAAATATTTTCAAATCTAAAAAAGATATTTGTATTGAGTACTGTGCCGTATTCTTATAATTATATATGGAATAAATAATTTCTGGCATTCAATTTAACTAAACTATTTGACTATTCAAAATATGCTTATGGTATACCCCAAAGTTGGGTATATATCTCCTCTTGCCTTTTAAACAGAAGGGTTAAAACTCAAGACAGTCACGTATGGCTATAGTTACAAGTTAGCAATCCAAATATTTATCTTTATATGTTTATTAAAACCTTAAGTAAAAAAGTAAATATTATACTGCTGGTCAAAGCCCTACTACCTTTGAGGGAAAGGTTGGAGTTTAAGTATGTTACTTGTAAATGTTATATTTATATGTCGCATCCTGGCAACCAACGTTCCATCATTAAAAATATATTGAAAATACATTGAAAATAGAAGGCGCAGCGGTGACAGAATGCAGACGGCGCATGTGAGAGATGAAGACAGATGCTTGTCATGGCGCAGTTGTGAAAATTGTTAAGAAGAATATAATGTTGAAGATAAGCGTTGTACTTTTCCATATCGCGATACCCAAATTACGCCCACTAATGTCTAAGAATAATGTCCATATATATATGTGTACTGAATATATTTTATATAAATTCTTATACATACCTTTCAGCGTCATATTGCGTTAATTTTGACAAATTATTTAGCCGCAACACCTTTCGCAATAAAGAACGTTGTTGGTCTATCGTGCTTGTAGTATTTGAAGAGAGAGCCGCACCATAGCTGCCTACTGCCGCTTTAAGAGCGCGCAACCCCCAGTCATAATGCCGTTGACCGCTTAACAATGTACTGAAATGTTTAACAATCATTATATATTATTATTGAACTAAGAGGTTTGGTTCATTCTAACTGATAAAAAGAACATTAATATTTTATACCTCAGAATTTACTAACTTAACAGTCTTAATTCCGGTGTTTAAAAAGTGTTTTTACGAATGACATATAACTAGTACAACTCTATCGAGAGTTTTTATATGGTAAAATTAATTTATTTTTTATATATTTAAACATTATCGGCAAACAGTAGCTCATACCATGGTAACATGTATCCGTAAATACCAACTCTTTAATCCACATTATGAAGATTCATTTTTAAAATATTTGATAAAGTAAAAATTAAGTTTTATAAAAGTTTTATTTAATAAAGACGCGCCTCTCCTCCATATGCTATAAACGCCTTCTGGAATACTTCGGACATATCATGCGGCGTGGTTATGATGCCCTTGAGAAGCTCATAGTGACAGGCAACACCGAAGGAGAAAGACCAAGAGGCCGCTCGCCGACTAGGTGGTCTGACCAATTGCGCCAGTCTAGCACGATGAAACACTTTTATGAGGTAGCAATGGTGGCCACTAATAGAAGCCGATGGAAAAAATTAATCCACTCGAGAATAGAGTCTTGTCAGGACCACGATCTTCAGTAATGAAGAAACGACCGGAGAGAAAGAGAAAATTAAGCTTTACCTAGCCAGTGTAAAAACGTCGTTTAAGTCGGCGGCGAGTGCGTGCGGTTGCGTCGCAGAGTGTGCGGCCAGAAGGCGGGCTGCGAGGACGCATCTGGGTGGCGCTCGAAGTGCGAGCGGTCGCAGCGCGTGTTGCAGCGCCGCAGGGAGCGCGCGACGACCGCCGTAGCCACGCCCCACTGGGTTCATTGTTGCTGCTACACCGCACCATTCGGATACAACAATCTGAAACCACAGTATAGGTGGGTTAATTGAAAACATTTATTAAAATATATTAAAAAAAGTTGATTGTGTAGACAAAACATATAAATAAAAATTAAATATGCACATCTGATAATTTTTCAACATTTCTATATACCTTTTTTTAAATATTAGTATTAATCTGATGATATAGAACAGGACTTCTTAAACTTTTTTATATAGCGACCCCCTTTAAGCTTAAGAAATTTTAAGCGGACCCCCTCCTCCATATAATGAAATATATATTAACCGTAGATGTAGATGTAATATCGCACTATTTTACAATGTAAATAACAGTTTTGCATTGACACTTTTTTCAAAAAATAGTTATACTAAAACTACAATAGTATATTGTATGATTTTTATTTGTATTTATATTTATACGTAGTGTGTATACAGATTTTAAAATTTTATTTATAATTGTTGTAAACTAACCAATCATAAATTTAATAAAATCTATTTAATTAAAGCCTGCAGCCTTGTAGTTGTATCAATAATGATTGAAAAGTATCAGATCTCTGCGACGCCCCTTCCAGTAGTCTCGCGACCCCCCTGGGGGTCGCAACCCACAGTTTAAGAAGCCCTGATATAGAAGGGAGTTTTAAGAAAAGAGAGTAGTGTTATTTTCGCAAAAAGAATTTTAAATGTATAATGTCTACCAGTTCAGGTAATTATTAATATTACTTATTTAAAACGGATATAATTGAAAATTGCCGTTACATTAAAAAAGAGAAATCTTCGAAAGCCACCATTCGTTGGTTATTAATGAAATTTAAAAAGTAACTCTATTCAAGTTCAAAATTTCGACAATAATTTTTTTGAACTCAAATATACATTTATTAATAAATCGCAATGACTTACAGGTAGGTACTAACGTGGTGATATTGACGTTGTTATGAAGTACTTTTTGAAAACTATTTAAAGAAGTGCCAAGATCGGATGACAGAGCGTTTTGCAAAAATCATCCGTAGAAGCTGATATAAGTATAAGCTGAAGCCCAAATTTTCTGCATCAAATCCGCTTCTTCAGTAACCGCTACTGATATAGTCATTCACCTGCTTTCCGTTGAGCAGTGCCTTAGGTTCTGCGGACGGCCCACGTTTTAGCGTAGCGGCCAAAAGTGAAGCAAACTGATGCGATACGGCAGCAAGCGTTGCGGTTGATAGACGGTTAAACTCATCGAAACAACCCCAGGCTCCACACAGGGCCACACCACTTAGTAATCTTCCCATACACTGAGCATCCATTGCCTGAAATATATTTTTTTTAATAAGAGGACAATGTAAAGATAGAAAACTGGTTAGGTTAGATTACAACTTCATAGATAGAAATTTATACATAAATAATCAATGTACTTAGCCAAATTTTACCAAAGAGCAACCTCCATTAGGGATTATCCAGTTGACATATTATATTAGATAAGTTTTTAAACATATTAGTGATTATAGTTCGAACTGGAACTTAACAAGAGCTCTAAGCAGATAGAAGGTAAGGTAAGAGGCCTAAAGATTATAAGAAAGAGAATTTGCGGAAATATCAGTCTCCCGTAAGTATACTGGTAACTGTTTAGGCCGTATGGTCACACGATTGCATAAACTATACATAAAATCCACACGTCAACAATGTGTAGAGTAAAAAAAACACCAGATGGATTTATAATTCGAGAAAAACTATTGTATATCTACATACGTAATATTACAAATGTGAAAGTATGACTTTCTGTCTGTTGTAATATCATAAAAAAGTAAAACTTACCTCGTCGCAATTAAAGACGAGCACTAAACGACCAACTAATCCCCCTAGAGCTTTTACAGATTCTGTTTTTCCAGTTCCGGCAGGACCAAATGGATTTCCAACTAAACCCAGATGCAAAGACTGCGAAATTTAAAACAACATTGTAAATTTATATATAACAGAACAAGACATTTATATTGACAGATTTCAAGACTCCGGGCTTGTCTTTATAGTTATTTAGTACGGATCGAATTTCACAGATTTTTTTTTGTATATTCAAATTTGTTTTTCCTGAATGACATTCGACCGGCGCTCTTGGTTAAATATAGGTCTCTTGAAGAGATCTCGAGCCACTTAAGTCTATCAAAGATTCTGTAGTTAGGGTCTACTAGAACTGTGTCTTTTTGTGAAGGAACTTAAAATCCAAAGTCTATTTTCGAAATTTATATGACCCTTCCATTTCGCGATTCGTGGAGATAGAAACTGACTACTTAACATTAAAAAAATTAAGTAATATACCGGTTGGGTTGTCTATGTTAAATAGTATAGTAGTGTACGAGTATAAATACAAAGCTACAACACAACTGCTCAACTTTAATGACCCGCAGATTTGAATCAATTGTAAATTAAATTCAAATTGTAATTCACACATACCTGTGTTAATATCAGAAAACTTTCATCAGTAGTCTCTGTTCGCACGAATTGTCCAGTATTTACACCGAGATACTCATAGGAGTACGAAATCTGTGCTAATCCCATTTTAGCAATTACTTCCTTATTGTTTATCAAATAAAACCTGCGGGGACCGACTGTTATTTGTATGAGAGAGGCTTTAATTTTGTATATTAGTGTAGACATTTGCATTTATAATTTTTTTAATTTGGTTATTATATGCCTAAGGCCTATACAATTTCGAAACTTTGTAATCGCAGCACAGGACGAAGCAATTCTATTATATAATTACAGATTGTGTAGATTTTGCATTAAGATGCGACTCAAATTGCAGTAGCTACGAATTTATAGCTAGTTATATTAAGGAGTTATTATAACTTCACAGTTATATAGTTCGTAGTTTCATAAGTTTTTATCCATTTCTTTTTTAATTATGAAGTTAACACAATATTCGACTGGAAAATTTATTTTCAAAATTATATTTTTCCATTAATTTTTATTACCATACAATATCTTATAGTCTTCCTTAAAATTAGTTACTATTTGCATATCAACTTAATAATATTTACCCCTCTTTTTTAATATTTCGTTTAGGATTACTAGTGTATCACTAATTTATGACTTATAATAAATAATATTTCATACCGTAATTGTTTTTGCCACAGCCACTCGTTAGTAGCTACAACGTTATTCTCAATTAATGCTTGCAGCACTGATATATAATAAGCACATTGTAATATAAGAGCTTGTCGTTTATATTTCTCACTATCATCTTCGATTTCGGTTGTTGTATAATATACATTTTCTTTTTCAATATTATCTTTTAAGTTATGTAATTCTTTGGACACTATTGCCCTTTCAGTTTGTTCGGTAAATCTAATGTTTTGCGCTAGACATAAAATTTGCGTTGGCAGCGAAAATGGATCTTGGTCTTGCAAACTATTTGCGACTAAGCATTTTAACGTCATATTTCTTAGCGACGACCTTATTTCTTGCTCTAAATTTCTTAGCCATACCTGTAAATATTAATTACAATAAATAATTAATTAATTATTATGATGCAGTCCTTCGAAACAATAGCTAGTTGTGATTGGAATTTCAGAATGTTAAACATTTGTGACAATAAATGTTTCAGCGTGCAGGGATTTAATATGGTACCTTAAGTCATATAATTAAAATAAAATTTCTAGAAAGTGTCGCGTTAGAATAAGGCTGAAAAAGAGATGGTTGGATTATGTGAAGTATGAAATGCATATAAAATTAGTAGCGTCAGAATTGACGAATGATAGGAGAGAATGGAAGAGAAAAACATCATGTGCCGACGAGAATGATGATAGATCGCAAAATAATTTTAAATACTGTTACTGGATGTGCTCTGGGTTATTATGAGAAATAAGCAAACATAATAAAGCGGGCATTATCTTATTTCCGGATACAATATAAATTCGACTACGTTAACTATTAGTAAGCATAGTAATCATGTTGTACCTCTACAGAACAATCGATATCGACTGGGTGATCCAGTTGAAACGTTTCGCCGTAATTACTGCACAAAGCTGTAACACATAAGCCCTCAGGGCCGAGCTTAACGCCCGTGACACCGGGAAATAACTTTTTCAGATGGTTCTGCATAACAGTTTCCCTTCCCTCGGCCCCAGCTCGCGCTTGCCCAAGTAGTTCTAATAGATCGTCATCACTCAAGAAATACAACCTCGGGAAAACAGAACGTTTCTCCTGCAAAAACAAAATTTAATTTTATATATACAGCTTTCAATTGTTTTTTATTATATCATACTAGGTGATCCGGCAAACTTCGTACCGCCTTGAATAAGCATACTAGGGGTCTTTTTATATTCGTCCCTCTAAGTTATCATTCCTTGCTTAATAATTAATTTCCGACAGGTGAGCAGTTTTCTCATCTATTAAACTTTCCTTAGAATTATATTTGAAAGCCTAAATTTGCCAAATCGGTTCGACCGTTCAGGAGTTTTAGTAAAACTAACAAACGTCATTATATTGATATTACTATAATCAGGATTAATTAAATGTTTTAAATTAACATCATTAGACAATAATATACAGACATAATTATATGTTTAAATTAAATTGGGCGGGAAGGGCTTCCTGATTAATATTTCGAAATTCAATTTAATATCAGTTGCTAGTACATACATCAATGTATAGATTCAATGCTGACTGACAAACGTTTAATTGTTCAGAAATTGCTTCTAACATCGGTTGAAGTCTCGATGCCTGTACTAAGGTCGAAAGCCGCGGATCCGACTCTATGATTCTCGTTACTTGCTTAAACCCTTGGTCCACTTTTCTAAACTTAAGACCTAGATCACCATCATCATTGCAAAGTATTGGTTCTAAATAAAGCCATCTGAAACAAAATAAATACACGTACAACACATAATACAATAGTAATAATAAAATTATTTTACTATAATCCGCGAAGCAAATTTACAATTAATATCACTTTTGTCGATGAAAAGATATAAGACCACCATTCTTCGCGGATTATAGCAAAATAATTTTATTATTACTTTTGTATTATGGATCTCCGCAAAGTAACGCCTAATTCTATAAATTACAACACTTAAGTTAAAAAATGATATTTATAAAACTATGCAGCCTGGTACAATTCCACTGCTTGGCAAAGGACACCTTTGTCCTTTCGGAGTAAAGAATATGAACTCACGCCCAACAACGTTTCACCAAAACTGGTGGTCTTATGTCTTTTCATCGACAAAAGTGATATTAATTGTAAAATCAATTAATTAGTCATAAAAGTTTTTTTATAAAATCTAATTTATGCCAGGATTTGAACCCGCAACCCACTGGTACGAGTTTACTACAAAAGTCACGAACAGAGTAACGGGTCGATGTTATTTTGCATAAACATAGATGATATTGCACTCTACGCAATGGGTCATCCCTTTGGGCAGAAATCAGTAAAATTACAATTTTAATTAATCAGATTCATCACCATATGTTGTCTTACATTGGTCAATCAAAAATAAGGTTTGAAGTTGAATTCTTCTAGTTAATTAACGATCGAAAAAAAGTTACACCCTTTTTCACATCCATTAACCGTATGTTATTTTTGGATTTCGGTTGATCGATAATGTTGAATTCATCATTCCTTCACTAATAGGCATATATTAATGAACTCACCGAACGCGCTATGATGTAATGATATACAAATAAACAAGACAATCGACAAGGCTTTCTAATTAAACATGACTCACTTTAATAATAACAAACTTCTATCTCTATTAGGTATGTATATGTAAGGTTAAATAATTAGGAAATCTTATGATGTGGAATTTTTGGGATGGAAAGGCTTTATCATTATTATTATTATCTTAAGTTATAGAATCAAATGTAATTCGCTATAATTATCGAGAATAATGAAATTACATTTGTATTATGGATCTCCGAAAAGTAACATCTCTAATAAGTAATAATAGTAAATATAATTTCAAGTTTAATTTTTTAGAAATAATTTCCTAAATTAAACAATATTGTCATAATATTTAGGTCCGAGAGTTATGGACAGCTCGTCCCAGTCTGTTTCTCTAATTACCAGCATTATTTGCCAGCGGTAAACCTTAATTCTAAAGTTCTAGAACATTGGCGGTGCTGCTATTTCTATCGGACCTATCAAAGAGCGAGTGCTTTACAGACTTGACACTGCTATTAACAATCAGCTTGCCAAACTTAGTGGTCAGTGTAAAGAATTAGTTTTCTGAATACTAAAAACAGAGCTATAATTGTCATATACTGAGCAAAAACAACGAAAAACAATAAAACAAAAAAAATATTGTAAAACATTTATTAACAAAATTCTTATTCTTAAGTATATGTGGCCTTTATGGTTCTTTTGCTACACGCGCTATGACTTATGAAATACCTCTTAATGATGAATTTAAGGAATTTAAAAACAAAATTAAAAAATTGTAGACAGTAATAAGTTAATGCTTAATGTTGAGGTTTTTTTTTACATTTGCTTAATATTTAAAAAAAAAACATTTAAAATTCAAGGATACAGTAATTTTCCGTTAAGTCGAAACTATATTAAACTACTTTTATACATATTAACATTTGCCACATCGATTTAAATTTCTTTGGGATACATCTTAAATAAGGATACAACATAATATAAGTAAAAATATTGCTTCACAAACATGCACATAAAAAATAGCCATATTTAATCATACACAAATGCAAATGCATAATATCACTATTTACAAGGTACAATTATTATTAACACAAAAGAAATCAATAATATTAATAAAAAGTAGATATTTAAAGATTATTATATCATCACGTTGTTATAAATTACAATTTGGAGATTTTAATAATATCTATTACTAACTCACATCAGGACGTTCTCTCATTGAGTTTAAGAAAAGTAAATTCTCGATAAATATATAATATAAAGTATACACAACAATTTTCAATATGCCTTCATTATTTTGTGTTACTGAATATAAATATTTATGTAGTACAAGATCTATAGTTATCCGAACGTTTAGTGATTTCAGAAAGATAATAATTCATTTGAGTGTTGAGATTACCTATTTCTTTTTCCAATGTATTTAATTGATCATTATGGTCATTATATAATTCTTCCATATTTGCTAAAAGTTTAAGCTGCGTCTGTGTATCACTCGCCAATTTAGTAGCTCTATTAAGCAAAAGTTGAGCTCGTTCTCTTGAATTCGATGTCTGACTTGCTCTATCAGAAAGCGAAATATTTGTTTGTTTAAAATCTTGTCTTAATTGTCTAGCTTTTTGTTCAGCTCCCTCTGCTTTATTAACGACATCGTTTGCTTCTTGTTTCACCTGTTCTGCATCGCTTTCTATTTTTAATATATTTTTTTGTAAATCAGACAAGCGGGATCTAAGACCTTCTACTTCGTCCATCGTCTCATTCGCTTTCTTTTGTGCCTGTTCAGTTTCTAGTGCAATAGGTGTTAAGTCACTTTTTGCCGCTTCAATATCTCTATTTGCTTTATCTATGGCATTATCTGCTGCATCTTGAGCAGCTTGTGCTTCGTCCAAAGCACCTAATACTTTGTTAGCCATTTCTAAAGTTAAATTAGCAGCTTTATTGACTACAGTGGCATTTTGTTTAAGCATTTTAGCTCTGTCAAGGTCTGGTTTTGTTTCAGCTATAATATTCTCAATATTAGTTAATTGTGAAATAGTAGAGTTAATTCGTTGAGATAGCTCGGTAATTTCTTTTGGTTGTAAACTTATAGATAAATTTAAGATTTCAGTAGCGAGCTGCCTTACGTCCTCGGGAGTATTGTATGTTTTTGATAAGAAATCTTTTAATTCTGATGTAAGAACTTGACTCTCATTTGTAGCTGTTTCAGCTGATGATTTAAATTCACTAGCTGTATCGAATAAATCTTTAGCTCTCGAACGAACTGAAACAGTGTCTTGTTTTACTTGTGAAACGGACCTAAATATCTCTTCAGCGGTTAATTCATGTTCCTTGATTCTATGCTCAGTTTTATTTGCAAAATCTAAAGCTTGTGCAGCTTTTGTAATAGCCCCTTGATCACACGAAATGCCACCGCATTTGCCACAGCCTGCACCTCCACAAATATCACAAGTATCACTCTCTTGACCACACATTTTACCATTAATTAATGGTAATTGTGATTCTAAGTCAGAGAGTTGTTGTTGAAGACTTCCTAATTTCTTATCATTTTCATTTTGTGTATTGTTGAAGTTTTTATATTGCATTTCTATTAATCTATCTGTATTTTTGATCTGTCTATCAGTATTAGCAATGATATTTTGTACATTTTCAGCATCATTTGCTGCTTTCACAGCTCTTTGTTTTGCTTCACGTGTTAAATTTAGAGCACCTTCTAAATTAGCTTCCTGCAATTTTGTTGCATTATTGCCCAAATCAAAAGTTTTGGTTTTTAAATGATCTATGCTAGCTCTTAATGCATCTAAAGTAACATTACCAAGGTTTATTTTAGAGGTAATGGCATTAAGATTATCGTTACTACTTTTAACTTTCTTTTCAGCCTCACTTAATTTTTCTTGTAAATTAGTTATATTAGAAACCAATTCTTTAATAGTACTTTGACCAAGTTTAGCACTCTCTAAGGAATTTTCAACATCAAAAAGTTTTTTTGTCATATCCTCAAAATCTCTAGTATACGCTCCAGTGGCACCAATAACTTTTATTTTACTTGCATTTCCGATAGCATATTCGGTTTGTATTCGTAACTCATCAATTAGTCGATCCCAACTATTAAAACATTCTCCACATGCATAACATTCCGGAGCTTCACCAAGATAACCTCTGGCACATATGTCACATTTATATCCACCAATTCCTGGTTTACAGACGCATGTCCCGTTGTCTCTCATACACTGTTGTGAGAGGGATCCATATAAATCACAATCACATTCATAACACTCTACATTCGGATCGCCCCAATGATTTTCTTGACACTGATCACATTGTCTTCCTCCGTGACCAGGTTTACAGTCACACTTTCCAATATAGGGATTACACTGAGGTGAAAGGGAACCGATAGGGTCACAATCGCAGGGATCACAACCTGTACCCAGTGCTATTCTCCAATGATTTTCTGTACATTGATCGCAATTTATGCCCATAACATTATTAAAACAGCGGCATTGTCCTGTCGTTCCGTCACAACTACCTTGAGTAAAATTGGTGCCAAGTACAGAACAATTACACTTATAACAAGTCTTTTCCATAGCATTTCCATAATAGCCTTCTCGGCAATATTCGCAGTGTTCACCAGCTGTGTTATGCAAGCATTGTAAGCAAGTTCCCGTGTAAGGGTTACAATTTCCAGGTTTAGTAATATCTATATTATCACTACAGTTACATTTTTCACATGTTCGTTTTATAGGATCGCCATAGTAGTTGTCAGCGCATACATCACACAAAAGTCCAGCATACCCCTCTTTGCAATCACAAACTACATCCTTAGTTTCAGGATCTAGCTCGCAACGATCTGCGTGACTGCTCTTGTGAGTATCACCTTTCACACCTGGACACGGACATAGCCTACAAGGTATATCAATGCCAAGTCTAGGATCACCATAATATCCTTCAATACACCTTTCACAACGATGACCTTCAGTATATTCTCTACAGTCTTGGCACGCTCCTGTTTTGTCATCACATTCAACTGCATGCCCATTGCAATCACACTGTTGACAATTCGGAAAGTTAAAATAGCCAGGTTGACATAAATCACAAGCACGGCCATATGTGTTTGCTCTGCATTTACACTGACCACTCGTGGCATCGCAAAAGTTGTCAAGGGACCCGATACTATTGCAATCACAACGTTTACATCCAAATTTGCTAAAACCATATGTTCCTGGAGCACACCGATCGCATCTTGCACCAACAATGTTTTCAACGCACTGACAGTGTCCCGTATAACGATCACACTGATGACTTTTTGAGCCCGATGGGTCGCAATGGCAAGCTTCTGTCCCATTTCTTATGTAAAATCCTATACTAGCATGATATTTTTTACAGATCTCGGGTATGTTATCCCGATTAAGGTCGTAATAGTACGGATCCCCACAATTATAGCGATCAAACTCTTCTCTCATTAAACTGCCATTTGATAAAAATGGCAAATCTTCGATTGAAGGTATTAATACAATAGAATCTATTAAAACAGACGCTCTACTGTTCGAGCTATGCCCATCTTGTCTTCCTAAGTATATTCGAATTTCTGTTTCTTTATTTTTCTCCAAACAAATTGCTGGCCTTACTAAAACACTTCGTTGATTTGCTGGTAGGCTTGTGATGATGGTGTCATCTTCTGGACGTACATTAGCACAAGGTGAATCTGTTTCAAACGGCAAAGGTCTCTTGACTAATATTGTAGCCTCTTCCCAATTTGTATTTGATTGAGGTTCATACCTTATTAAAACATTGTAGTTCATACTAGTTTTCAAATTGTTTACGACAAAAACTAATGTACTACTTTCCGGTATTTTCATGAAACCAGGACCTGTCCATGTTTCTTTCCTACCATCTGGATAATTTTCTCTAATAACAACATGGCAAAGTTGACTCTGTATTGCATTATCGTCTATTTGAGAATCACACTGACTTGATTCAGCTTCCATAACAATAGAATCTAGGGAACCAACAAAAAAGTTTTGAATAGGTTGATCGCAACGACGTCCAGTTACATTGGGACGACATTTACATTGTCCAGTTATGACATCACAATCACGATCAAGCGAACCACCAGCGTCACAGTCACAAGGCAAACAACCGTCATCAATGTCTGATAATCCATAAAATTCAGGTAAACATTGGTCACAATTTCTCCCAGTAACGTGTCGTTTACAGAAACAGTTACCATTGTATGGATCGCAGCCTCTTTCATTAATAGTACCAAGTCTGTCACACGTACACGATTCACACCCGTCACTATTTTCCGGAGTGAAATTCCAATAACCATCCTTACACCTGTCACACCGTGCTCCGTCCACATTTGACTTACAAAGACAACGCCCTGAAGTTTTGTTGTTAGTTAAATCAGTTTCATCGTCACACAAAACTTCTTTATCAGTAGTTCCTTCGGGGTCACAATCGCAAGGCTTACATACTTCTGAATTTTGTATGTCCAAATTAGGGTCTCTATAATATGTTGGTTTACACCGTTCACAATTTACTCCCATTGTATTATGTTGGCAATTATTACAAACACCACCACTTATTTTCCCCGTTTTATTATATACAGCAGCATCAAAATGGCAAGTAGTAGCGTGATTATTACAGGTACAACGTTTACAAGCATTAGAAGTTTTCCCAACCGCAGGTTGCCAGGGTAGATCATTAAAGAAATCTTCACAATATTCGCAATTTAAACCTCGAGTATTATGAGTACATTCACAGCGGCCATGAACCATATTGTTTTTTGAAGTAACTTCGGGCATGGGAAGGCACCGCGATGCGTGACCATAGCACGAGCAGGATCCACGGACAGTCATTTCATATATAGAATAATAATATTTTTCTTGAATTTCGGCTCTGTTATCAAGTAAATCATCACCAAGAGTGTGAAGTTTCGTAAAGTTAATTCTCAAATTAGTCATACGTAATAAATTTTGAACTTCCTCAGAGTACGGATTTGTCACATTAATGTTTGGAGGCAACACTCTAAATATAACTTCTCCTTCAGTGGATGGCGCAACTCCTGAATAGCGAGACTCGCAAACAACTTCTGTCAAACTGCGTTGAGTATGTTTGGAAACAAAAGGAAAAGCTTCATCGCAATTGTGTGCAAAGTACCGATACACTCTCCAAGTTTTTCCAAAGTCAAATGATCTTTCAACTAACATAGCGGCCGGTCGAAAAGTTTTAAACTGTATTATCAAATGCGTGAGATGAAATTCAGCTTCCATATCAAGTTGAATCGTAACATTTTCCTTCCCATTTTCTGACTGCCACCAGGATTTATTACGAGTTCCTGGATAATATTTGTAAATAATATTCTGTATTCGATGATTGAGGTTAGGATTGCTAATGGTTGCATTTGTTGAATCGCACCAAAAACATTTCTTTCGGTCTTCAAGATGCGATACTATGCAATAACGTTCGCGTCCATAGCTTCCGCACGTCGATGATGCGGACAGTCGAGCTTCGCGTCCGATAAGTAGATTGCCTGTAGCAGGATAACACGAACTAAGTTCACAGGCTCGATCTAGTAATCGCGGATTAGCGCGGAGGCGGTCGCGATCTCTGTTGTACACAGAGGCCCCGCCGGCTATCAGCACGGACAGAATAAATAACGGGGCGCGTAGAGCCATAGCGCGAGCCCAGATCACCGCGCGTGGCTCGCTGCACTGTCCCGCTATCGACTCAGACTCACGGAGCCTCCACCCGCGCCACTCTCGCGCAGCCCACTTCCCCCGCCTCGCCCGTCAGGTCTACTAAGACGCAGGGCCGCACTCGACTAACTACTTTTAATTCCTAACTTTTCGATCGTGTTCTAGAGATCCTTCGATAATAGATTCTATACTACCTTTTTTTTTATAAATAATAGAATGATTACTTGATCGTCCTTTTTCTTTTTTTTATGTATGTATGTTTTAAATCTAAATAATTTAATGTTAAAATGTTTTTATTTTATTATTCAATAACCCATTGGCCGGTTACATCTTTAAAATAAAAATAAGAACTACGGCTTTCTAGAACAGTATACGAAAATTTTTCGTTGTTTTAAATAATGCTGGTACAGCTGAAAGTGTTATTGGTGAAATAATATATTTATTATATTACTTATTTATTTATTATATTGCTATGACTAGCTATGCTATCAAATCGTGAATTTATTTGTGATTTATAAAGTGAATTAACATCTATTTTATTAACAGATAATTTAATGTTTTGGAACGTATAGGTTGAGTAAGCTGACATTAAACATTATTCACTTTCCTTTGAATTCAGAAAATATTCATATAATCTTAACAAATCGGGTCGCGGAATGCGGCTCTGTGCACGGCGACGACCGCTCCCGCCCGCTCCCCAACCCGACCCGTTCTCCGAAATGGGCACTAAGCAACAAAAATAACAACGCTATTCGGGATGTGTTTTTGTTTTGACTATTACTTACAAAGCACATACCTAATCCAAGTGTTACTTTAGATAGCATAGCCACTTTTAAAAATGGGTATTTGTTGTTGTTTTGAACAAGGTAATAAGCAATAATGTAGAGTTAGTTGTATCAGTCAGCCATCGTAAATGTAACCTGACTATCTTATAACTATTTATACTTCAAAGTTTTCCATGAACAAAACTGTGAGGTTAAAACATTAGATATTTATTATACAGTTATTTGTTCAGAAAAAAATACAGATTAGTGAAATACTACCAAATATACTGTGACCGTAAAAAGTAAAAACATAACGAAATGAAAAAAATTAAATCGATTATTCACATACTTATTGCATTGTTGTAACTTTATTTCTTCTATCGCTTGTATCTAAGTATGAAATAAGTTTGAGTGAGCTTTCATTTAATTTCATGACCGCTTGTATTATGATCGTGGATCTTGCACACTGGACATAAGAACTAAATGCAGTACATTACATACAGTGTAAATGACGGTCTGGGACGTAACGACCAGTGATATTCGAATCGACAGCCGTCGGCCATCCGTTCCTCACATCCGTCGCCGATAAGACAATTACGATCACAATTATGTTTATTACCCGCCATGGTATAAGTTATCATGATGATGTTTGAGAGGACGAATCCAAAATTATAAAAATTAGTTTAAAATTCCTTTTTAAACCAAAGTTTCGAAAATGCCCTATGTTTCTATCCTGTATCATATTAGGAAACTAGCTGTCCGGTCTTGCGTTGCTGTGGCTCAGTCGGATTTAAAATTTGAATATTGAATTTTGTCATTAAAACCAAATTTTTTTAGGCAGGATTTTTATTAAAAGCTTTCAGACTTTTTTACCGAAATTTTTAACAACTATCATCATATTTCAACTTATTAACAAAAAACCTAAACAAGTTATAAGCTTAATCCTTCGTCGTGAATCACTGGCTGCAAGAAATTGCAAATCGCATTAAAGTCCGTTGGGTACTTTTAATTTTTTTTAAAATAAAGATCAACTCATCAAGATTTTTAAATAAAGGCAAGTTTTAATAAAGATCGGTTATTGTTTAGCCAGAAATGATGTAACGTAAGATACGAGTAAATTAAAGCATCTCACAGATGGTGTTGATCGTCACCATTATATTATGTATATGACAACGCGTTTTGTAATCTTACGGGAATATTAATAGTCGTTCCAGGTAGGTAGTCGTTCGTAGGTAATGCTCAGAAATAAATAGTTACCTATTTATTTCTGAGCATTACCTATTAACAAAAATTTACCCTAAGTAATATATCGATAGTTACGGAAATTTAAATTAACATTATTACCTATCAGAAAGCCGACTACAAAATAGGAGTTCACCGTATGCGATTTTCTATGACCAACGAAGTGAATTTTCCAGTTTATTACTTCACTAACCAACTACAAAGGCTTATGTTGAACATAAAACTAGGCAAATGATGGATATCAGGGTATTTATAAATAGAATTAGAAAATATCATAAGAAATAAGAATCTTGTTTAAATATTTGATGATAAAAGTCAATGATAAAAATCATGTATTTGTTGATCACGCAATAAACGGCACATATTATTATATTATTCAATATTATAATAAAAAATAGAAATCGCCAGCGGCTCCACCCTCGTCGAATGATTAATACCGTAATATAGTATTTTCACAACCATAAAAATGGTTAAAGTGGGTTAACCTTAAAAGCTAGACATATGCTGTCGCGGACTTTTATTTACACCTTTTAGAGAGGAACAATTTTGTGATACATGATTTTTGAATAACTATTTCCGTTTACTCAGCGTACGCAAGGAAAGCTTTAAATTTTGCCGTTTTCATAATAATTTTTATTGCTGCTTCTCTTCTATTCATCTTAGCGTGATATTATATCCTATAGCCTTTCTTGATAAATGGATTATCTTAAATTTAAAGAATTTTTTAAATCGGTCCAGTAGTTCCTGAGATAAGTGCGTTCAAACAATTAAACAAACAAACTCTTCAGCTTTATATATTAGTTAGAGAATTGATTAATGAGGATTACTATAGGTATTTACGATAATATCTAAAATTATGTTTATTAGAGTATTGAATCAATTATAAAAATTTTAATTAACGAGGCCTTAAAACAATTAAATCAATATCAGTCGTTACATAGTTTGCCATCATGAAAATCAGATACTAGCATGATTAACAGAACTTTACTATACATGAAATGACATGTTGTTATCATCTATATAACTTAGGAAACATTTTAATAGCTTATAACTTGTAATGTTTTAATCCTTTCAAAGCAAATGAAAATGATTAAAAAACCATTGTAAGCAATAATTAATTGTCTTTAAGAAATCAACCACTACTTAATTCAAAATGTGACGTAAGAAGACTGTGTAAGAAGACGTAAGAAGTAATGTGTATTTTTAACAAAAGATTTGTACTATTGCTATGAGAAACATTTTCATAGGATTTGCTAAGAGTGAAAAAATTAAACATGTTTATCTATGCATAGAAGCGGGTACAAATATGTGGGACCTCTTTTAACCAGAATAGATAAGGTGGTATAATTTCGACATTTTTTCTGATAACCCCTTATCAATGTCATGTGGAATACGACTAAAGTGGGCTGGAAGAGCCTGTATGTAACCGATTAGTTTATATATTTAATAAATATACTATATAGTAAATTTGTAATTTAATTATTGAATATAATAAAAAAAATGTAGCACCAACTCTGCCTTTCCTGTTAGTTAGGTTAAATCTTAATAAATAAATAAAAAGGGATCTAAATAAAGTAACGAGCTGTCACTATCTCACTGCTAAGAATAAGTCTCCCCTCCTCTCCCCTTTCTTGGAAAGGAAAGTTGAAGCTTGACCCACCACGTCGCTCCAATGTGAACGACAGGTTACACATATACCAGGAATTGTCCAAGATATGCAGGTTGCCTCACGATGTTTTCCTACAGCAAAGCGTGTTATAAATTGCAAATATCAATTAAGTACATCAGTAATTTTGCGGAATTCTAAACTAGAAAAGTTATAATAGAATTTTGTTGTTATAATCCGCGTTTGTTAAGAAAATCTATGAAATGCTTAGTGCAGAAAAATCATTCCTACACTTAGCATTACATAGATTTTCTTAACAAACGCGGATTATAGCAAATTATTGCTAACATAACAAAATTTTGAACAGAAAAATTCATTAGTGCCCGCAGTTGGAACCCATGATCCCCTTGAAGAGTCAGTTTCCTACCGTTCGGCTATCACAAATATAGAATACACATCAAATTAGTACTAACTTTAGAGGAGAGTTATCTAAACGTCAATTGCTCATTCACATACTGATGACGCGCTCGATTTATCGCTTCGATGAGGGTTCATTCTTAAAGAGTTCATTTCTTATCAGCTTCATATCATAGTACATTTGTTTTAATTATGTGCTAGTCGCACCCACGATATCGTTCATGCCAATTTAAGGGTTTAAGCATTCTTAATTCGAAGCGGCGGTAGCGGAATATGGTTAGGGTAACAGACTTGCGACCGAAAGGTCGTGGGTTCAATTAACATAAGATCTTAGCTGGAAGGGTTAATCGTCAACTCTACTGCTGGTTCAGAAAGCTGTTCCTACCAATAAGAAACTCGGCGGTTAATCTTTTTAAAATATAATCCTTATAACTAGTTGCATTTAGTCGTTACTATCTTGTATAGGGTCGTAGAGTAGCTACATCCACGTATTCTTATAATACAGGTAATCCTCAACAGTGTAGTAAGCTTTCTTGTTACCTTCCTTTTAATAGGTATTTTAAACTGCTGTAATGGCAAAGCTAATATTGATGGCGGAATTTTACTACAGAATCTTAAACTCAATCCAATTTATATCTTATACCAATATTTCTTTCATCAATCTAGGCCGATTGACAGTGAAAGCGTTACAAACAGACAGACTAATTAACTGTAATTAAACTTAAAAACGAACGTAATTGAAACTTTACACAAACTCTTTTACTAGACTACTTGCCTGCAGTATCTTTATAACAGTTACCTAAATTAGGATGTCGCTAAGAAGGTATAAATATTAGTTCAACGAACCCAGTATAGAGATAACTTAGTTTTATGCTCTAAACTTACGCGTGCCTAAAATATACTCGTGGGTGACGCAACATTGCGACATTGTCATAACAATTTAAATAAATTCAATAAGAACAACGGGGCAAAAGCTAAAATAAATTATAAAACATTATAAATGCGAAAGTAAGTCTGACTGTTACACTTTTACGACTAAGCTAAAGCAATATTGATGAAATATGATACAATTAAGGCTAAAGTAATGGCCTGTTACTATCCCACTGCGATGAGAGAGACCAGGCCTCTTCTCTCAATTATTGAGAGAAGAGTTGATGCTAAGACTTACTACGCTGCTCCAAATCGCATTATTAGGTTACACATATCCCCAAAATTCTCTACAGATATGCATGTTTCCTTATGACGTTGGAGAACATCAATACTTATGCATCATAAGATGCACAAAAGATGCACATCATAAGATGAAGAAATATTGCATTGCATCTTTTAGTAAAAACCGTAAAAAAATCCCTCCAGTAGATTTTGGGAACATCGATCACACACAGATGAATAGCTTTTGGGGATTTTGTTTTATGATATGTATAGATATATGGATAATCGGCGCGAAGTTTTAGACAAAGATTGTTAGCCATCTGGTCCGCACATGTCGCCGTATTCAGCGCATACAAATGGCACGTTGCGATTCCTTATTATATTTTTTTATAGGTAGTATTCCAATTAAATCTTTGTTTCTACCTCTAGGCTGAGATATATCGCTTTCTGTTATAACATTTTAAGGTCTGGGTTTAGTTGTCTTTTCTTTACTTATGCATATAGTTCTCACTAATAAGCGAAGCTATCATTGTAGAGAAATATTAGCGCTTAAATCCACAACACTGCTCTAAAGCGCATTGTTAAATTACACATAACTCAGGAATTCTTGAAGGATAAGATGATCACAATTACCTTCACAGAAAAGCACGTGATAAAATTTATTAACTAAAATAGAGTTTTAAAAAAATCTAAAAACACACTCTCAAATTTAAAAAATTAAACATCGCGAAAAATGTTAGTTTAATTGTGATGTAAGATAATAGTGAAAGATGCCAATAAGCGACTCACGCATTTTTCTTTAAAAAAAAAAAATGGACTGTCCCGGTCTTTGATACGTATATAAATTAAATCTGTCTACTCGGAGTGGGTCAAATTGGGTTCAATAGAGTCGGTTACATACATACATACAGATGAAACTAATATAAAGCGTGTAAAATGAGCTAACCTCCTTTGGGCATGGTTCGCAGCCCGTAATAGACGTCTCGCGACCTGCAGGCGCGCTTCCCAAGTCGAACAAGAAGTGCACTCTGTACCCAAGGACGACACGATCCACTGCTGCTCTTCCACCTATATCATTAAAACACTTGTTAAGTATCATAGATAGTTTTTTTATATCTATATGATTTTTACCTGAATTATATATATCAAAATATATTCAGTTTTGTATAAAATACGTACTAATTTTGTAAAATATTTTGACTTTTATAAACATTTACCTCGCCTCAACTCTCATACACAATGCCTAAGTATTATGAAATAATAATAATTAAGTTTACAAAGAATTTCAAATAAAATTGTTAAATAGTAATGACAAAATAATGCACATTAACATTCTTGTATATGTATATCATCAAGGTTCATCATAAGGTTACAATTTCCTTTTTAGTCAATTTTGATAGAGAAAACAAAGATGTAAAGCTTACAATGAATGTCAAATAAAACTGTTAAATAGTAATGACAAAATAGTCCACATATTCTACCATATCTATATCCACAAGTAAGGTTACAATTTCCTTTATAGTAAATTTTGATAATAAAAACAAAACGTCCTTACAACCTTAATCCAAATAGGCGATCGCTAGTATTACAGATTCTGTGAGCCCCGTATTCAACACAATATCGATTGAACATTTGGAATTTTATAGATATATGGTATGCCTGCATTGTTATAATGATAATTCATATTTTGTCTGATTGGGTCGCTGATATGCCTATTGCCCTTGATCATAATAGATCAGCAATGTTCAAGTAATTTTGAGCCCGAAGGCCCTGCAAAAATGTCTATTACCTAACGTAATGCTATTATATTTTTAAATATTTTCTATATAAAATAAATCGAAAATTTTTTTTTTATAAACATTTACAAATATAAAAAAATTTACCACAGGGAGCGGAGAAAGTACTCAAGCTACCGGCGGTTAGGGCTCCAGACTGAGGAACCTCCTCATTATCCGTGCCGTTCAATATTTTATTGCTAACCCTTACGACAACAATCGTCGGCATATTCTATAATATATGCAGCTCTTAACAGAAATAACTTTTACCTTAGCGAGTAGATGTTTAAAATCTTTCACTATCGGCGTAGGGCGTTTCATTTTATCGGTGTGGTAGATGATAGTGAATCGAGCGGAAGCATACCAAAGCTCTAGCTCGTTTAGAGCGCTTCTGACAGTCGCTTCGCTGGATGCAGAACTGCTAATTTTCTGTTAAGAAGAATCATTGCATATATAGTATATAAAAATGTAGGTATAAAAATAAAGGTATTAATTAACAAAGGCGTATAATTTGACTTAACAACTTTAGCTTTTAAGACTGAGAAGCTCTTTATGCAATGATGAAGATTTTATTATAAATGAAGTCACTGCCATAATTTATAGTAAGTACCATGAAACGTATAAGAAAAAAAATTATACATATAAATGTAATTTTTTTAAATAATCAAATATATTCTACGGTTTCTATTACAAAAAATCATCATTAGATCATTATTTTTGAAATGTTTATTTTTAACCTTCAAAACATATACATTTGTATCTAAATATTAAGGACACTTGTGTTTGCAGCACACTTTATAATATTTTTTTCTAGCAGAAAACGCATTGCTATCTGCATTCACCTTCCTTTTCAATATTTTAACAATAATTTCTAAGATATATATTTAAATTATATGGTGCAAAGGTGGTCATAATATTGAGCATGAAAAGTAAGCTTTTCATGCTCAATATTATGACCACCTTTAAGTAAATGTGTTTAAGTTAATAAGGATTAATACTGTATCTGACTAAATAACATTCTAAATACAGAAATGTACGTAAACATAAAAAAGCCTGAATTGTTGAAAGTTATCATTAAAATATGCCATCGCTAAGTTTTTTATAGCTCTAGAAAAGTTGAATTATCTCTACCATACATTTTTTGTTATAATATATTTTAAACAGATTAGGTTACGTTTTTGATGGAAGCTTTCAGATGTTTGCTATTTCTGAAATTTTCAACAAATATCGTCCCATTGCAACATTTAACAATTTTTGTATTAAAACCTTAACTGGGATTAATTTTTGCATTGGTAAAAACTGCTTGAAAATCCGTATTTTTAGTTGTTCATCATACACACTGATAAACGTTTTTTTACAGTTTGTATTATATTTACAAAGGAGGTCCAAAAGTTTCCTCATTCTATAATTGTAAGCCGCTCACCTGTAGCGCTTTGATACTCTTCTTAATATTAAGCGAAACGCTTAAAAAATGTTTGAGCTGTAGTGCTTCAGGCTTAACATACTCCAGCTGCACGATGTCAAACACGTCCCGCCAGTGTTTCTCCATAAAATCTGACCCACGTAGGTACTTCAAAGACGTTGTTAGGTCCTGATTTAGAAATATTCTCAACTTTTGAACTTTTTATTCAACAATAATTATTAAAACGAATAAACCCTTTTTCATATTCCTCGATTGGGACAAGCTGTTTCTTTCTAGTTTAAGAAAGTTTGAACACTAAGATTTGGATAAAAAATATTGACTGGAATCAGTAATTGTTGGTGGTACTAGTCGGATTCAAGCTAATTACAGAATACGGCTATATTTCACGTCTTATTAGAACGGTGAACTCGAATACTTTTAAGACCCATCCCATGAACATGGGCACTAATGTTCATAAACTTTTCATTTCGCGTTTACGCCGTAGGGTTTCTATATATTAACAGTAAATACCACTTACGATAGCTTAAATTCAAAAATAGCCTAATTCAAAATACTATTTAAGCTTTACTTCCTCCGTACATTAGATTCAAAGATAACACTTTAAATTATTAAAGGCACGTACTGCTATCTATCGAATGATATTGTAAGTGTAAATATAAACATGTAATTTTAATTTTTTACTAAAACTAGATTTTCGTAAAGGCACTTATATCTATAAACTGACAATTGTATAGAATTCATCCAAACTAGTATTATAATTTATGAGAAAATCTGTTTGTTTGTCATTTTTATTTTTCCGAATAGAGCAAGAGAGACATTCTTTTCGGTATAGAGATAGTTGAAATTCTATGAGCAGTTTTCATTGATATTAGTAAATTAAAAAACCTTACAACATATTTGTCCAATTCCTGTTTGATATACAGAGTGATTGACGTGTACGGCTCAACCTGTCCGTGCCACTTCGCTACAAAATCGTCAAGAAGATGTAATTTTTTTTGAAACAGAATCCATTCCTGGTCTCCAATGCTATTGTATTCTGTAAAACGTCATAAAAAACGAGAATATATAATCTATTGTATGACCTTTTTATTACGTTCGTTCGATTTTCTTACCATCATCGTAATTTTTAAACGTAGTCCATAGAATCATAAATTCAGATTTCAAGGATTCCGCTTCCTCCCACACATCAGATGTTTCTGGTTGTATATTAAACTTTTTACATTCTAACCTAGAACAATATATGTACATATTATGCAAAACTAAATAGGTTTTTGCTATAATCACTTAGTGGTTATGTGAGCTTTTTCTCCAGCATAATAGCACCACTCAATGCATTTCAATATTAAAATTAAAAGATCCAAAAAGCTGGTCATAGATAACTAGCCAAAACATGTAACAACATGTTAAACATTTAAAATATGTTATGCCGAAATTTTTATGTTCTATATGTCATCAGAATATTATACTTTTAAAATGTTTTTATATTGTTAAAATGTTAAGACATAAAGTATATGGAATATTTTAGAGCGTGAGATCAATTGTTTAACACAGTGTTCGCAGTTTTAAACTCACATCAATTCCTCTTTCTCAGAAATAAGTTTTTCACAATGTTGCACAGCGTCGAGCACAGAGTGACATCTATCGACCATCTCGACGTAAGTGGCATCGCGTGTATCTTCGAGACGCGTTTTAGCTTGACTCCAACGAGACACCCAAGCCTCTATGCTGCTATGAAGATTCTTTAATTCGCCAGTAATACTCGATTTTACTATTTCAGCCTGTTGAACAAATCCATTCATTTAACATAGTTATGCTGCAAAGACTGCAGAATCGATTCATGCGGACAGCTACTGGTTGTCCGTGGTTCATGCGGAATGTTGACCTCCATAGATACCTCGACCTCCCCACCACTGCTCATCTCCTTAAGCGCTTTTCGAAGTGTTACTTTGAGAAAGCGGAGGTTCACCAGAACCCACTTATAACAGTGGCTTACACTTACATCCCTGTTAGGTCGACTCACCGAAAATATAGGCGTCCAAAAAGCGTCCTGTATCAAATAACGATCGCAAACTCACACACATATAATACACGCAAACAGCGCCTTCGCCGGCGAAGACGAAGTCCTTGTTTTCTGACGTCGTCGGCCGTGGCTTCTCGCCATACTCCCAACGCCATGATGACTTATCGTCATACTATTAACCCTCCACTACACGTCGACATACGCCGTGGTCCGGCCTCACAGAAGGCCCCCTTAGGACGAAGTTCCCCGACGCTAGTAGAGCTTCTGCGCTCGCCCGTCCCGACGAAAAAAAGAAACGACTATAAATGTGCAACAGTATACGTGGACAGGTTTCCAAAGTCAGTGGATAGAAAAATCTTATTCAAATAGTCCCATGGAAATATTAAATGCATGGTATTGATGCTGGTACAAAGTAAGTAGAGAAATAACTGCCTGTTACTAATTCACAGCTGGGCATAGGCCTCCTCTCTCCTCTTTTGGAAAAAGGGTGGAGCTTAGACTCACCACGCTGTTCAATTGCAGATTAGTAAGTTACACATATCGCAGGAATTCTCCAGAGATATGCAGGTTTCCTCATGATGTCTTCGTTCGTTTTAACGCACACATAGAGACAGGTACACAGCTGTTCGACTATCACAGATATAATACAAATCACAGAAAATATTTAGTAAATTGCTGTAATTCTGTTGGAAATATAATATACGAACAACTGTTTAAATAAATAGATAAATAGATTATTTAAACATCACTAGAATGGAATAACCTGGTCATAAATTATAAATAGCCATAATTATAAACTAATTAAAAAATATAAATTACTGTAATATACTATATAAAAAATTTAAATTACTGTAATTTAAGTCAGATTTCTAATCACCTGATGTTCGAACATTTGCTGTTGGCTGAGCAATTCTTCATGCAGTTTATGCCACTCCCGGAAGGTGCTATCAAGTGTCGAATCCCCGCCCCATGTTCGCAGTAAATGTCCTTTGCGTTTAAGAGCTTCAACCATTTTCTCCATCTACAATTTAATTTGCAAGTACAAATATAATTTGTTACAAGAATAATTGAATAAAATAGTTATAGTTAATATAATAAAAAAAAATTATGGAAAAAATCTAATACTCCCTTCTGTTTTACTACCATTCAAAACAAATATAATATGATTGATACTACTAACCGCTCTTTCTCAAGATATCGCAGTTAGATGCAATTAGAGAAAGTAGAGTTGACGATTCAAAAGCACTTGTTTTCAAGTTTATTTGAATAAAGAATATTTTGAATTTGAATTATTGTCAACACTGTTAGGTAAGTCAGCAGATATCCTAGTTGAATAGGTAGATAGTAAGTAGGTAGGTAAGATCCATTAAGTATATTAAATATATAAAATAAACACTAAATAAGTACAATTATACAATAAATAAATGTATAAAGTATAAATATTAGTAAATAGACAAATACTTTTTACTACCTCAGGCATTTTTATTTGTAACGCCTGTTGCTTGGCGCTGATATCTGCCAGCTCCTTAGCGTTTTTGGGTATAGATTTATTTTCCAACATGAGAGTAGCGTTTGCCATGAATGAATCTAATATGGCCGCATTGTCACGGCAATTGGTTTGCAAGGATGCCATGAGACTAGCCCAAAGGTTCCGGGCCTGAGCTTCAAATTCCCGACGTAGTGATATAGTCCCTACTGTTATCCATTCAATTTTTTCATCCTCGCTAAAAGTAACACGTAGTAATGCAATAAATAATCAGATTGTTACTATTATAAATATAATAGTTATATTTGTATTATCACTATTATTATATTACTCATACAGTGAAATACTCAAGGTAAATCCAACAAGATATAGACGATCTAGAGGACTGGTGTTTTTCTAATGATTTGATTTTAAATAGTGAGAAATGCCGTCACATTAAGTTCACTCGTAAGCTTAATATTGTTCATACTCAGTACAAAATCGCTGGGCATACATTGGAAGAAGTGAACATGATCCGTGATCTTGGTGTTTTGTTTGATACGAAACTCACATTTATTCCACATATGAACAATATTATCGCGAAAGCTTCAAAGATGATGGGATTCGTCATTAGGAATGTAAAAGCATTTAAGAACTCAGCATCAAAGATTGTAATTTACAATGCATATGTTCGAAGTACCTTAGAATATTGCAGTGTCGTTTGGTCGCCTCATTATGCTGTTCATCAATTACGTTTAGAACGTATCCAAAAAAATTTTTTGAAACATCTCTCATTTTCGATTAAACAAAAAACTAAGTTACAATGAGAAACTAAAATTATTTAATATTACTAAGCTCGTAGATCGTAGAAAACTTTTAGATTTGACATTCCTCTTTAAATTATTTAACAACAAAATTGACTGTCCACTTTTATTGCAATCCTTAAATATAAGTGTTCCGAGCAGGTTGCCCCCTTGGCTTGTTGTACCCGCCGCGCTCTAGAACTAACCTTAGGCATTTTTCTGCATTAAGTAGGTTATCGAGAGAATATAATGCAATTTGCGAATCTATCGATATGTTCAGCGATACATTTATTAAGTTTAAAAAAAATATTCTTAAGCTCCAAACATTGGAGCCGTAGTGTAACATTGAGTTATTAGCTTAGTTTCTTTTAGTTAAGTTACACAGTTATTTTAGTTAAGTTATTATATTAGTTATTATGTTACGTTGTCCTTACAAATAATGATGTGCATGCTGTGGCACCTAAAGGCAGTGCATTTAATGTTTTTGTGGCGTATTTAGTTTATTCTAATGTTTTAATGTAACTGCCACTGGTTGTTCCGAATAAAATAAAATAAAATAAAATAAAAGTAAAGGTGAAAGAATTTGTAAAATTAACTTTTAGCAGCGTTACTAATATATAGACAACTTAATTTTATCATCAAACTTTTCGTTTCTAAAGATGCTTAGTATTAAAGTGACCAAATTAAAAAAAAGTTGTTTTGTGACACATTGGAATAACCACCACCCATAACTTGGAAGAGTAAGAAAGCCTCATTTTTGTAATAGTTCGTGATGTGATGTTCAATGATGATCAAACTCATGCGATGTACCAAACTTTATTAGTTATCATCGTTTCATTTTCATACATATACAAAACGGTTTGTGATAATTCAAGTAATCCTTTTACATATTCTAAAGTATTAATTTACACAAAATTAATGAAAATATTATTTTGCAATCCGCGATAAATAGCAAATAATATTTTCATTAGTTTTGTATTATGAACCTCCGCAAAGTAACGTATAATTCTATAAATTGTTAATTTACAGTTACGATTAAAGGTTAATTATTTTAAATTCAACTTACAACGTCATTTTTGCGACTGCCTGGCCGTAAGCTTTGCACGCTTTGAAATTAAGTTCCCAATCGGCTGGGTCCTTCAAGTGTTCAGTGCAGAGTGCGTCCAGGTCGGGCACGCAGCCTAGTGCTGCACGCTGCGTCCATTTCAGACACGTACGTTCCAAATTTGACAGAGCCGCTTCCAACCGTGCAACCGCTTTGTTGCCTACCCAACTATGTCTATATACAAGTTTTTTAATATAAATATAAAAAATTGCAAAGTCTTCTACAATCAACATCAAATCGTAAGACGTACGTACGTACGACTACTACGTATCTTACAGCCAACCTTGGAGTTAGTTCACAAAGAAACGTTCTTTATTTATAAAAATATAAACAACAGTTTAAAATTAGCATTGTACTTTACTATTGCACGTTAAAAATGAATTTGCAGTAATTGGAACTTTAATATTTTATTGTGAAGGCGGTTGAACTAGGTCATACGTCATAGGTCATAGGTCAGGTGGCTATTTGGGCTTTTAAATATCCTAGAAATAATCCAAAGGTATGCAAGTATCCCAATGTATTTCTTAAAATCATAACACATTTATTTACGACTTCTACGCAATGAACAACATAACTATTTTACCGGCATATGAATAATTTTAAAAATAATGAGGGCAAAAAAAATCAATACCTAATAAATAGTGGATACACGTTTGGTATTTTTCTGCTTTACTCACAAAGCGACCTACTTTTTCTCAGGGGGAGAATCTAATTCTTATAGTTTTTAATATAACATGTAATAAACATTTTCCAAAGCTGTATTCGTTCAATAATACTTACTTATCTACTATAGAAGCGAAGATGGAGGAATCATTAGCTATGTCGACGTTTAGCCCAACGAAGTGTGCAGGCATCGCCACGAGCCTTCTCAGCTGCGTGTAGTGCTGAACTCGGATCTCCTCCAACGGTGGTGATGGGCGGACAGCACGACCTCTATATATATAATCTATATAATGTTACATATGTATATAGATTATATATAATCTATAATATATATAATTTATATATGTAACACTATGAATATATACGTTTCAAGTACAAAGAATGAAAGATTTGAAAAGCTAGCTCAAATATGTATATAATATCTGGGTGGCCGAGCTTCGCTCGGTAATTTTTTACAAAAAAAAAAACTTACAAAAAAAGAAAAAACATTTATTTAGTTGGGGATAGATACTTGGCATTCACATTTCTCGAGGCTGCCCGTTACTCGAATAAGCTACGTCGACTTGACAGCTAATGGCGAAAATTCAATTCAGTATAAATGTTAGTGTTTTTTAATGCCCAAAAACAGGGATAAAAGAATATTTTTTTTACATAAAACCTAGCTAGATCAATTTTTCTCCCCCAAAACCTTCTACATGCTGAATTTCGGGAAAATCATTGGAGCCGTTTCCGAGATTCAGAAAATATATATATATACAAGATTAACTTATTTAAATATAAAGATATATGGCATTTTTGAAAAAAATCGTCTACAAAAGTCTCATCGCAAAACATCTTACAAAAACTCTTCCTGAACCTTAGTACATATTTACGTATAACTATTCAGGCCAACTTTACTGCGGACATTTAAAACAAAATTTGTCGTAAAGCCATTCGTAGTCGCTCACATTCGAGGGGAGTTCGAAACCAGAGCGCAACAACGCGTGGCTGGGCAAGTTATGTCATAAAATGTTAATTTATCGAAAATTTATACAAAAATTATTTTTGTGCAGCACTTTTTAAATGAAATCTAACTAACCGTAAAACCAAATCCACTCGGACGTTCGGAAAGTGAGTGTGCAATGACAGCAATGTTTTGATGTACTGGCACTCTAGTGCCTTGTAAAGCTGCAAATCCCAATGTGATCGCCACATCTCAGTATTTTTGTAACCATTTGCTTCAACCTGTAATGTACAAAATATTGGTAGAGCCCGTTTAGGTTATAGTATAACGAATTATTTAAAGCTCGCAACTTCATTCGCACAAAGTGAAGCGTTAAAGTACTCTGAATAATGCAATAATTTTTGTTTCCTGTTCCCGAAAGATTAACAGAATTTTCATCCTATATGTTAACCTGGTGTGTAAGCTTTATATGTGCCAAATTTCATCAGTAGTCGTTCAGCAGATTAACCCGTAAAAACATGACAGACAGACTTTAACATTTCTAATATTACACTCACATAAACTTTAAGATCAACAGACAGTGTTATAGTGGTTACATTTTATATGAGTATTTAAATTTCATCAATCATCCAGTAAAGCGATCGAAGGAAGCACGGGAAAAGGTACTTTAACTCAATTATTTTACTACCATAATGATATGATATTAGGAATAAAATAAAATTATTTTCAGGTTTAGAGAAATAAATATTAACTTACCTTTTCTATAATATCTCTTATTTCTTTTATTCCTCTCTTCCATTCCGATTGCTTAGCCAGAAGCTCTGTATCCATGAGTTTCTCTACTATACTGCGTATACCTAGATGTTGACTAGTTAAATACGTATTCTGTAAAGTAAATAATTTGTAAGATGTTATTACACATTTTATTAAGCGTACCATAAATTAATAGTACATTACGATTGATTGATTTATTTCCTTCCCTTCCACTCAGTAAGGAAATAAAGTAGCACCTTCATCTAAAGAATTTATAATTTCGTTGATAAATTTCGATATTTAAATGTTAAGAAAACATAAAGAAGTGTTAAAATTAAGTTTCAATAAATATCTATTAAGAAATGGAAATAAAAATACGGTCCAATTGTGTGAAGAAGGCTAAGTTATAAGTAGCATCCGCAAAATCCTACCTGCCCCTCAAGTTTAAGCACCATTTGTTTCAATTGCTCAGTGTAGGTAGCAAGTTGTTCCTCGTGTCGCCAGTAGAGTGGCTGGTGGTTGCGAACAAGAGCTGATAGCTCAAGTGCTGTCTGCAGCATCAAAGGCCGGGTTGAAGGGACCATACGCTCGCCCAACGTGTTGTGGAAAGAGGCAACCTTTGGATAGTTTTATGAATCCATTACGACAACAGACTATAAAGTTTGTGATAATAGTTAAAAACTCAATATTCGAAAAATCCTTTATTTGGTCATAACATATAATGTATAAACTACATGTGCGCCGGCTGGGTGCAAGAGAGTGCAATTGCGCAATACATAGCAAAGTTACATATTGTTTGCTCCACAGTACTGGTAAGGTAAGGTTTCGAGTGTATGAATGTGTGCATATATGTATGTAATAAAATTCCATTCTAAGTGGGGTCGGCACAACACGTTATAAACATATTATCACATGATTTGGCTACGTATTTCAGGACCGGCCGCCTGCCCGACGTCAACTTAGCTTAATCATATTTTACGACTCCTCGGTAAGAAAGATGGTCTATTCTTTTCAGCCGGATACCACACGGCGTATGAAATATTATAATGACGTATGTATGAATAATGTATGTACGATGTTATAAAAATTTAGTTCTATATTTTATATTGGTTAATAGTATGTAGATGGATGCCCTGAAGGTAATCCCGGCGGCGCCCATGCCTATAGCAAATATATAGCAAGTAGCGGCCTGTTACTATCCCACTGCTGAGAATAAGCCTCTTCTCTCCGTTTTTGGAGAGAAGGTTTGGAGCTACGACCTACCACGCTGCTCCAATGCGGATTGGTAGGTAACACATATCTCCAGAATTCTCTAGAGATATGCTGGTTTCCTCACGATGTTTTCCTTCACCGAAATGCGGGTAATAAATTGAAATTATCAATTAGACATAAGTTTTAACAGAAAAATTATTGGTGTCTGCCCGGGTTTGAACCCGTGACCTCCCCGAAAGAGTCGCACGGTGTTACCGCTGGGCTACCACAGCTTATTAACAAATATATGCTTGTTATGAATTTCCCTCAAGTTCCTACCTGGTGTAAGGCCCGAGCATGTTTCAATGGTGCTGTGAGCGCTTGTAAAGCGGAAGCGGTGGTGGGGTTAGGAGATGGTAATCCTAAAGCCATCAGTACACGTGACTCAGACTCCGCTCGCACTAGACGCGGGTCATAGTTAACCACCATTAGCTGATCGCTGTTAGAGAACTCCACCACAGGTTTGGTGTCGGATATTTCCGATGATCGTTTCACTTGCGCCTATAAATACGATTGGGAAATTTATTATAATAGAAACAACTGTGGTCTCAATTGTATTAACACTGTTTGTGACTTAGAGTGAATTTTAAACCTAATTTATTAAAATTAATTGAGTTTTTTTTATTTACAGAAAAAATGTACAAGTTATATATATCTTAAATTACCTACACGCTAGGACTATACAAATCATGCTCACGTGGAATGGTCCCAATAATGCAGGCAGCGTTTCCGCGCTGAATCGTTAAGCTGATTCTTTGTATGTCAATTTCTCACTATTGAGTGTTAGAATGAAATACCTTTCATACATTAAAAACTTAAAAAAACACGGAACGCAAACTGAATTCTGTATTAACCTAAACAATTTATTTCAAAAAAAAGTTATTAACTGTTACTGTTGGTTCCGATATATAAAAACATGGTTGAGTTTTTCTTTAGATGGCTTTTGTGTTAAAGGTACCAATTTACCCTTTCTAAAATCGGGTATCATTGAATAATTTTTTTGAACCTAAACAAACTGAAATACATTAACATATTTCTTTATTGTGTGTTGTTTTTGAAAACACTAAAGGTAAAGCATATGTTTCTTCACTGAGAATGGAGAAAAGTATTACCAGTAAATCAGTAGACCACTCTTCATGTAATTGTGTGTACATAGTTTTAAGATCTTTTAGTACTTGCGCAGATAGCTGCAACACTTCTGCGCTCTTCCCGAAATCAGTAAGATAGTTTTCAGTACATGCCTGTATTTCCTTTACCTGAAAATTTATAATTTTTATGCATTAATTGCCTTAGTAAAATATTAAAATCAAATGTTGCGAAAGACTGCTATTAAAATGTTACCATTTTCTTTAGTTCTTTATAAACAAAAACTGTTTATAAATAAATTTTCCAAATAAAATTCTAAGTCAGACACAAACAATTAAGGTTCCAAATAGCAGATACTATTTTAAAATATCTAGACTATGTGTTACTAATGTTAAAAATAGTAATAATAAATAGCTAATGCCCGCGATGTGATATGTTTTAATAGATGTAAAAATGCGTTAACCCTCTGTAAGATTAATGGGCTCGAATGGCTTAAATCAGTAAGAATTCTCATGACTCTTATATACGGCTAAAAAAATACGATAATTTAACGAACTTTAGCTTCCATATGTTTGGCCCACTGCACTTTTTGTACGAGAGGAGACATTTCTGCCGGTTGAAACATTTGGACGTCGATTTCATCTGTATCCAATTTGGCCGGTATGGCTTTAAGCATAGCGTGGAGTGAGCTCACAAATATCTCTAATTCGTTGCTAAGGGCGCATTTCACAACCGGTCGACTTATTAAAGCTTTATACCTCATGAACTCATATAGCATCTGAAAATTGTGTACCTTATTAATTCTGAGTTGAGAATAACGAAGTTTTGCACAACATCAAATACCTTTGTCTGTTATAAGGAATATACAAAATTGTTATATGTTTATACCTGTTTCGTGGATGTGTTATAAATTCGTGGCTTTAATTTTTCAGCTATTTTTGTCTCAGCGGGTCTTAAATTTGCAGAAAATCTAGCGACAGCGTTCTTCCAGGCTTCACTTGTCCCGTTGCAAATCCAAACATTGATCTCTAATAAATGTATATTACTTTAAAAACTCGTACGTAGTATTTATGACTTTTTGTGAAAATGTAATCATATTATATAGTATTAGGAACAAATTTTTTTTGTTCGGTTTTTTTTTTCATTTTATTTGTCAGCATTAAGACAAATAAAATTAGAAAGGATGGTACGGAACAATACTGTAACCGCTTTCTACTGGCCAATAATTAACTGCAACTATGGAAGCTTTTATACTGGGCTGGAAAGGATATCCATTGATTTACAGAATTCCAAATTTCCTACCATCTATAGCCACTATATTTTAAAGCTCAACGTCAGCAACGATATTGAAGTACAGAAACACAATCGTAAACATTAGAGGTATGTAGCATAACACTTTGTTGTATCTTTTACTTTCCTTACTTACTTTACTTTTTCTATTCCTGTGGCCGAACTGAATACTCGAAACTTTTTAATTTAATTATTTATCTTCAGAGAATAAGTTAGTAAAAAATTATTATTCAGAAGTGGGATAGGAAACAAGGAGCGACATATTTTTCTTTTACAGTGTTATTTTGATACCTCAATATGAAAACATGTCTCAGTAAGTCCACAAATTATCTACTTCACTGGCTATAAAAGTGTTTACTTTAATTTTACATTTCAATTTATTCTTACTTACTTTCAAATGGTTCAAACAGTTGATCTGTATTCAATTCATCTCTCTCACTCTTTGTGAGTAATTTACTCAACTGATTATGGGTAGATCTAAGAGTGTGTATCTATAAATTTAAAAAAAGAGTATTTATTTATTTAGGAAAAGAGATTTGTTTCTTTCTGAGATTTCTTAGCCTGGGTGTATATATGTATTTAAAATTATATAAGTATATATTTACCAGTTGTCTGTGATCAATAACACAAGTATTAAGTTACTTATTTTGGGGTAGGACAACCGTGTGTATAAGTGTCCCATATATGTATATTTATTTATTTATATTTATTATATAATTTTCTCGAAAAATCTTAAAATAAAGCATACAGAGACTATTGTAAAATGTTTGTATACCTCTTTAAGTCTTCCGTGAAACTGGTCACAAAATGATGAAACATATGGTTTGCCTTTCCAAGGATGAAGAGCATAATTTGGCCAATAAGTAGCAGTGAGAGATTTACAGGCACTATCCCATGTCTGAATTATATTAAGGCTTTCGAACAAAACAACTACAATTTCATTGTCCTTAACGCCTCCATATACCCTCCAAATATCCATTTTCAACGCTATTTTTTGAATTACCATGCATATTAAATGTCCTGGGAATGAAAATGTGACATTTAATTAGTAACAGTTTTTACTGAGTAACTTGTTGGTTGTGCAAGAAAACAGTTCACAATGAACTACAATTATGAACATAATTTATAAAGTATTGCACAATTCCATACTCGATAAACAATGATAATATTATTTTCCTATTTGACACTATAACAAAAATCTATATAATGTTAGGGTCCTATTCATTTACATATTTTATATCCACACTACACAAATACTGTTCAGATTCATTCAGAACCTCAGACAAAAATCATGCATATATAAGGTATAAAAAAATCAGAGGAAAACTAAACTAACTAGCAAAGTAAATAAATAATAGCAAAATATTATTATCAATATTATTTTTACCATCATTAGCTTGATTACTAATTAACAAACCATTAATAATTTAAAAATTCTGACATTATCTTATATGAACAGAACATAAGCTACTTACCAATGATATCAAAAACATGTATCATCCTTTCTTGTGAATATAGAAATGCTGTGTATCTCCAAATATCATCTAAAATCCCAGCTATATTCTCAACCGAATCTCTTATTTCCTGTAGAGGACTGGATTGCAATGATCTAGAAAAAATTCAATATTCTATTATAGAAAATGAAGGATGTATATGTACATTTCTTGACGAATTGTTCTTCTTTGTCAACCGATGGACATCCACTGCTGGACATAGGTCTCTTCATGGGATTTCCACACCACACGATCTTGTGGCGCTTGGACCCAGCAGCTCCCCGCGACCTTTTTTGAAGTTGTCAGTCCATCTCGTGGGATGTCTATCGACACTGCACTTTCCGGTGTGGGTCGCCATTCTGAAACCTTGAGACCCCAACGGCCATCAAATCTCCGCACTACCAAAGATAGAGTCCCTGATAATTGAATAACTAACCTTATTTCTTCACAAATCTCTTCGAATAAAACACAAAATGCAGATGCAGCTTCCCTTTCTCTTTTATTGATATCTCTTTTCTCACCCAATATTTTCCAATATTCCATTTCATCCTCAATAGACAGTATAACTGTAATAAATTATAGTTTGTCAATTTACTAAACAACTACCTATTTCATAGGATATAATGATATTTACCTTTAATATCACCACCTTTTCCATGAGCAAGAACTCTTAAATTCATTTGTATGTCTAATAGATTTTTCTGAAGTTTACTAGAATATAAATCATCACCCTGAAATTTTTGTAAACAGTTTATAAAGTTTTGCAACAAAATGTTAGAAATTATGAAGAAAATTTTTGTATGTTGAACTTATATAATAAACACTCAATGAAAATTATTTCAATGAAAAATATGAAGTTTAAAAAAAAATTATAATAGCAAATGAAAAATAATATGTTTTACCAATGTAAATAAAGGACTGAAAATTTGTTTTAATATTTGATATAAAGATTCTGCAGTGCCTGTGTTAAATGTTATAATATTAAGATTATTTAAACCATCTTCCTCTAATAGAGCTACAGCTGAAACCTTATAGAAGATAATAGATTTCTTTGTATCTTCTTGAATCTGGAACCAGACACATAACATATTAAAAACATTAAGAATTAAAGCAAATAAATGGTACCGACTAAATAAAATGCCTCATCAATTAAATTTCCGCTTATAGTTCAATTAAGTATTTTTTTGTCTGAATGCCGGCGTATTCTATTTTATAAAACGTAAGAAATAACGAACTAAATTATATAGATCAATCACATATACTTACAGTACTTATAAAAGTTATTTTTTTATTATCATCAATAAAAGTTTGAAGGGTAAGGCTGTGTGCGTTATGTATAAAATCCACTAAAGTATCTTCATTGTTTCCCTCTACTTTTATCATGGACAGACAGTAATATTTTTCTGAAATGATTAGTTTACATAAATTGGATTACTACTTTTCTTATGTTCTAATACTTCAATAACGATAAAATATTGTGTATATTTTAAAACGAAAATTAAGAAAGAAATAGAAAGGTGTACCTGTTGTACTTAAAATAAATTCTCGAATTGCGGCCATTTCACAAGATTAGTGTACATGAAAATCATTAAATTATTTTCACGGAACAGGTTTGTTATTATTGTTTGAAACGAAACTGTTGTCATAGCAACGAAAATCACAGATAAATAATTAAAACGAAAAAGTAAATAGAGAAATAATATCTAGGTCTGTATCTGAAGTAAGGATGTAAGTCGGAGTGGAAAAAATCGATTAATAAAAAATAATTAAACGATTTTTCTCCCTTCAAAATAAATCTATTTGTAAATTAACTATTAACTGGAAACGAAGAACTCTATTTTATAAATTTTTTTTCTGATTTCATTAATTTATTCGAATTAAGACCACTAATTGAAGTGGACATCTACAAATAACAGATACGTTGTATGTGAAATTCAATTAATACGTATTGTTTGGCTACATTGGTTTCATCCAACAACGCAAATCTTATCTTTAAAGACAAGATGGTAAAAAAAAGGTATCGATTATTTAAAACTGATTTATAATTTTTTAAATAATCGATTATTAAAAATTGATAATTGTGATAAAATAATCGATTCATACAAAAATTGGTTGTAATTTGACACCCCTAATCGAAAGAAAATCTCTGAGTTTGTTCAGTGTTGCCATCTTAGTGGATTTTCCACTAAAACTGGTGGTTTAACTAGCCACTTAGTGGCCAAATATTGCTTTTAGTGGCTAGTGGTTTTTTTGTCTTGGTAAAATATATTATCAGTTAAAAAGTTAGATTTACTTCCATTTTACGATGATTTTTATATATCTGTTCGTTTTCCTTTTTGAATATGCATATATACATTGGTGTACAACCTTAAATCCGCTGTTTGATCATGGTTGGTGTTAAATGTTAATGAACATATAAATCGGATATGCTATCCTAAACAAAAAAAACCGTGGTTTCATCCCGGCCGATCTTCAACATCCACTCCAAGATGGAATCTCTTCGGGTGGAGGACGATGATGCGCGTATGGTGCATCAGCGGGGCATAATTATCTATTATAAAGTGCTAAAATCTGTTGAAACTATCGAAGTGCACCGTTACCACTAATAAAATTGTGAGGTGCTATGAAAGAAAAAAGGCCAGAATATAAGCTAATTTTCCTCCATGACAATGCAATAATATGCGCAACGGGATTCTTGGCTCGTAGGTATCTGAAATACTACGGGTCGAGTAGCGAAATGTAAATTTTGTGATATTAATTTGTTAATTTTTTAATAAGTAATAATTAATTAAATATAATAATATACAATTATTTTAAAATATATAAATAAATATATATATTATTTTATTAATATATTATTTTAAAATAAAATATATAAATATACAATTATTTTATTTTAAAATTATTTTAAGTATACAATTAAAGTGTTTTAGTGGAAAATTTAGCGGTTAGCGGTCATTTAGTGTAAAATTTCTGTTTGTTAGTGGTTTTCTGGTGGTTTTGAAAGTTGAATCTAGAACTTATTGGGAAGCTTATTGAAATGTTGGCAGCACTGAGTTTGTTTTTGATCATAGATTCTATGTTTTTGATCGCTTTCTAGGAATTTCTCATGATTTTCTCCAAATCGTTCTCTACTGGCATTAACTTTTCCAGACTTTTCTATTGATGCAATGCGCCATATTTTTTTAAGATATACTGAAGGACAATCTTATAGATTACTAAATATTGATTTTGAAAAGTCTTATAATTTTTAATCGAAATGTTACACCGACAGCTGGTGAGTGTATGAATAAAAATATAGAATACATTTTTACACCTCATTTCAAACATATATTTATAAATTCAGATTCGGACTGTTAACGCTGCGTGTAATATTCAAGCCGCTGGATTTTCTAAGGATATCACAAAATATGCAGATACCACGCATATGGAAATTCCTGTATATAATGTGGATAAGCCGCAAACGTTAGAGGACAGAAAGGCCAGGTAAATTCTATTGCTATATTGGATTGATGGAAAACCATTCAATAATTATATAGATTGTTAAAATGATTTTGATGCCAGATTATCTATAAAAGCTTTTCTTAAGATGTTTCTTTATCCACTTATCTTGGTGTATGGAACTCCACTGGTATACTTGTCCCAAGCTGTGTATTCTGCTGTGTGTGTGTGTGTGTGGTCTATCAATCAAAATTAGGATGAAGTTTTCATATTTACATATTAGGAGTTTATCATTTTCTATGGCTCTAGTAATCTTATAGAGTTGTTATAACAGAGTAGGTGAGTCAGCCTAAAATGGTCCATCAACATAAAAGAGTAAACAAATGAGGCTACATCTGTCTTTTGTTATGTAAATAGACAGAGATAAATATATGTCTCTCATGTTCCCTTTATGGATGCTCAAACACACAGGCCTGCACATGGCTTTCCCACTCTATGTATAATAACTATAAATTATACATATTGTTCGAAGAGTGGTTGTCAGACAAACAGTGTGCAGCAAGTGTTTCCATATCTATCTTTGAGGTTGGCAGTAGAAATTCTACTGGTAATTCTTGACACCTTATGCCCCGATGTTACCATAATAATTGCAAGTATCAGGAATTACAGGCATGCTTTGGAGTATAGACTATGGCCTTAGATTTTAATTGGGATCAAATTTTCATTAAGAACTATCTAAATTTGCATGCAAAATTTTGAGACAGCTAGAAAACAATGATCATACATCCAGCATCTTCAGTTAATCTGAAGGATTTACTGAAATGATAACAATAGTAATGAGCAGGTACAGTTGCCACTTCAGGATATAGATTTGCAATACTTTGATTGATGACTTGCATGACATGCAAGTTTATGGAAATATAATTTTTAAATTTGGCTTATATTCACTTTAAAATACAGTCTATTTTATGTGCACATTTGTTTACATACATAATATTGCACACACATTTGCAGTCTTTTAATTTGACTGGCCCATTGTTGCAGTGGGTAGTGACCCTGTCTTCGTCTCAGAGGTTGCAGGTTTGATTCCTGCCGAGGGCCAACATTTTCTATAAATGAATTTGTTGGTCTTCAAGCCTGGGTGTATATTTGTATTTAAAAAATATGTAGCTATATATTCACCAGTTGTCTGTCTACCATAACACAAGTATTAAGTTACTTACTTTGGAGGCATACAACAGTGTGTGTAAGTGTCCTATATATTTATATTTAATTTTATTTTGCAGGTTACACTATCAATCTCGTAAAAGAGGAATGTTAGAGAATGATTTACTTCTGAGCACCTTTGCCAAGAAATATTTAAATGGCTTTACAGAAGAGCAAACAATGATGTATGACCGTTTAATCAATTCTCCAAGTAATGACTGGGATATATATTATTGGATAGTAGAAAAAAGGCCAACACCAAAAGAGTATGATAATGAAATTATGAATTTATTGAAGAAACATGCTAAAAATGAAGAAAGAATTGTTCTCTCACAGCCACCCCTGTTTTAGATATCACAGTTAATCCAGATTAGTATTATTAGAATTTTAGGAACCTTAAAATTGCTGTTAAACTCAACAATTTAATATATTTATTTCAAACCTAATGTTTGTATTTTTCATACCATTTTGTAAACTATTATTAAATAATAGTCTGTGAAAGAGTGTACAAAAAAAAACAATCAACCGCATGTATTCATTTGCTCCTTTTAAAATGTGTATGACCTCAAATACGTGTAAGGTAACACAAAGCTGAAATGATAACTATACCTCTAATTTTTTGGCGTTTTGTGATACGTGTGACTTGTCCTGCGTGTATAAGGTATGTGAATGTTGTCTGCTTCATACATTTGGAATTACATATATTCTCTTAATTAAACGCGGATTACAGCAAAATTATTTCATTGTAATTACTGTACTATGAAACTCCGAAAAGTAACGCCTGCTTCTATAAATCATACAAAAAAAATAATTTACGAATGAACATTACAAATTAATGCAAACAGTTGTAGCGAGTTGATAAAAACTTGCAATGATTATTATTTTCAATTAGATTTAGTCTTATATTGATGTTGAAGACAGTGAAGCTAAAAGTGCTATACCAATCTATTTGCCACACGTAATTTCATCGGTAATATTAACATATATTCATTATATTGTATACGAACATGGGTAGTGGATGACCTAATAAAGTCATTTCGCTTGACCCCTCAGTTTTACTTTCAGGACCTACGCAGTCGAGTTTACCGCGGTTTACTGAACATTTGTGCGCACATTGTCCCCTTGAATAAATAACTTGTGCGTAATCATTATTTTGATGAGTTTTACTGTGTTATCAATTCGTCTTATAGTTTGTGTTGTGAATGGCGTCAGAGGTCAAAACACAATCTTATCTTTTGCTCTTTAAATATTAGCGCCGCGGATCAGTCAAGTCAGTTAACTGGGAACAACGAATGAAAATAGATATTTTAATAGTGTAAAAAAGTTGCGTGCATAAAAATTTTAAAGTCTACTGGTGTTTCAATAACAATCTGTTGTGATAGTTTAGTGAGTTTGATAAAGTGATTTTCCAAAAATGCCTATTCGTCGTAGCAAGGTATGAACTAATTAATTAAAAGCAAATATTTTTTCGAAATTTTTTACATACTAAATAGAATCTTATATATTCATAAAAAAATAACTGCAAAGAAGACTGGTTGAAAGATATTTAATATTAAAAAAAAAATAAAAGAACTACTCAAAATAACATTTATAGCTTAAATGGGAAGGAGCTTATATTTTTTCAATGAAACAAATTGGAATAAATTCGAAGTTAGTAAAAATAATTAAGTAGCTAAGATTACATATGAAGAATTAAAATCTATTTCAAATAAATAAATTCCTGTTAAACTTTTTTTATTAAAACCTCTTGAACTTATAAGAAAACCATCAAATATAAACTACTTAAAGAATCGTAAGTGCGGCTATTCATATTGCATAGCTGAAAAATGACTTAAAAAAACTATATTATCAACTTTATTAATAACCAAAATGAACTTTAATCAATTGATTTAGAGAATAAAATTGTTAAACCCGGTAACGCCCTGTATGTCTGTTGCGCTTTTACGGCTCAGATGGATCAGATGGACTAATATTGATGAAATTTGGACAAATAAAGCTTATACATGGGTATAAGCAAGGGTAACATATCGTAACAAATCTCGTTTTTGTTTTGTAAAACAGGGAACAAAAGACATAGGTAGTTGCATTTCTGAGAAAAATTGTTAACACTTAAAAAGTTAAAATGAGGCAACGGAAGTCACGGGTACTACTAGTACATAAATATTTAAGAATTAATCACCATTCTCCTGCCCTTATCCAACTCTAAGTGGGGTAGGTATAAAGTGCTTAAAACATGTCGTTACATGTTTTGACTAGTTATTTTACGAGCTGCCTGACGTCGGTAAAAAAGAGGGTGGTCTATTCTACTCAGCCGGATACCACACGGCGGGTCGATTTACCTTAGTCACCTTTTACGACACCTCGGTAAGAAATGAGTGTGGTCTATTTTACTAAGCCGGATACCACACGGCATGTCAACTTACCTTAGTCATCTTTTATGACACCTCGGTAAGAAATGAGTATGGTCTATTTTACTAAACCGGATACCACACGGCGTGTCAACTTACCTTAGTCGCCTTTTATGACACCTCGGTAATAAAATGGGTTGTCTATTCCACACAGCCGTATACTACATGGCGGAGAATAATTGTTCCTCGAACATTACGAATATCATGATTTAAAATTTTACACATAATTTAAAATTCTAATTTTCAATATTTGACTATGAAATGAGGGTAAAGTCACAGTTTGTTTAGTTAACATTCAACATTATTTTACCTAAACTAGTTGTTTAAAATATTAGATAGGTATTGGTAGTAATATAAATGTTCAAAACCCTCAAAGTAAATAACATTACAGTTCAATATTACTTTTAATACACACATTACAGCAGTTTAAAAACACTATTAAGGAGAGGCTGATACAGAAAGCCTACTATACTGTTGAGAATTATTTAGACGATAAGAATGCGTGGATATAGATATTGTTCGACCCTGTATAAGATAGAAACGTAACAAGCATTAAGAATTGTATTTTTTCAAAAGAGCAACCGCCGAGTTTCTTGCTGGCTCTTCTCGGTAGGAACAGCTTTCCGGTCCATTAGTAGAGTTGACGATTCAAAAACACTTGTTTACAAGTTTATTTGAATAAAGTATTTTGAATTTGAATAATTAAGCAAGAAATATTATATAATACTCGCAATCGCCTGCCGCTCCACCCGCGTGGAAAGATTAAAACCGTAATACAGTCTTTTGATAACCATAAAAATGGTTAAAGTGGGTCAACCTTAAAAGCTAGACATATGCTGTCGCCGACTTTTATTTAGAAGTTTTAGAGGGGAACAATTTTGTACTACATGATTTTTTAATAACTATTACCGTTTACGCACGCAAGGAAAGCTTTAAATTTTGTCGTTTTCGTACTATTTTTATTGCTGTTCCTCTCCTATTCATCTTAGCGTGAAGTTATGTAGCTTATAGCCTATTAAGCTTATTATGTAGCTTATAGCCTTCCTCAATAAATGGACTATCTTACACTGAAAGAATTTTTCAAATCGGTCTAGTAGTCCTGAGATTAGCGCTTTCAAACAATCAATCAATCAAACAAACTCTTCAGATTTATATATTAGTATAGATATAAGGCATAGTTCCAAGCTAGGCTGTAGATGATTCGCTGGCGGGTATGGGGTCTCGCCATTAACAGTGTGGTGGAGTGGTCAGGTTTATCATAGGCGAGTCCGACATACCGACCGCTTGTCCCCGTTCGGCGGTGATGACCCATAATAGGTTCTCGTGATGTAAAAAAAAGTTTGTAGATAATTCTCGCTTTTTAATTTAAGACTTGGTTTTAGTTCTTCTAAGTTCTTTCTAATTCTTTTAAGTCTAATCTACTTCGTGAAAAACAAGTGATAACAAGTAAAGGAATATGCGGTACTTTATCGACTTTTAATAAACTTAACAATGTCTGGTCGAGCTCATCATGAATTGAGAATAACTGTCAATTGTAAATCAAAAAGTACACATGATCTTTTGTACTTTTATTTTTTATTAAATATTAGTGTCTACACGCGACTTCGTTAGCGCCAACATAAGCGTTTAAGTACTCTTAACAATGCAATTTGGTTTTTTTCCTGTTCCCGAAAGGAGCGGTATTTTTTATCTTATATCTTATTATGTTACACCGGTATAAGAGCTTTAATTGCGCCAAATTTCATGAATATTGTTAAAGTGGTTTAGCCGTGAAGGCTTAACAGACAGACAGATAGGCAAACTTTCGCGCTTAAAATATTAGTATGTATCAGTCACGTGACCTATTTATAGCGGAATATTATTAGAATAGAAAAATGTGGTATCCGGCTGAGTAGAATCAGCCGTGTGGTATCCGGCTGAGTAGAATCAGCCGTGTGGTATCCGGCTGAGTAGAATCAGCCATGTGGTATCCGGTTGAGTAGAATAGACCACCCTCATTTCTTACCGAGGTATCGTAAAAGGCAACTAAGATAAGTTGACCCACCGTGTAGTATCCGGTTGAGTAGAATAGAACACCCTCTTTCTTACCGAGGTGTCGTAAAATACGACTACGGTAAGTTGACGTCAGGCAGTTGACCAGTCGTAAAATACGTATACAAATCATGTGACAACATGTTGTGCGACGTCACTTAGAGTGGGATAAGGCAGAAAATTTATTAGAACATAAAAAGTAAAATTGATTATTCCAAGTGAGACTTACCATCTCTGAAACTATTCTAGAAGTATTCAGTATTATAGTGATAAAGTACTGAGTAATTAATTAAATTTTGCGCGTTGACATCAGTTTTCATTTAAATGCAAGTTATTTAAAGAGATATAAAAATGTTTTAAACCGGTTATTGCACTTATAAAGTATAACACTTTTTAAATTGAATGACAATGAAATGATTAATGGATTTTTTCATTTTGTATTCGTACAGAAAAGTCATTACTTTTATCAATAATTAAGGCGCCGGAAGGAAATTTATTTCCCTCAAGGTTGTATGTTCAAATGGTAAGAAAACTTAAAACGATCATTTTATTGTTTTTGAACAACAGCAACTCTTATTAGCCGTGTGGTTTCAGGCTGAATAGAATAGTACCAACCTCATTTCTTACCGAGGTGTCGTAAAAGGCAACTAAGGTAAGTCGACCCGCCGTGTGGTATCCGGCTGAGTAGAATAGACCACCCTCTTTTTTACCGAGGTGTCGTAAAATACGGCTAAGTTGACTTCAGGCTGGCGGCCGGTCGTAAAAATGCAGCCAAATCATGTGACAGCATGTTTAAAACTTGTTGTGCCGACCCCACTTAGAGTGGGATAAGGGCAGGAAGATGATGAACAACAGCAACTCTCATATAATTTTGTTAATTTTTCTTTAATGTTTATGCCTTAATTCCTGTACAAGGCGTAATTATATTAGTAGGAAATTCTTGAAAACTATTCTATGCATAAAATTATTATACTAGTATAATAAGGGGGGGAGCAAATGAAACCCTACTATTGAGGATTACTTAGATGATAAAAATGCGTGGATATTTAGCTACTCTTCGTCCCTGTACAATACAGTACTGACTACATGTAATTAGTAATAAGAATTATATTTTTAAAAGAGGAAGGCGCCTAGTTTCTTGCTGACTCTTCTCAGTAGGAACAGCAGTCCAAACCAGCAGTAGAGTTGACGATTCAAAAGCACTTATTTACAAGTTTATTTGAATAAAGAATATTTTAAATTTCAATGAAACTTATGTTTCTCTAGTTTTTAAGTGTGGTTAGATAAAGATATGTTAGAATAACAGTGAAGATAATATTGTCTGTGGTAGTTTATAAGATTTTTTGTCCATGTATCCTGTTCCTGCCTTGTAATGGTCACGTATATTCATATAGATAGACTCCACGACAAAATCGCAAAGCAATTTTGTCGGTGAGTCTATCTCCTGATGATGCTTCGGTTACGGGGCGAACAATTGTTGAGATTGTGGTGGTGAATGTGTGCAGTGCTTGTGTATTGTTGTGTTATCGGTGTCGGGTAGTGCATGAGTTCTTACAAATTCTGCGTGTATCAAGTATGAGAACGAATAGTACACTCTACATTTAGCATAACATATATTTTCTTTTATCGCGGATTATAGCAAAATAATATTCTTATTGCTTTTGTATTATGGACCTCCGCAAAGTAACGCCTTATTCTATAAATTATTTGGAAACATGTTAAACTTATATACGTTTCAGATATTAGTAAAATGGATTTACGAAAACCAACACAAGATGCAGACAATACGGTGCTGCAGTTCACTGTTGAGGTACAAAGAGTTAGAAGAAAGCACGCAGGTGGAACCAGAGACAATAACATTACCACAGACTAAGCCTCAACCACAAATAGCGCCTGAATTTTCTTTTAAGGTATAAACTATTTTATTAGTAAGTATATCAAAAGCTGTGAAGGCCCCGCGGTGCGACCTTGCGACTCTTTCAAGGGTTTTTTTCTGATTTTGAGTGGGTCGCTACTGAATTTTTATTAAACGCACTGCTGAGAAACGCCCCATTTGGCGAAACTCATCCAGGTCAAGGGTAGTGGCTTCCGCGATTGGATACATTCACCGCCACCTTGCGTATTCAGTAAACGTCTTCATTACTTAGATCTTAAAATAACATAATTAAGGCTCAAAAGAACAAACACAAGTGAGTCTCATTACTAAACATTCAAAACAAACGGGTGACGTAAACATATTAATTTTTATAGTGAAAATAGAACGTATAACATAAAAAAACAAAATTTAGGCATGCAAATTCATCATCTGCCCTTATCCCACTCTAAGTGGGGACGGCACAACATGTTATATACATGCTGTCATATGACTTGGCTGCGTTTCTACGACCGGCCGCCTGCCTGACGTCAACTTACCTCTATCTTATTTTACGACACCCCGGTAAGAAAGAGGGTGGTCTATTCTACTAAACCGGACACCATACGGTGGGTCAACTCACCTTAGTCGCCTTTTAGGACACCTAGGTAAGAAATGAGGTTGGTCTATTCTACTCAGACGGATACCACACAGCGGGTCGACTTACCTTAGTTGCCTTTTACGACACCTCGGTAGGAAATGAGGTTGGAACTATTCTATTCAGCCGGATACCACGCGGCGTTTAGGCATGCAAAATCAAACGCTTAAATTAATTACTTAATATTATTGAGGGGATAAGGGACAAATAGATTGGGCGGAAACGATGCTCTTTGTGTTGTGGGGTGCTGCAGCGAGAGGAGTTCTTGTAAGTGTTGTGGATTTGTTAGGATTGTGTTTCGAGGGGTTTTGAGTATAAACCCCGGACACCAATGAGTTTTTCTGTTAAAACTCTGTGTCTAATTGATGATTGTAATACATCACATGATTTCGGTGAAGGAAAACATCGTGAGGAATCCTACATAGTATCTCAAGAGAATACCGTTGATATGTGTAACCTACCAATACGCATTGCAGCATTTTCGCTACAACCCTTCTCTCTAAAAACGAAGAGAGGGAGGCCTATGCCCAGCAGTGAGATAACAGGCCGTTACTTTACTTTTTTAACTTAGGTATATTTTACTATTGACAACAGAAAAATATTAAGCATGTTGTTTAACAATTAACGATTTTATTTTAATGTCCGGTTTTCATGCTTTTAGTAGAATTCCATATTGTGCATCATATTATCTTAATGTAATAGCGGCCTGTAAGTGTTGACAAAAGCTTTCGCATACTTTTGGCACTTTGGCTTGGAGCTTACAACCATCATTGATCTGAATTCTCAAGTTACTAATATGTAATGAATTCTCTATGGTTATGTAGGTTTTGTCACGACGTTTTCTTTTGCTGAAAAGTTTTTGTTATGTGCTTATATCAACTAAGCATGTGTGTGTTTAATAGGAAACTATTTATTGCTCTGAGATTTGAATCTGAGGCCATGGTAAAGGCCTCTTGGTAAACATCTTGGCATATCTTAACTAAATATGTACAATACTTAACGTCTTGTCAGTTAATTCAAGTATTCTTAAAAGTTAAGGGAAATTGTGGAATGAATTAATCTTCTCAGTAGTAGGTTAATTTTAATAAATAAAATAACGTAATAAAAAAAATCAAGAAATAAAATATATTGATATAATATAATAACACAATAATACAATATAATAACACGAAATACAAGAAATAATATAACCAAAAATTGTTTTTATTAAACAATCCATTGGCGATTTTCCCTTCATTTTTTTATAGCTGTTACTAAAAGATGCGAGCCCAGCATAATAAACGGCGCTCATGATTAAATAAACGGGTATTTATAAGTCACTACTTACGTAAAATAATTTTCTTTGCAGTATAAGGACCTCCAAGTTAGATTAGCAGCACCGTATCAACTACAACCAAAACCAGATGCAAGCGCTTTAGGTTTCGGAAAATATTTTACCGACCACATGCTCAAAATTCAATATCATAAAGAACTAGGCGGCTGGCAGAAACCAGAAATAGTGCCTTTTGAATACCTCACTATACACCCAGCGGCCAAAGCTCTACATTACGCCATACAGGTATATCGCTATTACTATTTACCTTAACAAAAGTAATGATGAATTAGTACTTGTTTACTTTTTTTCAATCGAAAACTTAGTTTCTAGACACATTAAATTATCGTTATATATTTTATGAGAACCTGTGAACTCATAACGTTGTTTTTGCGTCGTATAAAAATAACACATTTAATATACTTATTAGGTTTATATTTTTACAGCATATCGAAGTAACAGTAAGCAATTTTTAATAATCACTATGTACTGTAATGCTGAGAGATTCGTTTTGCAAAAAACTACGAACACTTAGTACATGAACACATAGAAAATGTATGATAAAATGACGCAAGCTTTCAAGAAGCTCAGCTAGCGGTACCCGTCACTTCTTTCGCGCATATTTAAGCGTTTAAGTACCCTCAATAATGCAAATCGGCAATTCGCTTAGCCCTACATGTTACCCCAACGTGAACTTTAATAATGGCAAATTTCATCAATATCTTTCCAGTGGATTAGGCGTGAAACTAACGCATTTATAATAAATATCATGGATAGACTAAATTAAGACCATTCGATTTTTGATAGAATACCCTAAAATGAAAATGTATTTTTGAATGATTTTACTTTCTTCTGATACCGCGTTCTAAAATAAGTTCATATTTGTTGGATTTCGCAGCTGTTCGAAGGTTTAAAAGCATATAGAGGAGTCGATGACAAGTTACGATTATTTAGGCCAGATTTGAACATGGAAAGAATGAATTTAGCTGCCCAGAGATCCGGTCTACCAATGTTTGATGGAGAAGAATTAATCAATTGTGTAGCGCGACTAATACAGATAGACCAGGAGTGGGTTCCGCACTCTCAAAACTCGACCCTTTATGTACGACCTACCTTAATAGGAACTGAGGTAAGTGGCTGGTATTAAATAAATACTTTTACCATGTTCAAACCACTTTCATATGTATATAAGGGATATCGAAACTTGATAATAACTTAAATAAATTAATGGGTCTAATTAAGCTTTACCTACGTATAGGTATTACATATTTCTTTAACTTATTTTTCTTAATTCTATAAACATCTACTACACCCTGTATTAAATACTTTCATTCCATCTTAAATTTAATTCCGTAAAAATTTGTGTATAAAAGTAAAGTAGTGGCCTATAACTCTCCCACTGCTGGGAATAGGCCTTTTCTCTCAGTTTTTAGGAAGAAGGATTTGTGTATACTTTCATTAAATTATTTATTGAATTAATTTTTATCAAATTCAACAAATATTATAAATAAGTACCTACTAAAAAATTTCCAAGATATAATAAAGTCTTTGCAATTTGTAGAGTGCTTACAAATCTCGTAAGACTATAGATTAAAAAATAAATAATAAAGAAATATAATGTGAATTTAGTACTAAGTACTTGGCAGTAAGTATATGTAACTTAACTAATACGTAAAAAACAATTAGATATTAAGCGGAAATATGTTTAAAAAGTAACGGAATTCAGCTTGCCATTTCCTTAGTTTTTCTGTTACTGAAAGTAATCTTCGACTGTATATCTACATATTTTCCTTGAACAACAGTCGCCCATATACGGGTATAATGAGAAAATGGAAATAACATATCTTGCTACGTTTACTTAAGTTAATTACATCGTTATCATCGTTTTTATTTATTTAATAACTAGTAATGAGCGATATGTCCCGGTAGAGTTAATTGCACGGGCGCCAGCAATAGCCGCGGCGCTAGGTAATATCAAGCAAGTTTTGTAATCGGTGTGAACTTAAATTTGTTTTCGCACACGTCAATTTTATATTGCGATAAATGTTAGATAGTTATTTAAATTGTAAGATATCAGTGTCAACGATCATTAAGCATGATATACCTAATCAATACATATAATAAAATCGTAGAGGTGTTAAAATCTGTATATTTGATATTTTTACGAAAAAATTAGTGTTGTCGTCTCAAAACACGCTTCTAAACATGAAACAATAGTTTTTAAAAATTTTGTCTGTTTCTCTGTTTGTCTGTATGTCTGTGCGTTTGTTCCCGCTAATCTCAGAAACCGCTGATCCGATTTGAACGCGGTTTTCACTTATATGTAGAAGAAAGCCTCACTTAACATATAGGGTATAATTTATTTCAATCGGTCAACAAATAAAAAAGATATGTCAATTTTAAGTTGAAAGGTCGTATACTGCGATACTAATATTTACATTTTTTTCCGTTTTTCGCCGTTCCTGAAGCGATTTTCATACTGGATTACATATACTACCATATCTAAGAGTAGTACAAATATTTTTATGAGAACTAGGCCTGTCTGGAGCTGATTTTTTTTTGAAAAATTTCACATTTTTATTTGAGTTTTTTAGGCATAACAATAGTGTAACTTACACTTTTCGATAGTCATTATAAATGCACGGGCTACCAAAACTGAATGGTGAGTCACACTAACAGGTAGGATGCAAAAGTAAATATTTCGTCTTTCCAAGTTGTTTGAAACTTTTTATTCATTGAAGGCATTTATTTGAAATTTTAAATGAAAAAGTAATATTATATGAAGTAACGTACAATTAAAAAAAATATATTATTATTTATGTAAGTAAAGAGTGGGAGATAGTAACATATTTCCCATTCTGGGCAAAGCCTTCTCTCTCCCTTAAGAAGGCGACCTATCTACCATGCTACTCCAATGCGAATTGGCAGGTTCAGCATATTCCAGAAAATGTATAGGGATATGTATCCGCCGTGTGGTATCCGGCAGAATAGAATAGTACCACCCTCTTTTCTTACCGAGGTGTCGTAAAAGGCGACTAAGGTAAGTCCACCCGCCGTGTGGAATCCGGCTGAGTAGAATAGACTACCCCCATGTCTTACCGAGGTGTCGTAAAAGGCGACTAAGGTAAGTTGACTCAACGTGTGGTATCCGGTTAAGTAGAATAGACCACCCTCTTTATTATCGAGGTGTCGTAAAATACGACTAAGATAAGTTGACGACAGGCAGGCGGCCGGTCGTAAAATACGTAGTCAAATCATGTGACAACATGTTTATAACATGTTGTGCCGACCAAACAAAACCGAAACATATAAAAACTTTATTAAAATAACTTTTTCGACGTAATGTAAACAGCTTAATATATAACCTATTTCTTTAATTTACAGGATATAAAGAGAAAAACCTACCTCGGCATATAGCCATTAATTGTGCTAAATTTCATCAATATTGTTTCATCGGATTGACCATGAAACATAACAGTCAGACTTTCACATTGATAATATTAGTTGTTTATTTATTTTAGTTAATAACCCATCATCATCCTCCTGCCCTTATCCCACTCTAAGTGGGGTCGACACAACATGTTATAAATATGTTGTCATATGATTTGGCTGCGTATTTTACGACCGGCCGCTTGCCTAACGTCAATTTACCTTAGTCGTATTTTACGACTCCTCGGTAAGAAAGAGGGTGGTCTATTTTACTCAACCGTATACCACACGGTAGGTCAACTTACCTTAGTCGCCTTTTATGACACCTCGGTAAGAATCATTCCTTACCTAGGTGTCGTGACCAACCTCATGGTTGGTCTATTCTACTCAGCCGGAAACCACACGGCGGGTCGACTTACCTTAGTCGCCTTTTACGACCCCTCGGCAAGAATTAAGGGTGGTACTATTCTATTCAGCTGGATACCACATGGAGTTTTAGTAAATAACCCATATGACTAATATTAATTATACATTTTGATAACTCAGTTAAATTTATCCAGTAAACAGAATCCAAAATATTTAAAAACTTTCTTTGAATAATTATCTACGTAAGCCAAACAACTTGATATAGAACCTTTTTCAAATTACAGATTCAACTTGACTTTGACAAAAACAAAAATCGCGATTAAAAAAACTTTGATAGACTGATAATACTGGGGTTTTTCAATGTCATTCAATTCCTGTTGAATTAACAGGATTTCTACAGCCTAAATTTTACCCGTGTGGATAAGGAAGAATTGTGAAAATTTTTATTGATAATGGTTTATCGGATTCGCCGTGAAAACGTAACAAACAGGCACACAGACATACTCATTTATAATATTAGTAACGATTAGGGGAGTATATAGAACCAGTAGAAACTTGGTAACAGTTATGGTCATTTTCTATTAATTTACAAAAAACCTTATTAACAAAAGTAATAATAAAATTATTTTGCTATAATCCGCGATGAAATTAAACTTTTAAATCTACTTTATAAATCACTCTTTCTGTTGAATAAAACCCGTAAATTAGTTGTTAAGTTCATTGTAAGCAGACAGACGCTGCGGGGACATTGTTTCATAATATGAAGTGTAAAATTTTTTAATGACGTTTCGGTCATATATGACCATGGCTTTATTAAATCAGGCATCATTCAAATTAACCCCAAGAATGATGGAGATATTTGCAGAGTTGACAGAGGGTACTTTTTATTCCGGGACTGAGGTCCCCGCGCACGAAGTCGCGGGCAAAAGCTAGTACTTAATAAGTTTATAATACTGTATCCCTTTAAAAAATTTGATTTCCGCATTATGTCACAATTTAGATATAATTATGGGAAATACTTTATTTTTCTGTAGACCTATAAATGAGGATTATCCTGCGATATATTGTTCTGTTATATCATATATCAAACAGGGATTATAAGCATTTTCCATTAATATTTCAGTTACGTACAATTTTTTAATAAATTTTCTTTATATTATCTTACATCAAGTGATTGATCGTTGTTAGTTCTTTATTAAGGCGTAATATTTTTATTACGCCGTTAGTCTTAACTCTGATAAAAAGTGACGCCTCAAAATTCCTTTATTTCATCAGTAAATTGTTATCACTTCTGTAAGCATATTTGAATTACAGATAATTAATGACAAATCTTTTAAACATCTTTATTGTTTCTTTAAGATTATTTTTATAATTAAGAAACTGCCGCAACTTTGCTTTTCATATTTCACATATTTTTTATTTGATGTATATTTTATGTTTAGTTTAGTATTTTTAAATTACAAAGTTTTATGCAAGGCGAGGTTCTGTCATAATAACGTCAAAATCCCAATAATAAACGCACGCAATAAATGAAAGTATTACCTAACTACAAGAAAAAAAAACAAAATAAGAATAAAAAATAAATAAAATGAAATATTAGTTTCGATTAATTTAAGTGATACTGTTTTGTCCATTTGCCAATCTAGACTAGTGATTTGTTGTTTTGGAGTTGCCTTAATAATTAACCTATTTCACTTCAGCACATACACATAATTCGATTGTTAAAGGTTTCTCTACATAATACCTAATTTATTGTGACAAAACTATTTTCTTTTATCTAATAATCTAGTAACATACATATGTTACTAGATTATTATTTATAAAGATTATTATAATAAAGAATTGAGTCAGTAAGATTATTAACACAAAATGGTTATTTAACAAATGTCCTTCATAAAGTTTGTTTAGCCATATTAAAGAAAAAACTTTAAGTAAACAATTATAAATTTCGTTATCAACTTTATCAAGACGTTATTTAGTTTATAATTTGTTTTGCAATTAAGATAAGGCGACAACGCCCATTGCGGGAATACAAATTTAAGAAACATATTTTACTTGTCTGCTTCTGAAATATCCACTTCAATCGTAATGAAATGACATCATAGGTACGTGACCAAGTATATATGGAATAATTATTATTGTTATGGCTGGTTTTTATTTGGTTTATCCAAAAAAAAAATCTTTAATATTTTCTTTTATAATTCTTATCTGTAATATTTAAATGAGTTAATCTTGTATGTATATATATAAAATATATTTTTAGAATCTCGAAAACGATTCCAACGGTGCTCCTTAAATTCGGCATGTAGGGAGGAGGTTTGGGGGAGAAAAATTGATCTAGCTAGGTTTTATTTAAATAAAAAAAACATTTTATCCCTGTTTTTGAGCATTAAAAAAATGCTATAAATGTAGAATTGAAAGCAAAGGATCTTTTAGTTGTCATATGTTATGTTGCGATAGCCGATGGATAACGGGCGAACCGAAAACGTTCTAAACCCGGTTTCAAATCCCACATGTCATCGGCGCCTTCTTTCTTTTTTATTTTTTTTATCCTTAAAAAAATTTCCGAGCAAGTCCAATCACCCAGGTACTTATTTATAATATGGATATGGGTGCATATAACTGCCCTCTACGTTGAGCATTACTTTGACTACCATCACAAATTATAACGAGATAATTTCCTTTTTTTGTATCGTGTTATCAATTTAAAATTACAACGTTTTATTAGATTTGAATTGTGTATTCGAAGGCAACTTTTGGCGTAATGGAACCGGATTCAGCCTTGCTGTTCGTTATCATGAGCCCAGTAAGCGCATATTATAAGACGGGTGACGATGGTGCGGTGTCGATCTACGCCGACCCCAGCGTAGTCCGCGCCTTTCCCGGTGGCGTTGGAAACAGAAAAGTTGGCTCCAACTACGGCCCAACTATAGGTGAGTATTATTCTGAATTAAATCTATCGTGACTCGTAAGTAGTATTCATAGTTTAGAAACCGGCTATACTCATGAGTTACTCTATCGGTTCAACTCTGGGGTACAAGGCATAAGGTCCCCGAAACTGATCTGGCTGACCCGACAGAATAAGACGTGAATATTCTATTCACATTATTATTCTGTACTAGAACATGTACCTGTTGGGAATTATTGTAAACCTGTGTGAACAAATTGAAAAGAATCTGGCTTTTAGGAAGTCCCATTCTGTAATAAATAGCAATTAAGAGTATCTTCATCATCTTCTTCCTGCCCTTATTCCACTCTAAGTGGGGTCGGCACAACATGTTATAAACATGCTGTCACATGATTTGGCTGCGTTTTTATGACCGACCGCCTGCCTGACGTTAATTTACCTCAGTCGTATTTTACGACACCTTGGTAAGTAATGAGGGTGGTCTATTCTACTAAACCGGATATAACACGGTGGGTCAACTTACCTTAGTCGCCTTTTACGACACCTCAGTAAGAAATGAGGGTGGTACTATTCTATTCAAGGCGTTAAGAGTATCTTATGGATTGTATTGTAATTTAAGTATAAAAATGCGACGCTTTCGATATTGGAAAGCGTTGTTAATTTAATTTATATTCCGAGTGCGTTATGTAATTGTCTCTCAGATTACAACGCATAAACAATATACATAATCAGTTGTGTGATAACTCGAGACAAATATTTTCACTTTTAACTTATAATAAATATCCAATTATAGCTAGAAATATATAGAGAAATTATGCGATCGATTTGGCAGATCTAGTTATATAAGGATCTCGTTATATAATATGGAATTTACACCACATAAAGTATTTTGTTTGCAATTTGAGATAACATAACTGTGGCTATATGCTATATGGCTATGGCTACCTTATTGGCTAGTTAATTAGTTACATTTTTTACTTCCGAGGTTTAGATGATGTATCGAATAACGTCACATGTTTCAGTTCTTTTTATTATTACACTTCATAATCGTAAGTTGCCGTTTCAAATTGTGTGTAAGAACTACATCTTATTAAGCCAGTTATTATTAGTATATTATCTTTTACAGAGGTCACGTCTCGAGCCGCTAAGTTAGGACATCAACAAGTATTATGGTTATTTGGACCAGACAAAGAACTTACTGAAGTAGGGGCAATGAATATTTTCATAGTGTACATCAACGAACATGGAGGTAATAATGAGAATTTTTTAAATTATATAGTAACTAATTACTATTGGGTGGTACTTACCTTTTGGTTGTTTTAAGTTAATTTTGAATTTAATTCACTGTAAAAAACTTAGGTTTTATGTAAAAAAAAGATTATTATCCCTGTTTTTGGGACTACATATTTATATTGAATTGAATTTTTGCCATTAACGGTTAAGTCGCCATAGCTTATTCGGCGAACGGGCAGCCTTAAGAAACGCAAATACCTAGGATCGATCTCAACTAAATTCAAAAGTAATAATAAAATTATTTTGCTATAATCCGCGTTTTGCATTACTTTTGTATTATGGATCTCCGCAAAGTAACGCCTAATTCTATAAATTACTCAACTAAATTATTATTTTTTTTATTTTAATTTTTTTTTTGAAAAAAATTAGCGAGCAAAGCTCTTTCACACAGATATTACATGTACTGTTTGTTATGTAGAACATTTAAAATATTTCCTATAACGGCCCGACAAGCAATTATATCCAAGTACGAGTTGATGTTCGTGCGTTGTGTACTTATCATTACGATAACTCTCTGACCCATGACCGGTAAATTCTCGTCTCATATATGAGGCAATATTCGTCGTCGCTCGCATCATCAAAATTTCATTTTTATACAGTAAAATAGTAAAGTGACGGCTTGTATAACACTGTTGGGCATAGGCCTACTCTCTCCGTTTTTGCAGAGTAATGATGAAGCTAAAACCTACCACACTGTTCTAATGAGGATTGGTGGTTTGCATATATCCCGAGAATTTTGTTAAGATTAGCAAGTGTTCTTTATAATGTTTTCCTTCACCAAAAAGCGTATGATAAATTGCAAATATATCACAGACTTATAAGTTTTAACAGCAAAACTCAATGGTGCCTGCTCTTAGTTTGAACCCGTGACTCTCTAGAAAGAGTTGCATCGTCTCGACAGGGTATCACAGCTAATTAGTGAAAGGATAACAGTTCAGTATATTCTTAACCACAACACGCCGGTTACACAATATGTTATCTAGCCCGTTGCCCTATTCAAAAGATGGCGCCAACCCGGTCAAATTTTTGTATCTCGTCTTAAGATTCTCTGTCGGATCTGTGGATGTCACGTGGGTTGGGTAGCCGTCTACCCAAGTGACATCCGGTACAGACTAACAAACGTTAAGTTGGTGTTAAGTAAGTAAGTAGCTGCCTGTTACTATCCCACTGCTGAGAATAGGCCTCTTCTCTCCGTTCTTGGAGAGATGGTTTGGAGCTAAGACCTATCACGCTGCTTCAATGCGGATTGGTAGGTTACACATATCTGCAGAATTCTCTAGAGATATGCAGGTTTCCTCACGATGTTTTCCTTCACCGAAAAAGCGTGTGATATATTGCAATTATCAATTAGACACATAAGATTTAATGACCCATGACCTCCTCAAAAGAGTCGCACGGTGTTACCGCTGGGCTACCATAACTTAAGTTGGTATTAATTTACCTAAGATTATTATTATACAGCAATATGTATTTTTCAGATAAACAATTGAGCACTCCTCCGTTGAACGGACTCATTTTGCCTGGAGTTACACGTCGGTCCATCCTTGAGTTAGCAAGTCAGTGGGAGGGCTTGACTGTTAAAGAAGAGATGTTGACAATGGATCGCTTAATCGAACTCAACAACGAAGGACGCGTAAGTATTATAATTTTATTAACTCTGTACTCGTACTATATAACCTGTACTCGCTATTGTACCTGGTTACCTGGTATTTTTTTACAAAATAAAAGAAAAGAAACTAAAAAAAAAATGTTAAAAATAATAAAGTAGGTCGGGCTCAATCCTATGTATTTTCATTAGTCGCGATCACCCGTTTCCCGAATAAGCTACGCTGAATTGACATTTAACAGCAATAATAGTTTTATATATTCAGTAAATTTTAGTATATTTTTAATGCCCAAAAACAGAGGAGAACGATTTTTTAAAATAAAACCTAGCTAGATCGATTTTAATCCCAATCCAAAAGCCTCTAAATGCTGAATTTCAGCAAAATTTCGATGGATTTTCGTTGGACCGAAATTCAGAAAACATATATACATACAAAATTCCTCCTTCCTCCTCCTTGCTTCGTTTCCCCAATAATGGGGGTCGTGACCCCACCATTGCTACGCCAAGGGCCAATGCTACGTTAGCAAATGGCAGGTTACACATATCCCCAGAATTCTCTAGGGATATTCAGGTTTCCTAGCGTCACCGAAAAGTCTGTGAAAAATTGTAGGTAATCATCGTTTACACCCATAAGTTTTAACAGACTACTAACTCATTAGTGCCTGCCCGGGTTTCAACCTGTGATCCTCTTGAGAGAGTCGCACGGTGCTACCCCTGGGCTATCACAGCTAGTTTAGTCATGTACTAGAATTAAATAGTGTACAAAGCAAAGTTGTTTTATATGTATTTTTTCCATTTCATCTCCTCCATCAGTGAAATTGATTCTATCTTTCCAAGCCATATTTATTTTTCCTGTTATCCGACTGACAAAAACAAGTGTCATACGATACTTATATCAGTAGCGTATTAATGCAATAATAATAAAGTCTGAGTAAATATATAAATATATTTATAGATACGAAAGTCTGTCTGACATGACTAATCTGCTAGAGTTATGTTAAATTATTTAAATTCAACTGAAGTTAAATGAAGTGAAAAATATATGGGACAAAAACACTTTTTCCTACATAATTAAATATTTTTTAATAGTTGACGCAAACAAAATTGCGTGCTCAGCTTGTTTAAATATTGTATATTTTTAAAAATATTAAATATATCCCACAATATGCGATATCTATGATTGACGGTCCTAGTTTAACTGTTTTGATCTTTCAAAAGCTATTCTATCTTATATTTTCATCTGGTGAAATTTTGTAGATAAGTTCTATTCAAGAATTTGAAAGGTATTTGATAAAATCATTAATAATCAATATATTCGATAGCCTATATAATAGTCATCATCATCCTCCTGCCTTTATCCCACTCTAAGTGGGGTCAGCACAACATGTTACAAACCGGTTGTCACATGGTTTGGCTTCGTATTTTACGACCGGCCGCCTGCCTGACTTCAACTTACCTTAGTAGTATTTTACGACCCCTCGGTAAGAAAGAGGGTGGTCTATTTTACTCAACTGGCTACCACACGGTGGGTCAACTTACCTTAGTCGCCTTTTACGACACCTCCAATGAGGGCTATAGCTATAGCTATTCTTCTCAGCCGGATACCACACTGACGGCCTATATAATGGTATATACAGATAATTCGGTAACCTTTTTCGGTTGCAAAATTGCAGTTACTGGAGATGTTCGGTGCAGGCACAGCGGTCCTGGTGACGCCGATCAGTAACGTTGGTTACGTCGACCAGAACATACGTATCCCCACAATGAAACAACCGCAACCAGTCTATCAGCGTATCAAGGACACGCTTCTCGCTATCCAATACGGACACGTAGATCATCCCTTCTCAAAGATAATTTTGTAGTTCACACAACTCGTAATTGACGCGTGTATACTATTCCTGTGTGATTTACCAATGCTTAGTATTTAAAAAACCAGTGCCTAAAATAGTTTTTCTTCTAAAATTCAAGTATTTCTCAATACTGTATTGGAGTATTTGAACATTGTCGAGAAACGCCAAACATGTGGCCAAACTCGATTCAGTTGGGGATGACGGTTTCCGTAATTGGATACGTCCACCGCCACCCCACCTGTGTTGGGAGACTTACAATATATGCAATATATAGTATAGTACTTACTATGGAAGTATAGGACAATTTTAAGTTCACTCACACATTTTTATGACAGTAAAACAGAAATCTGCTAATGCTGATATAAATGTGGGCTCAACGAAAAACGAAAACGAAAAAACGAGCCCAGTACTAGCAGCACTTGACTTTGTATTATTACAACAGTGGTATAAAATAAAATAATAAGTTATAAGATAAGGTAAATAACTATGCATTTTGTGTTGTATTTAATTTATCGTAGATCATGTAATGTCTTAAATATGTGTTTAGGATCTGTTTGTTATGTATATTTCTATTTGTCTATGGTAAAAAATTTAAGATCTATAATTTATTTTTGCTAACTAATACTTGTCAGAATTATCATGATGTAATAAATAGTTTATATTTATGTCATGAAATTTAACCTATATTAAATAAAACTAAAAAAATTAAATTGCAGTCGGTATCATTCTTAAATCCGATTATTAGCTATGATATTATATAGGATTATAAATCATATAGTTAGTTTTTTAAACTAGAGTAAGAGAGCCAGCGTAAAATGTGTCATCGACATTAAAGAGATTATCTATCTCTTATTTTTATGTGTGATTTGAAAAAGATATGAGTTGTATATTCTTTCTTCTAATTTTTGGCGACATTTCACACAGGCCTGCCTACTCAAAAATAAAAAATAAATTAACTCTATGTTTATTGAAGATTGCTTGGATAAAGAATACACTGGATGCCGCCTTAGCTATTTTTGTGTGTCCGTTTTATGCTTGTGTGAAATTTTAGAACTGCATTGGTGTGCGTGATTAGGGAAGTACTTAGCTTATCGATAAGCTAAACTAGGCGTCGATAATTATCGAAGCGTAGCTCAGGTACTGTAAAGTTAATATACAGTTGTAACCAACCTAGTTGGTTTACTGTTCAGAATAGATTTAAATATTTGAATAGATTGACATAATTTCCTGAGTGTACAGTCTGCAGTATAATGTCATGAATTATCCGATGCACATCTTTACTGCATATCTTACTGTGATGGGTGGTTCTCAAAAATGGTATCAGTCAATTGACTGAGAGCCTAGATTTACCAAAGAATCCTTTGAAGCGTAAAAATAAAGTCGAAGGTGCAGCCCATACTCGGTGCTTTATGTATAGATGAAATGTTAACATAAATGTTAGTGCTTCAGTGGCCAATTGAACAATATCATGATCCACATTATTCCCAACATTTACATATCCGTGAGACCGGTGACAGCTTTTATCCACTGTTCTCTTATATGTGGGCATTTAGGAAACCTAAGAAAATAATCAAAAATTAGAGAATTCGCATTTACTTTGCTAGTAAATATAACTTTGACTGATATTTATCGATACATAATAATTCGTTAGTGTGTACATCCCTACGTAGGTAACACAATTCAATCGAATATTTAATGATTAATTTCTATGTTTTATCAGTATCCCACACTCGTGCCGGCTAGAGAATATCAAACTGTACTGATACATTATAATCTGAAACGCTTTAACTGAATAAAACGCTTTAATTTAGCACGCAAATGAGAGTCAAAGATTTACTTATGAAATGGTAATTCCGTGTTTTTAACTCCACCTTTCGTTGTTCTTGATAGACACGTTAAGGCAGCACACGACATATTCCACCTTTTTTGAAAAAATATATCAGTAACACTCGTATTTGCTTTAGATTTCAAGAAATAATCTATAACAAACTCAATGTTATGGCCTCATTTGGTGTCACCAACTGGACACATTTTTAGCGACGTTGCCAAACTTCATCACAATCTCTTTCACTCTTATGTATAGTTCGCGATAAGAACAGAGACAAACGATAAATCGCTTACACACAGACGCAAGATCGGCAACGTCTTTTGGCGCCGTCCAGTATATACTACGTCCATGGAAGATTGTGTGAACATTTTTTTAAATTTTTTAATTTTAAACAATTGTGCAGTAAAGGTACAGGACAATATTCATTAGCATTATTTAAAAATAGAATGACTTTTAAATGTACGTATGTTATTTTGTTACAGCATTTATTGTTTTATTTATTTCTTTGAATTTATACATTTAATTTTTAATTACCTATAAATTCGACTACTTTTGAACGGCATCTAAATATGTAATAAAATCAAATAATTGCAGAGTATAATATGCAGTTAATAATAATGGAGGATCACTAAACGTTGACCGAAGTTAGGACGTGTTAAGATTTATCAAGTAATCAGCTAAAAATCGATTTTTGAAATATTTGTTTGTTTATTAGTAGCACTTTAAGTATTATTATTTGTTTAAAATTGTCGTTAAATCGATTCTCACGTAAACTTGTGCTTTCGTCAGTATCTATTACGTACCGTAAGACATGCCATCTTTGCCATTAAGTATAACTTTGCCCGAAGAGTAAATTATAAGCAAACCTGCTAATAAGGAAAAATATTTTAGATTAATAGCAACATTGACTATGTAGTGGGAAAGTCAATTATATTTTTGCCAACACTATGTATCAGGTTCTTCCCTAAGTTCATTCAGTATCCTGTTACAACCTGTCGAAGTGCAGTACGAAATTTTTCGGGCAAATTTTAGGGTAAAATTTTTTATATTCGTAATGATGAAAACGCAGGTAACTTTAAGCAACTGTGTGTTATAAAATATTAAATGTGGAGTATTTTAAAAATAATCGCAATATTCAAGATTTTATAATTATGAATTTCTAAACATGGGCAAAGTTTCCCCGATGTTTTTTAACTTATGAATGACAACTTTGCCCACCATTAAAATTAATTTGTGTAAGAATTTTAGTTATTTTGACAGCCCTTGAACTTCTCTAATCACTGGACGGCGCAAGTATGAAAAAAACAAAAAGTCGCTAGATAACATTGCCCACTCATTTTTTCCAGCTATCAATAGGACTGCAATCAAAATTTTAAAATTAAAACTGAAATTGCTTTAAGTTCTACTTGTGATATTTATTATATATTTTTAGGAGTTATTTTTGTGCAAAAAACGACATGGGCAATGTTGGCCAAAACTCCTGATTATTTTGCCCGCTATCGAAATCACAAATATTTCAGCTTTAATATAATTTTTTTATACAATTAATACAGCTACTGTATGCACATGTTCATATAGTTGTATGAAAATAACTAATATACATAAGTACTTATAGAAGAAAATTGAAATTCATTACATTTTACCAAAAAATCGGGCAAGTTGTAGTTTTTTACGGTACTAAGCAATAACTAATACATATATTTATGAAAATTAAAAATCCTAGGACGGCATTCATGTATTGTTCCGGAAATGCTTAGTGAAGTCACTGATACAGATACTGATAAAATATAACTAATTATATAACAGTTGATACCATTAATTGTAATATAATATGTATAATTATTATACACTAATTAAATTAGTGCACATTTTGAAACTATGTACATATATTTCTAATAACATTATATAAATAATGTGATAGTTAAGAGATAAGTACCTTTGTATATTTCCTTGTTTTAGATTACTAATAAACTAAATTATTTCGAATAAAAATATTTTTAATTGTATGGTGTTTTTTTTAAAATAGCTTTATATTAAAGAAAATATGATTTCGTAGTGCCCAATTCTTTAGATAGCAGTTTCAATGTTTATTAATAATAATATTGACATCGGATAGTTTATTATTTGAGGTAGGAATAATTTTTAAAATTTAAGGAACCAAAAAAATCAATTAACGTTACTACGAAATAGATATTCAAGAATAGGACGGAACAATAATTAATATATTTGTTATATATTTTATTTATTCAGTAGCAAAGTTATAAAAAAATCAATTAAGTACTTAATTTATCTGTGTTGACACATTTTGTATTATTATGTTGAAACTATTCCGGTGGCAACGGCAAATCGTCATCAAATTCTTCCACATTCTTTTTCTTGCTTCCAGGGCGTGCTATGGATCGCATCATCGGTTGCATAGATTCATGGGCGAAACTATCGTGTGACATCCTGAAACAGATAACAATATTATATCTAAGATCAAGCTGTTTTTAATGACATTCAGATTTATTGAGATTATTGCATTTTGTTTTGAGAACAAAAGAAATAGTAATTAAAAAATACATTGTCACTTAATTAATATTCTCCTGCCCTTATCCCAGTCTAAGCGCAGTCAGCGCAACATTTTATAAACATGTTGTCACATGATTTGGCTAGGTATTTTATGACCGACTGCCTGCCTGACATCAACTTACCTCAGTCGCCTTTTACGACACCTCGGTAAGAAATGAGCGTGATCTATTCTAGTCTGCCTTATACCACCAAATTTAGGACTGTAGTAGTAGTATTATATTATAAGAATATGAATTAAACTCCTTTTGTCAAGTTTCGTTAGACAAAGGCATTCGTGTTGCCTTTATTTTATAATTTTGTCTTACATAAAATAAAATTGAAGGTATTTGCTATATTCATAAATCAAAAAGATGTTCAGCTGTAGAGACCAATCCTTTAAAATTACAATGATAAGTCAGGAATTTTAATTTTTACGAGTACTTATAGGCTAAATTAGGGCAAGTGTTATTTATAACCAAAAATCGTCATAAAATAAATTTTAATCATTAATAGTCAAAGGTTGCACATCTATTAATATCAATATAAAATATAATCAATAGAATAAAATAAGTAAAAATTATAAGTTACGAACCAAATAAGTTGGTATAATATCATTCTGATCATTTAAAGAATAAAAATAAATGTTATTGGTCTTCTATACTGTAACTTCGCACGACAATATTAACTCAGCAAATAATTATTTATATAAACAAAACTTCATTTGTAATAAATTCACAAAAACTGTTAAATATTTAATAATATGTGACTTTTATTGTTAGTCATGTTTACATTTAGCTGTAGCGGAAATAGGTTTATGAAAAAAATATGTTAAATCATTACGATAATTAGGTTGTGAGGTTAATTCAAATACTAATATGTGAATACTACTACAAATATGTGAATTTACTGTTCGCATTTTAGCTTAACTAATAGAATATGGATATTTAAAATATTAGTTGTTAAACTATTTAATAAGCCGTTTAATCGCTGGTATCCGGCTGAGTAGAATAGACCACCCTAATTTCTTACCGAGGTGTCATTACAGGGGACTAAGGTAAGTTAGCGTCAATAGGCGGCCGTTCGTAAAATACCAAGTAAAATCATGTTTAAAACATGTTGCGCCGAGCCCGCTTAGAGTGGGATAAGGGCAGAAGAATGATAGTATATGTAATAGAAAGCTATTAAGAAAAACGTATAACTGGTGATCAACATGCGTGAAGTAATTTCACCAAATTATTACCACAATAGAAACATTAATATTTGAGAAAATAAATCAAATGGGCGATATGGCATAGAAAGAAAAAGTATCAATGGTTTAACTGACATCTAGTAAAACATATTGTGTACTTCTTTAGAGACAACCCAAGTGTTATCTTGCATGCCAATGTACTCGCTTATGTTTATCATCATCATTCTCCTGCCCTTATACCGCTCTAAGTGGGATCGGCACAAATTGTTATAAACACGCTGTAACTTTATTTAGCTCGTCATTTTAGGACCGGCCGCTCGCCTGCCGTCAACTTATCTTAGTCGCCTTTTACAATACCTCGGTAAGAAATCAGGTTTGACTATGCTACTCAGCCGGACACCATACTGCTGTCAACTAACCTTAGTCGCCTTTTACGACGTCTCAGTTAGAAATGAGGGTGGTCTATTCTACTCAGCCGGATACCACACGGATGTCAAACTAAACTTAGTCGCCTTTTACAATACCTCGGTAAGAAATTAGGTTTGACTATGCTACTCAGCCGGACACCATACTGCTGTCAACTAACCTTAGCCGCCTTTTACGACGACTCGGTTAGAAATGAGAGTGGTCTATTCTATTCAGCCGGATACTGAACGGCGGTAGTAGACTCCTAGGTAGGCGGGTCCTAAAATCTTAATTAACGGTAAAAATATTGTATTGAAAAGAAATACAGATATATTTTCACTTGCTATTTGATTTAATTTTGTTTTTTGTTGCGATATTATTTGTAATAGAAACGACCAAAATTCGCAGTATCCAAAAGAAGAATGCGAAATAATTAATTCAACAAGTTCCGTCTAAATACGTAACTGTATTTTCACTGAAAATTTGCCCTCTAATAAAGTTTTAATGTTCATTATCATATTATTCTTAAGATAACAACACAAACAGGTCTGTTGTTTACATAAAAGTGACTTGCGTTGCAGGTTATTTACTTGACTAGCACTGATATCGCGTGACACGCCTTGCATAGACATGACATCATAATCAAGGCTAAGTTTACTGATGGCGGCCGCTACTGAATAATTATAACGTAAAATGTTTGTATTTAGATTTACGTCGCTGGAAAAGTTTTACCGCCGTGTGGTATCCGGCTGAGTAGAATAAACCACCCTGGTTTCTTACTGAGGTGTGGTAAAATACGACAAAGGTAAGACACAGGCAGGCGGCCGGTCGTAAAATACGTAGTCAAATCATGGGACTACATGTTAATACATGCTTGCAAATTTAATTGTGAAGCATTTTAATTGGCAAGCCGTTTAAAGTTTTATACATACACATACTTTACTTTTACAGACACACACAAGCAAGCACACACACACACACGACACATATTTCACCTTTCAAACATTGGCAAGATTTAAGTGATTGTACAATAATGAGAATAACAGAAGATGCTGCGTGCCCAGAGTGTGGAGAGGAAGAAACGAGTGCCCTATGTACTCGCTGGTAAGATGGGAGATACTAGGTAAGGATGAAATTGAAGTTGAGGATCTGACAAATATCTCCTTCAGGGATATTATCAGGTTCGTAAAAGCTACGGGTAGATTAGAGCAGGTGACACTGTCAGGACAGCAGTGAAACCCTTTTCCCAACATGGGGAAATGGGTGGAATAGTCCAGAATAGGAGCTGACCACCCGCACTGCACCGACAGGCGTCCCCGAAATTAGATAGATAGATAGAAGTGATTGTACACTCACTTTCGCGCTCGTATTGCAGCTGTTGATGCTGAGGTTTCGCTATCACCACGAGATATCCCTGCAAAGAATAGTTGTATTATTACGAAAGTGTTTTTTAAATCTATTAGACATAATATGCTTATGACAGAGTACAGTAAATATATTTTAAAATAAACGTAGCTTAAGTCTGATTGTGATTGCGAATGTTTACCTTAGATTAATGTTACCATCTTAATTCGTTATTTACTTTTGTATCTTCAGTAAACAAGATTAATCAAGTTAAATTTCTGATGACGTCATTCTCTGCAATGCTAGAGGCATATTAATCAGATATACGGATTTGACTGGCCCGTTGGAGCAGTGGGTAGTGACCCTGCCTTCAGCTCCGCGGGTCGCGGGTTCGATTCCCGCCGAGGGCGAACATTTTCTATAAATGAATTTGTTGGCCTTTGAGCCTGGGTGTATATTTGTATTTAAGTATGTATTTAAAAAATATATAAGTATATATTCACCAGTTGTCTGTCACCCATAATACAAGTATTAAGTTACTTACTTTGGGGACGGACGACCGTGTGTGTAAGTGTCCCATATATTTATTTATTTATTTATTTATTTATTTATATGATACCCGAAAGTTATGAAATCGAGTAGTCCTTTTATTTTAGTCTATAGAATAATGGATAAACATGAGCCTATTTTAAACAGTTTCTAAAATATTTGTTAAGTCTGGATCCTTGATTAGATTAAGCATATGATCTATCTAGGTATTATATTTGAATTTGAATTTGAATTTTGCGTTCTGAGAAACTTACTAGGATATAAGTTTTTTTGACATGTTTGTACAGATCTATATTAGCTCATTGAACGTAATTAAAAAATAGTTCAAAGGGCAATAGGAAACCTATTTGAAGGCAATGAAATTTGTTATTGCCATAATTTAAACATATACAAGTATGATCGAACTATATCGTGACCCTTGTTATCGGTTACTGTTTTTCTCTTGCAATACAACAACATATATTAATGAGAATACTGGTTTGATCGAGTTTACTTTATCTAAGGTCTATGTAGCACATTACCCGCATTGGTGTAATCGAGGACCACTATATGAGCCGAATAGCAATTGTAAGATGACTATTCAACTGTTCAAACATAAAATTAGGTTAAACGAAATCTTAATACAACTAACAAAATAAGATGATAAGAAAAAATAATATTTTTTTATCATGGCGATAATATATACTTCAGCTGGCAATAATAATATGGAGATAAGTGACGTAGTCTATTGTTCGAATTTTATAATTACTAAAATTACAAATAAAATTATGCGTGTAACGTACCTATTTATTTAGTCTTTTTCTTATTATTTGTTAAATTAAATTGAAGACCCAGATTTGTTTGAGGATTCGTATTATCCCAAAATACGTATCTATACGTAGAGAAAACGACTAAAATGAAGATTGTTGTATTCTTAATTGTTTTTATTAATCGGTAATTGGATTATAATAACTCAGAACTTGCTTCCATAGCATTTTATTATCATATACATAATATATAAAGATCCACAGTATACCAGAAATAACGGGCTAAGTTTATCATAGGTCTGTGTGCTACATTTCATTTAATTTCTGGTTATATTTATTATCACGGCTCGAACATGCACGATGGATAATCTATTTCTTTTTCGCATTCAACTATTAATATATTAATGAATAATAATACAAGAATATTTTCAAGGTAATACGGAGGATCAATAACATTCTTCGTTTAAGTTTATTTTAATACACGAACCGAAATATACAAAGTTCGACACTGATGCATATTTACGTCAATACATATATCTGCAACTTAAAAACTATGCATAGTTCATGGATTTGATATGTCAAATCACATAATAAGAGTACAGTTGAATACAGTCATCCTCCTGCCCTTATCCCACTCTAAGTGGGGTCGGCACAATATGTTACAAACATGTTGTCATTTGATTTGGCTACGTATTTTACGACCGGCCGCCTGCCTGACGTCAACATACCTTAGTCGTATTTTACGACTCCTCGGTAAGAAAGAGGGTGGTCTATTTTACTCAACCGGATACCACACGGTGGGTCAACTTACCTTAGTCGCCTTTTACGACACCTCGGTAAGAAATGAGGGTGGTCTATTCTACTCAGCCGGATACCACACGGCGGGTCGACTTACCTTAGTCGCCTTTTACGACACCTCGGTAAGAAATGAGGGTGGTACTATTCTATTCAGCCGGATACCACACGGCGTTACAGTTGAATACAGTGTGTATTCAAAATATAACATACGTAGATTGTGGTCTCTTATATCATTAACATTGAGTACCGTTTTATTGCGGTTTAATAACACGGTAATACTATAGAATTTAGAAAAGTAACGTCGTTTATAAATTATAGCAGCAATAGAACTCATCAAAGCATTTGAAATTGATCATTTGTAAATAATTTTTGACATTTGGTAAGGAAAATTACCTTGAATTTGTTGTACGGGAGATTGACTGGCGCCTGATGAGCCACTGCCTGCTGACGTCACACTCACTGTAGGTAAAACATATAAAAAAACAATTTATGATATCTGAAACTACTTGATTTTTATGAAATATTGAAAAGTTTTCATATCTATGAGTTACAATATGTGAGGTGTAATTGCCGAACATTGAAAACCAAGTCTCTTCCCAAGTGCTGACATGTTCTATTATGATATTATATATGAATTCTATTAAAACTTACTTGCCTAATTGATTCCCGGTTTAACCCACCCTTTTGTGATAGAAACGCGTAAATTCCAACTTTAGGTCAGTACTTACCTCTCTCTTGTTGCTTGAGTCGCGCTTGTGCACGCTGCAGTTCGCGACTCCACGCGTTTGTCTCGGACAGACCTTGGTCGCCGCATAGTTTCACAATCAGTTTCAAACCTACGGAAAATAAATTAATGCCAACATCAAACACATGTAATCCGATGTCACGGAAATATTACTAGTGTTCACTGAGTGACGTATCCACAATTTGTCGCCATTAAGTTATCAACATCCAGTCATGATCAATATTCAGCAGTATTTTACTTTGATTAGTTAAACCATCATGGTTTAACAATGTCTAGTTATAGTAATAAAACCTGATTTTTCCTAAACAACTGTAAAACTAAAATTCCTAACTGAATCATTAATTTCATTATCATCATCTTCATTAAATTAATAATCATTGATTGAATTAATCAAAGAAGTAAAAATGAAAAGCATCTTGAAGTGAGGCGCGTTTTACCTTTAAATTGTATGACTTAATGTTTGATCTTTCTCCGTCCGTTTTACAATAATCAAATGGTAGTTTACAACATAGGTAACAGTTGATTTAGTTTTGTCAGGTTTATTCATAATCTCGGTTTTTTTAATCGTATTGTTATATCTGTGGTGTAATTTCTAAGACATTAGTTAATTACTATATAAAAATTTGAGCAGTTAGCTTACATTGAACGTTGTCAGGAAATCTTGAATTCAGTTTTTTATAAATGGTTAAGGCTTCCTGGTATCGTCCACTGGCGCGCAAACATCCCCCCATAAGGAGACCCCATTCCGGCTAAAAAGACAACAACAAAATCTTATACAAAAGAAAACTATAAGCTTTTCGACACCCGGTTATACATTAACTGAATTGATATTAATATCGCATTAATAGAAACTATATTATTAATTAAATCTTTTCTTTATTTAGAATCCAAAACAGACGCTGCTCTTGCGCTTTCCACCCACCCAATTCTATTTTCCGAAAAAAATCATTCCCATTCTTGTCCCGAATTTTAACTATTCCTCTTTTTTTGCCGATATTGTTTCTTATTCATAATTTTTTCCTTCTTTTCTCAAAAACCCATATCAATGCTTGGAATATTTTGTGTTCTTCTTGTTATATCATACCTTACAAATGTAATAATTGTTGAACTAAATATTTACGATAAGGTAAACAAATTGTTTAAGTTATGATAGCCAAACTGTGAGACCGTGTGACTTTTTCCAGAGGGTCACTGGTTTTAGCCCGGATAGACAATGAGTTTTCTTTTTAAAACTCACGTACCATATTTGCTACGTTCACGCATTTCGGTAAACGAAAACATCATGAGGAAATCTGTATATCTTTGGAGTATTCCTGAGATATGTGTAACATACCAAGGAAAGAAGGCACATGTCCAGCAGTAGCATAACAGGCCATTACTTTACTTTCATACAAATTGTTCTATTGTATATAATAAAAACTAACACACTCACATTGTTAGGTTGTAACCGCGCTGCTCGGCGGTAGTACTGAAGCGCTTGATCAGGTGAAGCTTCACTCGCCAGCCATTGTAAAGCAGCTATGTCACAAGGCCACACAGCTTCCACCTAAGTATAAATAATTATTTGAAAATCAAGCAAGATACTTTTTAGCTTGTCCAAATATTACAAAAAGAATTTACTTAATATATCAACGCCTATTTGTGTCCTTTATCCTCATAGAGTTTTGTACAATAGTAGGAGAGCCTAAAATGTGTCCATCGAAAAAGAAGAAAAGCCAATGAGGCTACATAGATATGTAGCCTCATTGGCTTTTCTTCTTTTTAATCATACATATAGAAGAGAGACAGATGTCTCTCTTCTATATGTATGACTAGCGGCCTGCCCTTGCTTTGCACGGGTATAAAATATATATCCCATGTCAGTCAGTGTAAAAAAAATGATTAAAATCGATGCAGTAGTTTTGATTTATTCATTACTGCCCGTGGCCCGCAAGCGTTAAATTTGGAGAAAAACAATTTCCTCTCCCTATACCAAGACGATTTCCTGCTATCTTTGGAATATCTAAACTCATATAGTACATTTTTACTTATTTACTTTTTACCTATGTATTTTATTTTTACTATTAATTACAGAATGTCTTTAAACAAACTCTAAAAGATTCGAAGTGCTATAGGGTGAAGCGCGGCGTCCTCACGGCATTTTAAATCTGTAATATCTCCGAAAGTGTTCACTTAAATTGCATGCTGTAAACGGCCATATTGATCTATATTAAATCAACAATTTATTTAAGGTACTCAATTGGATAAGGATTAATGCTGTATTGTATAAAAATTGCTCTGAACATAAGGCATAATTTTTCGTAAAAAGTAAATGAAAAAAACTGTTATTGTGGGTTATCCATAAGAGATAGATATATACCATCGCGGACTTTTCTATAGACCTTTTCAAGGTGTACAAATACTTAGTACATCATTTTGATAAATCTCGTAGGGTTTAGCCTGCGTTTGCAATGTAAGCGGAAAAAATGTAATTATTTACAGAAACCTCAAAAATTACAGTATTTCTCTACTTCGTATTAAATGTTATTATACGTACAAACCTTCCTCTGGAATCACTCTATCTATTAAAAAAAACCGCATCAAAATCGGTTGCGTAGTTTTAAAGTTTTATGCGTACATACGGAAATATGGACTTTGTTTTATAATATGTAGTGATTAGACAAAGATAAGTATGGTTCTCTCATCTTTCCTCTCTTATTATTTGTTAAATACTCCGACTCACAGGCCTGCTTATGACTCTCCTATTCTATGTATTTTTATTAATTCACTAGATGCACCAAGCGGTAATAGCGGAGGCGAATGGATATCACGTTATTTTTCTTTTTTTCGGCTTAACTTACATTTATTTTTGTCATAAGAACTTTCTCCTGAGCATAATTAAAATAGTAAAAAAGGATTAGCAAAATCGTTAGTACGACCAAGGGAAATAGGGATTTACTATTATTCATTTATTTTTCTTAATCTTACCTCTTTAATTTTTTAATAATCCTTATTATAAAAACAAAATAATTTAAAAAACATTTAAAAATATAAACAATTGTCATCCGCCGGGAGCGGGGCAATATCCCAAGCTGCCGGTGGTTAGCGATCCAAAGTGAAGAAGTTCATTATTATTACAACATACATCCTGGTAGTGATGTTTCGCACTTTGCGTATCGCCAATCTCGCTGTGCAGTTGCGCCAATGCGCACGTCACGCCAGCATCCCAACTGCCAATCATGCTGTACCTATAAATAAATGATTTATAATCAATCCGGCTAAATAATAATATTCTTCTATGCAGCACAATATTATGTGCTCATTCTTGATTTGCTATTTAAAAATATCAAACATTTTTGATCAAAAATAAATTTAAAGTCGGATATATTATGTAGCGGATACATTATTTTCATTTATTTCGGTACTATATTCAGTTATTCCAATGCACTTTTGCTATGTTAATGGAAGTTCATAGATTGATTAACAATGATTTCAACACCTTAAACATGATTTTCCCTACCTCACGTTCTAGGTAGCGAATAAATATACAAATGATGTCTGAGGACATAATTTTTAACTATTGATATCGTTCCTCATAAAACTTACTTGATTATAGGCATTGAAAAAAATTTTAATGAGCAAGGAAATTTAAAAAAGGCTCTACATGCTAGAACAATCTTCCAAAGCAAAGCAAGAATATTTATTTGTGGTCATAGCGAGTTCATGAAATTGTGTAATATAAATCGTAAGTAGTTTTTACTGATGTATTTCACTCGCATTAGAACTGAATATCACGATATGGGCGCGTCAAACGTTCACTATATATGCCGTTACCTTACCATAACTAGATATGCAATAGCATTAGATATATTGTGTTTGGCTAGTTTGGAAGGTTTTATTCGTATTCTAAGTAAAATACTCACCAATGTTCAGCGGTATTGACGGTACTGTCATCTACATGTGAGCGAGCAATACGCGCGAGTCCTGCTGCCGCCAACGCTCGCAAAGTAGAGCCCGCGCCCGCCGCGTTACGGATGCGTTGCCATCGAGCTTCTGCGCTACTCTCTTCGCCTGTCATTTCTAGTGCGAGTGCTGAAATAATAATATTCTTTTATTAGCCACTTTTATTAAGACATTAAGTCTTTTCCATATATACATTGCTACCTATAGTAGACAAACGCAGTTTTACAGTTGGAACAGTTCCTTCAAGGATCACAAAATATGTGCGTACAATGCAAAGGTAATATTACTGAGATTGGTGACTGGTAGTTTTGTTTTTTTTTATACAAATGACAATCTTTTACACCATATAATGTAACATAATGTCGTAGAGCGGAAGTAAAAAACAGGCTCCGGATGGGCCCGGAGCTCGTCGAAGCTGACCTGATAGAATAAAACGTGATTGTACCCGGTTTCTACACATCAACTATGAATACCACTCACGATATTTTAGTTTCACAACGCGGGGCCCGAGTTTACCAATTTTACTCTTTTGCTCCGGGCCATTTAAGCGCAATACAAAACTTGTTGCCTAATTTGTACCTGAATCATGCATCACAACAAGATCGGTAGGATCGAGGTGCATGGCGGCGGTGAGGTGACTGGCCACGTTGAGAGCCACGGGCGCTGCAGTGTGATGTGACGAGGCGGCAGCCGAGGCAGGGGATGGGTTCTTGGAGGCTGCTAGTTCGGCTAAGGCGCCACAGACGCGCGCCGCACAGCCGTAAGGATCGTCGCGAGACGCATCCTCGCTTAGAGATTGCGCTTCTGAGTACTTACCTAACTGATTACCAGAACCATGTTATTATTCATAATAATTATCTGCAAAAGTACCGGCCTGTTACTACCTCACTGATGGGCCTCTCTCCGAATGCGTGGCCAGAGCGATACGAAAAGTGTGATCGATCGAAGTGAAAGAAAGTTGAGAGAGAAGCGCAAGCACAGATATTCTTTCTTTCCTCTTCTAATAGCCTACATAGCATATGTATATATGAGTATGTTTGATCGACAATGTTAGCGTCATACACATTTAATTAACCACTATGATTGGAAACCGGCAAGTCAATTATAAAGAAATATTCTATTTAAAAATATATATAACTACCGCATAAGCCACAAAAGCCGCATCAGCGTTAGCTTCCGCGCGTAATACGCGATCATTGGGATGTGCTCTTGCAGCAGCTTTTAGGCGCTGCAGCGCTCGAACCCCAGCTGCCATTGGTCCTGCTCCTGAACCCGACCCAGCACCAGCAGCGCTTCGCAGCGCAGCTAAAGCACTGCCAAGCTCCAGCCGAGCGCCAGCGCTTCCGCCAGAGTACCCACGAAGCGCTTCTACACACCAAGACGCACCCCTGCACATGAAAAGAACGCCATAAACGAAAATTATGAATATTATTATATTGTATTATTTAAGAATCAAATTCTACATTATTAGATAAGTTTCAAAACATTTGTAAAAATGTTATTGAAAAAATTTGATCGCATTTAAGAGAACTTTAAATTTACGTTACTCACGTACTACGTTACGTACGTAAGTATGTACGTTACGTTTCATGTTAATAAACTATTTCTATAAAAAAATGTTAGTTAACAAATTGTAATAATGGGGGCGATGCATATAAAGGTTCGCGATCCGGTTTCATGAGAAATGAGGAAAGTATTAAAATGAGCGAAAATGCAGTACTATTTCACCAAATTACTTATTTATACGACAAATACCACTGTTTCCATTTGAATGATCTATAAAGCTATACACTGTCCATTATATTAACCATCTTTTGACAGATTGACGATTTACATATTTAGTGATGTCCTAAAGATTCTCGTATGCGATACCATTCCGATTATAGTACCTACTATCATTAATAGAATTACGTACCTAAGTAATTCGATTAATGATAACCTACGTAAACTAATAACAGATATAGAAATCAACATTTTGATTTAATATTGCCTTAGATTTTTGAAAATAAATGTTAATCCGTGTGTATTTATTATAATCATAAAAAATATATTATACATCAACTGGCAACATCAACAGACCTTCCGCTTGGCCGCCATTTTGACGTGATCTGTCACTCTCAACGAAACGCCCGTGATAGTCACACGCATTTACGTTCGCTGAGTGTTCTCTCGCATCTGTTACACCTTGAGTTAAGTAGCTTTATTCCTCGGAAAAACTTTTGTGAAACTTATATTAATTGATCGTGAAAATGCCGAAAGGACGTGTGTTGAAAGCACAATCGAGACAGTTAGTGTTAAAACTTCATGAGTATTTTGAGCAAGAAAATCAAAATGGCGGACCTCTTATACCTATCACGCAAGTCCGAAACCGTGTTGCAGCCGCGTTGGGGATCAGTCTATCAACTGTGACTAAAATCACTACTGATGCCTACGGCAGGAGCGGCTTGGAGCAAAACAAACCATCTACACCAAAAAGAAAGCGCCGGGCTCATAAGGTGACAGCTGTTGATGACTTTGACGCTGA